>JAWNMN010000398.1:2520000-3720000 GCA_035044025.1 Drosophila paracracens
TATATCAATTTAATTATGCGAAAATTGTTTATCTCATTATTTAACATATTTATGTATTTGCGGTTCGCATTTCGCAATTAGTTGCCCACAAATTATGTCGAACTCTAATTGGTATCCGCAAAAATTAATTTTTGTGGTCCGTATAATTGCATGGGACAATTGTGCTAATTGTAATTGAATCTGTTTTGATTTATATATATGTATATCTATGTTATAAAATCCGTTACAGAATTGAGAGTAATGATTAATTGTATTTCTGAATTTTGAAAATAAATAATGTGCCCATTAAGTTGAAAGGAATCGATTACAAGCTCAAACAAATGCAAATAAATAACCATCATTCTTAAATTAAGTAAATAAATTATATTCTACACAGACAGCTTTGGAATTGCCAGCATTGCATTGTTCAAGTAATCCAATATATGTTGAAATTCAGATATATTTGCGACTGGAATAATTTAAGATTAAATTTAAATATGCCTGCCATAAATAACTTTAGTACAATACCATTTGGCACTGCTATAAAATAAATGGAACTTTATCCGTCTTAAGTTTAGTCCAAAAAAGGCGAAGCTTTTGTTCGAGACTTACAAAGAGAATTTTGGTCAAATCTTGCGCATAAATTTAGCAATAGCAGAATTGCCACTGTACGGGTTTCTAAGATATTTACTTTCATTTAATTTAATTGATGAAACTATATTCATTCAGCCTTCAACACCTTTCATATGCATATCATATGTGAATCTGTCTAGTTTGCTTGCCCGGCATATCAATGACTTTTCATTATGAAATTGATTCATTACGCTTTGGCAATTTGTCAGTCATTCGGCTCCTCACAATGTGTTAACATGCAAATTGATATCTCAAGAACGACAATACATAAGCCAGCATTATTGTAACGATCGGACAGATAAAGATATAGAGGTAGAGACGGAGAGCGAGAGAAGAAAAAACCCAAATCGTCTTTTATTTGCCGAACGTGCTTAGATCACCTCTGTAATGATGCCCTGCGAACGGATGAGCTCAGACACAGACACAGACCCAAACCCAGACCCAGACTGATATGCTGAGCTCCCCACTTCTCCCATCTACATGCCATTGATCAATGAATTTTTTGTGGTCTATGCTCCGCTCCCAGTCCTCTGCTCCTCTCCCACACCCGCTTCCGTCGTCCGGTCGCGTTGTCTTGTGGTTGGTTGCGTTGCCAGCATTGTTTTTTGTCGATGTCAACCTTACAGCGATACGCAACTTCATTGATAAAACTTGTTGTAGCAGTCGCTTCCTCTTTGTAAGTGATTTTTTCTTCTTCTCCTCTGTTCGGCGTCGCTAGCTTTGCCTTAGAATTCTGATGCCCTTGTTGAAGGTATCACGAATCTGGCGCATAGTGTACGCATTAAAGAAGACCCCATTGGGAAAACATATTCCTGATCATGGCAAGCATCTGAGTTGATATAAGGTATGGGTCTTCGATAAATATGTGCATATGCTCACAAAAAATTTAATTTTAGTAAATCGCTAAGTCTAACTCATCTTATAAGTCAAAAAGTATATTTTTAAATCAAAAAGTAAATTTATTGTGTTTTTCTAAATAGAGGGGTTTCTTTTAATAATTCCAATACACATTATCTTTCTTGTAACAAATATTTGTATTTAAAATTAGTATCTTTAGACTTTACATTGTAAGTTTAACCTAACATGTTTTCAAATCTCGGTAGATAATTTATCTAAAATAGGTTTACTCATTTTCCAGTTACGCAAGCGCTTAACTTTTTTTTTCTATGTAAGCTTAGCCAACTATCTTTTAAGCTTCCACATTTACATAAAAAATAAGAAACTACTATAAAATTCATAGAAATTAGTATGTTACTATAGATCTGGAGTACACCGAAGAAATATCCTAATTCATTTATTTATTTAAATTATGTTCACAAATTATGACAATTATTCAAATCTCAGTTTAATAGAATTTTCAGCGCAAACTTAATATTGGAAAAGTCAAATAAACAACTTAACTAGATAAAGATGCATTACGCAAAGCTTATAGTGCTTTAATATATATGTTGTTACTAATTTGAAGAAGACGTAGCTCAAGTATTAATTACTATAGCTAATGTCTGCAAGAGTATTTAGGTTTAGGCTTGCCCAAGCTAATTTTTTCTGTTTGTTTTTATGTTAAAATCCGGTTGGTCGCTGGGTCGCTTGGTTTGTCGACCGGTGCGGATATCATGTGACTGCCATGCCCCAGTAAACAGTGGCTGAAGTTACTCAGCTACTTGCTTATGTGTGAAGTTAGATACGAGTCAGGTTTAAGGTAGCTTTGAACGGATACTTCAATTGTTAAATGCTTTTCAATATGCAATTTATTAAGTGCCCATGCTGTTAGGAATGCATAATTGTACTTATCTTTATCTTTACAAGTTTAAATTTGCTGGGGATCTTGCAGCCTTCAGTTTTGCCGGATCTTCGGGACTTTCTAAAGGTGTCTGTGTGGTGGTAGTAATAGTTCTTGCAGCCTTCGATTTTTCCGGATCTTCGGTAGTGGTATTGTTCTCAACCGGAGCTTCCGAAGATGCCTCAACTTTCTTCAGTGACGGAATTCTTTTTACAACAGCACCCCGTGGGATAACATGTACCTTTATAATATGTCCAGGTAAAGCCTGAAATGTTTCGTTAGTACTTTGTAACTTAGGCAGCTGTGGTTCTACAGTGCTTTCTCCTTCGCCTACTGTAGAACTCTCCTCTCTTACCACAATTTTCCAATTAGGATCAATCGGCAGCACAGTATTCTGGCTGGTGTTCCTCAGTTCAGATTCAATCAAATCTGATGGAAGCCTCTGTAGTGTGTCATTTTTGTCCTGAAGTATTTCGTTTGGGTACGGCTCTTCAACGTTGATTTGATTCTGACAATCAATGCAAATGCTTCCATTGAGTGGTCCCGCTACATTTACAGAAATATTCCTGTTGGATTCCGGTTGTTTCCGAACATAAACCTGAGATTCGCCGTAAGTCGCTTCAGCCATCAGCGCCAAACCTTATTTAATAACTATTTAATATATTGTTTTTTTTAAGTGTATTACTTTGGGTTTGCTTACAGGCCAGCAAGAAAAAGCGATTGAGTGCTACCATTTTCATTGAGTTCCTCGTATAGAATGAAGTGAACTCAGCCTGCAACTTAAGTTTTCTATCCGTTGTCAACGTGAGAGATGTTAATTTATATTTTTGCGGCTGCAATTCTCATTAGATATGCAGCACTTAAGATAGTTACGGTTGAGGTAAAATGTCAAAGATACAAACTATCTTTGAAATCAACTTCCTTATATCTTAATGCACATTCGTTCCACTTCGTTGCGTAACTTGTTCCGTATACGTGATGTCTATATTCCGCTCTTCCAGCTTGGCTTTAATGCAATTCTGTCCCGCATTTAGCCTTGTCAAATCGCCCTGCAGTAGCGTGACCAATGCTGCAAGTGCGCCTACATTTCAATTGTAATTACCAGAAATTTTTGAAGCCCTTAGAAACGACCCATCAGCTCCATAGTAGAAGAAAAATGTATCATATTTCCTCAACAGAGAAGAGAATGAAGAATTTCCATCAGCTGAGTTAACTCAAATGGAATTCAGTTAATTTTACAATGTTAGAAACTGCTATCAAAACAAAAAGACATATAATTAAATCCATTAAAAAATCTTCTTGATATTGTTTACAATTTTAGATTTATTAAATTTAAGCATAAGTCCAAATGCTAAAGTAATTATAATTATATTTTCACTTTTGTATCTTAATTTTATTTAATTACTTTGTAGCTTATTTGATTCCATGTGACCATCCCTTTACTCTTAGGCTCAATTCGGGGATGATTTAAATCTAACACAACCACACATATTCGTTATTTACATTTTTACATTTAACAATCATTTGGCTAAGAAGAAGAAGCTTTGAGCCAAGAAAACTACGGTGTGTATGATAATTTGCCCATATGCCGCTTGGGTAAACCAAGTTTTTGTCGTCCAGATTCTTTGTTGACTTTCAAATTTTTGCATTGATCTTGGTAATAATAATTTAACTCAACTTTACTAAAAATACCAACAAAAAACAATCAAATATTTATCCTTTGCGACTTCAAGTCGAGCCGAATAAAAACAATTTTCCAACATTTTCTAAATTTCAAATAAACCAATGTCGACTTGATTTTTATATTTTGATATTTGATAAATTCCCAATTAGCTTGCTTATAATTGACAGAGAAAGAAATGATAAATACTATCTGAAATATATATTTATTACTTCCAGTTGAAAATATAGACAGGTATTTTATTGATTTACATCAAATTGTGATGCTCCTGTCCTTAATACAACACATCCGATATTATTCTTTCTGTTGTTGTTGTTGTTTCTGTGGTATTTGTAGCACTTTCCTTTTCTGAATCAGTTTTTATAATCAATAAAATATAATCGGGCAGTGCACGCAATAGAGAAGGAAGATCAACAGCTTTTATATTGCTGAATGTCCATTGGAAATCAAATTCATTAAAACGATTTGGATCATTCCATAAATGATCTTGCAAATCTTCCGAACGCAGTCTCTTTGATGGCGGTAAACTCTGACGCCCATCAGTCGAGGATTGATCATTCGGAAGCAAATCAGAAGTACGCCGTCCAAGTATATTCCACTTATTGAATGGCCGGTCACGGGAACTGTTCTCACATAAGCTATTTGAACTCCAGTATTGCAAAAAACGATCACGCCAATTCCGATAGATACCCTTCGAGGAGCCACTTGTCTGATGCCAATGGAGGTCGTGCCAAGAGTGCACCCAATGATTTCCCGTATGGTGACCTAGCAGACCATTCCCAGGATACGGATAATTCGGATAGCCATTATTCCAAGAGGGATCAGTCGTTGATCTTTCAGTCGCTGAGCTTTCAGTCGATGAGCTTTCGATCGTTGGGCTTTCAGTCGAGAAGCTATCCGTCGAGGAGCTATCCGTCGTGGAGCTATCCGTCGAGGAGCTATCAGTCGTTGAGCTTTCAGTCGTTGAGCCTTCAGTCGTTGAGCTTTCAGTTGTTGAGCTTTCAGTCGTTGAGCTTTCAGTCGTTGAGCTTTCAGTAGTTAAGATTTCAGTCGTTGAGCTTTCAGTCGTTGAGCTTTCAGTTGTTGAGCTTTCAGTCGTTGAGCTTTCAGTCGTTGAGCTTTCAGTCGTTGAGCTTTCAGTCGTTGAGCTTTCAGTCGTTGAGCTTTCTGTCGTTGAGCTTTCAGTCGAGGAGCTATCAGTCGAGGAGCGATCAGGAGTTGAACTGCCAGTCGAGCAGCGATCAGTCGTTGAGCCAGGAGGCCAACCGTGCACCCAATTCGGATAGTTGGGAATCGAATTTGGATTATGTATAATCACCAAGCAGCCTGACGAAGAACTATCACACGGATGGTGGGGATGGTGATCAGGCCAGTTAATAAGTGGATGGAGACCAATCCCAGGGTGATTAATCCAATAATCACTACTCGGGGAACAATCGGTCGAGGAGCTATCCGTCGAGGGGCTATCCGTCGAAGAGCTATCAGTCGAGGTGCGATCCGTTGAGGAGCTATCAGTAGAAGAGCTATCCGTCGAAGAGCTATCAGTCGAGGAACTCTCAGTCGAAGAGCTATCAGTCGAGGAACTCTCAGTCGAAGAGCTATCCGTGGAAGAGCTTTCAGGAGAAGAGCTATCCGTCGAAGAGCTATCCGTCGAAGAGCTATCAGTCGAGGAGCTCTCAGTCGAAGAGCTATCCGTCGAAGAGCTATCAGTCGAGGAGCTCTCAGTCGAAGAGCAATCCGGCAAAGGGTTATCAGTCGAGTGGCGTTCAATCGAGATATGACTGACATGGCTCCCACCCCACCACAGATGAGAACTATGATTAAGACCAACGGAAATGTGACCACCACTCGGATAGAGATGGTTTCCACCCCACCCGCTACCTTTCGAAGAACTATCGTTCTGAGACAAATAGCCATTAGGCCAATAGTTATGCATCAAATGCTCATTCGAATGGTGAATTTTCAGAAACTGGCTTGAAATATAACCACCCCCAAATTGGTGATTAACCCAGTTTTGTGCATGTGAGTGCCGTCCATATCCGTAATTTAAGGTAATCTGTGCAGTACGGAAACCAGCATCCAATTGATCCTCTTTTGGTACTGGAACTTTAACCAATCTAAAGACGCCACTATAAATAGATCTAGACAGCTCTAGATCAATCTCAGTAGTTGCATTCTGGTAATTCTTGTCATCTGGTTTCGCGTCGTTATTCGAGACTTCCAACAAATGGTTTCGGATCCAATACTGTGGACTGACATATCTTATGCAAAGCATCAGAGAAAGACCTAGTTAGACCATAAAAGAGATTTCATTATTTTTCTTAAATATTTTCACAGTGAAATTCGCATACTTACAGCATATTAAGAGTTGTAGTCTCCCCATTACAAGCAAACTGACATTACAAATTGTATTAACCTTATTTTTGGACGGTCCCCTAGTTTTATGACTGGCTTTCAGTGGTGTCTGTCAATTAAATTGGATACAGGGCTTGGTAAATCGATTTGTCAAGCATCTTTAAATAATATAAATATGGATAAATAGTCCTTACGTAAGAGCTGAACGTTTTAGCTTAGAAAATCAATGTTTGATGGATGTTATTAGCATTAAATGCATATCATCTAAAATCTAATATATATTTTATTATATTTATATTTTTGTAATATACATATATAAGATATATGTAAGATATGCTGCTTTTAGTTATTTTATTATTATAGAGATTCATTTAAAAACTCTTTGAGAAAATTACACTTAAGAATAAATTCATATAACTCTAACAGCAACCATAAAAAAAATAAAAATAAAACGAAAATTAAGTAATTAATTTATTCTTGAGTGACAAGTTCAGGATGTGCCCATTTTTTGGCTGGCATTTCATTACTGCATTTAATTTAACTTTTGGCCAAATTCTGTCCTTCGATATTAACAGAAAAATTAAAATTAAAATTTCAAAATTTCATGTTTGTTTTCTCATGCAAACTTGAAGCCAGAGCATTGGCACTTCTGAGTAAGGGGATAAGAAAAGTAGCTTAGCTTAGACACGAATGAAATAAGAATAACAGATAAATAAAAATAAATACAAATTATATTTGTACCCGAGGCTATCTAAGCATTTCCTTATGCACAAAGTAAGCAATGCAATTCAAAACAAGCAAGAATTCTGCAGTCGAGTGAGATCGACTACGATATACCCTGAACCCAGTTGTTAAATATATTCTAGTTTTATTGCCAAAATTCCGTTTAGCATGTGAGCAGGTTTGCAGTTCTTATGGCAGACCCAGGGACTATAGACTAAAAATAAACTATCTAACCATCTCTTTCTCACACATGCGCTCGCATATTTGTTTGCAAACAGAAAATGCTTTTACAATATGAGAATATATTTTTGACCACAACTTGGGTGTTTCTTTACAGATTTTAATTAAATTTGGTTAGTTTATCAATAATATGCATATGCATATTATGTAATTAGAAGATTCTGTCTTTAAAGTAGTGGCATTTATCGGAAATCGATATATATCGACATTAGAAGGCAATTATCGATAAAAGTAAAGCAAACTTGATTTGCGCTGGATATAAGAGTTTGTTTAATCTAGAAAAAATAACTTCAATTTAAAAATATACTTATTTCATTTCATTTTATTTTAATCATCGCCTACAACTTTCCAACCAAACTTGGTGACTGTAGCCTTATATTTGTGGGAGATATGTGGCCCTATCATTACTAATTATCGATTTGCAATTATTGATTTTATCGATTTCACTTTTACACTTGGTCTGTGCCAGGCACAGGATATGTTTCAAGTTTCGAGTCTCCAACTTAATACAGACGGACAAACGCACAGACGGGCAGACTATAGGACCTTCGGTATCAAAGTATTAAAAATATGCATATTTTGGCTTAAAATTTTTGCCTTTTAATAAGCTTTGAACTGGGATTAAGCGAAAACTCTATGTAATAAATTAAATTAACGGAGGGGGTTCAATCGGAATGTAATCGGAATCGGAGTTCTCAAAATTTCGACTTGCATTTGCAGCCAGTGTTTCTAATCGACATAAATGAATTGTTTGTTGTTCATTTGGAATATGAATATAGTTGATGCAAGTGCAGATGTTTGCAGATGATATCACTGGAGATGAACAGCAGGTGGAAAAGTGCAGTTACTTTTAAGTTGTGGCAACCTGCTGACACAGATAAACATATACAAACAGTCGACTGTTTATGTTTTAATATAACTGGCCAATGCATATTGCATGTTGTAATCGAATTACATGCAACATTTCACAATTTGCGATTAAATGGACATTAACATAAGCGGCTCTGAAATCGTTTTCCAATTGCATTCGTTTTCTACATAAATCGAAATTAAATGAAAAGCAAGTCGAAATCGCGACTGCAATTCGCTGCATTCAGCGAGAGCCAGCCAAGTGGTGGTTCAACAAGCTGTGGCCCATTGACAGATGTTGTATGTATGTTGTATGTTTGATGTTTATTGCACTATGAAAAATTAGATGTGTACTTTAGAAAATCAGTATACTTTTTGTATGTGAGCCTAGGTTAGCTTATCTTATTATTCGTAAAATATATTTCTAAAATGGAAGGTGGAGTCTTTCTAGAATAAACAAATATAAAATATAAAATATAAATATTAATATACAAACTATTTAACTAACTTAACTAATTCTTACTAATAATTTTTGGTCTGATTAAGTTTTTCTGTTTTCCCAATTTATGCAACAAATGTTGGACCATTTTGCATTCCCCAGAAATCTTATAAATATTTCTTATTTTTAAATTTTAATTTAATTCAATTTCTTACTTTTGTATTTTTTGTGTCGACTGGTTTTAGTTGACAATAAATAAATAAATAAATTAAGTTTTGATTTTTCAAAGTATTTTATTAAATTGTATGGCGAATGGCTAAAATATTAATGTATTTAACCAGATTCGTTGTCTTAAAAATATATTGATTAACATGGTAGCCTACAGCATCTATTTAAGGAAAAATATTCTTACAATAATATATATATATGTATATATATCTAAGTTGACCCAACTTTCGTTAAGCTCAGACTTGTCCTCGTTTATTTTACTGCTTTGTTGCAGCAAAAGAGTCACTCAAAGTGTTTCCGACTTTTTTTGAGTGATTTCTTTTTGCTGTAAAGTGTTGCTCTCTTTGTAGACGTATTCAGCTTACTATATATACATATATATAGATATGTATATAAGCAAAGAGTCTTCTATTGCAGTTGCAAATTTCACGGCAATTTTATAAGCTGAGAACTGTGCTCCACCAGCCGCCCTTGGCAGCCACATCTTTACTTACGAGCCAAGTTAAATTGACATTTAATGCTGATTTATACGTATATATATAGATATAATTTCTAACAGGCGTCGCATGCCGAGTGTGTTTCAAATGTATTCGCAAATCTAATCTTAATGCGGCTCTGTTTTGCCAAAACGGTTTCAATCAAAAACTTGAAAGCGAAATTCAAAGGTCGCCGTTCTCGTTTTCACAACGGCTTATTAAAACTGTTCTTGGCCCGAGCTCGGACTCAAATTAAGTGATGACCTGGGCTCAGGTATATATTTCACATAATAAATCACTTCGCATTAATAAATCATCTTAATCATGAAAATACTGGCACATGCTGAGAATAACGAAATGCAGAAAAGGCCGACAATACAATTATATATCAAATAGTTTCAACTTCAAATTGAAATTGAAATTTTCTTATCTGGCTGTGGAATCTTCTACTTTGGTAAACTAACCTTCTCAGCCTTACGTAATCCAGAAATAGCTTTATTTATATGCAAAAGATTAGAATGCGATTCCATTAGTATTTTGTTCTCTTCCAAGGACAGAATAGGATCACTTTTGATATGGTAATATCAAATATAATTAAGAAAACGGCATAGAATGAGGTCTCTTTATACTTATAAAAAACAAGTGAGAAGGTTGTTGTCGGTGTTAGCGACTGCCAAATACTCTGATACCATAAGCAACGTCATCTGAAAACAGATACAACACATTTCTTGAGACGTTATAAATGTAATTGGAATATGTTTTTTAGTATGTTGATATTTTCTAAGAATAATAATAATCATTGTGGAACCAGTTCCAAGCATCACACATCTTTCATGCTCAAATCCCATTTACCTCGTTTCCATCTTCTGATTATAATTTTTCAAAACCCGTCCCAACTTTATATGATTCTCCTTTTGTTAAATG
The DNA here is from genome assembly GCA_035044025.1 of Drosophila paracracens. Lineage (NCBI taxonomy): Eukaryota > Metazoa > Arthropoda > Insecta > Diptera > Drosophilidae > Drosophila > Drosophila paracracens. The sequence goes on from JAWNMN010000398.1 coordinate 2,530,308, forward strand.
GGTCAAAAGCGATTTATATGTGTCGGATGCATGAGCCAAGGCCACTTCAGCCGAAATCTGTGTCAGCTCTGAAAATAAATAGCGAGATCTGAGCATGTCTTTATGTGTATCCAAGATGGCATGCAAATTAAATTTGATATTTCGACTAATTCTATTGTGCAAAAGTTCGCAGTCAATTTTTGTGCTCTGCAAACGATAACTGATAAAACACACGCAGACAATGTGAAGGTCGTCATTTGCTGCTAATCCAGGTCGGTGTTGGAGTTGGAGTTGAAGTCGGATTTGGTTGGGTTTCGAAGCCCTTCCGCTCGATCGAAGCAAGCTGTCGATGACAGCGGATATGAGCAAGAAGAAATTGTTGTTGTTTTGGGGCACCTGTTTTGGGTAACTGCAGCTCAAGCTGTTGTCGCTCAGCTGCTTAAGTTTTCTTCATTTTTTTACTCTGTGCCCTAATGGCTTTTGAGGCAACTCGTGCCACTTGCCACAATCGGAAGTTCATGTTTATGATACGCTTACCAGCGTCTCGATATCAACAGCGTCATCAGCATTGAAGTCAGCTGCCACCTCTTCAGCTTCAAGCTGTAGTTGATTTGTTGGCTCTGGCTCTGGATCTGGTTGGGGTCACCAGCTGCCCCTCAGGCGACCAATTGTTAAGGTGATTAAATAAGTAAGGAGTGCTCCTAAATACATAGCTCATCACTAAGCAGCTGCTTTCGTTTTTCGAAACAGAATTCATTCTGTTACATTGTCAATTGTTTTACCAGTATTCAGTAATCAGAATGAGTCTTAGTGAATAATATAATAAATAATTTAATTTACTTAATTTATATTTAAAAGCCTTCTTGTTGCTTATATTAAGTAACAGAAGGTTAGAAAAGCAAATATCCTTTCTAATAGATAATCTTTCAAAGTAATAAACTTAGTAGTAAGTAATAGGCATTAAATTTGAAATAAATACAAATTTACTTTTATATTTATTATAAATTCTTAGTTAATAAATTCAAATAAATATATTAAAATTATTTTTACTCGTTTTTATTATTTATATTTATTGCAGTGATAAACTTATTAGCAAGTAATAGTTTATTTTTTTGTAAATAATTATATTTATTATAGATAATTACTTTGTAAATTAAATTAAATGTATACATTAATTTTTCTTTCAATTACAGATTTTTATTTTTTTGTTATTTATGTTTATTAAAGTAATAATCTTATTAGTAGATAATAGGTTTTAAATTCAAAATAAATACATTTTAATTATAGATTATTGCTCTGTAAATTCAAATACAAATTTAAATTATGTTTGGTGTTCTTTTTTAAGAAACTTAAAATGGACATTTGTTAATTTTAGATAAATTAAACCACTTTGAATTTCGTTTGCTATTAGAGTTATACATTAATTTATTAACTAATTTAAATTCGCCTTATATTCCGAATCTAATATGTTCGATCTATAAAATCTCAATAGATCTGCTTTTACGTTTATTTTTATCGTAATCTTCAATTGAGGTGTTTGCGTCTAATGCACAACAATGAACATAATAAATTCAACTCAACTTAACTCGACTCGACTCATTTCATTTGTCTATTTATGCTTTATGGCTGTGGCCATAAAGTATTACTAACGAGCGCCCACTTAGCTAATCTCCCAGCAGCAAGAACTGCGCCAGCCAACTCAATTACGCTACATCCATCCAAACATATACATCTGAGCATACATCCATACATCCATCCATACACATTTGGCTGGCAGATACAATTGTATCTCGAAGTACTTTTGTGAGTGCCGCAGCTCAAAACTTGATTGATGGCATCATTTGCAAGATGCAGGCCTCTTCTTTTTCTGATACACTTGCAGAGGATATTACAGCTTATATAGCAAATGTGCAACACACAAAAAAATACAAATTTATTCTTAGGTATATGTATATATTCCTGATCAGCATTAATGCTCGATTCTCTAGCTTACCAATCAAGATTGGCATTTTGTTCTTTGGCATAATTTCGAAGAAAGTTGTAACTTGGCAGTAATGACGTAATTGACAAACTTATAGATAAACCCTATTTAAAATGTAGAAGTGCAAACTCGAATTTTTAATATTAATTTTTAAATTAGACATATTTTTTCTAAGTTTCAGAAATATTTTCCCTGGAATAAGAAATGAAATACTCTAGTTCATAGAAAGACACAATTCTGAATGATAAAGTGAGTGAATTTTGGTGACAATCTAATGCGATTTTCTAAAATTACGTTTTTTAAAGTGTAGTTAAATTTTAGTTGTAACACTTAAACAGAATTATATCAACTTAGTCTCCAAAGAAACAATCGGTGTTCTAGAAAAACTTTGTTGTATATAACAATAATATATATTGAGTATATTATTGTTTACATAATTGTTATTTTAGTCATGAAGGGTATTTAAACTTCGGCCAGTCAAAGTTAGCGTTTATTCTTGATTATTTTTTTGTTGTTTTTTTTTTTTTTTTGATTTACAGTCACTGCGAGAATTTATAGGAATTGTGCGCAGCACGCAAAAATACACGCAGCAGACAAGAAGAAGGGGAGAAGAGGGGCAATGGGGAGGATGTGGCTACTTGGCAGACGGCGTCATCCGCTGGCCAGTGGCAACAGTTGCAACTGGCCGCCAGCAGATGCGGCGCTGAAAACGCTCGCGCAAATACAGTAACAAGTGCAGCACTGCTGCAGATGCCGCCTCTGCCCCAAGTGTTTGCTGCTTGCTGCATGCTGCATGGTCTTTGTTTACATTTGGAGCACGTCTGTTTTGGCTGCGGCAGCTGCTGACCGATGCCCATTAACTTGCAGCCGGCCCCAAGACAGAGACGGCATCTGTGTGAAAGAAAGAGAGAGGAAGAGAGGAAGAGCTGGGCTTGAAAAGCGTCTGCGATTACACAATTTGTGGCTGTTGGGTTGCAGCTGTAACTGGAGCATGCCCCATTCCTAGCATAGCTCAACGCCAGGGCTATATATATATATATATATATATAAATATGTACATAGTTATATCCATATGTATACGTCTGGTTATCAGAGTTGCTATAATTGAGGTGCATTGAACGCTCCACATGCAACTCGCTGCTGCTGCCTCTGCGTATAGTTTAATTCATTGTGTGCTTTTCACACGCTCATGTGAAAAGCGTGCTACGATCAGAAATGATCCCATTCTACACAAATATTTAACTGTTTGCCGCCAGAATGCGATGAATATTTACACCAATGTACAAAGACTGTTATGCTTATGCTCTAATCTTGGCGAGTTCAGCAAGTTCATTTCCCGAAGATTATGTGATTATAATGTATTAGTGCAAACAGCAACTATTATGCCAAATATTCTGAACAAATCATTTGTTACACTCAGAAATTAAAAAGTGGATAGAAAATTAACATTCTTTTGAATATGTAGAAAACATATTTCAATGCTTTTTTTTTTATGTGTAAACGGAACTTGTACTTTAGTTTTTTTGGAACTTAAATTATTACTAATAATAAGTATTTTAAGAATTCCGAAGAGATTTTTGTCTACGAATGAAGGATTGCATTTCTTTCTGAAAATAGCAGTAAAGCTTCACTACTTTTAGGATATTTTTTATTTTCGTTTATTTAGTAATTATTTCTTATTTGAGTGCATTTTTTCTGAGTGTATGGGCATGCTTGTATTTACGATTGCTGTTTGCGATTTGCCTAAGCAAAGAAATGATTCAAAGTCCATATCTCTGTTTCTACGCTTCTAATCGCAATTCGGTCAATAAACGTACTTTTATTCCCCAGCAGAGATTATTAAAATTTTGTCGTGAATAGTGTAAATATTAAATTTCTTCTACGCCTTACGATATATACGTCTATATTCCTTATCGGCATCAATATTCATTTTATCTGTTGGACCACCATACAATATAGAAACCGCTTGTCTACATAATGATGAGCAAAACTACAAGTTTTAAGTGTTATTATTATCTTCAGAAATTTCCAAAATTAGAGTATTTTATCATTAAGCTTAATGGGTATCACACTTGATGAATATTTCGCTCTTTTATACGCCACCTGAATATATTTTCACTTTTACACAAATTTTGTTTAGCCACCTCTTTTCTTGTTGCTTTTGACTTTGTGGTAATTAATTTTTTTGAGAGTCGTCTTTTACGGTTTTGTTAAATAAATCATGACCAAATGTGATGACAGCAAATTACATTTGATTTTCTTTTCGGTCTCTTTGTGCAAAGCAGCAAAGTTCGGAGCTTTTTATGGTTTATGGCCACAACTTTAATAGCAGGTCCGTAAGAGTCTTTAACCCATAAATGGCCTGAAACGTGCTCATAACATTCGAGGTTCTAAATAAAACGTAAGGTAATTGTTTGCTGCACATGTTTCTGCAACATTTTGCTAGCCATTCTAACTGGAATTAGAAAAAAATGCTTATTCTTTTCCCTGAGTTTTTATGCAGTCTTCTAATATTACCGCTAGCAGCATGTTGCTAGTAGGCAATGTTGCTGCGCTTCTGCCGCTACGTTCATTGTTGCTTCAGTCATTTCCACTTCACATCAAGCCCATCCGGCGCTCTTTTCCCCTCTGTCTATCCCAGGCAAAGCCCACATGATGAGCCAAACTTCTAATTGAGAACCAGTTACACTGCCTACTCGAAGTGAGCAGCATAGCAAGTGGAAACAGTTCGCCCAGACAGCGTCAGCGCCCACAGTTCGGCAACAAAACTTCAAAACCGACCCACACACACGCACACTAATACATTCACACACTAACACACCTACGCTGCTCAAAAGTACAGAGAGAGAGAGAGAGTGAGAGAGAGCACCCACGCTTTCGGCTAGCTAGCAAGCGAGCGCTAAGGAAAGAGAGCGAGAGTGAGCGCTTATAGCGTAGCAGAAAGCAGCAATAATATATTAATTAAATATGAAAGCTATAACATTATATTTAAAATATTACATTTCAAAATTGAAGCTAATAATAATAATTCAAAAATAATTTAATTTGCCTGCACTCTTCAATACATGTTTCATTTAGCTTGCGCTGCAGCAACAAATGTTGCCAACGCTCTCTGCAATGCCGCCTGTTGTTGTTTCTGTTGCGTTCGCTCACAAGTTAGCTCGATCCGCGCTCTCTGAGCGAGCGAGAGAGAAAGAGTGAGAGAGCGCTTGCTTGCTTGCTGTGGCTAGCCCTCGACACCGGCAGCGCTGCGACTTCAGTTGTTTGCGAAACATTGCTGAGTGCGGTTGTGGTTATACCGTCTTACTTAAGTCGCTGTTAAAAGCTTATCGCTGCATGTCAACGAAACTAAAAGTTAAAATATGCACAAACTTTAGAAAAAGACTGAAAAGACGAATGTACTTAGAATCTGGCTGCAGTGCATAAGAAACAAATCAACGTCGCTGCTGCTGCACCTGTTTCCTGCCAGCCAACTGCAGCAGATGCGCACCCCAGTCGGAAAATACATACATGTTACATACATACAAATCACAAACATATTAGCATTATGCGGCACGTACGCGCCTTTGGCCACGCATAAAAATGTGCAAGTGAAGTGAAGTGCCGATGATAAGTTAAGGGCGAAGCAAAAACATAAAACATAAAACATAAATCAAGTAAAAAACCAATAAAAAAAAGAAAACGGCCTTGTGCACTTGTCTTCTTTAGCTGCAATCCATCAAAGTTTTGGGATTACACACACACTCCAACACACACACTTTGGATTAACAAAAAAAAACAAAGAAAACAACAGATAAACAGAAGCTGAACCCAATTGAACTCGTTTGAAAGGTAAGTTTTGGAATTTCAACTTTCGGTTCTTAATTGTTCCTTAAATGATCTGCACAGCTTGTCTTCCTCTTCTCACCCAGTTTAATTTGTTGGCTACCGAAATTGATTTATCACGATAAGTCAGAGTCAGCTTCGGGTTTCCGCTAGAAAGTCTCTGCTTGTCTTATCTAGAAGACCTGTCCAGTGTGCTTTTTCTTCTGCGGTCTGGTTTTCTTTTCGTTTCGAGCATTGGCGAAAGCTTAGAATTTTCACTAGCCAAATGGATTTAAACACAGCATTTAAATGGAGAAGCTAATATTTTCGATTTTTATTCGTATTTAAATGCTGCATTTAAATAGAGAGCCAGAAGTATTACTTAGCTTGGCTTCAGCTCAATTTCTAGCAACTGTTAAAGTTGATTGAACTTGGATTTGAAAACGCACAACGGTACTCTCCAGAGCTGGCCAACTCATTTCCGTTTCCCCTCAGTTGACAACAACAACAACAACAACAACGAACATCAGCAGATATCATCTTGAGGCGATTATAATGCAAATTTTTGCGGGCTGTTATAAATTTGTTAAATGTCATCGTCTCGATGAATGAATGTGTATTTAACTTTTATAACTCTCTAATATTTTTATTTTTATTTTTATCTTTGTTTTGCTTATGCTAATCCAACAAATATCTTGAGGGCCACACGCATCTCAAAGACCTTCCCAAGTATTTCCAAGAAAATGCATGGATATATGCATATACATATATATAAATATTTTAATGATAATCAAAATTTTGGGCTCCATAACTAAAATGAGTTTCAGTTAATTAGTCGCGACGATCGAGCGAATGTTTATGGAAAACATCAAAACTGGATTTCCCGGGGCATTTGGATAATGACAACACAGTTTACATAAATTTAAACCAAATGGTTCAATCAAATCGATTCCAATTAAATATGCGTAACTCTCAGCCACATTGGATTGTCTTCAACATTTATATATATTACAATAAGATGTTTCACACGCTTGATATAACTTCAGATTTGTTTAGAGGATATGTCCATTAACAGATCATTAGCTATAACAAATGACAAAGTTTGGAAGATTCCGTTTGTTGTTCTTATCAGCATATCCGCACATCAAACCAGTTGCCAACTTTTCCTTTCCAAAAAGTTCTCATAATCATATGCCAAACGCTCATTAGTCATACAACTCAGATGAAAGAAAAGCAGAAACAATAACAAAAACGAAAACTCCTCATCCACTTCACCAGCTGCCTAATTAACGCGAATATGACTTGAGAAGGTTTTGAAATATGAAAACAAAATCCAAGAACATTCGAGTAGCCAAACAAATGACTGTAAATTACACTGCTTACACAGTATTAAATTTGCTGATTCTGTCTTTTAAATGGATATTAAAAAATATCAGAATTGCTTCATATAGTGTTTATTTAAAAAAAAATTAATTTATTTAATTTTTATTAAACAATAAAAAGTAGTACTTATAGAAATACTTTTTCTCAGCAAGATTTCAAACCAATCTCAAATTTTGTTAAAGTACAAACATACAAACATAATTCACTAAAATAAATAAATATTCATATAAAGTATAATACAAATAATAGTTTGGATATTTTTTTAAACAAGCCCCACTTTTCTTCTGAAAACAGTGTATAAAACTCAATGAGTATTTGTGGATAATTTGTCAAACTGAAATGGAAAATGTGCTCAAGCTAAACGACAGTTGAGTAATTCAACGATATTTTCCCAGACGCAGCTGCTCAACAAGATACTAAAGATAGTAATGATTCAATACGATAATAATGTATGAAAATATCTGGCATGGAATGTATTCATGCCACATATGTATGTTGTTGATTACCTTGAAAATTCACTTTAGACCGCTTGATTATGAAATTTTTCGCCAAAAGCAATTGACAATTTAATAGTTGCACGTTGTTGCTTGTGTTGCAAAGTTGTTGCTGCTGATGTTGTTGTTGCTGATGTTGTTTCTCTTGTTGTTGTTGACGATGCGCGGTTTTCACTTCACTTTCGAACAATTTGCTGGCATCTTTCGCTGAGGGTTCGTCGCACCCAATATAGTCAACTGTTATTGATATTGTATTAATTTCCTGTCTCTGGTCGTGTGTGAGAGAGCCACCAAAGATTTTCACTTGAAAACACTTTTGAGGATTACCAAATGCGACTCACGTTGCGAAGAGGTCGGCTGGACAACGTTTTTCTATTGTTTGGCTAATTAAAAATCAGGAAATGCACGCGAACAATACTCAACAATACCAGGCAGGGGGTCATCCCTCTTTGCTCCTTCTACCTGCTCCTAGCTCCGCGAGGAGCTGCTGTTGTCAAGTGCGGTTTGCTACGGTTTAGCGCCCTTTCTCTGTTACCAGGTAGACAGGTTTGGGCCATTGTCTGCCATTACGGCTATTTAGACTGGGCTTAGGGGCTGGTGAAACGTGAGTTTTGGTCAGGATATGCGCCTCATTTGATTCACATATTGCCCATGGCAAGCACGTACTTACATCCAATCTAAGCAAGAGAGGAGAAAGTGCCTCTTGATAAATAAAGATATTGATTTTCGTAGCATTGCAACACCTTTGCTATCTTTAACTTAAGATCGGATAGAATTGATTTATCAAGATTTTAGATATTACAAAATGATCAAGTTTGAAATTAGAAGATTAGAAGAAATGAAATTGTTCAAAATAAATAAATTCTTTCAATTTTATATTTAGTTTTTGATCTTTGATTTTTACAGCTTATCAGCTCCATAAAGTTGTTCTAGTTAAAACTAATATAAATAGATTACAATACTACAACTTTGTTTATTCAAATGCACCCAAATTTAGTTTTTGCTTCTTTTATAATAAAAAAACTCTTTGTTTTATCGCTATACTCATTATTTATATATTTGAATTATTTTATGATAATAAATATCAACTTTACTCATTTATATTTATTGATATTAGTAATATTTTAATAAATGAATTTGAAATCCTATCCTACAGAATTTGTATAGTTCTCTTCTATACTCGATAACAACAATGCAAATTGATTTCCGATAGCAATACAAGACGTAATTGCAAAGTTATAGCCTTCTGATTAATATATATAATACATAATATTAATATCTGATAAGTAACTCCGATTTTGATAAGGAAAACGTATTTTCATATTGAACAATTAAGCCTACTTTGTTGTTAAAAGCTGGTTACTGGGTATCTCCCAGTCAAGTGGTCTTTTTTGATTAAAACACAAAAGGTTGTTTCACATAAACATATAATTTCCAGAGTTTTAATACATTCAAAGATTTATGCATTTTTCCATATACATTTACATTTTATACGTTTTCTCCAACTTCTTTCGCAGTCGCAGTAACGATTTGAAAAGTGCAGTCAGGAAGTTGTTCACTTTTAGCAGAGGCGATTAAAATAATGCTCGTTTTTTGTTATTTCTTTCAATTTGTATGGCTTTTGTGTTTGTGTTTGGGTCTGTCATACAGAATTATAGGCACGCCCGCATGTTGGCGAAAGACAATGGAGAATTGTCATAGAATTTGCATATGTGTACGGGAATGTTTTCATTTCGTATAATTGAACGACCCGGACTTGGAATGGCGTCGTTTTCCAACATATTGCCACACAATCCACCCCCAGCTCCACATCTCAATTGTAGCGGCAAAAAGTCACGCGTGTCATAAGCAAATTTGAAAGTGATTTGCAATTCAATAAGATCCATTGCCAGACTTCGCATATTTACAGCTAAGTTCGGAATATTCAATTGAATTCAAAACAGGCCAAAATTGGGATTTTTTGCAGTATTTCTGATTTGTTTTGCTCGTTTTCCAATTCGCGCGAACTTGGCTAAATTACAGCTAAATGCGAGCTTAGTCAGCAACTCAATGCGCAAATTATATATGCATATATAAACACATATCTGCCATAATATGCATACCGAGATATTTTTATAGCAACGCGTCAGCAAAAAATTCCCACTCAATGTTGACGCTGTATCACAAAAGTTGTTGTTGCTCTTCGTTGACTGATTTGTTAACAATTAATAAACAAAAGGTAAAAAAAAAGCAGGCAGCTGAGCTGGAAACTGTCTATTTGCTAACAACTCGTCAAAAAAGGCGCTAATTGGCGTGCTATAAAATAATTATGGCTTTTTATGTCAGCGCATAGCTCACACTATTTGTAAGTGTTATCTGACCATTCACATCTGGCAATCGATCGCAAAGATATCAGACCAGTTTTGGAATATTCACAAATGGTTTAGTTACTAAGCTCATATTGGAGTAAATCTATTATGCTAATTTTTTATAGATGAATGAATCGTTTTATTGAGTTTTACACTCAGCAAAAAAATACAACAATTAAGCTTAAAATCAATCTGAAAACTCGAAATTATTTTTGGTTATTATTATAGGAAAAAACGACGGAAATGAGATATGGAAATATTATTTCTGAATTGTCGCAAAAAGTGTGGCTATTTCTTTAAAGCCAATAAGTTGTTTTTCTGAGTGTAGTTACGTGATTCCGCAGCTAATCTCAAAAGTTGCGGGTAAACTTGAGTTATCTAAGCCATCTTGGGGCACAGCATCTTTAACTTGCATCGAGTTTTTCAGCTGGTTGGATTTGATTTCCAATGTATGCTAATGTGGCAAGATATGTACATGTGGCACGTGCTGCGAAGTGGATAACTCGAATAAAAACTATTTCGAATGGAGTGCCAAGAAACAGCAAACTTTTTTATGAATGAATAGGCGAGAACCGAGTTAACTGCTTTTCTTTTATACAATTAAAAGCGTTCGCATAATGTGAGAAACCATCCGAGTGCAGTTTCAGCAGTTTCAGCATGTTGCAGACTCTCAGACTTTCCAGGTTTTGAGTTTAGCACTAATTGCGAGGCCAGCTTTTATGGCTAATCAAGTGCAACAACAGTGGCAATGTTTAGATGATGAACTTTCATCTGTCAAACGACTTTGCCATTCTCAGTCCCTGCCTCTTGTTGCATTAGGGTCAAAAGCGTCTCTTTTAGTGGGTTTTGTCTGCATTCATTTCACTTTAAGGGCCGCGCTCAACTTTCGTTTGGGCCTTCAAAGCCTAGATGCGCAGCTTATCAGCTATGAATCCAATTGCCGACTTTCTTTCCACACTTTTTGTGTGTGCAACACGTGCCCCCCCTGGCCGACCTCGCTCCGCCCCGTGCTGACCAACAAAAATGTGCGACAAATTCTCACGCCCAACTCTTTGCTGTAAATGTAAACCGCAAAATGCGAACGACTTGCTTGTGGTGCTGGTGTTGGTGGTGGTGGTGCAATGTGGTGCTGTTGGTTCCCAGCTGAAATCCTGTCTCTGTTTTGCTTTTGCTTCTGCTGTGTGTTGCCTTGACTTTAATGCACTGTGGGAATGTGCGGGAATAACTCGCACACACAGAACTTGATTGACTTGCATTTTTTTGTGTCTTCTCCCTTGGCCAACTCAGGGATTCATTAACTGCAACAGCAACTCTTTCACCGGCCTGCTGCAACTTCCACTCATTCTCTCTCTCTCACTCTTTCTCTCTCTATCTATCTCCCTCTGTATCTCTGCTCATTCGCTGTCTCTGGCGTAATCGATATGCGTGTGCAGTTGGCGAAACCTTAACACCCGTTTACCCAAAAGGCTTAAGGCCGGAAGCGCTTCAGTTTAAAGGCTCTGCAAATGCCCCAACACACACACACACACACACACACTTGCACAAAACCAAAGCAAATCCCAGCCAAAAAACAAAAATTAAAAAAAGAGCTGATGTCCACTTGGCGCTCTATTTGAGCGTGATTAATTTCTGTGCATCAGTCTCTGCCAAGCGGCTAAGTGCACAAAATACTGCTTGGCACACAATTCACAGCTCCTAAAAAAAATTAAATTTATACTAAACTCTGCGCAATTGCATGCTTTTTTTTTTTAATTTGATTTTTTTATTTTTTGAATGACACTTTGGCCACTGAAGGTATAAGCCTTTTTTGACAAGCTTGACATGCTGATTGATGGCCTAAAGGTGTCTCAGCTTGATTAAGTAGAATTTTGTGTTACTGACGCATGCGTGAGCTATTAAAGTTATAAAAAATAATGCATGTAATTATAATTAGTAAGCTTAACATTCTATATTTCTTCAACAACTCTTTTTTTAATAATATTGTTTAAATGTTTAATAAGCTAAATGAATTCTATGCTAAGTTTATACAATAAATCTATTTAATACGTTTTTTTCTGCATTTTTACTATTATTTATTTGATTATTAATTAATAAAAATATAAATGTAATTTAATAGTAATTAAATTAATGTGCATGCATTTTGCTAGCGATACATACAATAAATACATTTAAATACTTACGAATAATATGCCCTGCTCGGTGAGTGTATAAATAATTGGTTGTGGTACACTTGCAGTTGCTGGTCGGCTTCTTTGACAAATGATGCAAGCTAAAAAGCTGCTACTGCAGTCAACTTCTTTGGCACATCATATCAAGGCATACGCACGAAGAGGCATGGGGCAAGGGGCTAGGGGCGGGGGAGAGGGTTACAGGAAGCATTTTGTTGGACAGCTTGTAGCAACATTTTTGGGACAATCGACTCCACTCCCAGGCGATTTAATTGTGCGTTGGCAAATTTGCATGGGAAACACCTGAGATTATATTGTTGAGGACTGTTTTTTGTTTCAAGTTTACTTTTTATACATGACAGTTATGCAGTGTTGTTTTTTTCAGAGTTCAGTTATGTGCATAAGATTGCAAAACATTTTCAATGCTGAAACGCGTTGATATCAATGCTGTGTGGCAAGTGCAGGCCGTATAAATAGCAATTGCAAATTGCAAATGTAGCAGACCAGATATTGATGCGGCGACTTGCGTGCCTTGAAACAATCTCGAGTTGCTACTGCTGCTGCTGCTGCCCCACAAATGACTCAGTCTTGCCACACATTGATGCCTTATCCGCAACTCGCTCTCCGCTCACTTGCTCTGTCTGCAAATAGTGTTCGAGTTATGGATTCTTAAAATAAAAACAACTTAATCGACACTTTTATGTGGAAGGGAAATTAATTGTTGACGCTTAAGTGGCAAGGCTGTACACATGTATGTGTGCTATGTATTCTATGTTGCCCCCCCTTTGTCTGATCTTCAGCTCATAAGTTCATTAAGATGCGCCTCAGTTCTTCTTCTTCTTGGAATTCAGTTTGTTTTTTTTGTTTTTCATATTTCTTTTTTAAGCACTTATGCAGGGGTTGAGCGATGTGTGGGTTGCTGCTGCTACAGTCTGTTGCAGTTGCATATGTTGGGCACTTTATGATTAGTGTTTTGACTTTGGATTCTAAGCTGAAAATAAATTCGAGTTGCCTTCAAATTTGATTTATCTGAGCAAGTGTGCAACAATTTGCATCCAAACAATCAACGACCTTGCTGCGGCAACTGGAAGCGCTTAACTATGGGAAAATTCAAATAAATACAAATGTTTTCCCTGGCATTGCAATCCACTAAACGAAATTCAAACAGATGCCAAAAATAGATGTGGCTAAATCATTTGACATTTGCCTTTTGTTTTTTAGTTTTTCCCATGTTTTTTTTTAAATTTTTTTTTTTTGCTATTTTGTTGTTGCAATCATTTATTGACAAGTGTAAAACAATACTCTGTGCCATTTCCATGGAAATGTTGATGCCGCCTTGCCGCCTTGCCACCTTTTGTGATTGTGTAAGCCAAAAACAAAGAAAATGCTGCTCTGAATTTATAATTTCCGCTGAATGCTGAAAGCTTTATGCGATTTTTAGATTTACACGTCTCGTGTATCTTCTGCTTTTATTTGTATCTTTTATTTATGAGGCGGCAAAAGTTTTTGGTTGCACGGCAAATGCCATAAATATGACAGGCTTTCAATAAATTTATGAGTCGCTTGCTGCTGCAACTGCTGCAAAAAAAGGGAAAAATACAAAATGTAAAAATAAATGATAATCATTTTTAGCTGCAGCACTTTAAGCGGACTGCAAACGAAAGTGCGCTGCAAATGTTGTGCATAATTTAAGAGCAACAATTAATTAATTTTCACAATGCGCGCGAAGAAATAATTATGTCGGAAATAACAAATTGGGAATACCCTGCGTTTTGCAAGTTTAGTGTGAGCCTTGAAAATATTTGCATTTTGTATTTTATAGATACTTTTGTGTCTGACAAATACTTTTGTATCTCATATGTAATTTTGTAATGTGTATCAAATACATTTTTTCTTATAGATGCTTTGGTGCCTTTTGATACTTTTGTATCTTATGGATATTTTTGTATCTCATGGAGACTTTTGTATTTCGAAAATATTTTTTATGTGTACCGCACACTTCTCATTACATTCTCATACATTTTTTGTATTACTCTACTGCTTGAATCTGTCAAGTGGCGCAGGGAAACACCCGCAACAAAGTCAACAACAGCAACAACAACAAAAATAATGCCAACAATTGAGCCCAATTTAAATCAAACATTAAGTGAAAAATATGTAAAATAAAATGGGAAAAATAATAAGAATAATTGATTAATTCATTGACAGCAATTGACTTTAATTGAGTGTCGCATGGGCAGCTCCGCAGATTATTATTTTTTTATTTTTTTTGGCTCTTGCCGCCGTTTTAATTAGTTTTTCCGACAGCTGCTGCAGCTGTGTGCAGGAAAAGCATTAAGTATTAACGGTTAATGCATTTGCACTAAATACCAGTTGTGACTTTTTGTGCGCTTTTCGCCCAGCGTCTGTCGCATAAGTCAACAGGTAAAAAAACAGCAGCAGAAACAACAACAATCACAACGACAACAACAACATGAAGCAGACACGTCAACAAGTTGAAAGCGATTTGCCAACGTAATGGCAACAAAATTGCAGAGGGGCCACTCACCTTGGCAACATCAACATCAACATCATTTCAGCTTGCAACAATTAGCTACGGTCAGAGCAACTAAATGCATAGGAACTTTGTTGACAAACGCGGAAAAGCACAACGCAAGCGCTGCATAAATAAATGACTAAGCGGCCGCGTTGACGTCGCGTCGAAGTGTGCTGCCATTGGCATGCAGCGGCAGTTGCATAGGTAGGGGGAGCGGTAGCGGCAGCGCAGCCGTAACGTCATAGCGTGACAAATAGCTAAATATTGTTGTTGTAGTTGGTGCTCAGTCTTCGTTCGCAACGCGCATGTTGAGCAACATTTTTAGCGGGCATTCTGCTTCTTTAGTAAGTAAATAAGTAAACAATGTTGCAGCCGAAACTTGTTGCTGGGCAAACATTTTAAACACTTATTTGCTTATATAACTGTTAAGCAGTTGTCCAACAAAGAATACTAGTGAAAGAAAGAAAGAAGAAGAATACCAAGGCAAGAAGGAAAAATAAAAAATATTGTAATT
This sequence comes from Drosophila paracracens, assembly GCA_035044025.1. NCBI lineage: Eukaryota > Metazoa > Arthropoda > Insecta > Diptera > Drosophilidae > Drosophila > Drosophila paracracens. The sequence goes on from JAWNMN010000398.1 coordinate 2,545,515, forward strand.
ATATTTACACAGCAGCCAAGTTTGCGTCCGCAAACCAAAAGAACTTGCCCATTAGCGCAAAGCCGCAGTCAAAATTTGTACCATAACATTAGCAACAACAACTTCAGTAACAACAGCAACAACTACAGCAACATTTTACGAGAATTGTGTAATTTCATTTGTACTTCATTTCGTTTTGGCCAGCACAATTTGGCATCAGCAAAAAAAGTGACTACAGCAACTAAGTATTTGAGTTTTTGCTTGCCCATTCGGAAAACTGAAAACTAGTTTAGTTTAATTTGCAGTTGGGCCGCAGTAATTCTCAAGAAATCAGCAAAAAAAAAGACTTACTCATTAAAATGCGTAGTAGATTCTTTTTTTTTAATTTATGAGTCGCTCGTAAAATTAGTAGTTGTACATAGCATATTCTTTAGCACCATCAAAATGAACTTCCTGTCCTCAGAATTCTTATTTGTTGCTTACTCATGCCCACAAATTTGACGCGATTTGACAAATTGTCGCTCAACATTTTTTAAGGGCTCATTAATTATATAGAATACTGTTTGACACAATTTCATTGACTGCAGGAAATGCGCACCTGTATCAGTCGAACAGGATCAGCTAATTGACAAAGAATCATAAGAATCTGGTCAACAAATGGTGAGCAGTGATTGGCATTATTCAAGGAGGATTACGAAATAAAATGACATGAAAGGAAGTCAAATGCATTATTGGAAATTGTGCTGAGAGAAGAGTGTAAAAAAAATCAGAACATGAAAGTGTGAAAATAATACAAATGGCATAACAACAAGTGAGAGTTTCCGATGATCAAAAGTCAATGAAAGATCGATGCAGAAATAGAAGCAATTCTTTGAATTTTTTTGTAGAAATCTAGTTCCATGAATTTCTTTGTGTGCTGACAACTTTCCATTAAAATGAAAGGAAATTTAAGACTTAAATAGAACATTCTCCAAAATATGGCCAACAATGAGATACAGATTTCGAAAGGAAGTTATTTAAAATGAGCTCAATTATGGAATAAGCTTAATAGTGAATGGAAATAAATCTTCTTCTTCTTATTCTACTTCTTTTTGGGAACTAGTTTTTTTTTTTGTAAACTCATATTAACTGGTTCTAGTTCCATTTCCACTATTAATCCAGGGAAACTATCATTAAATGGTTCTAGTTGCAGTTTCACTATTAACAAAACTAACATTAACTAGTTATAATTCCACTTCCACAATTAATCCAGGCAAAGCCTTAACTGGAAAAACGCTTGCACAAGTTTTCCACTGCGGCTCAACATGTCAACGCTCCCAGACAATACTCATAAGCATTTTATGTGTTAGGCCCACGCTTATCGTGCTGCATGCATCAATCTTGAGCCCAGACACTCTGCTGACAACAAGAGCCCCTACCTGGAAAGATAAAAGACAGAGAAAATAAAACACAAAAAGGCGAAACAATACAGAATTCAGAAACAGACACACAAACTCATTATTTTCACACCTACGTTCAATGCAGAAAGAGCCACATTTGTTGTGCCCTAATTGTGGGCGTTCGGGTTTAAGTTCGGGTCTAACAATGGATTGACTTGAGAGCAGATCTCGTTAGCCTCGTTAGCTGAACTCTGAACCTCTGAGGAAAGTGCCGCTGCTCCAACATCCGCAGCCCCAACCCCAACTCCAATCCCCCCAAAAAATAAAAGAAAAATCTCAAACTCAAACCGGAAACCCATAAATGGATAACGCTCGAACTGATACCAAAAACCAGCTGGCAAATAAAATAGTTCCTTTGCTCTGCTCCACCGTCGACATTGACTTTGATTTTCTATATCCACAAAATGCGCTTAGATTTCCCATTTATCATTGGCATTTCCATATCCGTACACTGGCAAAAATATCAAACTAATTTTTGAAAATTCGGCAGTGTTCAATCTATTCTTTATTCGGCAAGTAAATTTCCAGAACGGTAGTTTGTCCTTTTCTAAAAACCAGCGTTTTTCTTTCCTAAATTCCAGATATAATTTTTATGAAATTTATATAAAATGTATATAGCTATATATATAGTATATAGCTCCCATACATTAATACACACAGAAATTCAATATGTAACAAATAACTTCATTTTAATAAGAAATTAAATTTAAAATTTAAATTAGAAAAATAAGAAAATAAATGTTACAGAACTGTAACATTATTTAAATTATTTCATAGACTTGCCTTCGTTTTATTAAATGTTTTAATATTTTTATATATTATCATTATTTATATAAACATTTCAGATTGTTTTGCAAGTGTTGTTTATTTAATTTGAAATATGTTTTATTTTTTGAGAAATATATTTCTGAAAAATAAATACAAAGTTTTTATAATTTAAAGGAATTTTGAAGTACGATTTTCTAAATTTCAGTTTTTCTGAGTGTACGCACATTTTCACATGTTGCTGCTGATGCTTTCGCTGTTGTTGTTTGTTTTTCGTAAGACACACGCACATTTCCTCTGTCTACCTGCTAACGCAGAGATCAGAGCATGTGAGGCAGCAGCAGCAACAACATCGGTGGAAGCAACGGCAGCAGCAGCATCAGTGGAAGTGGCAGCAACAGCAACAGCAGCAGCAGCATCTGCCTTCCCATTCGACTCGTATTTCCCATAGCGAAATTCCCACACTCGCTATCTATCTTTAGTTATGGGCAAGGACTGCAAGTCAGCTGCTGCTGCTGCACCAAGTGTATCCACACACGCACACACACACACACTCACGTATGTAGCTGATAGACTATGCTGCCACATGTGCGTAGACAGATTGCTTTGCTGGCTGTAGTTTGTAGCACTTGTCTTTTTGTTGTGTTTTTGGCACAATTTCCCATATGGTTTTTCATATTTGTGCATCTATCTGCGGCAGCTGTCGCTTTGCGACAGTTGCGTTTTCAATTCATTTGTGGGTGGCAATCGCCGAAAGGTATCCAATTTACAAAGATTTATTAGCATGAAAAACATGAACGGAATTGTCATGAAAATACCAAACAGAAAAAAAACACAAAACTCAAAACTATTCATTTGTTGTACGTACTCGGAAGGCATTTAAATATATGAGTAAAACAATTTTAAATTTACTAAAAAAACTTAAAATAAAATACATTTAAAGCCTTGCTCAAATTGTCATCAATTAAAATGCAAAACTAAGCAAAGAGTTAATTACAATAAAATAATACGAAATGAAGACATTAAGTGGGCAACATTTAATGTTAATGTTCCATTTCAACATGCTGCTCTGCAAAAATATTCTGTAAATATCCAGCTGCTAATGGTGAACCAGTTAAGCCATTTCTGCAATAGTTGTAATTATCCCTTTAATGTATCAACCTTGCCAGTTTGGATTTTGTTGCCAAAGTTTGTTGCTATAAAGCTTAGCAGCATTCTTGTCATGTATACAGCATTAAGCGGTTATCCCATCTAACAATTAGTCAACTGTTTTCTCATTCTCTACTGCTCTTTCGCACTCTCTCCCTCTTTCTTTGTCATTGCAGGTAAGCTTGAGCTTGGAATCTGAACAAGGCATCCGCAAGTCGTCAGCGACTTTTAGTGCCCATCTAACTATTTATAAGGTAATTTGAGTCTTGCTTGGCAACACCGACATGAAAGCAGACAAGTAGACAGGCAGATAGAACGACAGACAGACAGACTGGCAGACAAGCAGCGCCAGCTTTGTGTGGAATTCTTTAAATGACAAGACAAATAAAAATTAATAGCCAGTAGCGGGATGGGTCGCAAACATGAACGACCTGTCTCTCCCCCCATCTCTCTTCCTCTCTCTTCCTCTGTCTTCCTCTATCTCTCTCGCTCTGTCTGCATTTCCATTTTCATCTGTCCCGTGTCTATCGTTTCGCTCTTGCGTTGCGTGTTCTTTCGCATGTCCCTTTGCCGGTCTTTGTTTACCTTTGAGCCGAGGTTTGCCTTTGTATGCCCTTTGTTGATTTTGTGCGCACGCCGCCGTAGCAACAAATATATATAGAGGAATGTATATAAACATACCTGCACTGAGCGAAAGCAATTATAAGCAGCAGAAACAACACCAACAACAACAATAAAAGCATTGGAAATTGCTTAAAGCTGAAAAAATAGCAATCGCCATTTGTGAAGAATTTTTAATGAGACCGACTCAAGCGCATTGGACAACTACTAACATTCCACAAATGTTGTCGTCTCTTTTTTCTCGCCGTGTATACGTGTATTTTAAAATATGCTTTGCGTAATGCGAACAACGCCCAAAAACTGTTCGTCCTTCGTCTTAATAGTCTTAAATTCCAGAGCAAATAATTGGACTGCAAATGAAAACCTAGAATAAAATGAAAATGGTGGATTTTGAAATGAGGCAACTGTTAAAGACTCTCTTGTCTCTGTCGTTTAAGCCACGTTCTACGTGTGAGCCAGAAACCACCTAACTAGACACTTGAATATGCATATATTATTATCAAGCAACGGCACATTCGGATTCTAATATAATTTGTTGTTTACTTCCCTTTGCCGATGCGTATCTAATTGAATTTCCCTTTGCGACACAATTGTTTACATTTCCTGTTCAACACACCCAAAAACTAATGTACCGATGTTCGAGCATTTTCCCGAAGCCGAATGTAATTTAGCTGACCCCTCCCCCCTCCCCATCGCCATGCCCTCTTCGATTGCAAGGTGTGGCTAGGTCTAACGAGGCGCCACCGCTCGCTGCTTGGAAAACCCATTAACAATCCACTTTAAGGCACATGCAACACTAAATGCAAACCCAATTTGTGTACCCTGTAAAGGGGTCGAAAAGGGGTCGCTCAAGAACCCAAAAAGAAGAGGTGTGTGAAATTAAAAATATGCAAGGAACACCTTAAAATTTTAAAGAAAGCTTTTTTATTGATTGGTTAACTCTTTTTAATTTAAATAAATGGAGTTTTAAATAATAAAGATGACGGGACTCGAAGAATAAAAATTAGAAACAAGCACTTAACTTGGAGCCAGCGAAATAAACATTTTAACTAAAGAAAGCAATTAATTTAAGATAAAATATTATGAAGATAAAGAAATATAAATCTATAGCAAAAAAATCTCAATTTTGTAAGTGAATCTTTAATACAAACAAGATTTTATTTGGTCAGCACTACTTGCAACAAGGCAATTATAATTCCATTATTTAAATATCTTTTTAATATTTGCAAAATCTTAATTTTGTCCTACTTTTAGCAAATTTTAACTAGCAAACAACGAAAAATGCATTTTTGTGCTCACCAAATTAAAAAAAAGAAAACATTCAGAATAAGCGGATAAACAAAGAAGCTTACAGCTTAAGCTAAGCTAGCTTTAAAATTTAAAATCAATTAGCTTAGCTATTTTTGCATTTTATTTAAAATGACCTAGGAGAGCTTTGCCAGCTAAGATCTAGGGTATTTACCACATACTAACGAACTTGCCACCCCCTTTTTGGGGTTGCAAATGTGACAATGAAATAGGAAGAAAGTTTGTCAGTTGGCTTGTGCGGGAGCAGGAGAAGTCGCTCCTTAAGCCCGATATTAGCTAGGGTGTGTTATTCCAGCAGATCTGGGGGGTCAGAATATAATATAAGTCATTTTCTAGACTGAAGGTGGAAGATGACTACGGGCGTGTTACGTGACGCCTGAGAAACAGTAATTTGTGCTTAAAAAGTAAAGCTGAGATTGGTAAAAAGAGAGGGTGGAGGAAAGGGGGAAATGAGAGAAATACTTCAGTGGAGAACCGTTATTAACTGACGCTGATTGTGATGTAATCTGTGCTCAGCATGCCAAATAGAACACAGACAAGTGACTGGAATGCCTCTCCACCCCAGAGTGTTTCCTTTATGCCAGCTGTAAAATTTAAATGCCACAACATTTGCAACACGCCTCGTAGCGTATTTTTTATAGTATGTCTGCTTATTTTATTTTTTTCCTCTTTTTTCTACTGCTACCGGATGCCGAATGCATTTCGAACCAGTTTTTGTCACAGCTACACTCCAACTTCCCCCTCCCCCTACCCTCGAGCAAGCACTACATGCCCCTTGCCGCGTCATAGAGCTCTGGGGCATAAATCATATCGAAAGAATTTATGCAGTAAGGCAAAAATTCCTGAGTTTTGCAGCGCAGGCAAACATGTTTTAAGACAGCGTCGACTTGCAACAAGTTGCGACTGCAACGGAAATGACTAGAAAATGGTCTAGGTGTCTCAGATAAGCATATACATTTACCCCACTCTCTCTCTTTCTCACTCTCGCACTCTCTATCGCCCTCCTGCTCTAGCTTAATGAGCTTTTGTGCATAGGATGTGATTTCATCCAATTTGACTTCCTGTTTAGCCTGCGTGTGTTTAGTGTGTGTTTAGAGTGTGTATGCAGCCACACCTAAGGATGCACTTAATTTTGATGCTTAGCTCAGTGCGACGCGAGTTTAATTGATGCTTGCCACGCATAGTTGAAGTCATCTGTCTTTCAGAGACTTTCTTTGTTTTTTTTTTCTTTTTTTTTTTTAATTACGTGTCTCGGTTGCAGGTTCCAGATTGATTTCCGTCGCAAGTTTATTGCCCGAACCTGGTAAGATCATATGCATATCTTGGCAAAGTCGTATATCTAATTTTGACAACATAGGGCCAACATACGCCCTCTACGTACGTGCAGCGTGCGGCATAAACATGTGTTGCAAAACCCCACTTTGAATTTATGAGCGCCGATAAAAAACTGTGCGCCCCAAGTTATGCTCTGACAAATTGCAACAGCAGTGAGTGGAGTGTGCCTGTGTGTAGGTGTGTGTGTGCATAGGTGTGTGTGTATGTGTACGTTTCAATTTCATACTTCGGATTTCGCACCTACGCCAACAATTTACGGCACTTTTAAAATATGCAATTTATGGATGCTGTTCGTATGCCGCATACCGTTAGCTGCCAGTTAGGTCCCCAATTGAAGGAAGGAAGGGGGTTGGGGAGGGTGTGATGCCACTGTTTGTGTGTGTTGAAATAGGGCCCACTGCTCTCAAGATTATTGCATTTATTGAATATGCACACATCTTGGCCCTAAATTGAGCACTGCGAAAATTTGAGCCAAAAAAGCAAGAAATGGAATCAGACATTAATATCTTCAGGTTATCGTCTGATTCCACCATGCTGAACATATCTGACATTCATATTCTGAACATTTCGTGTTTCCATGATGAGTAGGCTTTGTCGCTAAATTAATTAAACATAAACAAATTTAAACATAAAACAGTAATTTATTTAGCACAAAAAAAAAAAAAACATTTTAAAAGTGAAAATCTGATTTCATTTTCTGTTTGCTTATATATAAAATTAATACTATTTCTAAGAATATCGTATTGTAAGCAATTCCAGTCACACATGACATGTTTTTGCAAGTACGAATTTAGAAAGTCAGCGTTTTTTGCACTTGCAGATCATACGGTGTGCCTCCATTTGATGACCAAGTATTTCCTGGCCGCACTTGGGACACTGATTGGTCTGCTTCTTGAGGGAACGTTGGTGCCACTGTTGTGGTGACATATTGTCTGATTCGCTGGACGTACTGAGATCAAGCGTAGCAATATCGCTTTCTGAGTAGCCAGCGCTTCTCAAGACCTCACGACTTGAGCATTTGCGTTTTGTTTTATGTGATGATTTTGGCTTGCTGATGGTGTTGCTGTCCCTGGGCAATTTTGATAAGCCCTTGTACGATGGCGCTGGCACTTTAATGGTGATGCTGCAGCCCTCCAGGTGATTGGTAAACTCACAGCGCTTCATCTTTTCAAAGCAGATGGGACAGCTGGTAATATCGTTGGCAGCAGTGAACTGAAAGCGCGAGCTGGAGGCAACCAGATCGTTCTCGAGCTGGAATTCCTGCAGCAGTGTATCCTCCCCAAACAGATCTTCAGTAATCAACAGATCGCAGAGCTCAATGGCTGCGGTCACCTCATCCACGTTATCATCGTACTCATCATCGATCATGACAATATCGCCGTCATTGTACAGCTCCTCTTCCTCCATAACCTCGCGCTTGATGTTAATGGTGAGATCATGGCTACTTATTGCTTCCCGTTTTTCTGGTTTTGTGAGCACAAATTTATTTTCAGGCGCAGCCTCATCTTCGCTATCTGATATGGTTAAAATTGGAACTTTTACAGAGTGCATGAAAATATCTTCATCGTATTTCTCCCAGCCCTCGGTCTCTGAAGAGTCCCGTCGACGTTTGCTCAGATTCTGTTTGTTTTGCGCCTCTTGTTTTGGCTCACACTCGCGCAAATGGTTGCGGATTACATTGTCTGGCGGCTGGAGCTGACCGGGGATGCTCGTTGTTAGACTATAGCCCTGACCCTGCATATGACTGCCTATGGACTTGGCCTTCGCCTTGTCCTCGTCGCTTGGGCTGCCATCGTTGGTCAGATCCTCGAAGCTAACTTTGTTGCCACGTTTCTTTGCGTTATTGGTCTGAATGCCAGCAAATGGTTCGTTAGACAGACCCGGATATGAGGTGGGCGGAAATGCGCCTGGTAGTCCAAGATGCGGCTGCGCTTGCGGCAGTAAATTATCAGATGGCTTCTTTTTGCCAAAATACTTGCGAGTGTCATCGCTTGAGATTGATGTGATAGTGCTTGATATCTTCGACGCTGGTTTTGCAACTGGTTTGCTTGATTTGGCAGCTGGTTTCGGTGGCCCGCTCTTCTTCTCAAAGGTGCCGCCACACTGGCGCTGATGTTTTGCCCACCACTGGTCACTGGGACCGGGAGCGCGATTCGATGTGCGCTTCACCCAGCCCTGAAAGGGACTATGATATTGGCAAATGCCATTGCAACGCCAAATGTGCGTCTTATATGCGTTAACCTCATCGTGGAATGTGTGATAAACTGTTATGTTAGTGCCCGCCACTTTGTTTATTGTTCCCATAATGCGCTTAAAGTGCGGTCCATGTCCGCCATTGGCCTCAAATATGTTTATCACAAAGCAATATGCATGTATCATCTCGTGTAGCAGGGTCTCCACTAGATCCTTGCGTGGACGCAGCCTTAGTAGCGGCTCACTGAGGCGTATAATAATCTCCTTGCCCAGACGATTGCTACGCTGATAGCAGATACCAGCGGAGGAATACATACGTTTACTCCATTGAACAGCGACGGCGCTGAGGCGGCGATTAAAGAACTTCTCATCGAAACGCACGAACATGCCGAATATGTCTGGTGTGGGGTCGACCAGCTCCCATCCTGGATGGACGAGATTCTGTGTCTGATCCAGGTAATTGTCATCGTGTCCGACAGGCACCAAAATGCTGATGTCCGATGGCCGAGTGGCTTCGGAAAAAGCGCTACTTTCATCGGCATTTGAGGTATTCTCGGCATCAAATTCGGCTTGCAGCTGCATCGCCATTTGATAGTCGTCATCTTTGACCGACTTTTGATTAGTTTTTGCATGGGGCGAGTCCGAATCAAAATTGATTACATTGCCATTGATTTCCTTTTGAAGCTTCCTTGCAAACACGTAGTCTGGATCATCAGACATTTTTCACAATCGCGAATTTTAATGCGCAGCGAAAAAAGAGAAGTTCTTTAAAATATTTGATAGCTTGGCGGTCCCAAATGACAAGAAAACAGCTGTTTCTCTATTGTCTTTAAGTATAATTCAAAATAAAATAAATTAAAAAAGAATTGTATATTAAAATATTTAGCATTGGCCTAGTGGAATTAGACTATAACAAATGTTGATATTATTGTTTAATAATTGTCATTATTTAAGGAAATCTTTTTTATAAGCTGACTTAAACCATTTCTAATTGCTTTTTAGTGCCAACATTATTGTGCACATTATATTTTGAAAAATGTTGTATTTAATCAGAATTTTGTGTGTTTTTTTATTTTTATTTTGAAAGGCTGCTCTGAGCTCTACTCCGACTAGTTTCGAAATAAAAAAAATGCGTAAAATAAATACGCATAAAATGCCGCAAAATATGCAAATGATTAGGTGACAAAATGTATTTACACACACACTCTCGCACAAATACTCGCACACACGCTCCGGCACAACAAACGGAAGCCATTTGTTGACCACACAATTTGAAGCTGACACTTGCAGCCGTTGTGGGCGTGGCGCCAATGTTTAAAAGCTTGCTCTAAATAATTGCAATTTATTTGTGCTGCCATCAAGTGACACGTGTGACACCTCACTCTCCCTCTCTCACTCACTCACACACTCTCCCTCTCGCTCTCGCTCTGGCTGGGCTTGCATTTAATATGCTGGTGTTATTAACGCCACAAAAACACAAAATGTAGCTGCAACTGCACTTTAGTGCGGCATTGTGGCAGCGTACCTGATTGACAGCATGTTGCCTCTTCATTCCCCAGTGATTCCACCGCCTCCACCTCCCCCTCATGGCACGTCAGCTGCAGCTTCATTCTCCCTGGTGGTTTTGTTTTTGATATCTGTCACAGGACGAGGCGCCACTTATGCAATTTTGACGCCTACAGCAACAGCAACAACAACTGACAACTGCTGGTTTCACCTGTTGCCCCTGCCCTCTGCCAGCCGCTGCCCCAAGTTGTGGAATGTGCTTTTCGATATAGCGCTGCAGTTTAATCTCGCGTACACTTTACGCTTATACAATTTCCACCCGGCACACGCTGCGTATGCGTGATGAGTATTTGCAACTGTTTTCGCTAGCCCCCGACTAGATAATACCTGTCCTATGAAAAAGGGTTAGTTTATCTAAGTAATAATATGGAAATTTTATTTTAACTTATATTTATGAATAATATATTTAAATTCAAATTTGATTCTATTAGTTATCAGGTATTATACCAAAAATACTTTTAATATTGGATAGTTATCAGTTCCACACAGTGGAGCAGATCCAGCTGCTAAATGTTGGGCACTGGTATAAAAGTAATTTTCATTTCTGTGCTGGGCGCCACAGAAGGAGTTGGAAAAGCTTTCTGCTTCGCAGTTGGAGTTTAATGTTAAGCTGTGTCGTTAATCTGTTTAATGAGAGCCACAGCTGAAAATTATGGTAAGTTTAGACTGCAGCTGATCGAAGGCAGCAAATTGCTTGGTTTTCCCAGCCTTGGGCTGATTTCATGCAGCCCTCGCTTTTGTGTTCTCCTTGAGCATTTCCACAGTTTTCAGTTTTACTCATTCTCGCAGTGCGTTTCCTTGGCTTCTATTGTAGTTCTTTCTGGTCTTCTTAACGCCACTCTTAACTTGCTTAACGCTTGCCTTGGCAGCTGTGCGCTTACCTTGTTAGCGCCACTCTATTTGTATACCCTGTAATGAAGAGAGGGGTAGCTTCGAACTGGTCAGCTCTACAACAAAAGCTTCCTTCATGCGTAATACATTAATTAATGCGAATTGAAAGTCACAATCCGAATCAAAACTCAACATTTCCTTAAGAATCAGTTGCTGAAACCGATATTATCAGTATTTCGTATAGAACCATAATGGATCTGCATATCGAAAAATAGTTTGATACAGTTTCATGCACTGATTAATTAAATTAAGAAATAAATTGAATGAAAAATAAAACTGAATATTTAGATTTAAATCAAAGCAAATGAGAATTATTTATTGGATTTCGTTTATGCTGACTCAATTTAAGCATGAGCGTATTATTAGTGTATCGTTGGTTCTATCACTCCTTGCACTTTGGACTATTTTTAGTTGTTTTTTTTTAACTGCTGCTGAACTGCTGTCCCGTTTTATACGAGCACTTACTGAGCCACACGTTCCACGCTTGGTTTTGTCTACGGCAACGGCTATTTTTAATGAGCAACTCTGCTGTTGGCCCCATCTTAAGGGCAGCTGCTCTTCCCTGTTCACCTGCTCCTCTGTTCACCTGCTCCCCTTTTCTCCTGTTCCCCATTCTTTGTTGCATTGCCAACAATGCTGTCCGGTTTGGACTGCTTTCCTAATGCCTCTTAATTTCGCATAAAACAAAAGCACGTGGCTGGCAAATAAACACACTGCGACAGCCACTTTTGCCGAGCAATTAAAAAGCAGTCAATCTGCAGGGTTACGAGGTCCAAAACTCTGTGGACCTGTGGACCTGGTTCGGGCCTAAGCACACATACACATGTACATACTTATCTGTCAGCGGGGTTTTCCACAATAATGAAATTCGTTTCGCCTTGTGCCAAATTTGCATTTAAAACAAAATTTGAAAACATGTTAGATTGCATGAGAGCGATTGATAGATACCCTGTAAAATGCAAATTTTAGTTTAACTATGCCAAAGTCCAGTCAGCTTGCAAAAACATGTTCAACTTTGGATGATTCTAAACTCAAATTAATAAATAATAATAACAAACTCCAAATAAAAATAATTTTCCATTGGCTTGAATTCAAATTTCTCAAAATTTGAACTTATTTTAATATACGAAAGCCTTGCACAAAATACTGGCTTTTATTTTAGCTCTTCTTTTTACATAGATAATATACACAAATAGACGTGTAGAACATAATCCGTAAAAGAGAATATACTCTACTATAAATACAAACATTTCCTAACAATTTTTTTATTTTATTTTCTTTTTTTTGTACAGGGTATTAAAAGAGCTTAGAAAAAATGCATATTTAATTTCGCTGCTCTCGTTAACGGTTCAAGAAGTTGAAAAGTTTTGCCAACAAGAGTTCCTTTTTATTTTTAGCATTTTCCCGAGCTTGTTATTGTTGCAAGACCAATGCCTCGCGCCTCTTTTGACCCTTGAGCCTTTCGCTATGCAACACTTTTTAATTGCGTACCAAATTGGCCAATGCGGCAGCGGGCGGAGGCAGTGGCAAGCGTCGCCTAAGCGGATTAAAAAACTGCCATCGGCCAAGGCAAAAATAAAAAAAAACATTTTTCGTAATAATAATAGTACAGATAAATAAGTAAATAGCGGGCTTAAGCATTGCATTATGAGAGTGAATGTTAGTTGGCCACTTTTTAACTCTCTGTGTTCTTTACTCTATTATTTTTGTTTGTGCTTTTTCATTTGCAACTCCGCTGCTAGTTTTTTATGCAACACACAGTTGTATGCGCTTGCAGAGTGTTTTCTGGTTTATTCATGTCATGTGCAACTCCACCAAGCAGAAAATACATGTTTTGCTTAACATAAATATGTATATTTGATCAGACAGATATGCTTTAATCAGCTTTCTGCAACAAAATGTTATATTTTAGTTTTGTTTTCAACTAAATATCAGATCAATGCAATAAGCTATAATTGGCTTTCGGGTTTTACAAGTACAGATATAAACATTTCTTAATTATTTTAATTTAGCTCAATTAAATTCGATAAAATGCTTGTATATTTCTCAAAATTGAATTAATTTATTCCACAATTCATAGGGTATTCAAACTTCGTACAAATTGAATTTTAAATTGGCCATTTTTTGCCGGATTGTGTTTGATGCATACTAAATAAGAGTATTTCTGCTTTAAGCTCTGCAGGCTATTTTGTAATTGTATTTTATAAGCTGCATGCTACACATAAAGAATTAAAAAAAATACATATATATGTATATATATATATATATACATATACATACATACATTTAAATTACGAGCATATTTCAATTAATAATTTATTTACTCGTAGTTACTTTGTTTAATTGCTTTAATTTGGTTTGAATTTAAAATTTCAACTTGTGTATAAATATAATTGAAATCAGCGAACAGGCTGTTGCCACTTCCGTTTAAACTTTGGCTGCATATTAAAATTGAAAAAGAGTTTGTCAACAAGTCAGATAAAAAACACACGTTTTTTAATTACTTACATATTTTTTGCATACTTTTCACGTCACATTTTATCATTGGCGCACACAATTTTATTTTGCAGTTAATTGTATTTATAATATTTTTTGATGGCCACAGAATAAAGATATTTATTATTGCACCTGTAGAAGTCTATATGTAAAATGTATAAAAATTTAATTTGCGTTAATATAATCATTGCCTTTGATTCTGTGATAGCTCTTCGCGTTGCTGGCAATGAGCTTTTGATGTGCTCTGCAAGTCACCTTCAAAATATAATATCTGTAAAATAAATATATATATATATATATGTATGTATGTAAAATAAAATTTAATTCGCTTGTAAAATTGGCCATTTAGTTAACTGTTGTTAAATTGTTAATGCTTTTTGCGAGGCCTGCTTGCTGTTTATTTATTTGTGTGCTCAATATGCATTGTTCTAGCTAACTTTTGCCCCAATGTGCGCCCAAGCATATCAAGCATCTTGTTTTTTTTTATTTTTTTTTCTTTCTCTTTAATTTTTTATTTACTTTGCATTCTTAGTTGAGTGATTTTCGTTGTTTCGCTTTACGCTTAATTTATGCAAGTCTTTTCGTTGGTTTTACAATTCTTATTCTTATTTTTCTTTATAGATACCTCTCTTGAAATATATTTAGTATCGGAAACTGTTTGTTGAAATGTTCTTTGTTTTTGGATTTATTCATATCATGCGAGGAAAACCGCAAAGTTAAACGGGTCATGAATCAACTCATTTGGGTCTGGCCCATAAAAAAAGAAGGAATCTGCCAGAGCGCGGCTTTGGTTTTAAAAAGGCATAAACCTCCAGTGGGGTATATAAATGCATATTTGAATATAATACTTAAATTAAGACTGAATTGATGTAATTGGTAGATGGATTAAACTAATGCAATTTCCTAAGAAACCGATAACTTTCAAGTTAACCTTGATTTAATGTGTTTTTTACTGACCCTTCCCTTGGGTTCTTAAAAAAATAACTTGTATATGAGTAAAGTATTTCACACGCATGATATTTGACGCTTTTTGACTTACTCTCAAAATTGTGAATGCCTTTGATCTGCTACGTGATGGGAGATAATTTTGGGACTTTTCGGGAACCGTTCTGGCTCACAGTCACTGATTAATAGGGCCCACATGAGAATACAAACAAATCTTATCAGGCTGAGCCCATTTGGGCAAACAAACAAAAATAGAAAACAAAAACAAATTGTTGCCTCTTGCCTTTGTCGGCTAGCTCCTTAAAGGACCCAACTGGAGGGCGTGGTCCCACAACAATGTGCCTAAAAATGTGGAAATTCTCCAATTTAAGTCAGCCGCCAACTTTCACTAGACTTTTTCCTTTTTCTGGTCTGCTGACCATGAAAATATTTAGCTGCTCCTGCTGCTGCCACTAATTTTGGTTCTGGTTCTGCGTCTGGTTGTGGTTCTGGTTTCTGTTGCTTTTGTTGTCTTCTGGTTATACAATCAATACTGCGTTGACATTGCGTTGCGAGAGTGTGTGAAAGTGATAAAGGATGCTCTTGCGCCGTCAAGTGACAAGTCACAACAACTCGCCACTCACCAAATCCAAAATCAGTTCTTGATTTACTTTACTGCCAAAGGACAACAACAACGAACAGAACAGCAAACTGAGCAACAGGAGAAGGTTCAAGGACACGCCGCAGTCGTAAATGTCACAGCTGTTCGCTTTTATCACACAATTTGCTGATAAATCTCAGCCGGAGCAGTCGGCACCAACTTCAAATGAAAACATTCCTCACAAGTTCTGCAAATTCGACATTCGCCAGTCGTCTCGACGAGCTCCGAGTTTTCGACAGCATCACAGAAATCAGCCAGTTGCTTTTATTACTTGACTTTTTTTGTCTTTGTCATCTGAGGAAGTCAAATGCTTAGTTTTCTCTGTGCACTCAGTTTCCCTTTACTTAATACCCTGTAGTGGAGCAGATCAATAAAATATTTATACTATTCTATTTTTGTGTAGAAATAAGAAATCTTATCCGTAATTAATATAATTAATTCTTAATTATTATTAAGTTTTTTAAACCTTTATTTTACTCACTCCATTGTATACTTCTACAGGGTATCTTTTGGACTAGCACACTCACTTGATCTCACTATTTCTTTTAAAATTTATGCGACTTTGCAACACTCGTCTCAATACTTGGCAGTTAGTCTGGCAAAAACTACCCAATTTGACCTCTGTTTTGTTTGATATGCTTCGTATAATTGGAAAAGTTGGCCAATATCAGGGTTCGACTAGGCCCTAACATTATTCACAATGCATTAATTCAAGTTCAACGAGAGTTTTCGATATCTTTTCGCTCTGCTTATCTTTGATTGTACTGGGAAACTGTGCTTCTGCTGCTTCGTCTGCAACTTTTTGAGGGAAATAACAGCTGACTTTGCTTGTTCCCCAAGCTACACTCTTTAACAGACTCTCTCCCCCTCATTCACTTGTGTCTACCTGTCTCTCACTGAGTACTTTTACAACCTGCCACGTGCGTGCTTTAAAATTGTATGCGAATTTCCTAATTCAATTTCGTTTTAACGATGTATTTTTTCTTGATTTCTTGTTCTGTTTTGGGTTTCTTTATTTGAATGCACTGTTTTCAAACCCAGAAAAAGGTTGAATTCGGTTTGTTCATAACTCAAATATAAATTAAATCAATATATTCTGTATGAGTAAATGTTTTTTGTAGTCTCTTGATTACCATATAAAGGTAAACTTGCTGCACTTAAATCAGCAGAAATGTTCCCCAACTGTAAACAGAATATCCCCAAGTGGGAAACATTCTTTTTTTCTACCTATTTTTTTTTTCAATTTGCCATGTGAAAGATTAATTTATTTGATTTGCATTTCAATTTACTGGGTTCGACTTTTTAACTACCTTAAAGGAGGCTGCTCGAGTTCAATATTTAATTTTAAGCTTCGTTTCGGTTCACGTTTCTCCTCATTGTGCAGTGGTTGTACAACTCGTGCAACCTCAAAAGGCAGTCGTTGTACAACTGTAACTCTAACCTTACTCAACTGTGTTTATCGTTAATGAAGTTGCCACATCCGGTTCATTGAGGCGAATTGGTCCAAAATGTGGGATTCCGCACTGCCTCTCCCACTTTCCCTATCCCTCTCCTCTCTTTAAAGAGGGGCATCAGCGACAGGGTTGAAAATTGCTGCTGCTGCTGCTTGACAAATGCTGCGGCAGTGAGGCATGCAACGAGATATTGATGGGGGACATGAAGGGGGGACACACTCTGAAGAGCCCTCAGCTGAACGAGCGATGTTCTTCAGTCTGCCTTATAGTACGAGTGTGCCTGTGTGTGTGTGTGTGCGTGCGGGTGCCTGAATTGGTGATGTATTGAAATTATGAAAAGGGCACGGCTGTTCACGTCACGGAACGCGATGCGCTGACAATGAGCCACATAAAAGCGAATCAGCCGAAAGGGAATTGAGTGTAAGCATGGTGAGGAGGGAATAGATGGGGAGAGGAGAGGATAGATGAGGAGAGGAGAGGATGGATGAGGAGCGGAGCCTAGAGCTCGCCTCAAACCCACCTCATCACAGGCTGACAAGCTGTTTGAATGAATGACTTTTTGCCAGGCCCTCTCAGCAGTGTTGCCAAGCTTTCTGGCTACATTTTTGTTTATTTAAAAAGCTAACTTAAATGATGTTAAAATTGTTGATACTATTTTCATAGCACTCAATCTAAGAAATTATTGAGTTTATATTAAATGATTACAAAAGTTTCCTTTTAGATACTTTTATTTTACTTCAGAGTTGGTTAGTTCGTTCTATTCTAAACAAACTCAATTTTAAATTCTCAAATACATATTTTTATTAGTTTTATTATTTTTATTATTATTATTATTATTATTATTATTATTATTATTATTATTATTATTATTATTTCTATTGTTTTTATTATTCTAGATAAAACTCTTCTCAATATTATTTAGTTCGAAATTGTTGGACGGAAGTGTGCTTAAAATATTCTCTTCAATGTGACAAAAATGTCAAATTAAAACAAAAAGGGCAAGTTGGCAACTCTGGCGAACAGTGCGTGGTGTGCTGTAATGTAAAGTTCCGTGTAAAGCGGAAGTTGCCAAAGTATCTCAACATCCGTTACCATCGCACTGCCTCTCTCTCTCTCTCTCTCTTTCTGTCGCTCTCTCACGCTGTGTGTGGGCATCTGACAATTGTTGCAATGAGAGTGCAGCATGTGGCAAACTTGTACTTGTGCATACTATATTCATTAGTTGGCTCAATTATTTGCATTAATAAGCAGCTCCACATTAATTAAAACGGTTCCAACTATTAAAAAAGATGAGCATCAGTAAAGCAACGAAAAAAAGGGAGGGAAAATGAAAAAAATGATTGCGCGACTTTCGCACGATTAATTAGAATATGCGAGGCAGGCAGAGGAGTCAGCTTGCCCCATGTTGCGCTGCCTCCGTTCACTTTGCCCTCGCTGCGTCGGCCAAGTGGAGCAGCAAGTGAACCACAACGTTAAATTCAAGCGAGCACTCGAGCCATGCAACGCGATACGACATGGGTTGCATGCCACATGCAGAGTGTAGTGCATGGTGTAGGTGGCACGTTTGACTGGGCAGCTGTGTCTCAGCTTCCCCATTGACCCCCCGCAATTAGCGGCAATTGTTGCAAGAGAAACGCAAAGTCGCAGGTCAGCTTTTTACATAGGCACGCATCGCTGAGCTGCAACTTGAAGTGTCCACTTGACGGGCAGAACAAGCGACTCGATTATAGTCTACAGTCTGACGGCTGGCTTCGAGTGTGGCATGCAGCATTTGCTGAGAGTGGGACAGCCAAAAACTCAGTCAATTCGTCTTTGATCTATAAAGTGCTTATCAAACTCAAAATAAAATTTGTTTTGTTTTTATTTGAAAAATAGCAAAGAAGAAAGTCAAATGCGAATCTGAAATTCAAGAATTTGTCAAGCGAAATGTGACTTATTTAATTATGCATGTTTAGCGCAAATTAAGATCTCAAATTGAGAATCTGTTTTCTAAGAAGGAGAATAAAAAATAAAATGCTCAAAGATAATAATAACTTGGTTCACTCTAGATTAAACAAATCCCATCTAAGAATGTATTTTTGGCTTAATATTTTTGCTGGATTTTAGTTTGATTTTTTAAGTGCTATTTCTTAGTCTTTTTTCCATAAATAACAAATAGTTTAGAGCTTAGCTCATTCGAGCAACGATTTAATTTAATTTTTTTGCTCTCGACTAGTTTCCTTAATTGGCACCTATTTATTTACCTATTATAAGCATTTTAGCTCGCTTTTGTTCTCACTTATAGTAACTGAATTGCTGAACTTGCCATTTTTCATGTGTTGCTTTAATTATGCAAATACAACTGGCAGCTTTGTTAAAAATTTTAGACAATTATTAATATTTTTTATTTTTTTGGCAAAAAATAATTCTAGTTATTGATAATTATTAGTGAACGCCAATTTTCTAGCAAACTGCATAATTTTAGTAGATTTGTCTGAATAAATAAAAAATATAAGTATTTTTATAAATTATTACTTTACCTGGCTTAAAATATATATTATATTGCATAAATAATATTAATAAATAAATGAATGTTACATTAACATAAAAACATATAATAAAGTACTATTTCAGTTAATATTATTCCCAAAACAATTCCAATAATGTTTAAATAAATATCTCAAATGTTGCTGTGGCATGTGGCAACAATGTTTAAGAGTAATCGTTTGATGTGCGACTGCAACTGATGAATCTTTTTCTTATCTGCTCTCTTTGTAGATGTTGAAGCACGTGCAAATCTCTCCGTTGAGGAATCGCTCGGATTCGCTTTCGCTGCGCTCCTCGAGCAACGTTTCCTCGTGCGCCAGTTCCATGTGCGGCAGTCCAGAGCCGCCGCAGGATATGCAAAGGACACCTTCGCGCGCCTCCAGCTATTCGAGTCTCAATGAGCAGCTGCCTCAGGTAATTGCTGAAACATGCCTCCCACATTTAAGCTGCGACTAATTCCGTTATTTCTGTGTTTCAGACAACGATTAAGGTTTACACGAACTGCCTGAAGATTGACATTGAGTACAAGACGCTGGGCATTCAATGGGACACCACCAGCAAGGAGGTGATTGCTCAGCTGCTGCGACGGTAAGTCCCAAATGAAGACTCCTTCCTCAAGGCAAACTCAAACCGAATGTTTTTCTATTTAGCCTGAAGATGCGCCATCGTGATCCGCGACTCTTCTATCTGTCCATGGAGGTGGCTGTGCGGCGAGCCGGTGTGAAGACCATACTCGTCCTGGACGAGGACACCCGGCCCGCCATCCTGCAGGCGTGCCATCCCAAGGGCGAGTCTCGCTTCTGCCTGCAACTGAAGCCGGGCGGCCTCATCCGGGTGCACACCTCAGCGCTTCAGCCGAGCTCCCAGTACAAGTCGCTGGTCATCAGCGAACAGACCAGCTGCGATGAGCTGCTCCAACTGCTGCTGGGCTGCTACAGCTCGCTGGAGCCCGTTGAGAACTTTGCCCTGTATGAGGTGTGTCCGGGGCAGGAGTGCCAGCGCAAACTGCACCCCGACGATCTGCCGCTGCGGGCTCAGGCAGAGCGTCTGCGGCGTGGCGAGAGTTGCCACTTTCTGGTACGACGCACGCCCAACTATGCGCGGCGCCGACAACTGCTGGCCAATCTCAACGTGGCCATCAAACAGAGCTATGAGAGCGAGGTGACCACATCGGTTGTTGTTGCCGGCGCCGCTGTGGAGGATGCGGATGCAGACGTGGATGTGGACGCTGTTAGCCTGCTGGAGCTGTCGCTGGAGTCCGATTTGTCGCTCTCCGAGGATCTGCGCAGCTGCAGCAGCAGCAGCGAGGATGCCGAGGAGGATGATGAGTGCGCCAGCAGCTCGGGCTCCTCCGACACATCCACCGAGTGCACGCTGCGCCGCAACTTCTTTCAGCGACACACGCCTACCTCCTCCGCCACGCCGACTAGCAGCGCTCGTGCCTACAGCCCGGTGTACAATATACGCGAAATCCGCACGGCGACGCACTCCTTCTCCTCGCTGGGCAAGGACAAGAAACTGCTCGACATCCAAATGAATGCGCGCTATGCCCCATCCGGAATATACAGTCGCCTGCTGCCCGTCGCCGAGGTGGACAACATGCTCGATGTCAATGGCAACCCAGCAGCAACAGCAATAGCAGCAGCAACATCTACAGAAGCAACAACAGCAGCAGCAACCACAACAACAGCGGAGGCTGTTAACAATAATCCGGCAAAGGGTTTGGGCCACTTTGTCTATTTGTAGCAGTCGAGCTTGGGTTTGTGTACATAGAGAGCTCTGAGTAAGAATTATTAGGAATTAACCCCCCAAAAAACGAGTACCGTTTGGACCAAAGATGCATTTCTAGACTAAGCTTCAATCAATCAATCAATCAATCAATCTCTGTATATGTATTTAGTTAGGCGCCTATCGACAGCTTTTCGAGTGAATCTGAAAGATGTTTAATCGTAGGTGACAAATGGAGTCTATAGCTTAGGGTTTTAGTCGTGCGGCTAAAGCTAACATAAGATCGACAAATCTAACACTTAAGATAAATGTAGAAACCAAAAGATATTCTAATAATACCACACACTCACACACACACTCACACACTCACTCACACACGCAAATGTATGTATATTAAAAAAAACCAAAAACTACAAAAAATTATTGCATTTTATTACTCATGGAAAACGAGTCTTTTAATGATATGGGTATGATAATTAAGAGCAGGTCTTCCAGCTTAATATGATATATACATATATATACATCATATATATCGTAAATTATTCAGGTAACGATTACAGAATTTTTGCAAAGCATTTTATAGTATTCAGTACGCTAAAACTTTTGAAAAAAAAAACAGTCTGCAGTTGAACTGAGGTCTGCAAGCGTATGCTTTCTTCGGCTTTCCTGATGTTCTTTACACCCATTCAAAATTGCCAGAAAGGTTATAATGAATTTTGCAAAAGTATGCAATAGGAAGAAAACGCGAGTCAAGTAGTAATTTTGAACTGATTTTGTTTTTTAAAACTATTTATTTTATTTATTATATAGTAAATTAACTCAAGTGAGCTAAAGA
Source organism: Drosophila paracracens (assembly GCA_035044025.1). NCBI lineage: Eukaryota > Metazoa > Arthropoda > Insecta > Diptera > Drosophilidae > Drosophila > Drosophila paracracens. Next base: position 2,567,385 of record JAWNMN010000398.1, read on the forward strand.
TTAAATAAACTAAACACTAAATGTTCATTTACTGCAGTTTTGTTCGACATAAAATAGTGTTAAAGTATATATATATTATAGATCTGGATCAAAAGTCAAATTTTGAACATAGCTTCGCGGTTTCCATTTTAAGCACAGACACATTCAGATATATAAGTAGCAGGATCGATCATTTGGGAGAAATAAATTCAGTTCCGTTATATAAGTCCTCCAAAAATCTTTAATTTAGGTTCTGATACAGATTCTAAATTTGAATCGGTTCCGGTTTGATATGCTGAATTTACTCCATGTTCCGTCATGCGCCACTTGGAGAATTTTAAAATATTGACAGGGTATTCTCAAAGGATGCAAGGTGCGCTTTAATTCGATTAAATGCAGGTGAAAAACACAAGAAAAAGAAGAAGACAAACGCCAATCAGCCATATAAATAGGCGGCACTTAATGCGGCGGCCGACCACGTAATTTGTATTTAAAAGTCGGCGGACTACGAGCTTAACTTGAATGATTTACAACGTTTAAAATATATATATGTATGTGTTTACAATTTTATATATATGCACAATTTTCAGTGTTCTCCTTTTTTTGGAAGGACTTGTGAAAATTCAAGGCACTGGCAGCAGCCGCTTTTCACTTAATCAGACGGGCAGCCACTCAAATTACACACATTATCAAGATTTTGCTTGTTTGGGCCATTAGTGACCTTTTAAGGGTGTTCTTGGGCTTCCACAAGCAAAGTAATTTATTAAGAAAGGTCGCTGCACTGAATTAAAAATAAACAAATTGCCTATAAAATGAAATTTGTTGTAGCCTAAAATAATAATAGCTCAGCGAAGGATACTAAAAGTTTTCGCTTTAAGTATTTTGTTTGTTTCAAACTTATATTATTTTTTTTTACAATCGTCTGCTTGAAGCGGCTGCTGTTGGAGTGGGGGCTGCGGGGGCTAAGGGATTGACTTAAGAATTAGTATGCACCAATGCAAAGCTTATCAAAAATGCACAACCATCAGTTGCTGGGAGCGGCGAGGGTGGAACGTGTGGTGGTGGGATGCCAGCAGTGCAGCGGAAGCGGAAATGCTAAGGAGACTACGCCGTAGTCGGCCGACTTTTTCAACATAATAACTTAAGCGCTTTTTAAGTCGAATTTTAAATTTTTGTCTGCTTGCAACCTGCAACGATATCTACCCCGTCCCCATCCAACCCACCCTCAATCCCCTTGGCCTCTGAAAGCAATCGCAGCGATATATGGAAAATTTCCAATGTTCCAACAAAATTTCACTGAAATTCATTGATCAACAATTTCCTCTGGCATGATGCTTCACATATGATATACGCCCTTCCTTCCTTTTAAGGCCTCCCCCTCGAAACAGTGTCTCCCATCCCTGCTGGCAATAATAACCGAAACTTGCTTCTTTTTTTAAGTATGAAATTTAAAGTTTTGAAATTGCTTATATTTCCACCGCTGAAAAGTATGCAAGAATAGTTTGTTAGAATTATTAAATTGTTTCGCACGAAAGTATGCAATTATATTTTTGTCGAATAAAAATGATTACGCAGTAAAGTATGCAGCGCTATTTTTGAATGGCTTCGAATAGTTTATTTTACTAAAGTATGCACTGCATTGAGTTGGATTATTGTTATTTGATTATTATAGATATACGAGGTGTGTTCAAAAAGTATCGCGAATTTTGAATTTTCGTGGGTTACGTATATTCGAATTTCGATTTTTTTGTAGCGTTATGTTGGTACTCATGTCTCTCACTTATGCCGACAAGCTCGGCCATTTTGAATGTTCACTTAATTGTTGACAGCTGCTTTGCTTGCACGTGTTTTGGATCGTCTTCGATTTTTACCTATTCAAAAAAATGGATCAAAGAACCTGTATCAAATTTTGTGTGAAAAACGAAATTAAGTGCGCGGATGCATTCCGAATGTTGATTGTGGCATACGGAGAAGCTACCTTGGACCGAAGCAACGTTTATCGGTGGTACAAAATGTTCTCAGAAGGCCGAGAAGATGTGAACGACGAAGAGCGTGCCGGACGCCCGAGCACTTCAACAACAGACGAAAAAATTAATGAAGTGGAGAAAATGGTATTGGCCAATCGTCGAATCACCGTTAGAGAAGTTGCTGAGGACCTAGACATATCGATTGGCCAATACCATTTTCTCCACTTCATTAATTATATACGAGTATATGAAATATTGATTTTTATTTTCATAGGAGCTTGCTCCACCTCTGTCGCGGGTTGGCCTGGTATTTCAGTACCGCCAGGATTCGGCCCAACTTAATAATAAATGAAACCGTTGTTGAATGATAGCTGCGATCATCTGACTGCCGAAGTGTTGCACACTTTTAGGCAGTTCGATTTAAATGCTAAATTGAAAAGAAATTGTCGCATACTTTGAATAGCGTGTATTTGAGGTTATTCTACAATTAAATCGTTCAACTAAACATTTCTGTTCGCCTGTTATTTTGAGTGGGGGAACAATACGAAAACTCGAAGAAAAAAGCGCTCATATGTGAAATATTGATTTTTATTTTCATAGGAGCTTGCTCCACCTCTGTCGCGAGTTGGCCTGATATTTAAGTACCGCCAGGATTCGGCCCAACTTAGTAATAAATGAAACCGTTGTTGAATGATAGCTGCGATCATCTGACTGCCGAAGTGTTGCACACTTTTAGGCAGTTCGATTTAAATGCTTAATTGATAAGAAATTATTGCATTCCAGGTAAATCGTTTAACTAAACGTTTCTGTTCGCCTGTTATTTTAGTGGGGGAACAATACGAAAACTCGAAGAAAAAAGCGCTCATATGTGAAATATTGATTTTTATTTTCATAGGAGCTTGCTCCAGCTCTGTCGCGGGTTGGCCTGGTATTGCAGTACCGCCAGGATCCGTCCCAACTTAATAATAAAAGAAACCGTTGTTAAATGATAGCTGCGATCATCTGACTGCCGAAGTGTTGCATACTTTTAAGCGGTTCGATTTAAAAGCTAAATTAAAAGGAAATTGTTGCATACTTTGAAGGTCGTGTATTTGAGGTTTTTCTACAATTAAATCGTTTAACTAAACATTTCTGTTCGCCTGTTATTTTGATTGGGAAAAAGCGATTGTCGGAGGCAGCAACAACTAATTAAACACAACATCGACTAAAAATATAAAGTAACTTTGTAACGTTAAAAACGTGATTTTGAGTCGGAAGACAAGTAAAAATTATAGCCTGAAAATCGGTATATCGGTATATGGGCATAGGTCGAAACTTCAAAATGCCATAACTTCGTCAAAACTCAACTCAGATTAAAAAGCGAGGGCTTTTTGATCATGGTTTTGCCTCTAAATCAATCGTACATTTAAAGTTGAAAACGTGATTTTGAGTCAGAAGACAAGTAAAAATTATAGCCTGAAAATCGGTATATCGGTATATGGGCATAGGTCGAAACTTCAAAATGCCATAACTTCGTCAAAACTCAACTCAGATTAAAAAGCGAGGGCTTTTTGATCATGGTTTTGCCTCTAAATCAATCGTACATTTAAAGTTGAAAACGTGATTTTGAGTCAGAAGACAAGTAAAAATTATAGCCTGAAAATCGGTATATCGGTATATGGGCATAGGTCAAAAATTCAAAATGCCATAACTTCGCCAAAACTCAACTCAGATTAAAAAGCGAGGGCTTTTTGATCATGGTTTTGCCTCTAAATCAATCGTACATTTAAAGTTAAAAACGTGATTTTGAGTCAGAAGACTAGTAAAAATTATTGCCTGTAAATCGGTATATCGGTATATGGGCATAGGTCGAAACTTCAAAATGCCATAACTTCGTCAAAACTCAACTCAGATTAAAAAGCGAGGGCTTTTTGATCATGGTTTTGCCTCTAAATCAATCGTACATTTAAAGTTGAAAACGTGATTTTGAGTCAGAAGACAAGTAAAAATTATAGCCTGAAAATCGGTATATCGGTATATGGGCATAGGTCAAAAATTCAAAATGCCATAACTTCGCCAAAACTCAACTCAGATTAAAAAGCGAGGGCTTTTTGATCATGGTTTTGCCCCTAAATCAATCGTACATTTAAAGTTAAAAACGTGATTTTGAGTCGGAAGACAAGTAAAAATTATTGCCTGAAAATCGGTATATCGGTATATGGGCATAGGTCGAAACTTCAAAATGCCATAACTTCGTCAAAACTCAACTCAGATTAAAAAGCGAGGGCTTTTTGATCATGGTTTTGTCTCTAAATCAATCGTACATTTAAAGTTGAAAACGTGATTTTGAGTCAGAAGACAAGTAAAAATTATTGCCTGAAAATCGGTATATCGGTATATGGGCATAGGTCGAAACTTCAAAATGCCATAACTTCGTCAAAACTCAACTCAGATTAAAAAGCGAGGGCTTTTTGATCATGGTTTTGCCTCTAAATCAATCGTACATTTAAAGTTGAAAACGTGATTTTGAGTCGGAAGACAAGTAAAAATTATTGCCTGAAAATCGGTATATCGGTATATGGGCATAGGTCCAAACTTCAAAATGCCATAACTTCGTCAAAACTCAACTCAGATTAAAAAGCGAGGGTTTTTTGATCATGGTTTTGCCTCTAAATCCATCGTACATTTAAAGTTGAAAACGTGATTTTGAGTCAGAAGACTAGTAAAAATTATTGCCTGTAAATCGGTATATCGGTATATGGGCATAGGTCCAAACTTCAAAATGCCATAACTTCGTCAAAACTCAACTCAGATTAAAAAGCGAGGGCTTTTTGATCATGGTTTTGCCACTAAATCAATCGTACATTTAAAGTTAAAAACGTGATTTTGAGTCGGAAGACAAGTAAAAATTATAGCCTGAAAATCGGTATATCGGTATATGGGCATAGGTCGAAACTTCAAAATGCCATAACTTCGTCAAAACTCAACTCAGATTAAAAAGCGAGGGCTTTTTGATCATGGTTTTGCCTCTAAATCAATCGTACATTTAAAGTTGAAAACGCGTCGAATCACCGTTAGAGAAGTTGCTGAGGACCTAGACATATCGATTGGCCAATACCATTTTCTCCACTTCATTAATTATATACGAGTATATGAAATATTGATTTTTATTTTCATAGGAGCTTGCTCCACCTCTGTCGCGGGTTGGCCTGGTATTTCAGTACCGCCAGGATTCGGCCCAACTTAATAATAAATGAAACCGTTGTTGAATGATAGCTGCGATCATCTGACTGCCGAAGTGTTGCACACTTTTAGGCAGTTCGATTTAAATGCTAAATTGAAAAGAAATTGTCGCATACTTTGAATAGCGTGTATTTGAGGTTATTCTACAATTAAATCGTTCAACTAAACATTTCTGTTCGCCTGTTATTTTGAGTGGGGGAACAATACGAAAACTCGAAGAAAAAAGCGCTCATATGTGAAATATTGATTTTTATTTTCATAGGAGCTTGCTCCACCTCTGTCGCGAGTTGGCCTGATATTTAAGTACAGCCAGGATTCGGCCCAACTTAGTAATAAATGAAACCGTTGTTGAATGATAGCTGCGATCATCTGACTGCCGAAGTGTTGCACACTTTTAGGCAGTTCGATTTAAATGCTTAATTGATAAGAAATTATTGCATTCCAGGTAAATCGTTTAACTAAACGTTTCTGTTCGCCTGTTATTTTAGTGGGGGAACAATACGAAAACTCGAAGAAAAAAGCGCTCATATGTGAAATATTGATTTTTATTTTCATAGGAGCTTGCTCCAGCTCTGTCGCGGGTTGGCCTGGTATTGCAGTACCGCCAGGATCCGTCCCAACTTAATAATAAAAGAAACCGTTGTTAAATGATAGCTGCGATCATCTGACTGCCGAAGTGTTGCATACTTTTAAGCGGTTCGATTTAAAAGCTAAATTAAAAGGAAATTGTTGCATACTTTGAAGGTCGTGTATTTGAGGTTTTTCTACAATTAAATCGTTTAACTAAACATTTCTGTTCGCCTGTTATTTTGATTGGGAAAAAGCGATTGTCGGAGGCAGCAACAACTAATTAAACACAACATCGACTAAAAATATAAAGTAACTTTGTAACGTTAAAAACGTGATTTTGAGTCGGAAGACAAGTAAAAATTATAGCCTGAAAATCGGTATATCGGTATATGGGCATAGGTCGAAACTTCAAAATGCCATAACTTCGTCAAAACTCAACTCAGATTAAAAAGCGAGGGCTTTTTGATCATGGTTTTGCCTCTAAATCAATCGTACATTTAAAGTTGAAAACGTGATTTTGAGTCAGAAGACAAGTAAAAATTATAGCCTGAAAATCGGTATATCGGTATATGGGCATAGGTCAAAAATTCAAAATGCCATAACTTCGCCAAAACTCAACTCAGATTAAAAAGCGAGGCCTTTTTGATCATGGTTTTGCCCCTAAATCAATCGTACATTTAAAGTTGAAAACGTGATTTTGAGTCGGAAGACAAGTAAAAATTATAGCCTGAAAATCGGTATGTCGGTATATGGGCATAGGTCGAAACTTCAAAATGCCATAGCTTCGTCAAAACTCAACTCAGATTAAAAAGCGAGGGTTTTTTGATCATGGTTTTGCCTCTAAATCCATCGTATATTTAAAGTTGAAAACGTGATTTTGAGTCAGAAGACTAGTAAAAATTATTGCCTGAAAATCGGTATATCGGTATATGGGCATAGGTCAAAAATTCAAAATGCCATAACTTCGCCAAAACTCAACTCAGATTAAAAAGCGAGGGCTTTTTGATCACGGTTTTGCCCCTAAATCAATCGTACATTTAAAGTTGAAAACGTTATTTTGATTCAGAAGACAAGTAAAAATTATTGCCTGAAAATCGGTATATCGGTATATGGGCATAGGTCGAAACTTCAAAATGCCATAACTTCGTCAAAACTCAACTCAGATTAAAAAGCGAGGGCTTCTTGATCATGGTTTTGCCTCTAAATCAATCGTACATTTAAAGTTGAAAACGTGATTTTGAGTCGGAAGACAAGTAAAAATTATTGCCTGAAAATCGGTATATCGGTATATGGGCATAGGTCAAAACTTCAAAATGCAATAACTTCGCCAAAACTCAACTCAGATTAAAAAGCGAGGGTTTTTTGATCATGGTTTTGCCCCTAAATCAACCGTACATTTAAAGTTATAAACGTGATTTTGAGTCGGAAGACAAGTAAAAATTATTGCCTGCAAATCGGTATATCGGCAAAACCATGATCAAAAAGGCATCGCTTTTTAATCTGAGTTGAGTTTTGGCGAAGTTATGGCATTTTGAAGTTTCGACCTATGCCCATATACCGATATACCGATTTTCAGGCTATAATTTTTACTTGTCTTCTGACTCAAAATCACGTTTTCAACTTTAAATGTACGATTGATTTCGAGGCAAAACCATGATCAAAAAACCCTCGCTTTTTAATCTGAGTTGAGTTTTGACGAAGCTATGGCATTTTGAAGTTTCGACCTATGCCCATATACCGACATACCGATTTTCAGGCTATAATTTTTACTTGTCTTCCGACTCAAAATCACGTTTTCAACTTTAAATGTACGATTGATTTAGGGGCAAAACCATGATCAAAAAGGCCTCGCTTTTTAATCTGAGTTGAGTTTTGGCGAAGTTATGGCATTGTGAAGTTTCGACCTATGCCCATATACCGATATACCGATTTTCAGGCAATAATTTTTACTTGTCTTCCGACTCAAAATCACGTTTTCAACTTTAAATGTACGATTGATTTAGAGGCAAAACCATGATCAAAAAGCCCTCGCTTTTTAATCTGAGTTGAGTTTTGACGAAGTTATGGCATTTTGAAGTTTCGACCTATGCCCATATACCGATATACCGATTTTCAGGCAATAATTTTTACTTGTCTTCTGACTCAAAATCACGTTTTCAACTTTAAATGTACGATTGATTTAGAGGTAAAACCATGATCAAAAAGCCCTCGCTTTTTAATCTGAGTTGAGTTTTGACGAAGTTATGGCATTTTGAAGTTTCGACCTATGCCCATATACCGATATACCGATTTTCAGGCTATAATTTTTACTTGTCTTCCGACTCAAAATCACGTTTTTAACTTTAAATGTACGATTGATTTAGGGGCAAAACCATGATCAAAAAGCCCTCGCTTTTTAATCTGAGTTGAGTTTTGACGAAGTTATGGCATTTTGAAGTTTCGACCTATGCCCATATACCGATATACCGATTTTCAGGCAATAATTTTTACTTGTCTTCCGACTCAAAATCACGTTTTCAACTTTAAATGTACGATTGATTTAGAGGCAAAACCATGATCAAAAAGCCCTCGCTTTTTAATCTGAGTTGAGTTTTGACGAAGTTATGGCATTTTGAAGTTTCGACCTATGCCCATATACCGATATACCGATTTTCAGGCTATAATTTTTACTTGTCTTCTGACTCAAAATCACGTTTTCAACTTTAAATGTACGATTGATTTAGAGGCAAAACCATGATCAAAAAGCCCTCGCTTTTTAATCTGAGTTGAGTTTTGACGAAGTTATGGCATTTTGAAGTTTCGACCTATGCCCATATACCGATATACCGATTTTCAGGCAATAATTTTTACTTGTCTTCCGACTCAAAATCACGTTTTTAACTTTAAATGTACGATTGATTTAGGGGCAAAACCATGATCAAAAAGCCCTCGCTTTTTAATCTGAGTTGAGTTTTGGCGAAGTTATGGCATTTTGAATTTTTGACCTATGCCCATATACCGATATACCGATTTTCAGGCTATAATTTTTACTTGTCTTCTGACTCAAAATCACGTTTTCAACTTTAAATGTACGATTGATTTAGAGGCAAAACCATGATCAAAAAGCCCTCGCTTTTTAATCTGAGTTGAGTTTTGACGAAGTTATGGCATTTTGAAGTTTCGACCTATGCCCATATACCGATATACCGATTTACAGGCAATAATTTTTACTAGTCTTCTGACTCAAAATCACGTTTTTAACTTTAAATGTACGATTGATTTAGAGGCAAAACCATGATCAAAAAGCCCTCGCTTTTTAATCTGAGTTGAGTTTTGGCGAAGTTATGGCATTTTGAATTTTTGACCTATGCCCATATACCGATATACCGATTTTCAGGCTATAATTTTTACTTGTCTTCTGACTCAAAATCACGTTTTCAACTTTAAATGTACGATTGATTTAGAGGCAAAACCATGATCAAAAAGCCCTCGCTTTTTAATCTGAGTTGAGTTTTGACGAAGTTATGGCATTTTGAAGTTTCGACCTATGCCCATATACCGATATACCGATTTTCAGGCTATAATTTTTACTTGTCTTCCGACTCAAAATCACGTTTTTAACGTTACAAAGTTACTTTATATTTTTAGTCGATGTTGTGTTTAATTAGTTGTTGCTGCCTCCGACAATCGCTTTTTCCCAATCAAAATAACAGGCGAACAGAAATGTTTAGTTAAACGATTTAATTGTAGAAAAACCTCAAATACACGACCTTCAAAGTATGCAACAATTTCCTTTTAATTTAGCTTTTAAATCGAACCGCTTAAAAGTGTGCAACACTTCGGCAGTCAGATGATCGCAGCTATCATTCAACAACGGTTTCATTTATTACTAAGTTGGGCCGAATCCTGGCGGTACTTAAATATCAGGCCAACTCGCGACAGAGGTGGAGCAAGCTCCTATGAAAATAAAAATCAATATTTCACATATGAGCGCTTTTTTCTTCGAGTTTTCGTATTGTTCCCCCACTCAAAATAACAGGCGAACAGAAATGTTTAGTTGAACGATTTAATTGTAGAATAACCTCAAATACACGCTATTCAAAGTATGCGACAATTTCTTTTCAATTTAGCATTTAAATCGAACTGCCTAAAAGTGTGCAACACTTCGGCAGTCAGATGATCGCAGCTATCATTCAACAACGGTTTCATTTATTATTAAGTTGGGCCGAATCCTGGCGGTACTGAAATACCAGGCCAACCCGCGACAGAGGTGGAGCAAGCTCCTATGAAAATAAAAATCAATATTTCATATACTCGTATATAATTAATGAAGTGGAGAAAATGGTATTGGCCAATCGATATGTCTAGGTCCTCAGCAACTTCTCTAACGGTGATTCGACGATTGGCCAATACCATTTTCTCCACTTCATTAATTTTTTCGTCTGTTGTTGAAGTGCTCGGGCGTCCGGCACGCTCTTCGTCGTTCACATCTTCTCGGCCTTCTGAGAACATTTTGTACCACCGATAAACGTTGCTTCGGTCCAAGGTAGCTTCTCCGTATGCCACAATCAACATTCGGAATGCATCCGCGCACTTAATTTCGTTTTTCACACAAAATTTGATACAGGTTCTTTGATCCATTTTTTTGAATAGGTAAAAATCGAAGACGATCCAAAACACGTGCAAGCAAAGCAGCTGTCAACAATTAAGTGAACATTCAAAATGGCCGAGCTTGTCGGCATAAGTGAGAGACATGAGTACCAACATAACGCTACAAAAAAATCGAAATTCGAATATACGTAACCCACGAAAATTCAAAATTCGCGATACTTTTTGAACACACCTCGTATATTAAAAAAGTCTAGGGTATTTTGATACATAATAATCATGCGCTATTGACAATATTAAACATTTTTATTTATTCCAATATATAATTAATATGCTGCGTCTTTTTTCTAAAGTCCGTAAGTAGTGGATTACTCGGAGCAAACAGCATACACTCCCACAAGCACACACACGCACACGCACACACACACACACACAGAGAGTGACGTATTATTCACGTAACTTTTATTAAAATCGAGCTTAGCTCGTTTTGTAACTCGTCCAACTAATTGGCATAATCTGTTGGCTAAAAGTCTCTTTTTTAATTTTGTTCGATCCGGTTTTGTGTGCTCTGTTTTTACACAACTAATCGGCTTAGTAGCGAAACTACTGGGTGAGTGTAAATCCAACAGTTATGCAAAGTTGCGCAAGTGTAGCGAATGACTTCTTTGAATGACGCGCCTTTCCACTTTAATGATTTTTTTCCCTTTAGAGACTGCAGCACGTTGCCCACCCACTTGGAGTTAATTCGTTGTTGTTAGTAAAAACTTCCTACCCCCATAATAATTGATTAAAATGGCCCACCGCTGGCTTTTTAATTGAAATCCTTTTCATCATCTGTGTGTGTGTGTGAGAGAGAGAGAGAGAGAGAGAGAGAGTGGGACATGTCGTAGCAACAGTACTACTTATTCATAAGCCATGTGGACACGTGTCCACTGCCTGACAGCAGTTAATACAATTCATGCAATATGTTGCAGCCTCGCTTATTAATTGTTTGATGATCCACAGCACAGCACACAGTCTGTGACAAGATTTCAATGAGGACTCTCTGCTTACATTTGTCAGCATGCGCTTGCTGCACTTGCTGCTCGCCAGTCTCAATGTTCAACAACAGTTTGGTTTTTGCAATTTAGCTTGCACTTGACTTGCACGAAGCTTCGGCTTTTGTATTTTATACTCTGTAAATGGGGAAATGTGTCAAAGAAGCGTTTATGTTGTGGAAATGCTTGCACCAGACAGCCAAACGGCTTCGTCGGGCTTATGGAACATATATGTATATGTGCCTAACAGACATTAAAAACATTTTATGGGTAGAATTGGGAAATCCGATTTATGTACTTTCGTTGAAGATTTCTCTATATATTGAAATAGCCTTATTATAAAATATATCCTATCAAATCAACATTTTGTACCTAGGATTATCTTATAATTGACTATTTCTACTTCATTTAACACCTGAAAAGAAGTTCCCTTATATTTAATGTTGATATGTATGTTCCAAAAATGCCGCAAATGAAAATTAGTTTTTAAATTAATTATTATTAATTTTAAAGTAGAATTAAGATAAAAAAATAAATAAAAAAAAATGTTGTTTTCTAATTAATTTTTAAAAAGATAAAATAAATTGTTAAGATTAATTTAACTGCACCAATATTGTTGATATTGTTTAAATAGTTTAATGAGTAAAGTTGAGGTACTAATAAATTAGTATAATATTTTATATAATTTTCAAGTCGCGTTACTACAAATGAGAATATAGTTAGTGGTAGACGGATAAATGGTCACAAACGAGAAAGTATAGTAAAATCTTTCTGTATTTTCAAAATTGATTAGTAAGAGAGTAATCAGTAAAATAACTTACGCATATTTAATTATTTAAGTGAGGTATATATCTCTGTGGATTTCACTACAGGGCATCTGTTAGCGCGCACACTCCTCCATCTGACATGCTCTGCTTCAGATTTCTGCTGTACACGCACACAGAGACGCACACGCATTGACACCTACACCCACACCCACACGCACACTCACACCCACACGCACACACACACATACACATATGCACTCCTCACACGCATGAGAAACATTTTTCGTCAGTTTCCGTAAAATGTTCGGCTCAGCTTTTTCGAAAGTTTTGTCGAGCTGCTGCTGTAGGCTGTTCGCCTGGTACTTGAATTTTTAAATTTGTGGCATTTTTTGGAATTTTATTTATTTTTGTTTTCATTTTGCTTAATGTCTCCTCCTCCCAAGGGGCTGGAGACGGCAGGCAGCCAGAACGTGTCGTGGCCACATGTTGCCAGCGGCGGGACACAGTGCGTATGATTGATGCTGCCAGCAACTCCCTGTGTTTTATTAAGTTATTGAAAGCTGGGCGTGGCTCACACATCCACAGACACACCCCTACACCCACACACCCACACACCCAGAAGCGAATGACGTTTGCATCAATCATGCGGAGCTTATCTTGAACGCCATTGGGCTGCGCTTACTGTGATTTATGCCAATTCGCAGCCACTCAAGTTGCTTTTAATTATGAGAAATTGCGCGCTTCACTGAGCGCAGGCTGACTGAAATCCTTTGAGGCGCCACTTAACACAATTTATGGTCATTTTTTGCATAACAAAGGCCGACATAACAAATGGCCAAAACTAACAAGTGCCTCGCCTAGATTTTGTGCCGGACAGCACTCCATGGAATTTTATTGTAGGACGAGAATTGTTTTCTCTCTTTCTATTTTTTTTTGAATTTTAATTTAAGTCAAAGCCAGTCGCCTGATAATTGAGTTTTCACGGTTTCGCTTTGTGGTTTCCGTGGAGACTTTTAGTGGGTGCACTGCGGCAGAAGTCGAGCTGCACCAGTTGACAAGCGATGAACTCGACGAGTGCCAAACAAATCGAGAAAAAACCTGAAAAATGCATTTTAATTCATATTCTCTGCGGTAGTCATTTTTTTATTTTTTTTTTTTTTACCAGCAGCAGAGCAGATGTCTGCGGATATAGCGAGTAATAAACGTTTGAACAAAGTACATAAAATGAATGATAAGAAACTGAATTGAATGAATTACAAAGTAGAAGCTGATGCCAGTCGCCCGACGAAGAACTGATGGCGGTGAGTAAAACTAGCATAGCAATCGAATATCTTTGAAGTTTAATGTTATCTTTTTGTTGAGCAGCCTTTTCACCTTTGCAATTGACAATTGAAATGCATATAAGATAGCAGCTGCCATTTCCCACCAAACAATTTGAAAGTCACGCAGTCCTTTTCAATTTTACTCACTGCATTTATTTTAGTCTCCAAAGTATTTGACTGTGTTATCTGCAAATGCACTTAGTTTTAAGTTGCCACCAACATAAGTGATGTGTGAGTAAGGAAATGTCTTAAGGATACCAGTCCTTGCCAGACAGCTTTTTCCATTGTGTTGATGCCTTGTTGAATGGATGGTTCCATTTGGATTCACTCGTAGCATAAATAAATAAAAATAATAAAATTTGCAAATATCAATATAATCGTTACCTTTTCATAATGTATAAATTAGAATAATAAATTAGCCAGCTATTGAGAAAATTTAAGAAAAAATGCCATAAGAATTGTGTATTTTGGTTTTTAGATAATTTATTCGTATTGTTTGTATCACTAGAAATTTAGAGCGCTTACAATCAAATTGTGGACACACAGTGTGTCCCGAGATATAGAAATATTTAAATACAATTTACGAGCTAAGTTTATTCGCTGTCGATGCTTAAAAAGTTTCTGTTGTATTTCATTTGGTTTTAGCCTGAACGAATGCGGCATTTAAAAACTGGCTTAGCTTATAGTACAACTTGACAATGTTAAACACTATGAATAGATTAATTTCATTTGCATTTTAATTGCTAATCTAGCCGAGCAAAAGGGGCTTCTTAGAAAATCACAATGAGATCACCGCTCAATGCGGCGACGAGCGGACTCCGATGGGTTCTACGAGCGACGGCCGAAGAGCTTGAAGTGCGTCTTCCAGCAGTTTGGCCATCATAGCTGCTCGTTGCCGATGTGCGTGGTATCCGTGGGCAGCGAATGCGTCTACAGATATACGCACATATATAGATATATATATATATATAGAAAAAGTGTTTGGGGTGGGATGTGGGAGGCAAGTTAATGTATTATGCAGTGTTTGCAAAATGTGCTCACCTGCAGCGCCTTGCGCTTGTGATGCATCGATGAGTTGGATGATGACTTGCCCTTGCCCTTCTTCCAGGAGCAGAGGAGCAGCTCCTTCATGCCCTTGCGAAAATTGCGACTGAGGAACGCGTACAGCAGGGGATTAACCCCCGAATTGAAGTACGTGACCAGAAAGGTGAGAGGCGTTAGCAGCGCATTAAAATTGGAATCACCGCGATACGAACGTGACCTGTAAGTATATAAAAAATGTGCATATAAAAAATGTATTACAAATATTTATATAGTTAATGCAATACTTTAATTTAAAGAGCTTCTGGGAATAGCTGCTCTCAAATCTTACGGCTCTCAAAAGTTTAGCAAGCAGTGCCTCAACAACATCTTAATTTTACACGATCCAAAGTTTTGGTCAAGTTTATCTAGTACCGTCCATGTTTTTAGCAACTGTCTCCTAACTGTTGGCACCACTCACAAGGTATCTGAATAGATTTTTATCTTTGCTCAAGTTGCCTGCAGTGACAAGGGAGCAAAGTTTTTCGGCGTCTTCAAGTGGGCAGGCAGCGTTCGTTAAGTTACTTGCAAAACAATTCTCAAAACAGCCGACAGACTATTGAATACCCTGTACTTAAGGGAAAAGCCTATTGTGCTTAAGGAATCTTTAATTTTTGAAATTATTAAGAAAAAACAACAAAACAAACACAAACAAAACATTATTTCCAAGAATCAGTATTGAGAAAAATAAATTTGAACATTACTTACTTTATATCTAAATTATATTTACATACCTAGTACATATTCCACACCTAAGTACAGGGTATCTTATAATCCCTAGTAAATTTAGTTTTCAAAGCGCAAACTTTAAGCCAACTCCACAAATGCTTGACTTTTTTTTTTGCTTCGTTGTTTGTCAGTTGACAATTTACGCTGCACTTACACCTAACAATAAAAATAGAAGCGTAATAAGGGGCATGGTCAGCTGATTGGCACTCTCAGAAGCACTTAGCCCTTTTTGTTGTTGTTAGCCAAGTGGCTTCTACAATTGACTTGCAAATTTTTAAGCCAAGTACAAAATGGGTCTAATTTGGCACCCCGAGCAGCGGAGTCCATGAATGGCCAGCAGATGTCACCGCATGGGGTGACCACTTCGTGACCCTGGACAATCCATGTAATATGTCGGCACTAGGCACGGTTATATTGGGCGAGCAACTTAATCAGCTGCCAGCTGGGTGTTGACTGAAGAATGCGTCGCATAGCCTTGCCAAATGCTTTTTTGGCTAATAACGAGCACGTGCCACAAAACGCGCCGCATGCTGCTGCCTGGAATCATTTTAATCTATGCAAATATAACGCGCAATAAAAGTAAGTACGAGTATTAGAACTGGCTACACGTGGAAGCTTGGAATGTCCCTAACGACACAGTCCCATAATGCTTTGCTCAGTTGACCAGAAAAAACTGATCGAGAATAACCCTGTATATATACAAAGGCATCGAATCTATGTTGCACATTCTATATAAGCCACATCATATGGAGATAGTCAGAAAGTCTTAAAAGTATCTTCTAAGAAACAGTTACAAACAGAAAATGGAAATTTTAAGTTCCCTGTACACTCAGAAAAAAGTCACATTCACTTCCCAAAGGGATACTCAGACTCTTAGGCTGATATCAACTATACTCTAACATTCCAGAAGAAGAAGAAGAGTATTTATTTTATTTTCCTTTTTTTCTTCTAAGTAATAATTAAATAAAATAAATATTAAATTTAAAATATTTCTAACAGACAGAAAAAAGTCTTAAGGCATTTTGTTTAATTAATTTAGAATCTAATTATAAAAACTAGAAAATTTTCAGGTCGATTAGTTTTCCGAATTGTATGAAAATTAAAATTGTGTGGAAAATAAAAGAAATGAGTAGTGAATTCTGCAAGTAATGTTTAAAATTTACAGATGTATTAAAGACATTTTTTTAGAATGAAATAATAATAATTCGAATCGAGTAGTCCTAATTTTAGAAATGACAGATATGCGCTTGATGCGCTTGATGTGCTTTTAAACAGATGTTTCTTGAATAAAATGCTTTAATATACAAAAAGTTCCACTTGCTTTATTCTCAGTTATTACATCTTTGAAAGAATTCCAATAAATAAATCGAAAATTGAATGGTCATGCCATTAATCTATTTGTTATTATAACTGAATCAACTACATATGTGCTTCTTCTCAAATATTATAATTTCTTTACACAATAATAAACTCAAATTCTGGTCATAGTTTATTATACTTGAGTATTTTATTTAAGATTTACAACCTCGCCGCTTTGCTTCACGGTGGCATGGCAATTTCTCGAAAAACATAATATTTAATGCATATATACATATGCAGAATACTAAATAATATTTTTAATGAATGTAGCGCAATGTGGCAAAATAGCTGAAAAGCATTTTCAGCCCGAATTTCTGTTCGTACATTTTACAAACTTTTACGAGCATGAGAAATTTATATTTTGGGCTTTTGCGGTCACTGGAAAGCGTCTAAATAATATTTATTTTTGTGTGCAGCAATTAAACAATGTACAAAATTTCAGATGCAATTCTCGCTACTCGTTTGTCAGCCAAAATAATTGAGATTTATCTTGAATTGCCCTGTCTGAAACATGCTTTGATAAATGTTTACTTCGTGTCATTTTTCTTACAGATTTCGCATTGCATTTTCAGTTATTTCAATTATTTGTAAGCGACTTTAAAGCCTTGGCAATAAATTCTATGGGCGTTAAACGGTTTGTATCGACACTGCTGTCCAGCCAATCACCGTGCCATTGGCCATCGGATCCCTCACTCAAATGACCATAAGCTGTCATATCATGGCAAAATCAAACAAGTCCCACAAAACACGGAGGGCCAATAGTCCAATACAATACAAAAGCGAGAGACGAGCACGAAATTGAAATGTTTGAATAGAGTGGCGCAATGTCAAAGAAAATCCGAACAAAAACAATAGCACGTACATCTCGAGCAGGGCAACAGCAGAATGCCCCCCTGAGTGTGTGTATGGTGTGTGTGGAGTGTGTGTGAGCAGCAGAAACAGGAGCATCTATACAGAATATGACACACTGAGATCTTCAATTTTTTGTACTTTTCCACTTGTGACTGGCGATGTGCACATTTTTTTCCTTTTGTCCAGTAATTGTTTCTGATGATATAAATTGCCAGCAACCTTTGAGCTGACCACACAAATTCCCCCAATCCACTCACATAACTCAAACTGAATGCTCAAATATTCGATTAAAAAACATAATTTCATTTGCCGCAATGTATCAAATTTGATGGACGGCACGTCACAGGCAAAACCTAAATGAATATTTGGAATTGGTTCAGATTTTGCTTGGATTGCAGCCAGATTTAGTCTCAACATGTCGATTTTGTCTTTATGAAATTTAAAGCATTTTTTTTATACAAAATAAAAAGTACGATATTATTAATAGTGTTAAAGAAAATGGAGCATTAATATAGATAAAAAAAGTGTTCTTAACTTCATGTTCTGATTTATTATTCTTAAATTATTTGATTATTAGTAATTAAGGAATTCATGTAATAAAATATTTAGAGTCTGAGGAATATTATATTAATATTTATTAATATTTATTAAAAGTAAATATAATTTAAGATTTAGAGTCTTTTTTTAATATTTATTAATTTTCTGCCTTGCCTTCTAAATAGGAAGGAAAGTTTTTAGTTTCGTATTGCGCTGGGAAGTTTCGTGAATTTGCAAGATGATTAATTTATGCTGAGAAGAATATCTGAAGTTTAGGCGAATCATGTAACAGAAATGAGCAAGGCGTGAGGGAAAACCGATTATAACTTAGTTGTTTGTACATCAATTAAGGCAGCAGGTTGGCAATCAGTCTTGGCTCACACCAATTGACTGTTAGGTTGGAGAAGTATGAGAATTATTTATGACACGACAGATGGGAACACGCTATATGCAAATGACTGTCAACATAAAAAACACCGAAATGTAGGAGGGATTGGGAGGAGGGGGGATGATGACAAGGGAAGTTGTCGCGCAACTCTAGTACTCACCAGTATTGCCACATTTTGCGCGCATGATACGGCAGATTGCAGAGCGCGAATGTCAGCACAAATATTATCAGCATGCGGACCACGCCCCTGCGAGCCCGTAACACATTGCTGGATGAATGTGACATGTGTGCGGCACCACCAGCACCACCTCCAGCTCCACCTCCACCTCCACCACCGCCTGCAGCAGCAGCACCACCACCGTTGCCCTGCCGTTGATTGTGCGTGTGGGAGTGATGATAGAAGCTCGTTTTGCGACAGGCGCTAACTACGGGCCGATCCGCCTCCAGTGAGACCTGCATGAGTAATGAACATCTCTTTACATTGGGCATATATATGAACCGTTAGTCTGTGGAAGCACTCGGCTATAGCTACAGCCGCTAAACGCTCAACGACTGACTACCTGACATACCCACCTTGCAATTATCAAGCTAATTTTTGGCGAGTGTGTTGTGTAATTGTTATTGGCGTGTGGTTAGTAGAGAAGAAGGCAAACCAAAATTTGATGTTGTTGTAGTTGTTGTTGGGGGAAAAAATACCAAATAAAAGAAACAGGAGAGAGAAAATTCAAACATAAAAATAGTTGAGCAGTTAGCTTTGGATCAAAGTCATAAATAGGCGTATATCAAGTAATATATATATAGAATAATATGGATAAGATATATTTGGGAATCTTAAAGCTAAAAATGTTATCATTGTTAACTTGATTATAGTAAAATATTATATTAACGATTACTATATTATAATATAGTATAATATATGTTCTATAATCCTGCCTAAAGATTATTTTTGGATTTTTATTTATTACAAGCGAAATAAATCATGTTGTCTCTTTCCATAATGGGTCTTCATATGTCCGCAAGGCTTTTATTCTGCAGCTGTATAAAAATAGATTGTCTGCTTAAATTAATCCTTGCCTACTCCAGCTGCCCCTGCTCGTTGCTGTGCAGCCAATTAATGTTCATAAATCATTGGATTACCAAGTAGATATTGATATGGCAACTGCCGAAGTCCCCGCACATTTATCATTGGACTGTACTTGATGAATGACCCATATCGAAGTTTGATTGTTGTGGATGAACGCATAAGCATTTCTCTATTTGGCTGGACTGGCGCTCCAATGTTATTAAGTGGCAAGCAGAAGCATTGCACATACGCCACGTACTCCGTGGGTGTAATAATGCAGTTGGCCAAACTATTCCATTTGTGAGTGGCTTATTTAACTTTTGGCGCACAAAACTGCAAAGCTGCAAAAGCCGCAAACTTGGAGACTACCTCCATGCTCACTGATACCCTTAATACACTTTGACACCTGCTCCATCCAGGTATCCTAGCATCCTGTCATCCTGGCATTCTTGCTTCCGCCTCTCAGTCAGTGGCACGCAAGTTGGTCCAAGTTGGCCAATGCGCCATTTTAGTTTAAACTTGCCCTCGCTTTTCGGTCAACTTCTTCAAATATTAACTATTATGGACAACAGCGAACTGCTTACTGCAAAGTGAAAGCAAAGCGAGCGCTCCAAATTTGTTGCTAATGCATTTTAAGTTGGGAGCTTCAAATAAATTGAGCTTTTAACTGAAAACTGTATCAGGTACGCACAACCCTTGCAAATATTAGCCGTTTTTAGCAAAAGCGAACTGCTTACTTAATAAAATTGCCAGCAGCTATCAGCTGAACCACCTTAAAGTTGTCCCGACAACGCTCAACTTACGCAGGAAGCCAAACGAGCGCTTCAAATTTGTTGCTAATGCATTTTAAGGCGCTTAAGCTTAAAAACTTTTTAGTTCCGCTTGACATCTCAAAATGCTGAACTACGTGCTCTGGTATTTGCAAGTTGACAAATTTTGGACAATCTAACATCGGTAAATAAAACATTTATAATTTATTCTGTGATGTAACTTTTGAATGGCACAAATTTGAATTCAATCCAATTACAAATTGGTTAAACATGTTGACCTATCGAGAATACCAATATACATATCTCTGATAATTTGGTTTTCTGTTCAATTCCAGTGTTGCCTCGAATAAACATTGGATTCCGGAGTAATTCCATTTCATTTAATGTGCACAGCAGGTCGTTATGAGTAGTTGGCATCCATTGGCATCTGTATGGATACACAGGTGCTCGGGGCATTGTTTTGCCTGTTGGGCATGCAGGAAATGGCATCGCTTATTGCATGCCTGTGGCCAGTTTTTTGACTCACCTGACTCTCTGTGATGCTGACGCCACGCTTTTCATATTTACTGCTTTGTTTACGTGACAAGGACGTGGAGCTGCTGCCGGAAGCGAGAGACGACGCTCCTGGTACCGCCCCAGTCGCCCCAGCCGCTGACGCCGGCAGCTGCTGGTGGAGTTGAAGGTGGTGCGCGTGTGGATGTGAGCCGTGATGATGATGATGATGATGGTTGTGGTGGTACATGCTGTTGTGCAGACTCATACTATTCTCCTGGCTGGTCGGATGCGGTTGTTGCTGCGTCACATGCGGACTCAGGCCCCGCGAGCTGCGCCACAAGGCAATGGCTATTTTGCTGTACAGCACCTGGCAGAGCAAATACGTAAATCGTTTAACAATGCAATACGTCTCAAGTAATCTACAATACATAATAATAATTATTGAAGTGCTGAATTCCGCTAAGCATGCTTTGTTTCACGGACAAGAAACGGTTCTGTTCGAATGAACATCACGCAACATTTGAAACACATTTCAATATTTGCCTAACATGATGGATTTTTGGCATATGCTCAGCTCTTAAATGGGAAATCATGCTAAGGTGATTCGTTTAACGTTTAAATAATAAATAATAATATTAATAATAATAATAATGATAAAAATAATAATAATAATAAAAATAACAATAGTAATAATACAAATATTAATATTAATATTAATAATAATAATAATAACAACGTTAAATTGATAATAATATAATTATTGAGAAAATAATTATTATTTCCAATTGAGGACAAGGTTCTCTTAATAATTATTTCAATTTTATTATATTAATTGTTTATGTTAGATAGACATTTTAAAATATTTATTAATTTATTTAATTTACTTTTAAACACTTATATTACTTTGAAATATATTCATACCGTCATGACCAGCAGGGGCATCACATAGAGCAGCACAAAATTGATCATGTCGAGCAATTTGGAATTGTACATTTCGCGATCGAGCACACAGATCTCCTCCTCCTGCCCATCCTCGGTATGGATGTTCTTGATGGTCTTGCTGAAGACGAACTTGGGCGTTGAGTAGACAGCTGATGTTATCCATACGGTGACAATGACCATCTGCAAGAATTAACTTCTCGGTTAGACGATTATTTCCCAACACGCAAACAATTTGTCTAATTGAGGGCGAACACACAGCAAGCCCCACAAATTGGCATGTACAACAGCCATTTAAATGTCTCCATGCCTGGAGTTTAATTGCAGCCATTAGCATTAACCGACGCATATTTGGTTGTAAATAGCTTCATTGGCACAATTGCCAACTGCTCGCATTCATGGCTATTTCTATTTGACAGAATGGGTCAATACATATGCTTGAACCCAGAACCACACAGGGTGTCATATCAGAGAATGTTTATAATATGATAAAAAGGTCGTTTCATCTCGCCTCGCCTCACTTTTGTCTCATTCATAAAAGTTTCACTTTCAGCAAAGTTATTGCCTGCCATGGCTTATTAAGCCCTTTGGGTTTTTCGTACTGCGCCAACTTTTTGGGCTCACTTTAATAAGTTTCATTAGCGTGCAAATTGGGATCAGAATGAATGGGAAAGTTATTTAAATTAATATATTCGAATTGTGGCTGCCAAAATTAATGAACCGCCAAAAATCTTCTCTTATTTCTCAATGCAAATTAAGTAATTTTCATTAAGCAACATTTTCATACAATTGCAAAGGGCAGTAAAACTTTTCGATCGGAAAAAGCTGGACTAAGCTCGGTAATAGCTTTAAGTATTTGACTCATAACATTTTCGCATAATATTTTAGAAAATATAACGTTTCTAAAGAAAACAGATAATGTCGCCTACACCTTATTTGTGTAGACTTTTTATATTCTTTCCACACTTTTTGCCCACATTTATTTTTTAAAATATTTTTTTTATTAAGTAATCCATTAGAAATTTCATCGCTGACGTGACCCAAAGCTTTCCGACAGTTCATTGAGTAATAATTCATTCGTTCGAGTAATAATTTATAGTGCATTCAGTTCAATAATTCCATTTCCTTTTACCATTAAACATAAAAATCAATAAAGTCGAGTCTGCTCACTAAAGATACCCTATGTGTAGTTAAAACAGGCTACTTTCCAACATTTCTTCATCTCAAAAACTTAAGGGAAAACTCGATTTGGCAGGTGTTATGACCAATAAAAGTAACTTACCCTTAGGCGTGCTGCAGTTAAGATTTGCTTGCAGGTTATTGGATGTACAATGGCAAAGTAACGCTCCATGCAGATGACGACCAGAATGAAAATGGATGCCGTATAGCTGAGCGAGTGCACGAATTGATACATACGACAGAGGAACTCGCCGAAGACCCAACTGCAAATAATGTAGGTTTAATACAAATTGACATACTAAAATTAATAAAAATTTGTTTTTATCTTTTTTAAGTTCGAATCATTATTTACTGTAAGTCAACACGGTTTGGCATCACAAATTTTGAGTACTTTGCCACTTGTAATTGTGGGGATGGGGAGTTAAATAGGCTCTAAGGACGACGAAACACATAAAATATTAAGGCACGCCCACCGCAAACTAATGCCGCATTAAGGTATCATTTGTCGCCAGAGAATTTCTTATTCTTATTGTTGCGAAATTTTAGCCCTGGGCTCCTTGGGCTTGTGTATTAACACGTAATTCTATTTTGCACGACCTGCGACTAGGGCTAGGCCAACTCCCCAGGGAGGATGTGATTGGGCGTGGTCTGACATAAGAGGAAATTGCTGTGCTTTTGTTGGTTCATTGTAAGTGAAATAGATTTATATATTGCCTTCTCTGTGGGCCAAAGTATTACAAATTGTTATTTCTCCTGGGATCTCTGCTACAGCTGAAAGGCATAAAAATGTTCTGCTACTTAAACATGCATTATACCTGAAAGCTTTCTAAAAATAAGTGAGCAAAAATAATCAAAATTGTAGTGTGCTGTTGTCCATCTGCGATTGAAACCCAATTTTAAGGCATTAAACACTTTGAAAGGCTGACAAAGAACTAATAATCCTAAGTTACATCCAGAACCCTTCATTATAAATGCGCTATGTACATACAAACTATACTATTGGTATGCAAATTAAAAGTGCTAAATTTTGATGGGCTACCCTAATAATCAGCATCAACCTTTTAAAATATTCGACTCCATTTCTGCACACACTCAGTGAATTCCACATACGTTTTCCATATGGTTTTCAATAATACAAGGGTCGTTCACAGAATGTGGTAAAGTTGTGCATAAATTGATGAGATTTAATGCCCAAGAATTGCCCTTTTCATAAGAGTGACATTTTCTGGTCAAACTTATTCCGACAATCGAAACCGAACTTTAATTAGAAAAATTAACATAAAATGAAAGTAATTGATAGGATTTTAATATGCACAAATTAAGATTGCAAATAATTGGCAAATTTCCAAATAATGCAAATTAATACGAAACCGATATGTGCATATATAATAAATATATTATTAATGTGCAAAATAAATCCAAAGTACAAATAATATATTTACCTAAAAATTGCTGCTTTTGAAATTTATTGTTTTGATTTGCACAAAAAAATTGAATATTTATTTTGTGTGGAAGATGAAATGAATGCCATTATTATTATAAATGTATATACATTAGCAAGTATTGTTTATTATTTGATTTCAACCGATTATTGACTTATTCACCTAGAGCGCAAGCGAGCGTGTAGCACGATATAACAAAATAGCAGACAAAGCAAATACAACAAAAAGTGAAAGCTGGCAAATAAAAAATAATAAGAATAAATCAGAATGCACTCGCCAAGAGAAATCGACTGCCCGATACCCTACAGTCTGGCAGTCTTATCAACACACAATTCGTTATAATAATTTGGTTTTGCGATTAATTACAAACTAATTTCTAATTTTAACTTGTTATAATCACTTCATCAAAGAGGCACTCAGAAAAATTCCATACACATATTTGAAGACTTTTTAAGCAGGTTGTAAGGCATGCTGCATTAGATTAATATATTCAATTTTAAATTAGAATACAAATAGTATTCTTTTTGGGTAGTTTTAAAACTTTAATCAGAACAAGCACAGACTGAAATTGTTGCTTAAAACAAATAAAAATCTATCCACTATGCAATGTTGGCTTGAAAATAACCGAATCCTTGTGAAATGCGCATAATAAATGTCCAACATGAGCTAAGCTGAACGTTACTAATACGCCATGTTGTGCGGCATTAACAACAAAGCCAAGCGACAAACTGAGCAGCGTACGTGCCTTGCCAGCTGACATCAGGTGCATATTACGTGTTGCCTGTGAATTTGGCAGGCTTTATATGATAAACAGAGAACACTTTCCAGCGATTGTGTCAAAAGCTGATTTAGAAGAAAAGGCTCCAGCTGCTTCAGACTTTTTAATGTCACTTATTTATTACAATTTAACAATTTAAGATACATACACCATTTCCACTCGTACAAATACGCTGTACGCAATTTTCCAACAAATAGATCCTATTTTGAACTGTTGTGCTGTTCCCTTTACTTAACTTATCCTATTTCTGCAACTAGTTATTTTTGGGCACGTACCGAACGGACAGACAAACAAACCCACAAATATGAGAAACTCTTCGAGCAAAATTCGTATAAGTATTAAGTTCCAGCAAGGAGGCACATCAAACATTTCATTCCGGAGTTAAGCTGCATCCAAATTTTATTTCGGAGACTGAAATATTGTTGTGCAAAATAAACAAATTTTATTTATTTATTTTCTGTTTGACGACTAGCTGGAAACTGAATATTCCATATTTGTGTAATTAAATTGTGAGTCTTCGACCATCTCGATGAGGCTATTTGCTGACTCCAGTAAAAATACAGATATATGCCAGATAATAATGAGAGAGTTCTGCATGTATACAATATACTGGAGTTTATATACCTTAAGAGGTCGTATACGTCTCATTCAATGCGTTGGAAACTTGCAAACCATATTATAATACCCTCTACAAAAATGATTTAAATTTGTAAGTTCGTTCATGCATAATAGACAGGTTAATTAAAAATAACTTGGTTGAGATACCACTTACCTGTCTATAAGATAAATGGACAGATTCTGCATTACACAAAAGAGACCAACACAAAAGTCGGCAAATGCCAAGTTGGCCAAGAAAAAATTGGTTATGGAGCGCAGGCGACGCGACAGAGTGACCACCAGTATAACGAGTAGATTGCCTGAAAGAAGAAGAAGACGACAAACTGATATCAAAATGTCAATTAAATTTTTTGAAACAAATGAAAAACAAAAGCTGCATTCAACTGGGAGATATTAAAAATGTTAACAAAATATTTTGCCAAGCCAGTTATCTATACATCTCCCTCTCTCGCTGTGTCTTGCTCTCTCTTCTTACTATCTTCAATTCATAGTAGGCCAAAAACTTTTACTCGACGACAGCTTGCCTGCCTGCAGTGGGGCAATAACTTTCAACAGCCAGTGCATATTCTGTATGACAAATTTAGACGCTTTCCCTCGACGTTTGGCTTAATGTTGCGTTGAAAGTTTATTTTAATTAGGAGCTTTTGCTGCTGCCTCAACTCTCTTCCCCCTGTCTCCTTCTCCTCCCTACAATGTGTGTGCTCGATGTCTGTTAGCCTTAATTAAATGAAAGCCCTGGCAAGTGGATTTAAGTGACAGCAGCTAAGGGCCTATAAAATGTGGCCAACATCCAAATAGAATGTACAACGAGCCAGGCTAATTGCCCAGATGTCCAACTTTGTCAGACACAATGGAATATTTCTATATGGTGTGAAAAGGTCTGTGTTTCAGCACATGATAAATGCTAATGCATGAGAAAGGCATAAACTGCCATACTACGTGATACCCTGCACTTTTGCGGTAATATATGTATATGCATATATAACTCATAGTTTCTGTATTTGTCAATCAGCTGCAGATGGTTTCTTCAATTTTTAGAGCTTCCTATAAAATAGGAAAAATTACTGCCTTGAACACTTCAAATCTTTATTGCCTGATCGTTATAAAATACAATCGTAAAATAATTATATTCCATAAATTACGGTTTCAGGGCAGCTATAAAAAAAATAGTAGGATATATAAATTATATAAAGCAACTGTAACATTGTGTAACTTAACTTTCTCATTTTCCTTTCTTAGCCATTACAGTGTGACAGAATTTTATCATCATCATCCCCAAAAACAAATTGTGTGATGTCAAAACAGATTATGGTAAAATCTTGTCTAAGTTCATGACAGACTGATAAATGTGTTGACCAAAGTCCATAAGTATAAAAACATACATCAAAAAATAAATATTGCTTTGATAAAATTAGATAAATAGCTTAGACCATATATAGAATAAACTGCAGCCTGTAAATTTATATTGTATTTAATTTTTTGTAATATTGTATTTAATATTTGTTTCGCCTTATTATTTCAGTCACATTTTTGAGAAACTGAAAAATTGCCAAATGTGAAACTTTTGCAACACATGTAACAAAAGCGGATCTCCGGCATGGTTTTTATTAGTCCGTACTCCTCTTTCGGAAAACCCTTCTGGGGCGGGGCGCTCAACCTTGAGAACTTTCTGTTCTGCTTTATTCCGTTGTGAGTTCACAATTGTTTGAGGTAATTAAAAAAGTTTCGTTGAACATTTTTTTTTTATCTGGTCATGCGTGTGCCTGCAAACAATACACATGTATGTATATTTGAGGATAAAATTCAAATTAAAAAAAAATCATAAATAAAATATTTTGGTTCTATTTTTTTTATTGGGTTATGCATAGGTTCTGGAAAATTTATGCGCTTTTGTCTGAGCTCTAATTAATGTTTTGGGTTATTACCGAGCAACAGCAGCGTTTGTTTTCGCTAGTTGCGAATTGTTCAAAATGTACACAGCAATTTTTGTTACTTTTGCGCATTTGGAAGCAAGCCACACCGCAATGTGTACAAGCCGGGAAAGAGTGATGGCGTGTGTAAAAGAGAAGGAAGAGTGAGATGGAGAAGGAAATATAACAATAATTGATATATTTCAGGTAAATTGCAGAACAGTTTTACAGGCAGTTGTTGGCTTGCATGCCTAAAGCAAATGGAACGGAAATGAATTCCAAATGTAATTATTTATATAAAATATTGTTATTTAATTTCTGCTTCGCACCCATTAAATAGGTTTAAAGTTCAGTTATCCTTGGGCTTAGTTACCCATTATAAGCCTTAACCGCAGTCACCAACATTTTGCCATGGCCTTCGCCTGGGGCTTCGGATTTCAGCCGACTCTGGCTGCAATTGTTGGCCAAACACGTTTGGTAGCCCCAAAGTTTATTTTTATAGGCTGAAATTCGCTTTTGCTGTTAGCGGTTTTATATTGGAGCAGACAAGGGCGTGGCCAGGAGACGCTGTCGCTTCATCCCCTCATGAGTTTTATGTCAACTTTAGAAAACTTTTAAATATAATGTGTGAAAGCTGGTTAGATTAAAATATATACAACAAAAAATGTCATCATCCCCCATTGCGAAATGCTAGCTACGCTCCATGGGCATGTTACATAAGTGCTTGAAACCTTTTGGGACTGAAACTCTGTAAATAAACCTAATTCTTAATGTACAATTCATGACAAAGAGAGAGGTGTGAATTATAAGGAAGAAACAAAGACCCGTAGGACAATTAGACTCTGTTCGCGAGGTAATGGTGTTTTCTTGCTTAACATAGAAAAATCCTCTGCTTAATGACCTGAGTCAATTAAAGAAAAACAATATAATTCATATTAAAAAAAAAAAAACCCCCCACAGAAGCAGTAAAAAATCAAGCAGTTCTCAATAAAATATTTAAGAAATTTTTTAGTTAAACAAATAATTTCTGCTCGACGATTTATTTTGATAAAAATAATGTTGTGTTTTATGCATTGAACACCCCATTAACAAAAAATTCTGTCTATAATTAAATAAATGAATTATTGAGTTCATATATCTACTGCAGTTAAGTAATTTTTCTGGAAAATATATTTAAGTGCTATGGTCAATAAATTTTGATGGAATTTGCTAGAGCAAATCGAGGCAAATGTGAGAACTTATAAATAGAAAAACGAATTAAATATAAATTCCAAATAATAATGTAACAAGTATTTTTTCAAAAAGGACAATAAACAGTTGCATTAATTCGTCAATGTAGCTGGTATTAATTATGTTTGTTGCCTTCAAACATTGTCTCATGAAACAACAACAAAATGTTAGCAAAATGTTTTCCACAACATTCAGAGAATGTGTCTATGAGTTAGCTAGGAGGCCTGGCAAAAACATGTCCAACACAGGGCAATAAAATTTGCAAGTTGCAGTTGTTGTTGGTGTTGTTTTTGTTGTTGTTTATGGTGATGTTTGTGTTGTTTGTATGCTGCGATGACACGGCATTTTATTGCCCTTTGGCTGTTTATGTTTTACATAAACAGGCGGGGACAGTTTGCCATTGTGGGTGGGGCGTGTGTGTTCTTCCATTTGCCACTAATTGCTGCAGCCATTTACAACTGTCGCCATTTCGGCAACCAAAACGCTTAATTTAATGACATGGCATTTGCTCTTAAGCTTATTTGAATTAACTTAGACTGCAATTTGGATAAACACAAAAGCGACAAGGAAATCCGCACATTCAATACACTGCCGAATCCTTGATAAATTAAGTCTAAAAATGAATTTGGACACGATAAGCTTAACTGTCTAGTTGATTTTAAATAATACATCATTCAGAAATAATTGGATTAATTAAACATGTTGCATTGTTTGCTAAAGTTTGGATAGAAAGATAATTCTAAAACACAGAAAAGTTACCCGATAAAATTTAATAAATCTTTCATGATTGAAAATAAAATCATATCTTTTTGTTAGCTGTTAAAAATTGTTAAGCCCAAAGATAGTTTTTCAACCAAAATAAAAATAATCTGCTAAACTGACTCATATGGAAACAGAATAAACAAACCTTATCAGACTTAGATGTGCGGGTTGCTGGTTTAGAGAACCTTGAGTGTCACACACCAGCATAATGTATTTTTTACATTTGTCTTAACAGAATTGCTTACAAATAATACAAAACGCTATTTGAAACTCTTTGGCAAATAGTTCCTGAAGCAGCGATTAATTTGTGAGCCACACAAGCCGCAAACAAACCACTTCTGACTTGTGAACTAAAAGGAACCACAAAAGCCACAAACTGAAAGTCGGTCAATCGGTCACGCCACAAAAGTGTCCTTTGTCCTTAGCCATATCAGTAGCCATTTTTTATGGATTGCAGTAGCTTTGAGTAATTGGAAAGTGTATGTTTAACAGACACCAAACAGAAGACAAGTGAAAAGAAAAAAAAACCACAGTAAACTTCTAAGCGAACAATATGCTCGGATGTCAGAACTGGGCACGACGCAAGGATAAACTAAGAGCTGGCATGGTTGACAGGAAATGAATATTCTGTGAAAGCCACAGGAAGTGTAGTAAGGAAGTGACTCCAGTGGATGTGTAATAATTTAAGGTTATCTCTATTTATGTTTGATGCACAACAAGTACTATAATCAGCGTGTGAGTTGAGCCAGCTATGTTTTTATCTATATATGTTTTGTTTTTTTAGCTATACATTTAAAAAGCGTATTATAATTCTTGCCGTTGAATTTGAAAGAGATATTTTCGACCACATTAATTTAAGTTCTAAGACTATCTTAATGAAACTTGGAATGCCTTCAGGCAATTTTATTTTAATTTGATAACTATATTAAAATGTAAACAGATGGATTTCGGTCTTCAAGGTCTGCTTTGTCTTCACAATTATAATTTAGTTCTTAGCGACCGAACTGTGTATAACAAACACATACAGCGTTACTCTATTTTGAAATTTATAACTTGGTTATACAAATTTAAGTGATAGGAAAAATAAAATACTGACACAGCATCCGAAAATTAAGTTTATTATAGATAAATATAGAAAATTAATGGGCATTAAATTTCGAATAGAATTTAATATTTCCTATATGTACCTATTAGTTGGAACTAAATAATAATGAATGCTACAATCGAGAGAGCTTAAAGGGAGATATCCGCATAAAATTCTGCTATTTTTAAAGGAGGCAAAAGTCTTTGGACAAGAGATATTGACTGAGAATATTTTAAACTAAAGCTGAGAATCAGAAAATGTAAGAAAAATATATTTTGGATACACAAAATATATGTAATAAATAATTTTTAATATATGCATATACATATATATAATTTTATATGTATAGTCATCGAACTTACCGAAAAAGCAACAGCAGAAGACAATGGTGTAGAGCGTGATGAATATGATGCGCACATCGGTGCGATCGAAGATATATTCACTGGTATTGTCGGCTTCCTCCTCCTCCTCGGTCAGCTGACCGTCCTCGCTGCTTATGGCCAGACCTGTGGTGGCTGATGGTGCTGCAACTAATGTGTTTGTTGTCTCATTAATGGGTAATCGGGTTTCAGTGTCGCTTGCATTGGGTGCCAAGCTCGAATCATTTCCACTCGCTGACGAGCAACTGCAGTCAGCCAAGAGGATGAACAGCAGCAGTGCCACCATAAAGTGCCACGGAAATATGTGGCTGTGTATTCCAACTGTTGGTTGTTGGGTGGTTTGTTCCGTATCCAGTTGTTGTTGTAGTTGTTGTTGTTGTTGGCGCTCTCGTAAGCCGGAAGTGCTATAACTCGTAGATGCAGAGGGGTTGTGGTTGGCGTTGTTGCTCTTTTGATTATGTTGCTCGTTGTTGATGTTGTCATTATTATTGTCATCATCATCATAAGCTGCTGATATGTTGGTGCCGCTGCCCGTGCGGCACTGTTGTTTATGTTCCCGCCTCTGCAACGCTTCCGCTTCCGCTGCCTGTCGTTGGTGCTGCGAGGACGACGCCGGCGTCCATTGCAGACAACGGGTACTCATAATGCTAATAATGCGATGCAACAACAATAAAAGCGAGCTGAAAAAAGAGAGAGCGATAGAGAGTATAGAAACAGAGAGAGGGTGAGGGATAGAGACGACAAGTTGGCGATAATCACTTGCCGGATGCCAGCGACGCCACCAAGCACTTAATTGTGATTAAAATTGAAAATGGGAAAATTAACGCTTTTCCTGGAAACTGGTGAATAATAATCAAACGCAACGTGGAAACAAGATAGAATGCTCTACTCGAGAGACCTCGACAAGGAAATATCCTGTTAAATATATTAACTCACTTAAGCACAGCTTTTAGTTTTATTAACAGAAAGTAAATCAAATGTAATTAGGCTTGCATATATATATATACATACATACATATATATATATATAAATACCATTGCATAACTGCGGGAATTTCATTAAGAACGGACAGATTAGGTTAGGTTTGGAGGTTGCCAACCAAGGTCCCGCTTATGCCATTTTTGGCCTGTACTTATACCGGATGGATCTCACTTCCTTTCTAATGCAATCGTGTGAGCATAAATCAAAGGAAGGACCAGCCAGTTGGATATTTGAATTTCGCAATTCAGGCTAACTGCGTTAGGCTAGATAAGAAACGACTTCCTAGTATGGCGAATCTGTTCCTCGCCAGTGCTGGGCAGAAGCAGAGGAAGTGTTGCGGAGGTTCCAGCTCCTCTTCGTCTCAGCAGCTTCTGCAAAATCATTATTGTCGTGAATACCCACTAATTACTACAGAGCAATTTGTGTGACTTCGACTACACAGTTCCTTACGCGTTTGCCATTTAAACTGGGCCAGGTTTGACGTGCTATTCTTATTTTCTCTGATTTAAGCTTATTAGGGGCATACATACCCTTCCTTAACCGATAGGAGACTTAATGGAGTGCCTTTTCTGTCTAGCTTATCAGCTTTGAAGTTGCCTACTATATTCTGGTGGACACGCACCCAGATTAGGCTAACAACATGTTGATTTGTCATTTCGTGTAGAGATTTGCGACAGCTTGTTACGGATGTCCAGTTTGACGACCGCTTGGCTATCAATATACATACATGCATATATATTTACATTAGGAGAACTAATTTTGGACCTCATTAGGCAATTAAGTGCTTCTTTTATAGCTGTGTCTTCTGTCTGGAAAACACTACAGTGTCTCGGAAGGCTGAAAGATAGCTGAATGTTAAGCTGTGCGGCATCTGCGATTTGCGAGCTTTGAGCCATCTGTGTAGGAGGCTAGGGTTACCGGTGGACCAGGCGGTTTCATTAGAAAATTATTATTAATGAGTATGAGCATAACATGATACAGTAAGCTCTGTAGATTTCATAAACAATTAACTAACTGGGCAGCATATAATAATAAGAACAGTTTGTTTTAGGAATGCTTGCCTGGCAAATACCCAGTACGTTGCTTAATGAAATTGTAACAGTTTTAGAATCATTATTTGTGTTACTAAATTAAACACAATTTTTTCAATCATGGTACTTAAATTTAAATAACCAAGAAAATAACATTTAAACATGAACATATATAATAAACGTGCAGGCAGTCACATTTAAAACTACGGTGAACACGCACAGAATTTATAAATAGGTTTCTAGATAACCACTTTAAACTTTTTCAACAGCCAATTTGCCAACTGCATTAAAAGTATCTATAAAAACTAAAACCCAACCGTTAAAGTAATAATGTGTCAATTTGTTGGCGTTGATTGTCGAGTCGAGTGTCTCTATTTATTCACATGCCTGCCAAATGTCTAATTTCAACATTGGACATATTAAATGGCGGTGAGTCGTGCGTGTTTGATGTGCATGACGATTCGAAAGGGCCTTAATTACTTGATAGCTGTGTGTGTGTGGTTTTGTGCTAATGATATGTGAGTGGAAAATTACAAGAGTCCTTATTAATTAGAGCACGTACACAAGAAGGGAAAACATTGGAATGGGCAATAATCAAAGCACCCCTGATGCTGGTCGACACACATGATGATGGGAACAGGTGAAGCAGAATATCATAGGGGCTAATAAAGCACCTGCACTTGATGCACTCCCATAATTGGCAATGGAACGTGTCGCATACTAAAAATAGCGAAATGGGAGAGAAATATAGAGAAAGTAAGGGAAAGTTATTCGCATAGGTTTTCAAATGAAATTCTGTAAAGTATAAATACAGTAGAGGGTATTTATTCATTAGACATTTTGACTTTTTCATCATTGCTACACGAGTGTTTCAATTATAATCATTACAAAAGACAGCTTAATTAAAAAGAACGCTCAAGAAGATGAGCAGATAATAAAAAGGAAGGGAATACCAAAGGAGAGCGAGATAGACGGTGGAAATTGTTGCCAGGTCACGATTTTCTTCATCAAGTTTAATTGCTTTGTGTGTGGAAAAATAAATGAAAAATTGCTTTGAGATCCACGTGACAGACAACCAAATTGAACTAAATATAATACCATAGACTGCAGCATATTAAATAACATATGCATATTAAAATAAAATTTAATAAATATCTAATGGTAAATTAGGTAATGACGCCATGACTGCTCAAATGCGAAACAAATTAGATTATTAGATTATAATCATTGATTTCAGGCTGATAACACAACTTTTGCCAGCTTGCATCATCAATTAGGCTGCCTATGAGACAGCTGAATGGAATAATCCATTAGTACTCCCAATAAAAAGCTATAAGTGTTTTCCAAAGTTGTTGTTCTCATGCTCAATTAAAGGCCCGAAGTAGAAAAGGCCACAACGAACACAGCAACGAACAAGCAACATTCAAAGGGAGAACATAAACAAAACAAAGCCCCCAAGTGGCAATCAAATACGGAACGAAGCGTGGCAAAACAAAGTTCTCAGCTTTCCAATAGCCCCCTCTTAACTTCCTTTTCCCCCCTTTCATCATTCAGCACAGCACTTTGTCGGCGATTGTAAAGGCTGCGCTAAAAGTTTTGCCCATGTCCGATGTGTCTGCGGATCCACAAACGGGATGTGGGTCAAACAGCAGAAACCACAGTAAAAGGTAACATGAAATTGCCTGAAATTGTAATTAATGAGGCCGACAAAAGAGAAATGCGGCCAACAATGCAGCTACCGAAAAACATTCTCATTGGCAAAATGCATTTTGGAAATGGCCAATTAGGTAAATATTCCTTGGATTAGATATAATCAAAACTGTAATTAATGTGCTATCTAGCGCTTATTTGTTGAAAATACTACGAAAATACAGAGAATAATAATAATAATAATTAAAATTGTTATTATAAAGAAAGACAGCACAGAGCAACATAAATATTGTTGATATGTGTAAAGCCATTTCGATACATAGATATTTGGAAAACTCTTAACAGAAAATATATATTACACATATTTTTTTTTTGTTTGCTTACACCAAAATGGGCTCTGCAGAATTTAAATTTCTCACTTGTAACTAGATCCTCCTCATTATACAAAACAATATATTCTGGTATATTCCTACAACGTTAGAAGATTATATAATAAAAATTAATTATATAGATTCGACAATCGATTTTTAGCAAGTTTAAAAATACGATGGAAGTAATCGAGAATGCAATAAATGCATGGCTCAAATTATTGAGATATTTGATCTCATATGGACAGCGTTACTTAAGCATAGGAATACAGATACCAGTTAATCAGTTGAGAGTAATAGGCAGAAACACATAGACTTAACAATAGAAATTCGCCTAATTGGGTCAATTTGCTATGCTTGGCAAACATACTCGTAGTACGATTAAATATCATCTTAGACCGAATCGAGTGCAAATATTATACCAGTTTTATTCAGTCTTATTCGATGTCTTTTGTTTATCCATTTTGTGCAAGCAAATGCCAGGAATGAGTACAACATTATACTGGTACTCTGATATCGGCATGCCGCAGCTGCCAGTGACATCTAATAAGTATTCAGATGCTGATGCCCAATCGCTGCAGCTTGTTTGCCAATGTTTGGCATGAACTCAACCGACTTGCAATCCCCTTCAGGTATTAGCAAACAAGCCGTCAACTAATGTCAAATACAGGTGTTAGGCAGGTTGGGGAGAGATAAAAAAAACATACCATGAATGGGGTCCCTCTGCAGGTTCTTGCTGCGACAGACGTTGCGGACACAGTGTGGAGAGTCACGGCTGCATCTGGCAACTGGCTGTGGCTGGCATTGGGATTAGTTTGCCTGCCACTAAGCGATTTTACATGAAACTTGAGCTCGCATTCTCACGCCTAATGGTGTTTTCTGCATACAACTTTCTAGCCAGCAACTTACACACTTGCCAAATGCAGCTTGTTGTGCAACACAACACAAACACCCAGCAGATTTTGCTTCCACTTCAGACCTTGATATTCAGTCGTAAGAATATATACACTTTTAAATCCGATATGTCCTTGGTTTAAATACCCTCACAAATGGTAAGTTGAAATAAAGGAATTTCTTTTATAGTCCTGAGTAAAATGTTTTCTCATCAAATTATTTTTATTTCACAACAGAAATGAAATTTTCACCTGACAAATCATTTTCTAAATTGCCTAGCATTCAGAATATCTATTAAGCAATAATTTAATTAATAATTATAAGCTCCTCAAATCATTAATTAAAAGAAAACCGTTTTTAATCACCATTTAAATTTAGTTTCCCTTGTGAGTTTGGCAGGCTAGTCAAGTTCGGTTATCTTAGGAACGATTAATTACTTTTTGCATCTAAATAACACTCTAATTCGAAAGTATGATGATATAGGCCAACGACATAAATAATTATTTGTCTAAGAGCTGAGAGCACAATAACATGTTTATTTGGCCTAGATCCCTGAGTAAACAAAAGAGTATTTCATTTAAGAAGGTTTCTTTCGACCAATATTATATATACATATATCGAAGGAGGGATATACTCGTCCAGTGAGGTTTTCCAAAAATAAATATATTGTATAATTTCTCCTTCAATGCGTTACAGAAATAACCACAGAAAAAAATAAGCATACCAATTTGTTGTTTAATTGTGATAGGCCAACTTGCAATTGTTACAGTAATTTGCACTCTGGTAAAAAAAAAAAAACACAAAAAACAACACTAATTGGGAAGATTGCGCAGCGTATGAAGAAGACAAGTTTTGTTGAATTTTGGATACTCTTACATAAGTAAGTTGTTATTAGAAATAAATACGCTGCACTAATAAAATTCACATTTGCGCGTTCCATAAAGTGTATATTTATGATGCCATAAAAAGTTGTTTTTAAAGATTAGCTCTAACATTTAATGATCCAGTTGCAGATTATTAGAATTTTAAGTGTATTTACGGATCGGTTTTTAATATTACATTTTCTGTTGACGCTTTTTTCATTAGTATTTTGGCTCGTTAATAAATCGAGATTTTAGCAGCATATTTGTTTATTTCGCTTATATTTTTTGCATTTAAATTTAGCCTCGCGTGCTGACACTTTTCTTTTGCTGATTTTCGTGGGTTTTTCATTTGACTGCCTCTTAAATAACCCAATTTGGAAATAAAAACTTAATATTAAAAAATACGTTTATTAATTTCTTATGTATTCATATTTATATTTTCAATTTGGTATATTAATATTTACACAGTACTAAATGTGTCATGTTTATGTCTTTCGTATTTGTATGTATTTAAATGCAGTCATCTGCATTTGTCTCTGGCATCTCCATGTGTGAGTAAACATTCCAATTAGCTGAAATGTCAAATGTCTGTTTCTGTAATGTTTTGTTGGCTCACGCATGTGAACTTAAACGGAATTGTGTGTAAGTTTAGTTGTTGCATTGTTATTATTATGATTGCAAATGTGGCAAATTTGTATGTAAAGCTAAATGGCTTAGCAGCTGAGCGAGCACCATTAACTAATTCTCCAGCACTAACAGAGCTGTCTCCGCAAGTTGTGTGACAGCAACAAACGGCAAATGGCTGAAGCTGAGGCTTAGTGATTGCCGGGGACACTTACAATATATCTACAACTATTCAAGTTGTACTCTAAGCACCTGGCTTAACTAAATAGTTTGTCTGAGGACTCGCCTGGCAATGGCGACAACATCCTCAACGGAAAACTGTTTGAGCATTAATGAGCAGCAGTCGAGCAGCGCTGAAAGTGATAACGGATGGAGAGTGGAGAGTGGAGAGACGGGGAGACGGGGGTGGTGCACTGTTGGTATTATGTGTGGCAGGCTGGCTCGACAAATAAAAGCTGACAGTTGCCAGCCTTAAGGCAGCCAAATTGATTTGCCTGATTCCGATTTAATTAAAACGCACCCGCAAGTGCAAAGAAAACTTTCCCCAACATGCTACCGATTTCCCGTTAAAGATTTTGCGAGAACGTTTGCCTGCCACGGTTGCATAAGCCAAGCCAGCTCGAATTTAGAACGAAAATGCAAAAGGGTATTAGCCCACTCACTGCTGATAACTATTTTAAATGCAGCCTCTACAGAAGACAACCCAAGTCCTCTACAATGTCAGAAATCCTGAGCAAGGCAAGCACATCATTTGTGTGTGTGTGTTCTAAGAGTGAACAAAATTTAATTAATTCATTAAACTAGTACGATTATTTAGTATATTTATATGCATTGCATATCATATATTTTTATACTCTGACAGCGATGTGTGCCTCTCTCCGTCCGGCCGTCTGTACGTCCGTCTGTTTGACCTCAACCTTTTTCGACACATTTCAAAATAGAGTCTTGAAAATTTTAATTATATATTCGTCTGTCCCACGTCAACTTTAAATTGTGTTCCTACATAACCCATTTTAAAGTTAAGGTCAACTTGTTGTGAGGGGTAAATTTAGGAGATAGGAAAATTTCCTGACACTTGGACTGCCTCCCCCCATTTAAAAGGACGTAATTTACAACCTATTTGAATGATCGAGGCACTCCATCCCCAGAAGAAGGTTGCTTGCCGCCTGTTATCCGCTGGTTTCAGAGTATTTAGTTGGTTACGCCGGACAAGTCATTAAATTTTAAAATAAAAAAAAAAAACAAAACACTTTTAGAAATAAAATTCAAATAATCATGTTGTTGACGCTACCAGCATTTTGATAGCTTTGTTTTCAAATTAAGAAACACAAGGTTATTTCAGCAACGTTTTAAAGTTTATTGGAAATTAATGGTTAGACTAGACGCCAAAGCTTAGCATTTTCTCACAACACTTTGTTGGTTTTTTCTTAGAAGGTTTAAAGCCCCTGCTAAATCTTTTCACAAGCAGAGCAAAAAATAAAAACAATAAGCGTGATTTATGCGAAACTAATGATTAGCTGCAGCTGCTCTCTCTATTCAGAGAAAGAGAGAGAGAGAGAGACACCTAATAAAATAATGTAATTACAACTAACAATAAGCTATCCATATTATATAAAAGCTTTATTTTAATAAATCCAAATTGTTTACTTAAAATTAATTAAGAAAAAAATTTTAATTTATTAAATACAAGTGCTTGTTCACTTAAGTAAAGTATTCAAGTAAATTGTTCATTGTCCTGTTTTATGAACTTTATAATAAACATTTTGTATTCAAATGTTGACTTCTAACACAATTGCCATTTTTGACATGGACTGTAATTTTGACGACTTTTAATGCGCAAAAATCACGCAAAAACCCAAAAGCCAAATGGCACAGAACTTGTGCAATTTTCTTCAGCCCGATAACAACGAAAAAAAAGTCATTACAAATTGGTTTTGTAGCTGTTGTTGCTGCTGTTGTTGTATGTTGTGTGGACTTGTCAACCCGCCCTCCTATACGCCCTTCTCCTGGACTGCACAAAGTATCTTTTGCGTTCGCCATGTTTGCGTAAATTGTGCTGAAGTACGGACATTAAGTGGTAATTGAGTGTCTCCCTCTCTCTCTTTCCCCCATCCCCTCTCTTTCTCTCTTTCTCTCAGCTCTGTGCACCATGTGAAATTTGCTGCCACGAAACACAGAAAAAAAGAAGAAAAATTTACGAAAACTGAATGCAGAAATGTAAGCGAAAGGCAAAGCTCGACTCTAAACTGAACACTGTGGACTGTGCGGGTGGTGGCGCCTCTTCCTGATAACTTTGATTTATGTTGCAGGTTTTTTGGCTACCAACCAAAATCCAATGCAATTCTTGGCACTCAAAGTGGTTTCCTATATGCATTCACTTGATTCAAAGAGGACCTATCTAGGTACCTGAATAACATAAACTGTAAATTGTAAAATGCTGGTTTCAAGTAAGTTGAGTGGATGATTTCACCTAATTTAATAAAAAAATTTGTTTAAATTCGTTTTAACAGAAGCATTGATAAGACTAGAATATATTTAACAACTGGGTTCAGGCTATATCGTAGTCGATCTCACTCAACTACAACATTCTTACTTGTTTTTAAAGAAATTTGTAGTTCTTGGAAATATTCTGTAATTTTTCACTACATTATAAAATAATTCTTGAAAAATGAAGCTTTTTCACAGATTTTAATGAATAGTTTGGTTAAATAAATTGTTCGTTAGATTATTGGAATTACTTAAATTGAATTATGGGGAAACTATTTCAAAAAAAACTTGGTAGAATTCAATGAATTATGATGAAATGTTAAACAGACATAAAAATATAATAATTCCGAAGTTTCCTTACTTTATTCTTTGATCACATCAATAAGCAGAATATATTTTAGGTTCCATAATATAAATGATTTAAAATTTTGACAGCTTTAGCTTTTTTGTTCCTGACATAATCGGCTTAAGAGCTTTGGCAACAATGCCCACTACCTGTCTGGGGCTACCCTTAAAAATGAGGATACCAGGCGCTACCATCGCACATAGAGTAAAGAAGTTTAACGCCAAAAATATGTGTGAGGCAGTAGTAACATTTTGTTTGTGGCAACCACGCGGTGCAAGTTGAAAGTTGCATTATGCACATGCCATTGCGATTGCTACAGGATACCAAATTAACCAGAGATCTTGGCCAAACAAATTGCCAAGCAGATGGCTGGCCAATTTGTGCATTGGAATTCCAAACGAAAACACGCCAGCGGCGAACGTGGCTTGTGTTGCATATTTATGGGCACCACGGCAATTTATATGGCTCACATAGCAAACGGCTATTGGCAAACGTACTTATTGATAATCATGGTATAATTTCCACTAAAGTTCCGTTAAAGCTCTGGCAAATTTATTAGCTAAGGTTCTTTCTCTCCAAAACGATCCAGATTTCTTCACCTGGACTTATGCAAAGTTTTTAAAATTTGACAAACACATTTCTTAAGAATAAAAATGAATCTTTGCAATACTTAATTAAATAAGTAGCACTTGAACGATACTTAAATGTGTGCTTAACGTATTATTAAATTACATAAACATTTTAAAATTGCTTGAGAAATCTGCAATCTAGAGAAATTTATGTTATTTTCCTTTTAAATTTAGTAATCAGTATACACAAATAAAAAGTCTAAGTTTCAGAATCTCTTAAAGACACGAAAAATATTCATTCTTTCTGCAATGAATTTTCTTAAAAACAAAACAAAAATAAGATGTTTTTTATTAGCAAATTTATCTATTTATCTGATTCAAATACTTGCAAACACAAAAGCAATGCAAAAACTAACTTTCCATTATATTTTTGGTCTAATAGAAATTATCATATAACATAGATAAAAACCTCAAAGAGCGCCGGACCACAGGGCTGGTTTCACTCCACAATTGGCCTTGCAAATTAAATTAA
Source organism: Drosophila paracracens (assembly GCA_035044025.1). Taxonomy (NCBI): domain Eukaryota; kingdom Metazoa; phylum Arthropoda; class Insecta; order Diptera; family Drosophilidae; genus Drosophila; species Drosophila paracracens. The sequence continues at coordinate 2,608,777 of JAWNMN010000398.1, forward strand.
ATCATTCCTCATAAATTTAAATATTATTTGATGCCAGTCAGTGAGATAGAAGCAGTTTGTGGATGTTGCAAATAATCTGTGAAATCTTTAAGGCGCTCACATACACGATGTGTTTGGCTGGCTTTGAGCTGCGGAGAAACCACAGCAATTAAATTGCAATTCAAGTGAGGCTTTTCAAAGACCACAAAACTGAGACAGCTACAGAGAAAAACAACAATGCCGCTAGACATCTGCCACTTGGCGTTATTTGCGTAAACAAAAGGACAAGGCAAATGTCAGCAATTGTCAGCACTGTCGGGTTAAGAGGGGTGAAGGGTCGCAGGGGTGAGACGGGCCCTTTTCTTTGCCTGTTGAGTGTGTGACTGCCATGACATTGCCCCCCAACAGCCTCAGTACTCGATAATTAAAACGTAGCCCTTGGGTTGTGGGTCGCCTCGGGTCGGGTTGGGTCGGTTGCCTCTGACCTAGGGACTTGACCCTCAGCATAAATATTGCTTTTGCTCATGCATTTATCAAACCATAAATCTCAATTGAACTTTTCGAACTAGTCTATTCTACGCATGGCAAACAGTCTCCCTTCTGGCAAATAACAATGCGGAAGCGCCGCGTATAAATTGTGCACCATAAACCACGATATAAATCACGAGTCAGCCAAATAATTGCGTTTTATGCAGTCCAAAAAAGTGTTGCCTACTTTATAGAGCGTTCCTCAAACAATACTATTGATTAAATAACTGTAGTCCTTTATTTAACAACTAAATTAAAATCACTTTACAATGAAAATAAATCACATATTAATCAAACAACATTTTATGAAAAAATTCAATTTCATTATATATGTGTACAAAATATCTCGTTTAAAAAAGATAGAAATTTTGATGTAATATCGCCGATATATATGTATACATACAAATATAAAATTTATAAAATAAATTTATTTTATTTTATTAATTAATCAAATGAATTAACTAAATAAAAATAATAAAGAAATGAATTTTAAAAATAATAAGCTAAGCTGACTAAACTGTTCCGAAGCTCCTACCAAATCTTATTATGTTGTATTATTATTATATATTTGGCCAACTAACTTTGCAATAACTTTTTTCTTTCTAGCTTTAACTACTTTTCCAATCTTTATACCTATTACTCCTGCTCAAAGTTTCACTTTAATTTTATCAACAATTACCAATAAGCATATTTTCTTATATTTTCTTAGCTATCTAGTTGGCTTTATTCGAAATGATTAATTAACCTTGGTTCATTCTGAAGGTCACTTGCCTAATATATGTGTGTTAAATTTACTGAAGAGTTGGCTGCAAGGTGCTCCCTTCAGGGCCAACTATAAGCTGCGTGCATTGTATATTAATAGGCAGTTGACCACTGCAGGAAATATGATGCTCATTAATTAGACACAAGTATCTTGAGATTTCTAGAAGGCCGTTTATCAAGCTCATATTAAGATTTCGGTCTGTGCCTGAATAAATATTGCAAAATAATTATGATGACAATGATGATAGGATTATAGGATTACAAAATGAAGAAAAACTTAGCTGGTATTCAGGAGAAAATTAATCAAATCTCAAAGGAAAAAAATTGAAATAAAAACAAATAAAGAACTGTTGGCCATTCATTATGCGTCAGAGTGTCTGGAACATGGTCTGCATCTTAGGGAACTTTGACGAGACGAAAGTCATAAAACCCATAACGAAGGCGTTGCCACACGCGATAATGAAGCAGGGATGGGGACTCAACAAGAAGTGTTGGCGTTCATGTCCTTGCCGCTAATCAAATTGCAAATGTGGTACATTAATGCTAAGCAATTTGCACAAAGACAATAAAGTCACGTATACGCCCAGTGAACGCATTGTTCCACAGATGTGTGTGCTTATGTCGTGTTGAAAATGTGATATACATGTCTGTTGCCACACTGATAAGAGCAAATGTGATTGGCAACAACGTATTGTATAAGTTTTTGCCCAAATTCTGACATCAACAAACCGGCAGCTCCATCTCCACATCCAGGTTAAGGAAACTTAACCTCACATCAACAAAAAGTTTTCACACTTTATTGGACTGTCAGTGAAAGAGATGCTTTTCACTTCGATTTATTCAATTAAATGGTTCAACTGATACACTCCTGCTCATTTTCAATGTCTCAATACCCTGTCAGCGAAAGTGAATAGGGAGGTGTGGTTTGCATTAAATGAATTACTGTTGAATTAGAAAGATTAGATATTCCTATATCATCGATTAAAATATGTATTTTTTAAAGATGTAGATATAAATATTTTTACCAACAGTAGTCGACGCAAACAAATACATAAAATAAATTTAATTCCAAGTAAAATTTAACATTTTTGCTTTTGAATTTAACAAAATTCCTGAGGGTGCTTAAGTAGAAAACTGGTCCAATCTTTCAATCTTTCTTGGGAAAAACTCAGGAAATCCAATCAGTTAAGCTTAGAAACTCCTTTCCCAAGACGACAAACAATTGATAAAGTGTATCATAATCATTATAAGGTACTCAAAAAGTTCGTGCTTAGAATAATTATTAGTACGGTTAAGGGAAAGTAGAAGCACATAACGTAAACACCCGTTACTTCTTCCCACTTTCTCTTAAGCGTTTTTCTACTAATTATTCTTAGCATGAACAGGAAATTTAATTTTCCTCAGCTACGCTGCAGTAGCATTTTCACCATTAGGTAATTTATCAAAAACCCGACGATAAATTGGTTAAATAATGCTTTATTTTAATTTTGAAGCTTACATCCCATTTTTTTAATTAAATCTTTTCCAAGCTCTTATTTATATTTGTTTTGGGAATACTCACGAATAACACAAAAAAAAAATGAATGATTATTTTTCCTTGATGGCAGTGATATATATAATATTGGGTAACTCACTTTTCTCATTTTCTTTCATCCTTGGATTGATATTCTCACAATATGACACCTTTTTTTATGCAGGGTATCATTGCACCAGCCATTGTGTTATCTTCCACCTGTCAAATTCAGCTCACAAGGTTCACTTTTAATATCACACCCAACTTGAACTTGCCGTTTTTTGTTCGCTGCTATCTCGACATGATATTCTTATGTCCTTGCGGCATATCCATTGGCCATCACCTTTATCCTCTGCCAGGAACAGAAATACTCACATATCTATTTTTGGTGTGAATAACTTTATCATTTTAACGCAATCTTCTCGGATTTTTCTGCTCAACTGTTTGTTATAGCTCAGCTTGCGAAAATTGATTTTGCCTGACACGTGTTTTGCAGAAAATCTCTCCCTCTTTGCTATGTTTCGTATTTTTTCGCACCTCAGCGTTAAATTTCACTTATGCACCCCAAAATGTGAGTTACTCTCTGGTTTTATGATGGCCACTTTTTCGGTGTTCTTCTTTTTCCTACCTATTTCCATTTTACTAACCTAAATTTATGAGCTGGTATAACAGCCTCGAGATTTATGGCACAAATTTGTTTCCTTTGGCAGAGCTTCCCCCTGTCGTAGGACTACATTTTTGCAGCTGACTACATTGAAAAATTATTGAAGCCCCGAAGCCAATTTCAAAGTTTTCCGTATTTACATATATTTTGTTTCCTACTGTTTCTTATTCGGATCCTGCCAATTTGAAGTTTTCAGCATATTTTAAATTAACTTAGTTATTCAAATTATTATTGGTGATTGAAGTACTCCCAAAGTGTGAATGGACTTCCGTCCATTCGTGAAAGTTAGAAACTAAAAAAATAGATATAGCTACAGCTTTCCTACTTTGATTTATAATTAGCAAACTCTTGAGGGAATTCCACTACAAAAATTATTATTTTTCATTAAAGTTCAAGAGCGACGCAAAGTTGATTGATCTTTGCTTATTGGGTTATAAAAATTGTCCACTTAACTCACGTCTGAAGTGAACAAAAAATCTGCTAATTATTTTAGGGTATTTCGGCTAACGATGAAATAACTGTCAAAGTGTATAATAAACTTGAGATTAGCTGTCAAAATGGATTAGCTGTGAACCTCTATTAACAAAGTCAACAAATCTTTTAATTGGATATTTAGGGCGGCGTCTAAAGACTGAACCATTAACTTTATTAAGGCATTAAGAATATTAATTAACGTTTATTATGTACAACAAATATAATATAATATATATATATATATATAAGTTTTCGCTTGCCAACAATAAGATAATAAAATTGAAATTAAAGCTTCTCGTGCTTGAGGAATATAATATTGTTTAGGATGATTACTTTTTTATTGTCTTCAGCCATAGCTTAATCGTTATAATAAATAATTATATTCAAATAGTGTTTTGAGAAACATTTCTTTTTGACTGAGAATTTATTTAATTATTTATTTATTTACCGTGCCAAAAATGACAGATATGTTTGACAGGCAGAAAAAAGTTTACTCCCATTGCCAAGTTTGTTAAAAACACGAATAAACGAGCAAACTCCTTACTTGAGTGGAGGTTTCCGTTTCCTGTTGCCAACGTTATGTTCCGTCTGTCCTTTTGTTCAGTATGCTGGCTCTGGGAATGGCATTGAGTGCAACTGAGACTCACCGCAAAGTACACCCTTACAGACGCACTACCATTTAAATTTGTGTCCAATATCTTATAGGACCAATGAAAACGATTGATTTTGTCAATCAGTTGGTAACGCTGAGTTTCATTGATTAAAATTTAAGAATCATTTAGCGTGTTTATAATTTTTTTGAATTCAAATTATGATTTTGTACTCATTTAATAGTATTTCATTCTTGAATATTTGTCGGATAGTGTATTTAGTTGTCTTAGCTGTGTTGAGGATTGATTTTCTCATTGGCTTTGTTCGCTTGCTTAATTCTTGTTTATCTTGCACGACGATGCCGCTTGTTTCCCAATTTTCTTTTGCAATTCACGACTGTTTTTCTCTCTTATTTGGCTGCCGCTCAATTACCACGTGTTGTAATTGATTTTTACGTGCTGCATTATCTTTATTTTGTCGTTTAAATGAATTTTTTCATTTTGCCATTCAGGCATTTTTTGCACAAGTATTTTCATACATAATTTACGGACTTTTTTGAGACTTTTAATAATGAATAATGACAACACTGTGAGGTATTTTTATTGTCCCTCACGTATTTTGATCATGAAACATTTTATTATTCATTCTTATGAGAGGTTTGCAAAGTGCATTTCCGGTCTTTATGCTCCTCTATAACCTCTATAATGGTTTTAAGCACCTATGTATGTATATGTAACGTGTATCTAAATATTCAATTAATATTCTGTACTATCTTATATCTATCGAAATACTAAAATTGTTAGTCATATTTCTATTCGGTTTTGTGTGTTCTCTGAAAATATTTTAACTGAATTCAAATTGATAGAATTTTGTGTGCTGTCAGTTCAGTTTTGACAGTTCTGTTATTTATTGTGCGAACTATTGGTCTATTTTGGTGTTATCTTTTCGGTTAGTTAAATGGATTGGAATTGCAAACATGTGAACAAAAATTTCATCTTCACGCTGGAATGTTTAATTAGAAAGTATGGGATTTGATATACCCTACAAATATTTTTAAATATACAATGAATAAAAATAAATACATATAAGTAAATAATAAATATATAATCCATAACAAAAACGGATGTTTAAATGCATATAAAACTCAAATTAAAAAGCATAATCCATATGATAAAAGCTATATACTATTTAATCTATATGTATCTTATACAGAGCTGATAACCCTAAATATTTTGTCTGTTTGGCCAACTTTCGATAAAGCTGCAACGAAAGCAATAACTTTTGTAACTTTGGTTGCCCGGAAATTGTTTTGACGTTTGTTGTGGTTGATGAACCAGCTGATTTGCCATATCCGCCCCTCCGACCAAACCTTCTAGTTATAGCTAATTGTTGTCTAGACACGAATGTGACTTGTGCAATAAATTTTTTATTTCTTTCCACTTCCATAATTTGCCCATGCACTTTCCTCTTTGCGTAATCAGTGGAATTGGTCTGTGCTTGTTGCACATTGCATGTTGCCACAAAACTAATTACTGCCAGAAAACCCAACTGTCAGACATGCAAATGAGTTGAAATTAGCCATGAAAAAGTAGCTTATTGAACGCATTGCGCCAACTTCATTTGGACCAGCTGCGATGCACAGAATTGCTTGACAGGAGTCGCAGTCAAAGCTGAAGTTAATGTCTTTGCAAGCATGTCAAACTGCCGTTGACACCACCGTCTTGAGGGTCAAGGCCCAAGCAGCTGACCTTCAATCGAAAGCTCGTAGAAAATCGTTTAAATAATAAATGAATAAATAATAAATTAGCAAATTGCTATTGTTAGCTGACCAATTCTATCACCGCACGCAATAGTCAATAAATTACTTGTGGATACTGAATATCTTCACTATTCACTCGGCTTGAAGGTAATTGATTCAAATTTCTTTAGAAAATCAATAAAACTTCAATTATCGGTGGGAATAAATTTAAAAAATTCAAAAAGCCTGATTCTTTAAACTAATAATCGTAGTTACACCCTGTTAATTCAATTAAAGTTGTGGTTTGTGAAATCCAATGTAGAAATTATGAGAAAAAATAAGTATTGAGAAAAATAATACGAGTATTATATATATATATATATACATTATAATACAGAAAAATTCAAGAAAAGAAGAAAAGAATGTGAATGAATGATATTTTAAATGAATTCAATTTGAGGTGCAACTCTCCATTTAAATCATAGCTATCAACTGCAAGCAAACTCGAACAAATCCTAGGACAAAACATGTGATTGTCCAAAAATAGAATTTACATACTCCAATGTGCCACACACACCACACCCACAAGTACAGTCCAAAAACACTTGCTCGTTAATATGCAAACAGCAAATAAAAAAAATAGCACACACTCGGGCGCTTGGACTCAAACTGAGGCGCTCAGTTAACCAAGCATGAAACGACTGCAGCAACACAAATGTTTATTTGGTTCATTATACAAACATTCATGAAGAAGCAGGGCAACAGCAATTTTGATAAATTGATGGTCTGTGAACCACAGATAGTCAGTTGGTTTGGGTTGAATTGGGGCGAGTAACAAGCCAAGCCTATTTAATGCGGCGCTAACCTCGTGGAATTCATAATAGATTATGGCACAGGTAAAATGGCAAGAGGAGGCAGTTGAAGAAACTTCCAGGAATTGAGGAATTGAGGGGGCGTGTTACACCCACATTGCCATGCAAAACATATGCAAATCACAACGATACATTTGAATTGCCCTTCTCTGGGTTATATACACAGGTGCATAAGCTTCTCCCTGGCGTATAATTCACGACTGAAATATGTAACAGCCTCTGGCAAGGTATATGGAAAGTGTTAGCTTAGCACATTTGTAAGTCAAAGTGCCCAAGGCAACCCAAAACAGTGTAAAATGTTGAAAAGGTTTGGCTAAGGGGAGAAATATATCCTAAACGCATTGTATAATATACGTTACACTCTGCAAAGTAAATATGCAGATCTTAATTAGATTTAATGTGTAATCATAGCTCAAGAACGAGCATATGTAAAGCATTTCCGGCACCCAATGCTTATCGACTCGTTGATTTTAATTTGACTTTAACAGACTTCGACTAAAACTAAACTCACATCCATAAAATATGTTTTTCGCCTGAAAGATCAGTATACCCAGGAATTGGTATGCAGTCATTAATAAGTTTTTTTCCAAGTTATGTTTGAACCCAACAAAATATCATTTTTTTCACATTTTCAAAGTTTTGAATTTCCAAAAAAATTATAAATATTTTATGCAAAAACTTTATTTTACTCGTAGTTTTGTCTTTATTTATTTCATTTTCGAAACTTAAGCAATAGCGATAAATTTAAATAATTCGAATTGCTTTTCAAAATATTTGTAGAATCAACTTTCTCTAATTTATAATTCAATAAATTTATATACAACATGGTGTGTAGTTAACACGATGAGAACACATTTAAAATCCAACTGTCTGCTATGACGACCAGGCCTTTATTTGATTGAAAACTCTTAAGTTTAAATACATCTTTCTCTGAACCGCTTTTAAGGCTTTATACCTCCGCTTGAAAATGCCGTATGAGTCAAGTGAGTTCATGTTCAATTATGAACAACATTTAATAATTATTTTATATTTCATTTGTGGCCATATAACTGCTTTCGCCAATTTATGTTTTATTCATTTTTTCTGACTTGATTAAGAACAGGCTTCTAAGAAAAATACTTATAAGCATTTATTCCATTAATATTTGTATCTTGACTTGTTAATAAGGTATCGTAAAATACAACGAACGGAACTAGTTTTATTCCATACTCTTCGGCATATCGGAGTGATACAAAGCTAAGGAATAATATAGCTGAGTGCAGGGACAAGAGCAAGACAAAGAGAATGTTGAAAGCCATAGCAAATGCCCTTATAACTACAGAAACCCCAACCACAGAGCGGAAACAGAAATGCGTTGTTATGGCTGCTTTGGCATATTGTCTTCTACGGCTGCCGCAGACTGGAATTTTTCGGAGTTCAAAGGCTGGTGCTGGGAGCATGATGCTTGGAGCTGAGAGCTCAATTGGGCTGCTTCGCTTTTATTGTCAGTTCGAGAAAGAAAAATATTTTTCAGTAAATTTATCTCATTGCCCTGTCGCCCCCAACACACACACACACCCATACAACACTGTGGGAAACAACTTTGGGGCATTAGAGGCCAAAGGACAAAATAATATCGAAGAACTCGAGCGAAAGGTCGAGCGTTGCGGCACTGCCTCGGCCTCACACAATGTATTATTAAAAATTTCCCAATTGCGGAAAACCTCAATTCGACCGGAGCTGCACTTATTTATATCAATAAATCTTCCACTTGCCGTAGTGATTCTTCGAAAAGTTCACACAAAAAGCACCAGCTTTTCAAAGCGTTTTTTTTTCTGTTTTCATTGTGCGGTAACTTATTGCCAATTTAAGTGTTTTCTTTTAATATCATGCTAATTACTAAATTTGAATAAAAATAAGTATCGGAATAAATGTGTGAATTACATCTTCTTTATGAAAATGCTGCTGTTAGCTTTGTCTTTAATTTTTTACATGGTTAACTAAAATAAATTCAGTTCCTTATCAATTTGTTTAATGTTTAAGCCACATTATACATAACTTATCCAAATTAACTAACACTTCAAGGCAATTAATGACTGTGACAATGATTGTTCATTTCAATTTATACAGCTCTTTGAGCCTTGCCTTTCCTCCCCTGAAAAATTAATTCACTACATAATTGCTTGATGAAAGTCTAAATTAAATCGAAAATTAAAACAAGTTATGTAAAGTGAATGAAACGATGGCAATTTAACTTTTACTGACTGCGGAAATGTGCAAAAATGTGGAAGGCAGGGTAAAAACCTAAATCTGTAATGAATGAGGCAATTACGTGAAGCATAGTGGCAGCCAGCTGAAGCAAAACGGGGTATGAGCGGAACCAGCTTCATTAAAAGCGTCATCTCTCTCGAGGGCTACAGGTAAATCCAATCAGAGATCATGAATGGAGGTAACTAGCTAAGTTGACAATGTTTGTCATCCACGCTACATTTAGTTGCATCCATTGAACACTCGATGAATCCGTCGATAATGCCCAAATCAACTGGAAGTGCTGAGCGGGTGGGAGGAAAGCGTCGAAGGACTGGCAGGAAATTGACGGAAATGTGTTCGTTGTGGTTGCGCTCAGTTAAAATCACTGAGACACAACATTCAATTAATAGTACTGTTTTTGTTCTCTTGTCGAATTTATTATTCAGTGATTTTTTACTTGAGACAACATGTGAATTTCATCTAACAATCAAACTGCCATTTAAGTAGCTATAAGCCTTGTATATCTGAAAGTACTTAATGAATTTCCTTCGATGAAAATAAGAAATGATATTTATCAAAGCTCATTGGGCTTAAGATGACAGCAAAGTAATCCGCATGAAGCTTGAACGATTCTGAATTGAATTCAGTTTGACAATTTCTTAGAATCTTGGCATTGACCTTAAATATGCTCTCTTTTGCTCATTTTTCAATTGATTTGAGGGAAAGATAAACTGTTGCTTAAGCTAAAGCATGTGAAAGCTTTGAATAAAGTTCATCCACAGAGGCAGAAGGAGGCAAGTATGTATAGCCCAAAGATATTTCGACAAAATAGGAATATGTGGAGTGTAAATGCCCTAATTTGGAATTATTGGTAAATAACAATGGACACAGATCCGCCTTTTGAGCATCAAATCACATTACACCAGTATATTTATGGGCTGATGGTATTTTATGCAGCTTTGATTGAGGGATTGAGGGATCTGCGAACCGAATTGACTATGGTGCAGACTGCATATCCATGCAGAAGAAAATAGTATTAATGAAACTGGACGACTATTCGATACTCTGTTCACAGTTTCTGTTTCTACCTGAACTATTTTTAAGGTTGATGCAAATTGGAGTCGGTGCAAAAATGAATTCTTCATTGAAAAACATTTTTCTTTAGCAAGTTATCCAAGCAAAGTCCGCTGAAAATACTATTTATTGCGCGCCTTAAACTTTGGGTGAATAATCAATAACATCGGTCTACCATATTATGCAGATTCAATGAGAAAAATCTTTTTTTTTTTTAATTTATAATGAAATTTCGATGACAGCATGTGGTCTCCAGGGATATGTAATTTTTTCAATACACCCCCTCACTGGACAAAGTGTACATAGGAACCGCATAAGGACGAATTTAAGGGTCCAACGAATAGGCTCTAATGAATCAACGTCTGTCTGTCTGTCCGGCTTGTGGCCTGTTCGTGTTTTCCGTTGTCTACGCAAATAACAACAAATTTGCTAATCCAAACACGCACAGCAATCAAAGGAAGTTGCACCTGCCGCAGGTGAGTCCCTAACTCAAACCTAGCCTCACTCCATCTCACAACACCTCCACACCCCCTCCCCACACAACGTCATACCGAAATGAGCAGAAGGCACAAACAAAACTCGCATTTTGTGTAGCAGATTTTAATCTCGAAATATTTGGATGAACAAATGAAAATGTTGAAAATTTATGAGGCAGCTTCTGAAGCGTCAACTCATAAATTATTGAAAATTAATTGAAATGCGCTTAAGTAAAGACAGATAAAAATAAGAATTATTATTTACCAAGTGTGAATTTATATATGTATATATATAAATATAAATATATCTATATTTTTCGCTTTTGTAGAGTGTTCTTTTAGCAGCTGTCCTGCTGCTGCTGCTGCTGCTGCTGCCCCTGACAGTTGCAGTTGCACGCTTAAGTTGCTTGTCGAGTGCGTTTTGTACTCTTTTGTTCTTTGTGTCTCGACTTTTCACTTTGCGTTTGGTTTAGTTTTGTCTTTTTGGGGTGCCAGCATTTGGTCCAGCATATCAGCTTCTTGATTTCACTTTTCTTTTTTATCTCTGCACTTGGAGTAGCTAGTTTTTTACATGATTTAACATGCAAAGCTGAATTTCGATTGCCAGTTGCTTATGCATGACCGAACTTTTAATTTTATGGTGAATTTCACATTTCTGTATTTAATTCAATTTTCTTTGTTTTGATAATTTGATGCTGGATTTGTAAGCAACTACAATTGAAATGCACTATTTAATGTGTGTAGAACTTTAAAATTTTTTAGCTGATGTTATTGTGATTTTACATAATTTCCACGAATTGTAAATTGCTTCACGTTTTGTTCAATAACAATATTGCTCATACGCCGTATTGCACAAGTTGTTTATTTGCATTTAGTAGCTTTATTAGGCTGTATTTCAATAATTTTCACGATTTGTTTCTAAAAATAGACAATAATAAAATATCATATGAAATGTTGTTAAGAAAACCGCCACGAACTTTCTAAACTGACATTTACGGAATTTCTGCAGAATTGTTTTTTACATTGAAATTCTCCGAATTGTGTTCAATTCAATTCAATTTAATGGCTCAACATCAAATGAATGGCCACGATTCAGGGTCTAAAATCGATTTAGAAACGCAACTTATATTGAATGTTTCAGATTTTGCCTAAGAAATATATATTTTAAACAACACCATGAAACATTATAGTTTTTTTTTTTTTTTTTTTAAAACGTTATTAACAAAACAAAAGCAAAATTTAAACGCATAAACAAACCAACTTGCCTACAGCAATTTTGTCCGATATTTAACCATTTTCTTTACTTTTTTAAGTTAAATATTACAATAATTGTTAGATTATCGCAAAACTATTCAAGCATTATTATTTAGCATTATTTTGATTATATAAATATGTATTATGTATGTATATTTTTAATTAAATCTCTAATATTTTAAATTATTTTTTGTTTTAAATTATTTAAGTCATCAATAATTTACATGCATATTTCGTTTTTAAGTACAGCTCTTGAAATCAATAATAAAAATGTCAAAGATTTTGAATTACACATTTGAATGCTTAATTAATTTCGAATCGTATAAAATACAATTTATTTATATTTTTGTAAAAAATTTTAAAATATGTATATCGAATCACTTCAAATACACTTGCACAGCACACACTCGAAAATCAAGTTTATTAACACAATGCTTAATTTATATAAAATCCGTAGTCTGAATCAGAATCTGATCGGTGCAATGGAAGATTTTCCACACCTCACGTCCGATCCGTTTGAGTTGTCGCGGCAGACTAAGCGGCTACAGAGACATCCTAATCGGAATTAACGTCGCGGCTGCCCGACTGTTAACGACTGTGCTATGTTATGTGGCTGCTAGAGACTGACAGCGCTGCTGTTAATCAACAGAAAGTGACGCTGTTAGCTGTCGTTTTGTTGTGGTAGGTTTTGCATTTCGTTATTGCATTGAACTTGAACTAGTTAGCCAGCAAGTTGTTGTTTTCTTGGCTCTGATGTTTTGCTTTTGTTATTGTGGCACATTTTGCCGGCTATGCTGTTGGCGCAGGCGCTCTACTCCTCTGGGACCACATTTCATGAAAATTAATGCAATATTCTGACGGATTTACTTTTAAAATAAGTCTGAATACAACTATATGAATTGTACAGTAACGTAGCAGGCTGTTGTTTTAGTCTACGTACAAACTCTCAGTAGTATCAATACGTTATAGAGTCAATAAGATTTATTATTATATTCAAGAGATTTATTTTATTAGAAAATATGAAAAATTAATTGTGATATGATAATTATTTTAAATAACCAGGGCTTTTTTTAACCTTGTATGTATTTATCTTATAAAAAAAATTAACCAAATAATATAAAAAAATAAGTTTTAATTGAATTAATAATTATATTTATAATCTGCTAATGCAAGCATACTTTGTTTTAAGAATTCTGTTTTAATAATTAAAACAAAATTTAATTTCAGTAAATATTGGAAAAGCGGAGCATTCCAAACGTATTTCGATATTATAATTTAATCTATAATTAATATAATGTAATACATGTTATATTTATTTTTAGAAAGTGCTTGTCTCCTCTTCATATAATAGACACCTTCTAGCCCATAAGCTATATGTATATTCTTGATCACCATTACCCGAACTCACTTCCACTTGCACAACCGATTCCAAAACTTATGGCCTGCTGAATGTGGTATCTGATTTATTTCAAAAGATAAAGGCAAACAGGGCACTGTTTCGGTTTCAGTACAACGTGTGACAACAAGCATTTGTGTAAGCCTTCAAAATCAATTTGTAGCACGAGAACTATTAATAAACAACATGCGTTGCAGATCAATAGCTCCATGCCCTAAGAGTCCGAAGCCAGCTCAATGGAAACACGCATGTCTCTCTGAGTGTGGGCAATGAAGGGGACATAATTAATGCAACAGCACAACATCAACACTGACAGTCTTGAAGACCTGAACACTTTTTGTTGACATTGACATTAAATGAGAACCAGAGTAGCGTGTCGTGCATGCTCCCGAAAGGGGCTTAGTTTCGGCGCTTGGCCATTAAAAAGAAGGAGAGAATTTTTGTATGCAGTTGTTAATGAAGTTTAAGTTAGTTTAGATCTTCATAAGGATGCAAATTTAAGATATGTTTACATATTAAACAATTATTTTAGAAAGTCCGTTCCTCTAAATATAAATTGTATTTAAAAGTTATTGAGGAACAATAAATGCTTAAATGTATTTATAAGTATCAAGCTGTACTGACAAAGAGTTAAGAAGATGGTTGTCTTAAATTTAAAGTCAACCTATAATTATGTTCCAATTAAAAAAGAAGAATTATATTTACAAAAAAAAATTTCTGCGTATTTAAAAAAATTATAAATAGGAACACAATTTAAAGAAATTAAAAACTAGGACTTTTAAGATATGTTCACAAGTAAAAGGATAGACTTTATATACAAAAAAAAATGTACATGTCATGTCGGAAATAAATCTGATATCGATTGTTAGTTCTTTGACTGAAATCCTTGAGTCAAGTGGCCAGCCAACGTGAACTTGACACTGAATACTTAAGAGAACTAGAAGTCCTCAATAGCTGCGAGTGCCACATGGAGGCGAAGAGAATAAAAAGTGCATATGTGTGCATAAAGGCTGAATGGAGGCTCCTCTAGTGCGCAACGATTTGCTTGCATAAGAGTTTACAAACAAAAATCATAAATCGGAAACCGTAAAACTCAGTTCACCACCAAGTTTGCTAGGAACAAGTTTAAAGAGACCCTGCTCAACATTGTTTGCAAGTTATAAGCCGCCAGCAAGTAGCAAGTATAGTTAACATTGCCTTAACCCAACCGATACATGGGTTGTATAAAAAATAAACGGACATTTACTTTCCTTAGAAAGTGAGTGAAGAATACAATAATACAATGCGAAATGCATTTTCGCTTAGGTGAACCAAAAAAATTAAATTTCTTAACAGCAGTTCCTAAGTTTTCTTAAAATAACAATATCTTAAGCAGAATTTGCAGATAGATAATAATTTAAATATTCACATAAAATAAATACATTAATTTTTGTAAGAAATAGGCAGTAACTATATTTTTGAAAGTGTTCAGAATCTATTAATGTAGTGTAGTGTACTTAATGAAGAAAATTACGAATTTTAATTATATTTCTCATTTCTTATAATATATTATGTATGAGCTTTTACATATCTGTCTGGCAAGTCCTCACTCCTCCCTCGCATACAATATTCGCATTTTAAAAATCAAACTGTAATTTCAAATTCTTCTGCGCTGGTCAAGTTCAAGTAAAAAAGTAGTTATAAGTCGCAGTTGCACGATTCAAGGGTCCAGGGTGGTGCAACTTATTGCGACTATATGAAGCTATTGGTAAATGATTCAAGTATTTCAGCTTAGGGCATCTTTAAGAAGCTAGGGGAGTGACAGATGGGTAGAGTTGACTACCATTAAGGAAAATAAAAAATGTCTGCCTCTGGAATTGAATTTGCGGCGACTTCAATGAAAAGGAACATAATTTGCATCGATGTATTTAAGTAAATTTGCAAAAGAAGGCAAACACACCCGAACACACACACACACAACCTTCGTGCGCAAACACACACAAAAGAGCCATTTAATTGATAAGTTAATTGATTTTTTGTTCGGTAAATTACAAAATCAAAAAAAGAAAACAATTTTAACTTCAGCAAGCCTGAAAGTGAAATGAGTAGGGTAAAAGCCGGATATATGTAAAATATTGCTACATCGAAATCAAATGACGCAGAGAGCAGCTTCTCTTAAATGTATTATTTTATATCGATACAAATACCAAATCAATTAAAAGTTTATTTGAAATTCGTGTAATTGTTCTAGCTTAAAATTAATTGTATTAGTTTATTTTACATTGAAAGAGCTTAAAAGTAATCAAAAACACATTTTATTTCACTTAATATTTTATCAAAGCATTTGAATATGTGAACATTTATTTGACATTGAATAAGCTTACAAGTAGAAATATATATTTTATTTCACAAATAAACTAAGTGCGATTTTATTTTGCTACAAAATTATAACTAAAACAGCAGCTGCAATGCTGAAGCTAAACGTATTTTATAGAAATTCTGTCAAATAGAAAATGCCCCCCAAGTGACACTTGAAACCATCCAAGATGAGCACACAGAGCTACTAATTTGATGGAAGTAATGAGAACATGCAGAATGTAAAATGTTCATTTGTAATTGATTCTTTTAATCTTTGCTTTCCCATTAAGTCTCAAATGTTCAATTGAATCAAGTTGGAATTCGTTTAATTTATTATATTATTTGTGCACTAGTTTTGAAAGATATTCGATGTACATCATGACAAATCGATAATAATTTTTTAAATTATTTATACAAATATTTATTTAATGTGGCATTTCCAAAAAACATTTTTTAAAGAAATTGTTGTTATTGGCTTAGTTACAAGAATTTGATTTTATCTGGCTACAGGTTGTTATTACCTTGTTAATGCCTTTCGGTTGGGCCGTGCAAATGTTACGGCCAGCTATTAAACGTTGGCCTAATGAAAAAGAATTGCCGAGAGTCGCATAAAAATGTCTATGCCCGAAAGCAGCCAGAAACTTCTACTTTAAATGGTAGCCGAATTCGACCTTGAAACCAGAAACAGCAGCAGCAACAATTATACAAATGATTTTCTTGGTCCAAAGTTTCTATTGAGCCTAAGGGAAACACTTTTGGTAGCCCCCTTTCTCTATCTGCCTCTGCCTCTAATGAGGTTACTCTATTCAATGCTCGTTCCTCGTGGCTCGATGTCGGCCTTTTAGGCAGACTTTGTGTATCAGTGGCATGCGGCATGTGCCACATTTGCCTTAGTATTGCTTGTGCTATTTTGTTTGTGCCCTGCCTTCTAAGTCATATTTGGCGCAGCTCCAGTCACCGTTGCCTCAACTCATCTACTGTGCAAGCCCTTTACTCCAATTCTCTACCCTTGCCAAGGCTAATGCACAATTTCTCACGAAATGTGGAGCGCATTAAAAGTGACAGCATCGACCCCATAAGCATATCCATATTTTTGCATTTGGATCAAAAGTCAAATCAAAATTATCAAAGCCAAGATTTATGTTTTCTCCTATTATGTGGCACTAAGACTATCAGTTTCGGCCTATATCACTTATAAGAGACTTTCTTTGAGCTTCTTTTAATTCATGATAAGAGAATACCGATATGCAAGGGTGTGTAATCTTCGGTATGGATAAGCAGAATTTTCCTTCTTGTTTACAGGCACACGCATATGCACACAAACTCAAACACGAATAGATATCTTTGTACACTGTGAGAATGTTTTTCGTTCATTGGCTTTGACGTTGGTGGCGGCACCGAAAACAAAAGTTGAAAGTCTAATGAACCCCTTGGCAAAATGCGTTGGCAATAGTGCATAAGGGGAAACATGGCACAAACATAAACAAGTGCACACACACACACCCACTCACAAACCCACACATACTCAAAAGATAACATAGTGTGTGTCTGGCCATGCATACAAATGTAGAATATGCATATACATGTGTGTTTAGTGGCTGGGTTTTAGCTAACAATATCTTTGGCAAAAAGATTAAAGTAGTGTCCATAATAGCACCACAGTTCCAAGGTTCTATGGACTACATCTGTGAGCCCATTCGGTTGCTTATAAAGCTATTATTTATAAGCCTCAAGTTGGTACAAAATTATGTTTTTATTATTCATATGCAACACTTTTCAGTATTTAAGCAGAACCAGACACTGGAATAAAGTGTTTCCATATAAAATACCACAATTATAACAATCTATCTTTGTTATAGATTTATTACTCAATAAACCCATTCCTACAGCGTAAATTAAAAAAAAAAAACTACAAATTATAGTGAGTAATTATTCTCCTGTTTAAACAAAACCAAGATTCCTAAACCGGAGCTCCCTTTTTCAAGCACTGAATTTAAATATTAGAAGTCATAGATAATATATTATAGAAAACATACATCAAATTCAACTAATTGAAATTTAAACAAACACATTAATTGGATAATAACTGTCTTAATAGAATTTCATTGAAAACCATTTCTAATCTGATACGCCAGTGATTTATTTAATTGCCAAGCTCTCGCACAAAAGCTCAGACTTACCAAGTGGGGAGAATACTCGCTATTCTCAGAGTTGAGTCAATCGTTGGCTTAATAACATTATCAGACAGTTTGTTTTGCATAAATAAAGAGGCGTTGCCTCCCACACAGAGACATTTAGTCTAAATTTCGCCAATTTTTCCGATTAATGCGACAAAAGTTGCTCGAAATGCCGTTAAACGGCGGGATTTATTCTCATGGCGACAGTCTGGCAAGCAGGCATTGAAGTGGAAATCTGCCAGGGCTGCTAGCTTGGTGTTCATTTTGAATAAATAATAATAATATAATATAATTAATATATTGATATGATTTATCAGTTTTACACTAAGTTTTAAATACATTCGTATTATAAACTTAATTTATTAAAATGATTATGTATATAATTAATTATAATAGATATTTACTAGTCCTTAATATTTTGTACATTTTATTGTACAGATCAATACATATTTAAGTTAATATATCCCAAAAAAATATGTTTAATTAGAGTTACTTTGAGTTGTAAAATTTGTATATTTGAATAATTATTCTTCTGCCTCTTTGCATCCCTGTTTATAAAAAAAGAACATAATTTCCGACTTAAATATGTTGTCAATTCCAGCTCCTTTCAGCTGCATTAAAAGAATATGCTGTTAAACACAGAAGGACGTTGTCACTAGCCCAATTTATGGCATCGCAAAGCATTTTTAGAGACAGACACATATGAGAACCGTTGCCATTGGCGACCTTTGCCCTGTTGCAGTTCATGAGTGTGTGTGCGTGTCATCCGTGTCATCCTCTATGTCTGTGAGGGCACGTGTGGGCTAAGCTCTCTATATATGAAGGGATAGGCAAATTGAGATAAGTTGGGCCACGCATTTTCGCAACGGATATTGCAATCTCCACTGCGAAAGAGTAGTTGTCAGCGTGTGACAAAAATATTATAAAGCTGGCCATGGCATGTGAAATTAAATTCTATCTTACAAAGGACTGAACTGTAGACAAGAATGAACTCGTAGTGCAATAAAGTATTTTGAAAACATAAAATTGAATTTGATTTAATTGTGAGACAATAGATTCCGCATGGTCGCGATTTCAAGTTAATTTTATGGTGTGGTTTAATCGAATTAATTTAATAATTCATTTATTTTGCTGTTAAGTGCGCATGCAAACTTCAAGGGCCAAATTCAAATTCAACTGCCTTCTGATGTACACGCAATCAATTGAGAGAAAATGGGCGGAGAAACTTAAATTTTTTTATTTATTTAATGTCGGCTGAAAATAATCGGCACAGGAAAAAAACTTAAAAACTTAAAAAAATGCAATTCATATCGAAATCTAATACTTAACTTTAGAGAGATGCAAAATTGATCCAATATTAATTGCATGGCTTGGGGTAATTCCCAGAAAACCCAATCAGACCAAGAATAACAGTTAGTATTTATTTATGAGACATATTAATGAATAAAAATGTAAACATTTATATATATTTCTTGAATTTAAATTAAAATCTTAAATAAATAAATGAATTATCCTATTAATTTAAGTTTTATTAATCTAAAGCTCGTGCTTAAAAATATTAGATACTTTAACAAATCATTCATCCTCTAGTATTGAGAAACTTGAACTAATGCTCAAGTTGCCCCAAATCATAAGCACACACACAAAGTAAACTTATCCATGGCACAACAGCCATTTATTAAGTTCAATGTTTACCCTATGCAAACAATTTAAAATTCAATTAATATTACTGGGGAAGCCCACCCAACGCCCATTTGTGGAAGCTCGAAGCCATATAGCCGTAGGAAAATTATAAATTGAGCAAGCTGGCACCTAAGAGGCACAGGTGGGAGTCCCAGAAATTCGAACCTCCAACCAGGCCACGTGTCGTGTCAATATATTACAATTAATAAGTCAGTGGTTATGGGGATGGGAGGGGGTTAAGTGCTATTCTTGGCAACTGCCTTTGAGTGGAAGAGTTCACTGACTTCCTTTCGTTATTTAGGCAGTGGCTGGCGACGAGCAGGCAATGCTCATTTGTACTCATTAAATTTGTGGCCTGCAGCAGCAGTGTGTTCCACAAAAAAAGATGAGATAAAATGGCAACATAAAGAGAGTTAATTGGTGCAAATAAAAGGACAAATATTTACTTTAACATCAAAAATGAATATATTTATTTAGAAACACAACTTTCAAGTAAATTTTAATGAAAGCCGATGAATACTCTTCACTTGGTCTAATGAGAATTTGGAGGAATAAAATTTAATTTCGCTTTAAAACCTTTTTTTTAATTTGTAGGCGTTGAATTTGGATCTATTTAATTTGTAGGCGTTGAATTTGGATCTATTCATTAGTGCTTTAATTTGTTGTATTAATTTTACAAAATGATGACTTAGAAATAAGTACTAAGCTTGAGCTTTTTTTAAAGTCTAATATTGATTATTTGTTGTGGCTAATATACAGAAATTAAAAACTGGGGTGAGTTATTGGTCTATTGTCCTTTTGCGTGTGACTGACAATGTCACATCTTGAACTACCATTTCCAACGGGATCAGAGAATACCATATTACCATTATAAATTAATCCGGTCAACTCAATAAATATAACGAACACATTTTTATATATAATATGTATTATGTGCTTATCTAGAAGCACTTAAGAGTTCAAAAATCTACTTCAATTTTATGAGATTAGTTTGAACAAGCCCAAAAAAAAGTTGGTGTCCCCAAAGATAGCTATGTGAGTTGACAGCTTAGAGACGCCTCCAAGTATGCAATGCCATTTGTCAGAGCTGAGAAATTAGGCGATTTCATACTTCTAATAGCCTTTAATGCCAAGAGGCATGCAACATATTGAACGTATCCCATACACTGTCTCTGTGTTCGTCTCTGCCCCTGTTTGCTCTTTTCGGGCATGGTTCATTGAACGGCTAAAAACAAAGATATGACCAAAAAAAAAGGCAAGAAAAAGCATGAACGTGGTTTCAAATCTATTGGTCTGGTCAAAGTTGAATGGTCAGCAGTTGTACAAAAGAGTCAAACGCTTTGTTGGTAATCTAATTCCAAATGCAGATTCGAAAGTGTGACAGACATCAGGTAACTATGCCTAAAAACATGGTTGAGTTTCTGTCTATTTCAATTTAATAAAGGGTTACAGGTTGAAAATAGGAAAGACGAATCGAAATGGACGACAAATTCTTAAGTGAAGGTTGACAGACAGAAAATGTACAAAAAAATAAGCAAGAGCGGTGAAAGCAATTTAAATATGCCCAGTAATATATTCCAAAGAATTATAAATTATGATATGGACATACAATACATTATTGATACATGCAGATTCCTCTAATGAGCTCCCCTTTAAATTAAAATGTATTTATTTATTCTTACACCTATAAAATTACAATAATAATATTAATCCATTTTATCACTTTTAATATTTGCTAAAATCTTTCTTTAATTTTCCATTTTAATTTATTTTGTTCGATTCATTTTTCCACCTTCAAAATGTGAATAATGTCTAATTAATCATTCCGGTGTCATTTTCAAGAAGCTTTCCTTTAAGAAAAAAGAAAAGGTACGAAATAGTTTGCTGATGGCAAGCCTTTTTTACCAATTGAGCTTTGTGAATTATAGTGAAGCCTATACATTGAAGCCTGCCGCTTTGTTATGTTAAGATTACAGGGTATACAAATGAAATGTGATATGCAAAGCATGCAACACGCACATAAAATGGGCCAGAAAATGCCAATCAGAAAAGTGTAGAAAACACTTCCCAGGAATGTGTCTCTAGTAACGTCCTTAGTGTTTGAATTCCATGAATTCTGTTTGTTTCCCAGAAAAAAAAATGTTAAACAAAAAATCCGGAACAGGCAGACTCGGCTAATGGCACATGAATAGATACCTTGTGAGGTCGATAAGGTCTGCTTTTAATGATACATAATACATTATAATCTTATCCATAATTTAAGCTATATAGAATGAGAAGCTTTGCAGATTAAATTTCAAGAACAACATAAAGTACTAAATACCGAAAACACATTTGTAAAAATTGCATTTTGTTTATAAAATGCCAAGTTCCTCATATTCTACAAAACTTGGTATCCAAATTTGTTAATAATACCATTGATTCTGATCATAAATAAAATACTTGAAATACATTTCTTAGATTTATGGCACTGTTTATTCCAATTTTTATTTATTTATTTAATCAAAATAATTTTTTTACAATCGACAAACGAGATCTACTCAGAGTACTCTTACTTTTAATTTGATCGGCTTAGAGCCTAAGCTGGGATATCTGATTAACATCAGCGTTGCATAAACGTTAATTATTTATACAGAATTAGAAAAACATAATAAAAGCAATTTACAATGCGACATGCTCAAAAATGCAAGTGAATGTTTTGGTAACTCGGCTTAAGCTAGCTCAAGTCGGTTATGTTATTGAAATGCAATAAATATACAAAATGTATGAAAATATTCTCGTTTGTGTGTTTTCCGCACAAGCAGGCAGTGTCTGGTAACCATAGACGACCATCCCAGATGGCAGACGAGCTGTTTGCACCCGCAACCCCTCAACCCGTTCGACCCCAACCATAATCCACGTAGTTATGGGCCATCGAGCAGCAAGGACAGCTGTCCGAACGATTTACGAGGTCGTGCTTCACACAACTTAAGCTGCAGGACAAGCTCAAGAGTTCGGCTATCTTATTTGCAATGCTCCATTTATTAGTTATGTGTGTGTGTGTGTGTCTGAGTGTGTGTGTGTGTTGAGTAGTTTTCTCAATGAGTTTACAATTTCTTAGAATTCATTTGCGTTGTTGATTTCCTTTCCCTTTAGTATCTGGTGTGAATTGCTGTCTTGTTTCGTAAAAGTCAAAGGTCATTTATTTCTTTTTATCCTTGTCCTTGTCCTTGTCATCTTTCTTAGACTTGGGACAGGAAGTTAAGTAGCCCCCGCTCTGCATGCGATCGAATGCATCCATTGGATCGTAGTTTGCATAAAAGTTTCTATATTTCAGTTTTTTTGGCAAATTGTTTAGCATGTAGAAACAGAAAGGAACTGCTAATGATAAGATGCAAGCGGTCTTCACAATTCGCAGCGTCTTATTCAAATGCATATCACGCATGGGAAACTTGAACTCAGGACGTGGCTTATCCGACTAATGTGAGTTTAATAATTATATTAAGTAAAATCTCAAAATACATATTATCAACATATTAAATTTGTAGATTAGAACTTACCGCAGATGCCGGCTGCTCCTCATATTGAAAGAAATCTTTATTATTTTGTACATTTTTTTTACTTTTTCATTTATTACTAACCTTTGCCTTCGACATTCTGTAAACGTATTTCTTATATGTCCTCACAATTTTGTGTGAAATGAGAAAATAAAACTAATTTGGAAAGATCTTTACAGCAAAACATACTATGATTTGAAAAATTGTATGCAATTGGTTTCAAAAACTTAATATATTTTAATTATTAAGTTCGAGTGCATTTCAAAGCGCCAATAATTGTCAACAAATAATCACTGAGTTTATATTTTACGTTTGAATAAAAAAGATTAATGCATTATTAAATTCCATAGCTCCAAAAACAATTTGAAAAATATATTATTAAGCTGGAATGAATTTTAAAACCCCAACAACTGTAACACCAACAAATCATCATAATTACATTTTCATTTCCAGGAATAATATAAGTTCAAAATATAATTTAGATCTGAACTCATATATATTGGGCATATTGTTCAAAGTTCAAAAAATGTTAGTAGTAGTATCGATTTATTTCCTCTAATTGGTCGAGGCACAACAAGTGACTGTTGGTGGTCGCAACAAAAAACAAATATATCTTTTTGTGTTGATAAAGGCTGATGCATTAGGCTGCAATTTGCCAGTTTCGTGGAACCACAATTGCCATTAAGTCCCATTGAGTTGAAGTCATTGCACAAATCCCATAGCCAGTGTGATTTATTGTTGCATGCTGCCAGGCGACCAGTTGGTTCCGTCATTAAGTGGGCCATGCAATTGGCCAAACTTGTTGAGAGTCGAGGGTTTAGTGAGCTATGAGTAGGAGATAGTTTAGGGCAGCAATTTACAGGCAATTATTCTAGGAATACATTGAAAGATCAAAGACAATTGAAGCTAGCTTCTGGTTAATCAAGCTGTGTCCTGTCAAAAGTCCTTACAAAAGCCGACTGAATCCAACAAACCGAAGATGCCTGACTTGTGGAAGGAGAGCAAAAAATTCAAATGTGAACGAAAAGAAAAACACAAGTAAAAAGAGTATTAAAAAAAAATAATAATAAAAAAAAGAGACTCACAAACGAGACGCTTAACATGGCCATTTGTCTAAGACCGGCAGCAGGGTAATAAATGTTTGCTGGCTGTGTACAAATTCGTGGCATACTTTTGGTTCACGTGGCTGGCAACATTGCTGTTTACGTGGCCAACAAGCATGCAAAGTGACTGAGCGGCAGAAAGCATGCAACAGCCAGCCGGGTTTTCAAGTGGATTGCGAATAAGTAGGATAAGAGCTAGAGAGCTATACAGACTTTTAAGACCTCTCAATTCCACACTCAAGGCTTAAGAGTGGGCGAATTGACTATGCTAATATACCCTCTCTGGTTCAGCACTTACATATTGAGAATTGATTAAGAAACTCAGATTTAATCAATTAAATGAATATTTATATTATTAAAAAACCAACCCCCAAACAAGAATACATGCCAAATGTATTAAGCTGTTTTACATTATTATAAGTTATTATAATATAAGATAATATAATATAATATTATATATATTGTAGCCTAAGTCTAAAAGCAAACGGTCACATTATTTATTTTGTCTCTTTGTTTGCAAGGAGGTTTAATAATTGATTTCAATTTAAAGCTTAATTTTGCCTAAATAATTTGATAATGTTGTAATTATTTTTAATAAGCAATATTATTATATTTTAATAATTATTCTTATAACATAGCCTAATCTAACCAACCCCTTAGATGAAATATTTAAATATCAATATTAATGAGTGTAATTCTAAAAGTATTCCGATTATATTACGACATATTAATATATCTTATTTGTAATTGAAAAATTCGAAAATTAAACCAATTCTGCCCAAAATAAAAGGCACTATTTATTGGGTCCTCAAAAAGGGCATTCAAGGTTCGCCTGTCCGGAGTTAGCTTGTATGTGTTGCTTTAGTTGCAGTTTTTATTGTGTAGTGTCTTGTGTGGTTTCTGAGGTGTATTTATTCTAAAACCCAAGCACGTTGGACAGACAAAAACAAATAAAAGTTTTGCATGTGAAATGCAGTTGAAATTCTAGACCCAAATTCAGAAGATACTTTTATGTTGTACCTTGCCTAAGGCCAAGTCTTTAAGACTTAACTGCTGATTTTTGTTGTTGGTGGCAGAGAATAAAAAAAAAATTGTATAAGTGCCAGACGAGATGCAAATGCAACTTGCAATAAATTTTACATTTTCACTGACATTGCATTCTGTTTAATGTCCCCGGACAGGAACCCACCAAACTGAAACCCTCTCGCAAGGGCTTCCCATGTGTCGTCGTTACCAGTTTATTGAAATTTTATGCAATTCTTGCATTTTATAGAATTGCATGCACTTTGTTTACGTGGTTCGATAAGGGGGAGTGTGGGTTGGTGGGTTGGTCGGCTGATCCGAATGGGAGGACATTTCGGTTATGCAACTGGGATAAAGTTTGTCTTTGATTCTGTATACATGTTTGTTGCAACCTGTCAAATGCCGGCGCTTCGCGCGTTTTCTCCAATAACAAGAAAAGTTTTTCAACTGAATATTCTGAGGTTATCCGCTGGTCTTTGTCCTCATGTTAAATGTAAGACATACGAACGGATTTAAGCATGCGGGAACAGCAGCAAAGTTTTGGGCTCAGCGAAATGTTCAAGTGCGGGATTCTGAAATATTAATGTTAGAGATCATTGGAATTAATAAGTTGGGTATTCAGCTTAAGTAAAGTGCTTAACAAAAAGGTGTTTAGCAAAACTCAATGCCATATAAATATATATTCCTTCTGCGAATGAAAACAGCAGCTTATTGCCATAATTCTCAGCAACCTGCTGGATATTATTGTTGTTCTTGTTTTCGACAATCGTTGGGGCGTTAAATTTTAATCTTGTTCACTCCCCTATTTCATAATTTCTTAATCCTCCACTTATGTCATGAAACGGGCTCGCCGCACAGCCAGGCAAAAATAATAATTAAAATATGGCAACGGAAAAAAGAGAAAGCCACAACAAAAGCTGATATTATGGAAACGGGGGAACTTGCCTACATTATGAAACAATAATTAACTTACGTAATTGGATTTTCTCGCCATGATGATTTATGTGTCATGGGAACTTAAAAATACAGCAACATTTAAGTGCAATCCGATTACGGGAAATACAAGAAAATGACCATTATTTGCACGATGACAAATCAATAAAGACAATTAAAATAACTTTTCAACCTGTCAATGATTTATCAATTAAAATAATAATTAAAATATGGATATTGCGGTTGGGTATTTGTGACAACTACTCAAGCTATCGAGAATGCCCTTTGGCAAGCTTTTGACAACGATAAAGTGTTATAAATATATATCTATAATAAACAACTCTAAACAGCTTAATGTCTTCCATCTTAGGCTTTTCCCCAAGAGCATTAATCATTAAGAAGCTAATTAAAGCTGACTTCTAAGCCATTTAAACCACATTAAATACAACCCCTGAGTTATTTCATAAAATAGTTTGCCAACTAAACCACAATCAACCATGCACAAAATTTGCTCATATTTACACTCCGTGAACACCCTGACTTACGCACACACACACACACACACAAACTCACACGCACATCTGCTGTTGAGGCATTCCGCCGTGGCATGCACCAAGTCATACGCTGAGATTACAAATTTCTCCAGTGCAAATTTCAAATGGGCTGACACCACGCTGACGGCCAGGCAGTTGTTGATGGTTGGCTGAAAGACTCGGCTCGTATGGCTGGCAGGTCCATTGTTAAATAACTGCATTTCCCCCGAGGGATATCAAGCAGGCGCTGCGGAGGGCGAAATCAAGTGCGGCATGCATATGCTCTGTCATGAGTAAATAATATGAATCTAAGCTAAACACTAAACATTCAAGCAAGCGTACTCTACAACCGGATACGAAAATAGATACCACATAATTATCAAAGGCATATATAATTTGACATTCGTGTTGAGAGCACATTTCAACACCGGCTTCTTATAGTCTGCATGACTTTGAAGAGGTTACTTATGGTGCCAGCTAAGTTCACTAATTGTGCTCTTATATCAGTAAACAGTCGATTTAAACGCAAGAGATATTTTAAAACTAAGTCTTACACAACCTTAAGGTATAATTAATCGAAGAATTGCTTTTAGCTCAAAATGTACAAATTAACACACACAAACTGCAATGTAACTTAAACTATTTCTGGTATCACAAGCTGAATCATAATCTAAACACACAGATAATTAGGAAACTAAACAGATATTAGAAATAATATATAAATTTAATATTTCTTAGAAACCACAACAAAATTATTTAAATACACACTATCCAAAAGACATTTGGAAATCCAATAGAATATTTATTTGTCCCCATTTTACACGTTAAAATGGCGAACGGAAAACCCAATTTTTCGCGTTTCTCGCGAGATGCAAAATGTCGATCAACCCTTACGCTATTTGTGTATGTGTGTGTGTGTGCATACCATTGTGGCCGTGTGCTACATTTGGCGACATTTTGTGCCTGGCGGCGCACCTTTTGTTTGGCAGCGTCCGTGGTAAAAATAGTTCTTATCCTGTGCTAAGATTATGCTGTAATTTAATTGTGTGAAAAATATTTCCGTGTCGTATTCAAATGCAATTTTCTCACCTTGGTTGCATGCGTCACACGACCTCTGTCAACTTGATGACCTTTGCACTCAATTATTTTGTTCTATGCAATGCGAGACTAAAATTTTATATATGTATTTAGAAATGTTGTTATGAATTTGAAGCTGCATAAAATAAATTACATTTTTATATCATAAAATCAAAATGAAATTCCTTGAACTAATGAAACTCGTACTGAATGCGAAGAGAAAGCAACAAGAAGCGAGAGGGAGAAACTTTTTAACATGTAATTTTTGAAACGTATTTGAATTTTTTCGTATCGCATAAGAGGCAGGCGCAAATTTTATGAGAAACCAAAAATATTTACTAGTTGGATTAACAGCTTATATCTATGTATATCCTAAAACAATAATAATGACTTCAAACAATCTTTTATTTTTTGAATCTTTACATATTCCTCAGCTTGCTCCTTTTCCTATGTATTTTCTCAATCTTTTAATATTTGCACATATGTTTTAAGCTTTTTATATTTTGCTTTTTATATGTTAATTTTACCTCTCTCTCTCATTGCTTATTCTGAACTTTAAACACAAAAAAATCACACTGTTGCTTAATCGTTTACAGCCACTAAAAAAGAACAATTTCGTGGCTAAAATCTGACAATCACATTGGATTTCAACGACATACAAGTCCATACAAGTCTCCCCACCCAGCTGCCTTAGGCGCGCAAGCCTGTAAGCATGTGAAATGTGAAAATTCAAATTTCGCGAGGCAAGCAGTGGCTTCAAATTGAGGCAGGTTTGGGTGAAAAAGCTGAACAGCATTCGTGGCAGGCAAATTTAGCGTAAGGCTGTTAGCAGGCTGACACTTATATCTCTTGAAGCGTTGATATGTATTCCATCTGAATGGCTTCTGCAGCCTCACCAAAGTCAGAACAAGAACTGAAACAATAAAAGCAACTGACAAGGGTAAGTCATGAAATGAAGCAAGCAATTTGTTGTCCTTGCTCGTTGGCTGCTCAGCGCTGACATTTAGCTTTTGGTTTGAAGATGGTGGGCCAACAAAATTTAGTTGAAGTTATGTAGCTCCGAATGCTGCTGTCCTTTACAATTTTTGACAGGTACGCTCAAGTAAGTAGAGCTAAAGGACCTAGCTTAAACTTAGCTCTAGCTTTTCCATCAACTTGATATGGTTCCTTGCCTCCTGACTTAACGTAAGAAATTTCATACCGGAATGTAATCGCATATTTCGTGTCGATTTCTGAAGTTTACCGGAAATGATATAATTGTATTTTAAAATGCACAAAATTAAATATATAAAATTAATATTTCTTAACTTACATTAAAATCTCATTAAATATTCCATTTCAGGTTTAATCATGTTTTGTTTGCAATTAAGTTCATCCTAACCAGTTAACCATTAACGATTAACGAAAATATACATTTGTAGCGAAGACTTAACCACAGTAAAGTTGGTAAACTTCTTTGACAGCCAAAGGTTAACGTATCTCTCCAACCTTTTCGATATGCCGTGACTAGCCTTTTCATTCAAATGGTTCAATGAGGCGTATGCGAAATATATGTGTGTGGCATGTGACATAAAGCCGAAATGTTGTTTGCTCTTTTTTGTATTGTGGCTGACCCTTGATTCAATGGGCATTTCCAACTGTTTGGGGCCGTCATTCATTGCTGCCTATTGCCGCATTCGTTAACACATAAATCCCATACGACATCATTCACATTTAGACACATGTGATCCCCATTCCAAAAACCACATGCCACGCCTTACGACAGTCAGCCCCAAAACCCTCCCCCCGCCTGCTCACGTGTCAAACTTTTGGCCAAAGCTGTCGCTTGTTTAATTCCACAGAGCTTTGGCACGATTTCTGCTGCAGAACTGCGCCAGTATTTTGCCAGTCATATTTTCTATTCCATTATTTTTGTTGTGCTCTTTTTCACTTTTCCCCTATCTTTTTTTTAGGCGCAACTGACACGTCGTCTGACAGCGCTCTATAAAAATGTTGCCTGTCAGAAAACTTTTAGGATCAAACTTTAATACTGAACATTTTTAAAAGATTATCAATAATTTAAAATGCAACAAAACTTTAAATAATTCACAGAGGTCCCTAAACCAATCTTTGCTTGATTTACAAACATTTCACGAAAAGTTTACCAAGTGCTATTGAGACACTTTGGAAAGATTCTCGAAAGTTTACTTCAAATTTCATTATAATATTGAATTAAAGTTTCAATAAAGTTGGTTCATTGTACACTCGGCTGGTTGCGCACAAAAAGTGTAAATAAAAATCAGTGATTGATTTAAAATATATAATCTATATAATACACCAAGTTGAATATAGGTTAAAAGATTGTGTATGTATATTTACAATATAAATTTGATATTGGAAACTAAGGTCTAAGTAAATCTTTAATACTTAAAATTATTTACATAAAAATTCTCATAAATTAATTCTACACAAATTCTCTTGCATGTTTGGATTATTTCTGTTTAGGCTCAAATATAAACTCATATTATTCAATATCCTAGGGCTTCATCGATAACTTTTTAATGAGCAGAGTGGACTTTAGCTTCTTTCCCCTTAGGAGCAGCAAGCATATTACCAAAGCCTTTGGAAAAGCTTAGCACGTGTCCTGCATATTCAGCAGTTGCCTAGAAAAACTTTAATAATTAAAATATGAGCGCATAGAAATAAAAAAATACCCAGAAAACATACAAATAGCGCGACGTGTGAGCATTCTAACCACAATTCATGACACACAAACAAAGAATTTAAACTTAGCCAAGGCCAAAAAGTGACATCATAAAAAAAAAACA
Organism: Drosophila paracracens; assembly: GCA_035044025.1. Classification (NCBI taxonomy): domain Eukaryota; kingdom Metazoa; phylum Arthropoda; class Insecta; order Diptera; family Drosophilidae; genus Drosophila; species Drosophila paracracens. The sequence goes on from JAWNMN010000398.1 coordinate 2,639,536, forward strand.
CTCAAGAACGTGTCAGAGGGGAATATTCATCTTTGGGGCACCGAGGCTGTAATCAACAACTCACAAGCAAAGTAAACCCGTTTTGGGAATATCAAAGAGTGTGGCAAAGTCGTAAAAAATACCAAAATAATAAATAACAAACGCTGACATAAATCTGCTTTGCGTGCGTGTACAAGGATAAATCTGAAAGTGACTTGGAATTTGAGCTTCCTCATGTGCCACACATTACGCATCCGCCCTGTGCGGCAGTGCATAAAAATGCTTAGAACTCAAATGTTGACATGCTTCTGGGGAATCCCAATTTGGAATATAAGCTGTCATCTTTATCATAACCACTGCGTTTTGGGAATATTAGAATTGAAAATGTATTATTAACCACAACAATATAAAAATATCAATACAAAAATAGATAAGGTTGAAACACGTTTTTGACCACATTTCAAAATATTCTCAAAGAATTTGTAAAAGATTTTTGATAAAAAATCAGTTAAATTCGATCATTCTCAGAATCGCAGCTATCTCTTATAGGCTACACGGAAACTCAAATATGAACATTGAATGCCTGCACTTCAATGGATTCGGCACGTGCGAATACTACGTATACGTCACGTGGAATCTTAGTTCGGATTCTGTTTTGATGCTGCGACCTGTGGTTTGAATAGAAAATATTTTCAAATGGAAGCCTTCTCATCAATCGATTGCAAGGAATTCTGTCAATCTGACTGCCATTTTGTGTCCAAGCTTTCGTCCATAACGCACTTATTTCATAAACCCCTCCCCAGAATCGACTTATTCATCACAAAAGCCGTCTGGTGGTCTTGCGCCATAGCTTGGACTCTGCGGACCAATTTAGCAAAACGATTAATAAAGAAAATCAATTTAATTTATTATTTATTGAAAAACATTCTTCTCAGCATCTTTAATGTATGGTAATGGTTCTGAATTAAGCAAATTATTATGATTAGCTTTGGCTGCTAGGGTATTCTTGGCTTGTAAGTCCCTGTACTTATTGTACTTGCAAATTTTCCTGCATTTAGATTTATTTCTTTTTAGTTTTAGCAGAAAACTTTTATCATTTCTCACAGCAACAAGTTTTGCAAGATTAACTATGCAATAAAATGTTTGTTCTTGAATTTTAAAACTGAAAAGTTTCTGCAAGCGAATTCCCTGTTAGACATTTGCATAGCGCAATTGAATTAGCATAAAATCTTGGAAGTTTTTGTATATTTCCATCTCAACAGCTGACCAGCCAAAGTTAAGCGTCCTGATAGGTCTTTAACGTTTAATATTTTGAAGGTTTCGTTTCTCGTTTGTCAATCGTACATTGAACCATGCCGAATATATGAGATGTAGAAATATGCCAACACAATGCTTGAAACTTTGACAAGAACTCAATCAACACAAAAATAGCAAAGTATTGTACTTACACTAAGCACGAATGAAGCTGAAGCCTAGAACGATGGCATGACAAATTAATAAACAATGTATGCTTTGCCAATCTGGACATTGTCACCAAAAGTAAGCTTCAATAAGTTCAATTTGTCTTAGGCAAAAGACTAAAATAAATGTCATGCGGGCTTCCTCTTTTATTTTAATACCAAAATTTGCAATCTAAAAATAAAGCACAATTTAAACCAATTCAAATTTATAATAATCTGTCAAAATCCAATTTGCGTAACTGAAATCGACAAACTAAATTAATAAACAATTTTAAGCCAATTTGATAAAGGCTTTTAATAATTACATTTCCGGAGTAATCATTCTTCTTGCTGGACTTTATTGATTTTACATGCAGCGCACAGGTCATTTGCCATTTGCTCCAGCTGTGAATTTTGTTTTATTGCATCACAGTTTGACTTCAATAATATTTTCGTGTATTGTCTGTTGTAAAATCACATATTTGCAAATAAATTGACATCAACAGCAGTCAATTTGAATATCTTAACAATAAATTCACATGCTTAACCACATCAAAGAATGCACAGTGTTAAGGTCCTTAGAAAAAAGTTTATTTACTGAGAAACTGAATCAAATTTTAATTATGTTTGCCTGGCATAACTTATTTGATTTATACAGAAAGAACATTTTTCTGTAGCCTTTTATTTTGATTTTGAACACACATTACTTGCTCAAAACCATCAGTTTAATCTTACACAAATACTGAATTTTGTTAAATTTATCAAGAATTAAATGAGAACGCTGATACCATAAGTAACCATCGTTCTAAGTTTTGATATTTAAACAGATCGACTTACAGACGATCTAGAAAATGTATATTTGTAAATACTAATGGGTTCAAGGTATAAGAACAATTGCTTTATACGTATAAATAAAGATGAATGTAATTTAAAGACACATAAGTACTAAGAAGTTTGCCATGTACTTGAGCCAGACTTGTAAATCTTGCATTTTCATTTCTACACTCATTTCTTCAAAACTATAACTTTGGTCGCCATGTGCAAAGTCGTCTGCGTTGTGAGCTCTGCGAATAACACAACCGGCAACCACTTTAAGTCTAGTTCAAGTTCAATGCATAAGTAAACATAAAAACAATGAACACGGCAAGAGCGCTTCACTTGCCGTTAACAGAACCAATCATAATAAACAAACCACTAACAGTCTGCAGACATTCGTTAACAGTGGCGCTGCTAATCCCACAACAGTGTGATGAACGCTAATGCCCGCACTGTTAATTGCTACGACTGCTAACACATAACAGCTGTAAGCAATTGCCGAAGGGTCGCTGTTACTGCTAACAGTTGGCGTAGGCGCGCAATGGAAACGCACGTGAGCGGTTGCAAAAGCGCTTTTGTAATTCAATACTGTAAAATGCTAATGGGAATTTTTCGTATTTTGCCATTACATTTGAAAAAGAATTGCCGGAAATACTTGCAAGATTAACAATTTTTCAATTTTTATTTAAGCGTTTAATTAATTTATTTTATTTTCAATTAAAATAACTACATTTATTTAAGAAGAAAATGCAAAATAAAATTGTTTAAATTGCTGCCGTTAAGGTTCTTAAATTTAAAATGAACTAAAGCAGTAAATTTGGATCTAAAATAATATTTATTGGTTTTACAATAAATACATTAATGCTGCAGGGTTAAAGTTATTACCCTTTTTTATTATTTTAGCTGGATATAAAGTGCTTATAATAACAAAAGAATATAAGTACAATGTACATAGTTGGTCATTGGAAGTTTGCTGTTCCCTTTATGAAGGTTTCTTTTTATGCACATTTCTACTATGCCTCAAACTTCTCATTTACGACCTGATGTCCGGCGGAGTGTTACGAGTTGCGCTTTACGACTTAATGCAGCCATAAAACAGATCAGCTTCCGCAGGCGACGTTTCCCCTTTCCAGTCGAATGGCTGCAAATCAACCCAAAACTTGTAACTAACGTACATACTTATATGTAAAAAGGTTTGTTTGTTATCGCCATGCTTGACCTCTGACATCGCTTAATATATTTTCTTGGTCATTATCGCCATATTAAATCAGTTTAGGTTTGTTGACATTTGCCCATGGTGTGCCTCAATCCAACCAACTATTTATGGTTCAAAGACCATCAATTTATCATATTTGCAGCTCTTCTTAAACGTTAATGTTGTTGTTGATGCTGTTATCCTGTCGTCTGCTTGCTTAACCGAGTCATCAGTCCTCGTGTTCGGGCGCCCAAATGTATGCTATGTTTTTATGCTGCTCGCATATTAATGAATATGTATTTTGCTCTGGCAGGTATATCTATATGTAAATGCTTGTGTGTTTGTATATGCATACTCGTATTCATATTTGTCTTGGGGAAGGAGTTCGCTATGTCTATTTTTAGACATTTGTCTGCTCCGAGACGTTGCCTGAATAGCTATTATTTGAATGGAAGCTCAAACTGTAAATCAGATTAACCTTTCTTGTTCCTTTGGCGAATCTTCTCTTGGTAATTATTGTAATCAAAAAAAGATTAACCCTTTGCCCTTAGCTTTTTATTCACTTTGTGTATATTTATTTATTTCCCTTTTAAATTGGAATTTTATTACTTGTGTGGGAATCTCATTTCCGTTCGCTATTTGTAAGCCCAGTAAATATGTGTTTATTCAACCGTGGTATTCAGTACCAACAAGCAATTTGTAACAATTGCGTGCGTCTTTAACAATTTGGCTTACACGGCGGATACTTAATGGTCTTATTGGTCTTTGCAATGTGCCATTTTATTATTTATTCATTTAAATGACTTAAGAGATTTTCAACGCGTTGTCGCTGTTAGCCTCAATTGAAGGTCGCCTTCTTTAGACCCTGACTTTCGAGGAGGTCGTCTCAACGGAATATTTATCTCAGATTTGTTATATTTTAACTTTAACTTTAACTTTAACTTCAACTTTGACTGCGACTCCTGTCAAGCAATTTGGCTTTTGCGTAATGCGTTCATTAAGCTCCTTTTTCATTGCAATTTTCAACTCATTTGCATGGCTGGCAGTCGGGTTTTCTAGCCATAATTAGTTTTGTGGCAACATGCAACATGCAACAAGCAGAGACCACTGCAGTCATTGCAAATGAGAATGCCGCTGATTGCGGAAAGAGGAAGCACACAGAGAAAAGCGCAAGGCCAAATTATAGAAGACAGCAGAAATAACAAATTCACTGCACAATTTACAGTTGTGCCAAGACAACAACTAACTATAGTCAGGAGGGGCGGATATGTCAAACCAACTGGTTTATTAACCACAACAAACGCCAAAACAATTTCCGGCAGCCAAGACGCCAACATGAGGACCAAATTCTATGGCCTGGAATAAGTAACGGCTTTCGTTGCACTGAAGACAAAATTTTGCGGGTTAAGAACTAAATATAGATTAAAAGGGTTGATGACGGAAAAGACACGAACTAATCAGAAATTCTGATAAAATGTTTGTTATTTCGTAATTAATCGAAATAATAGAGGAATTTATTGTTTTAAGCTTAATTAAGCTTTATTTACCACAAATTTAATTTGTCAGATTATATTAGCGTTCATTTTGTGATTATTATTATTCATATTTATATATAGATATATTTTATATGTATATCATTTGAACCAAATGTGTGAAAACTTAAATCAAATATTTTTTGCTACATTTTCACATGTTTGCAATTCCAATCCATTTGACTAACCGAATAGATGAAACCAAAACAGCATCTTTGATTACCCACAGTAATTGATAGGTCTGTCAGACCTTCACAGACAGTACTTTTAATTGGAATTGAGTTGAATATTTTCGTAGAATGTCTAAAACCGAAACAAAAAAAGGCTTTGAGCCCAAGTTGTCTTTGGTTGCAACAGATAAATTCGATGAATTTCAATGTGTGGTCAACTGGACAAACGAATGAATAATGGTCTACATGGTTAAAAATTGGGTGAGATTTGGGGTTGGAGCAAACGACACTAACAATTTTTGGGTTTTTTGACAAAAGTGAAAATGGCAAGGTGAAAAAGGACCAAAAACAATAATTGAATATTTAGATTGCATATCTAAGGACTTTTATAGAAAGCTTTTGCATTGTAAGGCGCTTAAGTGAAGTGAAAAGGACTTGGGAAATTGCAGTAGAATGTGACGCAGAGAAATATTTAAGTTTCCCATTGTGCATAAAAAGTTAAAGCAACAAAATTAACATTTCCAAAAAGCTCTGTCAAATCACAGCAGACAAACAAATTTAAAATGTGTAAGCTCAAATGCCCACAAAAGGAAAGCTAAATTATTTAAATAACAAATCCAACAACAGACACAAACAACTCTCGCATAGACACACAAGACTCCGAAGAAAAGTTATAAGAAAAACAAATTACTTTTAAATTAAATGCCTCATTTGCAACATTAATAATTCATTTGTCTCAACACACACTCAAATACGAGTGCAGATAATAACGAAAGAGAGAGCACATCCAATAAAATAAATTTGAATTGTTGCAGGCTGAGAAAGCACTAAAGCAACCACCGACGTTAAGTAGCCAAAGTATAAGAAAATAAAATTTTGGTAATCCTAAATTTCAAGAACAAATTTCAAATATTCTTAAAATATATTAATAACAAATAAAATATCAACAAATTTAATTAGCAGAATAAATAGAATTTTGTATTAAAAAAACCATTTAGAAATTTAAGTCAATTATTTATTTACTCAAATTTCTTCCATCTCTTTTTTTAAATGTAACAAATAGATAATTTTGTAACTTGCTTTAATTTAAAAATTACTTAAAATTTATACAAAAATAATTTCATTTTAATTTTTTATCACATGCTTTAAGGACACAAGTAATGAACAAATTATTTAATTTAGATTAGTTGAGTAAAAGCTTTAATGAATTTTAATTAAACATTTCTTAAAAATCAAATTAAAACTCTTATTAACTATTTTGTTATATTTATTTTAATTAACTGATCGGAATCTACAATATAAATATGTATACAAGTTTTAATTATTTCTACCACATCGCATATAAACGTGAAGTGACTCTCTCGAAAGCAATAAAAACCAAATGGGCCAAAGGATTGCGCACAGCTTTGGATATATATGAGTGTGCATATATTTATTGCATTGAGTGTGCGTTGCAGAGCACAGCACAGCACATAGCGGAACAGAACTGAACAGACAGTCAGTGGGACAGACTGCCTACGATGTTGTCAGCCGGAAACGGAAACTCGCGCACACAGATACAAGCAAGACACAAAAACGCACACAGACAGACACAAGGACTGCACAGTACCCAAATAAATGCAGCAAAGACGCGTAAATTTGCAACAAAGCTTGACGTTGGCAAACAGTAAAGCTGTCCAAAAGAAGGGCTTCGAATTGGGCAACTGCTTCAAGTTGGCCAGTATAAGATCTGTTAAGATACTGGCGCTAAGACCTCATGTAGCCGTTAGGCCAAATTACATAACATTTGTATAATCTAATTTTAAAGTTATTAAATTCTCAAATGTTTAAATACAAATACAAATATTTGATTCTTCTAGAGCATGGCATAAGATGGAAATAAGTTCAAAGCTGCCAGCAACACTTAAACTATCCTTAAAACTATTTTTACTTCGTTCCTCTATGCTCAAATCCATTAAACTTACTTGAGCATACAAACTAATAGTTTCCTACTGTCTGTTTCTCTCTCTCTCTCTCTCTCGCTGTCTCTCTCTCTCTCTCTCTCTCTCTGGCATTATCTGTTATCTGAAAGGTATCAACTTTTCAATTATGCTTTCGTTAATAATGAAAGTAATTAAAAGAAGTAAAATGCCTTTAGTTCAGACTGCACAACTAAAAGATACCCTGAATCTAGGATACATTTGTAATTTTTTATTAACGATTATGGTAAAAATAAGAAATCAAATAAATACAAAAACAAAATGAGCGAAGTATACAAGTAATGAAGTATTCTAGTATTCCAAACTCAAGACTAACTTGTTTAAGAATATACTTTTACGGTGCAATATCTTTTCCTGAAATCTTTTATATACCATTGACTGAGCACTCGTTTTATAGCTCGAGGGTATTTGAGCTCTTTATCAATAGGTAACAGCAAGACTAAGAATATACATCACGTGGCTGTTTGAAAAACATTTGAATTTAATTTATCACATACTTGGAAACATTTTTTATGAAGCTCACGTTTCGCTTTCGCTTTCACTTTCCACTGAAGGTATTAGCTGCTGATGCTGTGAGTTGATGAGAAAGTGGATTCTATTACTCTCTGCTTTGCGCTGACGAACTTTAATTAATAGAGCGACACATGTGAGATAGCAAGTAGTTAAAGAGCTGCTGCCACTCACTACTCTGAGCGTCACAAACTGTCAAGTCAACATATTATGATATATTCGTGGTGTGGGGTTGTTGTGACTTGTTTACAATAAGTAAACAAACATCAACAAGAGCAAAGTGTAGGTTGTTTATCTTATAATAATGGAAATTCGCACTTGGATGCTTGTGTGAGTTTTATGGGACCCTAAATTATTGGGTATAGAATCTTATGGTATTCATTATATTAAAAGAAATCGATTATTATTTAAAAGTAAATCTATTATTTATAGGGGGTGACATTTATTAAACTATTATTTGAATCTGATGATATGAAATTTGTAATAAAATTAACTAAATTTACCACTTTAACAACATGATAAAAAGTTCAATTTAGTTCTTTAATTTGATATTTAATTCCTTTATTTTACATTGCTACAATATTCTCAGAAATTTAATTACTTATTTATGAATATTATTACTATCAAATGTATAACAACTGTAGCTTTAATAATATAGGGATGCGGACCAGATTACTAGGGCACTTAAGCTGCTGCAAAAATGCTGATAAGATCATTAATATTCTCGTTGTTTAAAAAAAGAGAGACAAATATATAAAATATAATACTCAAGAGTTTATAGAAACAAATTCGTTGTTTTTATTAATGCTACCACATTAGCAGTAATATATGAGTTAACTACTTTTTTTAACAAACACCAATTTATGTGCGTTAATCATAGCTTAAGTCCAAAGCAAACATTTTTGAAGACCGAAATTTTGAGCACATCACTTATGCGTAAATTAAGAACATTTTTGAGATTATTCAAACGAGTTTGAACAGCATCCAAATCAAGTGACTTTTTCACCCAGATAATTCCGGCGCATTATCTAAATCACATATGATTGACTCAGATGTGGGTGTCGTAACGCAAATATTTACAGAGGAAGCATCGCAGTAGCGTCCTGTGGGGCAGGTGCCGGTCACAGTGGTGGGTTTGATGGCGCCAAAGCAGAAGGCGAACGTGTTGCGGGAGGTGCAGGCAAATACGTTGTTCTCGTTGCAGAGGCCACAGCTGCTGTCGTCGCCGCAACTGGCTTTCGCTTCGGAGCGCTGGACGCAGATTAGTCTCCAATCAGCGCAGACCAAGCCGTCGGGGCAAGTGAAGATATGATCCTCACTTGGGATATCCTTGCCAAAGCACAATTTATATGAGGTTTGACTGATACAGGCAGCATCGCTGATGGCCCCGCAAACATCACAGTCGCTTTGCACTATGTCCAGCTGCCAGCTCAATGCGGCCAAAACTATGAACTATTGGAGGAAGCTCAAATTTCAGCAAAGATTCTTTTTATTTATCTAATCTAGTCTGAAAGCTTACCACATGAATAAAATGCAACATCTTAGCGCTACTGCTGTTAACTTACAATTGAATATAAAAATCTCTCTGCCACGCATTTATATATTTTATTTTTATTTTCAGCAAACTAAACCACAACTAGACATACATATATTATCTGCTTATCTAACTGAGCACCAAAATAAAAATGTTGCGATTTGATAAGTCAGCAGACATAAGCTGAACTACCTTGAATATAGAAATAGTCTAAGAACACTCAAAATGTGTTTTATCTGTTGTATCGCGAATTATTGTCAGACACAATAAGTGGAATCATCTTAGCCATAAACTGTATAAATGTTCAACATCCATTCTGCTTCTTATATTTTGAAATAAATAATAATTATAATATATTATAATATAATAAAATATATAGATAGCAATTATATATTCACATTTATTTATTAACGACTAAAAAGAGTCGGCACAGAAAAATACAAAAAAAATAAAAAATAATGTAAGTGAAATTACATAAAAATTAAATTTAATATTTAGCTGTAAATTGTAAAAAAAAAAAAGTTTTTAAGATTTCTGAATTAATTAGACCAGATGAAATCAATTAAAAATTTATTTAAAAAAAAAATGCTCTATTCAACGTTGCATTTAAAAGTGAAACGTGAAGAATTTTTTCAAAATATACACTAACAGTTTTTGTAAACCAACAAATGCAAGGGAAAATGTAAAAAAAAAATCATAAAATCAACGGATTATATAAAAATGTTTACTATGTTCCATATGGCCATAAAGATGGGTGATATTTGTAATTCAACATTCTGACAGCGGAAATTGCACAGTCTGTTGAAATCCAGCGATGACAAAAGCTGTTTGTGGGCGTTGCACATGCAAAATGAATTTTCAATTTTATGACCAAGGGCAAACGAACAATTCGTAGTGCCAATTGACCGACCAGAGAGTGTGGGGTGGCAAAGACCATAGCCGAGAGGGCTGAAAAATACCTCACCACACACTAATCATGGCGAGAGTTGTGTGCAATCTGAGCACCCCAAGCCAAATTGGCAAAGTGGAGTTGTAAATGGAATGCTACTGCAACAACTGCAGCTGCAGCTGCAAAAAAATTTGACAATGGCAAATTCGCTTTTCATTTGCGCATTGTGCATTGTTAGCGAATCAATTGTGCGTAATGACGTATCCTTGTCACAGGTGCCAAAAGGTTCTTTAAAGTCAGATTCAACACACGCAAACACCAACAACAATTTGTCAGGCTGAAATTCGCTTAAATTTAGCTCAAATTCTGCTCAATTTACGTATGAAATATTATTCAACCTATGACATTTATGTTATCTAATAGATTTGGGCTTCGTGTGTGGCCTTTGTGGCTAATTAGTCAAAGGCAGCATCGTATTTAGAGTAGGTTGTTCAATAATAAAACACAAGAAAGCACAGCCATAAATCTCCAAAGTGTTACTATTATATAACATATATTTACCAGCATCCAGCTTGGCAGAGGCACCATGTCTAGCACAAGCTACATGTGTTCTAGGCAGCTATAATCAGCAACGATTTAAGTCAGTAATTCCCAGTAATAAGCAGTCACCGGTCTCTTCACATTCTCACATTGTCATTGACAAAGACATTCGTTGTCGAAAGTTCAAATTATTTCTCATTACAATAAACTTTTATCTCATTTTAAAAATAAATTTACTTAGGTATAAGTAACATTTTGGCGTTAATTTGCTTGTCGTTCATAATTTTACTATTTTATTTTATTTATTCTTCATTTTTTGCTATCACAATAGTGTGAGTATTTCTTTCTTTAGATCAGTCAGCATTTATTTCATTGAAATTTTCACAGATGAATGTGGATTGAATTCGACTCGAACTCATAAAGTTGCCACAATCTGGCACTTTTACTGAGAACTTTATGCCTGCCATTGTTTGGCGCAGAAAACCTGTCCTAATAAACAATTTATGGGCACACAATCACTGCATTGTTCGACTACTCACAAAAATGAAGCATTATGCAAAATATTCTCGACTTAGTGAGGGTTAGACTGAGTATTTTGTGCCAGGCTGCAATTTGGCTGCGTCATTAAGTTCATCTTGGCTCAAGTCAGGCTGCACAAATCCTTCAGCCAGCTTGATTTATTGTTGCATGTCGCTGGGTGCTCGATTGGCCCTGCCCCATCATTATGTGTGGCATGCAATTTGTCAAACTCGTCCTCGAAAATCCTGTGTTAAATGAGCTATGAATCGAAAACAGTATTTTGGGGCTGCAATTAGTTAAGTCTGCATCGACTTTTAGCCACTTAAATGCTTGAAGATAGAAGAATATAAAAACACGGTCTTAGTCAGGTCGCAGCAATATCAGAAACACGGCTAGTCATAAAAATTGCCGCTTGTATTTACTGTTGCACAATTTAAGTCAGCGAAACGTCTTTTTATTATCCAAATGCTCATTGACGGCTATCATTTTTATGGTCCCAACTAAGTCCAATGCATACAAAAGCAGGAAAAAGCCCAAAGCAAGGCTGACAATTCGATAAGCTTAAGCTCTAGGATGACTCCAATCTCATTGTTGGACCTGGCAAAGAAAAAAGAAACAACAGTATGTTGTAAGCTAGCAAGTCGTAAAATGTACTGGTAACATAATATATACATTTTTTGGGTGAGGCAAGGAATTTGCAATCAAAGTACAACCCCAAAAGCATCACAAGGCAAATCTTTAAAAACAAATCACTGATTTTGCATAAAAATGCAAATATTTTTGTATATCGCTTTCTTAATATTTAATAAATGCAATTTATTTATTTCATATTATTTTAATAAGAAACATAATAATATTCTTTAAAAAACATTAACCTTTTGGCAAAATAAATAAAAAAAACTTAAGAAAATTAGTTAATTGAATTTGTGTTTTCAACTGGACCATTTTTCTGAAATGTAATCAATCTTAATAAGATCATTACTTAATTACGTATTTAATGTTTTAACAATATATTTATAATAATAAAATAATGACTACTCAATTAGCCAAATTAAAGCAACACATTCAGCGACAGTAATTCCCTATTTCCATTCTCCATTTACAACAAATGGCCAACAAAGCACAAAAGTTGGCATAAAAATATAAGAAGAAAAATGTTTGGAAGAAAGCAATAAGAGCGTCGCCAAGCAGCTTGGGGCTGACAAATAACAAACAAAATGAGCGTTGCTTAACATGGCCATTTGCTTAGCGGTTAATAAATGTCAACCTTAAGCATGGCTATCAATATTCCAGTTGCCGCAGTGCATCAACGAGATACAATTGACTTATATAAAAGTAGTTAGGCTTTTCCAAAAATAGCGGCATAAGAATGTAAGGATTTCTAAAATAAAAATATTGTGGCACAATCCGAAAGCTTACTGCTCGTAACACGAACTGTCTGGCAACAACCAGAAGCCGTTGTGGCATGCAACGTATTTAATATGCATTATACTTGCACAGACATCCGTTGTTACCCCTTCAAAAACCCCAATAAAATAGATCGCGTGCTATCGTGGTTAGGTTTAGTTTATTGAAATTTTATGAACTTGCTGCATTCTATATTTAGAGAGGAGGACAGTGTTGAAGACGTGGCACATGCGGCTGCGTCGAACACGTTTAAGATTGTATTCAATTCGTAACCACAAGTTTGCTGTCGTCAGATAAATTAATGCGACGTTCCATTTGTGGCAAGAGGCAAGTTTTCTACATGCTGGTGGGAATTTTTAAGCGCTCGTGTTCAAGAATTTAATGGGCAAAGTTCGATTTGAACTTTAAATAAGAACTTAGGGTTTCGAAAGTAAACAAAAAAAAGCAAAATTGCTTAAAAGGCCACAAGGGATAAATATTTTAGCCAAGTTAAAGAAAAAGTTCAACAAATTTGAATTAAATTTAAAAATGTATAATATTTTATATATTTATAAAAATAAATTAATCAGCATCAAAATTATAGTGCTAACCCCATTCAAAGTGGTTTAGAGTATATATACAAATTATGGTTTAAAAAAAAATTAAAATGAACTTTGATTTAAAAAATGCATGCAAGCATTCAGGTTCAAGAACCCAACTGACCTTCTTATAAGCAGCTCAACCCCCTCCCATTAAGCACATAATCATCTTTGTGCCTCTGCCAGGCAAATACTGTTTGTCTGGGAATTCAACTGGACGTTTCAAATCCAGCAGAGAAAGCAAAGCTGCCAGACAAAATTCAATAAAGATGACGTGTTAAGTTATTTCAAAAATAAAGTTAAGCAAAACTGTTGTTCGCTGGGTTAAGAGAGCAAAGTGTCAGGCATTAAATTCAACTCAATTCAATTGGTTAACATGCACAACAGTTTATGAGGCAATATTTAAAGCAGATCTAGTTTAAAGCCGCAAGTGTCATTTACAGTTATTGGCAAACAGCTTGCAACTTATTGTTAAACATTTAAGCTGCGCAATGTCCACGAAAGTCCTTGAATTGGAATTAGTGAGTGAAGTGGAGTGTAATGGAGTAGAATGAAGTGGAGAGGACGGGGAAAGGGGGGAGACGAGAGGGAATCCCCCTTCCTATCCTGGAGGCTACTAATCGAGACTGTCGCTTCTTAGCATCCAACCAGACAGCTTCATCTCCTTGTCGCTGCTGCTGTTTGCGTTATTTTGTTTTTGTCGAGGATTAAGCGAACAACTAATTGTGAGCTGTGTTGGCTGCTTAAGCTGCTCGGCGTCCTCAGCTTGTGTTCCAGACAGATGTCACGAGTGAAACTTTTAAATTCCAACTACCAGCGAAGCATGAAATTTAATTTCTTGTTCATATTTCTTGGCTTAAATGAAGAAAATAAAGAAGCCAAAGCATATACGAACTGCCGATAAACTTTGAGAAAAAAAATGCTTGAAAAAATCAAAAAAAACATATAGCAAAGAACTTTAAAATAAAAAAATAATAATGCACATAGACAATTGAATTCAAAAGTTCAAAATATATAATACTCAAGAGTTTATAGAAACAAATTCATTGTATTTATTAATGCTACCACATTTACAGTAATATATGAGTTAACTACTTTTTTTAACAAACACCAATCATAACTTAAGTCCAAAGCAAACATTTTTGAAGACCGAAATTTTGAACACATCACTTATGCGTAAATTAAGAACATTTTTGAGATTATTCAAACGAGTTTCAATAGCATCCAAATCAAGTGACTTTTTCACTCAGATAATTCCAGCGCATTATCTAAATCACATATGATTGACTCAGATGTGGGTGTCGTAACGCAAATATTTACAGAGGAAGCATCGCAGAAGCTACCTGTGGGGCAGGTGAAGGTCCCAGTGGCTGGTTTGGTGGCGCCAAAGCAGAGGCCGTACGTGTTGCGGGAGGTGCAGGCAAATACGCTGTTCTCGTTGCAGAGGCCACAGCTGCTGTCGTCGCCGCAACCGGCTTTCGCTTCGGAGCGCTGGACGCAGATTAGTGTCTTATCAGCGCAGACCAAGCCGTCGGGGCAAGTGAAGATATGATCCTCACTTGGGATATCCTTGCCAAAGCACAATTTAAATGAGGTTTGACTGATACAGGCAGCATCGCTGATGGCCCCGCAAACATCACAGTCGCTTTGCACTATGTCCAGCTGCCAGCTCAATGCGGCCAAAACTATGAACTATTGGAGAAAGCTCAAATTTCAGCAAAGATTCTTTTTATTTATCTAATCTAGTCTGAAAGCTTACCACATGAATAAAATGCGACATCTTAGCGCTACTGGTGTCAACTTACAATTGAATTTAAAAAATCTCTCTGCCACGCATTTATGTATTTTATTTTTATTTTCAGCAAACGAAACCACAACTAGACATACATATATTATCTGCTTATCTAACTGAGCAGCAGATATAAGCTGAACTACCTTGAATATAGAAATAGTCTAAGAACACTCAAAATGTGTTTTATCTGTTGTATCGCGAATTATTGTCAGACACACTAAGTGGAATCATCTTAGCCATCAACTGTATAAATGTTCAACAACCGTTCTGCTTCTTATATTTTGAAATAAATAATAATTATAATATATTAAATTATTATAAAATATATAGATAGCAATTATATATTTAACTTTAAAAGGAATAAAAAAATAATGCATATAGACAATTGAATTCAAAAGTTGTGCTCAATTATATTACAATTATGGAAAACAACAAATTTTTAAAATTTGCAATTTCAAGCAATGCGAAAAATTCCTAAGAAGTTTTTATATTTAAATATAATATAATTTTTTGTATTTAATGTTAGCTATTTAGATAACTTTCAATATTTCTGGGCGCCATTAATTTCCAAAATTTATCCAATTTGTTGAATTGAGGAAAACCCAAGATTTTCAATTTCATTGAATTGTGAATTGGTTTTACGTATATTGCTTGGCAATAAAGCCAACTGTATTCATATCTTAAATTTAAGACATCAGGTAATCTGATCCTGATCGTAGTTAATTAGTTTTAGTGGTTTTTGAAGAAAAGAGCATAAATTTCCAAAAATTATGCAGTTTTTCTGTTGCTCGTTGCATTGATTAAAGAATAATGTTGGAAATGTTGAAGTTAAAGTTTGAGTTAAGCCGAAAACTGATTTTACGCTTCACAACTTTTAATGGCAATCATGGCGGTTGGTGTTTGACGCCGAGCATCAGCGCCATTTGCTGTTTCGGCATCAAAATGTGCGCATAATGTGGCTCCTTAATGGATTCCATTGCATACATTTTAGGGGCGCAAGCTGCGGCAGCAGCAAAAAATTATGCAACGCCCTCTGAAAAATGGCATCTCATGCAAATTGCCCAGCCAGCCCCGGTTGCGTGCTATTTGTGGCACTCCACACTGCGGCAACAGTGCGGCATGTTGCCCATTTGTTGTAAACGGAGAATGGGGAATTACTGTCGCTTGACGCGTTGTTTTAATATTGCTAAAATGAGTCGTCAAGCTGGACAGAGCAGCTACTGGAAACTGTAGTTAATTGAGTTTAAATTCAAGCGTTTATTTAGATAATTAGACAACGCCAAAAGAGCGATTAAATTATGATAAACTCTGATTTTCATTGTAACAGGAAAGTGTTGTATCACTTTATCGCCTTCAACATTTATAGCGAAGTTTCTAACAGTGCAAGTTGAAGGTGTGAGAATTTCTCAAGATACCTAGTTAAATATCATTTACAGATTTCCCTAGAAAGTGACAGTTGCTAGGAAATGTGCGTCATATTTGACAACACGTCTGGGGTTAATGAAAATTTATTACTCGGCTCGTGACCACTCGCAAAATTGAAGCACAAGAAAATCTGCACACAATTGGCTCAAAGCAAGCAACAATTGAGGCATAATTAAAACTAATTATGCCAAATGTCGAGGAAATGCTGACGTTGGTTTCCGAATAATACGTCTGAGAAACCATTTTCAAATAAACGTCAAAGTGTTAAAAGGTTCATAAATTGCTGCTGCCAACTTTCTTACCCCCTCTCTCCCTCTCTGTCTTCCTCTCAGACTACCTGCTGCCGTCTAGGAATCATGTTCAGAGAAGCTTCTCAATCCAAGCATAGACAGAGATGAGATGTATAAGTTAATAGAGCTGGTTTAAATGAATACGATTTTGGCTAGCTGTGCATATAAAATGAAAACAATACTAAAATTAAATTGATCAAATAAACTTGAACAAATAGGTAAAAATTGATGATACCTTAAATAAATTTCCCGACATCGGCAACTTATTAGTCCTTTATTCATTTATCCTCTTTTTGGTCTCATTATTTTTTTCTGGGTTTTCCATTATCCCATAGGTTTTGCCATCTATTGTTTAATTTAAAGATAAATATTAAATTTTATTGTTAATTTCTTTTATTTCATGCTTTATATTTTGGTGAGTTGACTGATATTATTCGTTGTTAATAAATAATCTATTATAAAGTGATACTATGTCAACAACATCTTGTATTATTCATGTCTGATGTTGGGTATATGCGATAAAATGAACTGGTTCAGTTCAGACGTTCATTGCCCATCCCTGAATTACAACTTTTGTGATTTCTTAAGTTTTTCGCGCTCAACGCATTTCCTAAGTGAAATTAATTCAAATGCAACGCGACGCGGCGGTCCCTGAAAATGTCATACGGAAGGCGCGAAATTTCACGCGTCTAGCGACATAACAAATGAGTATGTGTGTGCATGTATATGCGTGTGTGTGTATGTGTGTTTGTTTGTGTGTGTGTGTGTGTGTAATGTGTATTTATTTATTTTAGCTGCGCAATGTTGCGGCTGCTTGAGCGCCTTTTGTTCGCCAGGCTCCACGGCGGAAATTTAACCCATGGGTAAAAAACTATGCCGCAATTTTATTGTGTGAAAAATAGTTTTTGCATGTGCCACATTCGAATTTCTATGTACTGAGCATGTGTGTGTGTAAACTGCTATCCTTAAACTTGTTGACCTTTCCAGCAAATTCGTATAAGAAATGGTTTCAGAGTCATTTCTTAAAGGGACTTAGTTTCTTTTTCAATTTAAATTCAATTACTTAAGCAAAGTCCCAGTAATCATTAATCTGTCAAATCTATTTCATTTACAAATAGAAATAGTAACTAGTACCCAAAATAATAAGTCAAACATATACCACTAGAAAGATAATAGTTATACATAATAAAAATACATTGTCAAATGAAATGATTTTTTTACTTCCAGTTTTTCGTACACCTTAATGTCTTTTATGTAAAAATCTGCACTAATCTCACGTTTAATTTTAAATTTATATGCTGAATCTTTTTTCACTAAGCTTCTCCCATCCGAAACTATCTCAAATATATACTCTAATTTTTAGATTTTTCAACAAGTATAGAGCATATTTTGAACAAATATATGTAAGTAAATACTTTTTCCATTTTTTAAAGAAATATCTAAAGTAGTAGTCTACAAAAATGTCACAGTTTTGAACTTGAATACAATACCAGCTCAAAGCATTATCTTAGCTATAACCAGAAAATTGTATAAGAAAAATGTTTCGAAATCAATACGATAGTGATGTTACCTTATGGAGTCCCCAGGGTCGCCTCTATCAGGTTGAATACGCCATGGAGGCTGTTAACCAGGGCACAGTTACTGCTGGCCTAAAGAGCAAGGATTTCGCAGTACTTGTGGGACTGCATAAGCCATATACCGAGATAAGCGTATTGCAGCCAAAGATCTTATCCATCGATAGTCATTTGGGCATGTCATTATCTGGCCTATCATCCGATGCTCGCCTGCTGGCCTCATTTCTACGAATAGAGTGCTTGTCTTTCAAGCACTCGTATAACACAACCTATCCGCTTTGTAAATTGGTCAAGACTTTGGGCAATAAGATGCAAGTGAATACGCAACGTTATGACCGCAGACCCTATGGAGTGGGCCTTCTTCTAGCTGGATACGACGAAATGGGCAGCCACATTTGGCAGATCATGCCGTCGGCAAATGTTTTCAGTTGCAAGGCAATGGCCATCGGAAGTCGAGCTCAAACAGCTCGCACCTATTTGAATCGCTTTAAGGACGAGTTCCCGTTATGCTCCAAGGATGAATTGATTTCTCATGGTCTGCAGTCCATTTACCAATCCCAAAACAGTGCTGATAAATTGCGTGTTTCTATTGGAGTCGTGGGGAAAAATCATCCATTCAAAATACTTACGAATGAAGAAGTTGAATCATATCAAAGATCTTATCTTTCTTCAGTTAATATGGATAGTGCTCAAGATTCAGAAAGTGAACATTAATCAATTTAACAATTTATACAATTGTTTTGAATTACACATTGTTTTTGGTTAAATATTTAAAAATAATTTAAATCAGTTAAGAAACTGAGGCGCTTATCAAAATTTTACAAGAGAAGTTAAAAATAAACAAAGAACATTTTAAAAGTTTAATTACATTTATAATATTTTTTTTAATTATTCAAAAATTACTTAGGATACATATTATACACCTTTGATAAAAAATTCACTTTTTAACAAAATATGGCAGTTTTAATCATCAAATGGGAATTTCTTTTTTAAAGCGCCACACCAAATTGTGAAATCCTCTGTAAGCGACATAAAAGCAGCAGTTTAATGCTATGGTTTTCCGTTAACTGGAAGCCCGCTGAAAACCGATTATAGTGGGCCATAATATGCCAATTAAAATGTCGGCCAGTGTGGGATAAGCACACGAACAGAATCTCCGCCATAAAACTTTATAAAGTGAAACGCCAAAAACGCCCACTGCATCCACGCTCAAAGCTTTAACGCATATGGGGTAATAAAACTTGGCCAAAGTATTTAAGGTTTAAGCATGCTGAGGGGCAGGCACAGACAGAAAGAGAGAGGGAGGGCAAGTGGGAGAAAGGGGCATCAGTAGATAAACTATATCCTTGGCACGCAAATTTAGCGTGAAGTTGTTAGCCGTCTGTCTGCCTGTGCTGTCCCGCCCTTGCTCTGGATTTACCCGCTCCCTTAAATGGCATCCAAAACTTAACCACAATATGAGCAGTAACGACACCCACAACAGATGTCAGGGTTGAGTATAACTATTAAGTGAGCAATTTTGTGTCCTCGTTTGTTGTCTGCTTAGTGCGGAGCTTTCGTTGGGGGCGGTGTATCCAACATTGTGCACTTAAGATTGCCTCCCTTACTCCCTCCCAGGACATGATGTCTTGTCGCGCTTCTGGCTCTGAGTTGGTCGTAGGTAGGTAAACATCTTGAAGATCTGGTTTGAGTGCATAGCAACGGACACATGATGCAAAAGAGTATGTCTAAATTTACATTTTTGGTTTTCCAAACTCAGCAACAGAAACATAACCAGTGACTTCCAACTTCGCAGTTCAACGAGGCGTATGTGTAATAATTTAAATGCAGAATCATATGTAAAAGAGCACAATTTGAATTCATTTATTTATGTATTGGCCCGAATTCTGAACGTATTCATTTTAATAAATAGATAAGCTAAAGATGAAGGACCTTATAAATATTCTACTGGTTTGCTGAAATTCAAATTTAATTTATTATTGTATGTATTGTATATTTATTTTGTTATCTACATGTGTTTATCTTATTTAAATCTCTAATTTATAATTTATAAATTTCATGACAGGTTGTTATTGCACTTTCGTTAACACATAAATCCCTGAAGAAAGCTGCAAACAAAATCATTCAGATTAATGTGATTCCCAGCAAGTTTTTTGATTGTGCCTCAAAGTTTTGTCCAGCTCAGTCGAGTTTCAAGTCAATTACGATTTACTGAACTGTGTCTATTTTTCTTTTTTCTTTCGGCGAATTTGTGTTTTGTTGTCCTTTTGGGTCCAACTGCTTCAAATGGATTCCCAAAATTTGCGATGTATTCGAAAAGTTGACAAAACAATTACGCTTATTGAAAACATTATTCAGTATAGATGACAGACAATTCGATTGAATCATGAGTCAGAGCGCACCATGCCACTTACCACATAAATCCCAGAAGCGAGCTGTAAAAAATCATTCAGATGAATTTGATTGCTTGCCACCAAACCGCATTTCACGCCAGCCTATCGACTGCGAGTCAGAGTCAAACTTTTGGCCAGCACTGTCAGTTGTTTAATTCCGTTGAGGTTTAAGTCAATTGCGGCTACTGACCTGTCTCTGCATTTCCATTTATTTTTATTTTGGCGAATTTGTTTATTTTTTTTCTGCTGTCCTTTTGGGTGCAACTAAAAGCAATCAGTGGGATTGACCCGACGTGTCCAATACAAATACAATCTCAATATTTTTAAAATAACTTATTTTGTAGTTTCTTTATTTGGTTGAATATAAACTGGTAGGTTTAAAAGTTGCATATTGTTGAGATGTGCTGGGTAATTTAAACTCTTTATAGTTTTTACAACGACCCACACAACTGGAAACTATTAAAAACTAGTTAAGCAAATACCAAACTGAATTTTCCAACTTTTGACTTCTAATTTGGCACATTAAATATTTGCAGCTCGTATATTTGCCAACCAAAAAGCATAAACAATGAGCAAAGCGGTGCACAATATACCGCTAGAACTTATACACAAATACTATAGTAGAAACATGTGGGCACATTCCTATTCCAACTGCAGCACTAGCCAACCTCAACATCAAGGAAACATACCCTAAACATTTGCATAATGTGAGTGACGTAAAATCACTAGAGTTTCAAATATAAATTATAACATTTGGTTTTTAAATATTATCAGAATATAAATAATTATACTTTTATAAAATAATAAGTGAACTATATTTAAATATTAATCTAGAATTTAGATACTTAATAATAATTTAAATCCATTTTAAGCCTATGTAAAGGATATCTTCCAATCGTGCATCCTCTTAAACATATTTATTATGATTCTTACACAAATGTAATCATTTAAATGTATAGCACATTTTATTTTAATATAACATTTCATTATCATCTAAATGTCGAATTTTGAACAGGATATCTTGTAGTCGTTCCACCATCTCTCACACATATTTATTATGATTGTTTATTTATGCGCAGCCGTTCACCTGGTCTGCAGATTCATTTTGTCCGAAATTATGCTGCAGCATATGAATATTGAATGGAGCAGAAGGGTAGAATGTGGTATGTTGAATGAATATAATGAACAACCCGTTAAAATGTATTTATGTGCAGCAGCCATAATTTAATAGATGATTTAGGACTCGGTTTGTGCTTGTTTTCAGGTTAAGCGCACCATTAAAAGTTAGCCAAGTGTCGTTAAAACACTCGACAACGGCTCAATAAATTATATTATATATAAATTCAATATATTCATTTTATAGGTGCTTCGACATATTCATGCGCACATCCCTCTAGGGGCTACTTTGCTGTCAATTTATTTTGTGTTTACGCTAAACGAAGAATTAATGCTTTAAAGCATGGCATATTCTACTTAACAATTCTTGGAACAGCTTGAAGCCTTACCAGCATTCTAGCAAGTGCTTAAAGCATCAATCTGTGTGCAAAAGAAGATGAATCTGATTCTGGGAAATGGTTGACATACAAATATTGCATCTCAGGAGACGTGGCGAAGACAGAACGATTTCAAATTTCGCTGGAACTCAATTTAAAATGCGCTTTTTACTGCTGCGAAATGAAATGTCAATAAATAATAGGAAATTGCTCTTGGAATTGGCTCTTTATAATTTTATTCGAAATATTATAAAGAATTCCACTCGTATCAAAACTGATTAATTCCGAAAAGTATTTGGAATTTATCTAGCTTGAAATTTATCTTGCAAAATTTAGTTGAACTGATTCCGGTTTCTGCGCAAAGGAACACAAAAATTTCCGCAAAGTTGGCAGCACAATCGCGCCAATTGAGTTCGCGCCTGAAAACAAACTTCAATAAAGTGCAAATATTTCCTGGTGTAGTGGTAGACACACAATTCAATTGAAATGTGAGCCTGAATATTGGACAAGTGCTTCAATGGGGGTTAGTCGAGCACAGGGTTC
Organism: Drosophila paracracens; assembly: GCA_035044025.1. Lineage (NCBI taxonomy): Eukaryota > Metazoa > Arthropoda > Insecta > Diptera > Drosophilidae > Drosophila > Drosophila paracracens. Next base: position 2,662,133 of record JAWNMN010000398.1, read on the forward strand.
AAAGCGTGCAACATGCCACTTGGCATCGACTGCAGCACGTGCACACACAGCGCCCGGGTCATTGAATGGGTGGTTACGAGTTGGGTTGGTGGGGAGGGGGGTTGGTTGGCTTCTGATGTAGAGCCCAAGTTGCAATTGCTTTTTTCTTCTTTTTTCCCACATGTGCAACATTTTGTCATGATTGTGCAAATTGTTATTTTCCTCACGAAATTCAATAAAAAAATACAACAAGAAAAATACATAGATACATATACAAAAGGAATGCTGGCAAATTTCTTTTGTACACGTTCTAGCCGCTGCCTAAAATGTGGTCAGCTCGCTTTTTATGATCGCTAAGTTTTTCCGCAAAGTTTTATCTCTATCCGCTTTACAAGTTCAAGTTTTGCACAACACACATATGTATATGTATGATGTTTCAATTAAACACTTTTTGGGGTTTGTATTCGCATTTGTCTTTCCCGAAAAGTTTTGTCCAAACTCTGTCTCGCAATCTTCCTGGCTTTTCACAGTATATCTTGTAATTTTGTTGTGCCAGCCACTTGTGCATATGTAAATATTTGCAATTAAAATAATTGAGTTTTAAGTTGTCTATTAGACAAGTTTCTTGAGTGAAGCAAATCATAAAGTTTTCAAGCAACAAATTTCCTCGAAACTTTATCGGGTACATCTGCAAAACATTGTACAGAGTATCAACGAAAAAATATATATATAAATGGGAATATATTTAAAAATTAAAGTTAATCAAAGGCAAAAACCAAACAAACAGCTTTTTACTAAAACTTTGTCGAGTAAATCAACAACAAAAGGAATAACTCGACTCGTTTGCCAATTGCGAAAGGTAAGCTGATAACTTTTAAATCTGTCAACAATAAATGTTTAGGAAAGACTACCTTGATGCATGTTACGCATACGCAATGTGTTGCCACATAACTCTCAACTCAAAGGTGGCCACATATCTGTGCTTATTACACGCGATTTGAGAGCCCACAAAACATTACTATTGCCTGTCTTGCATTTAAATGGTTTAAATATGGCATACGAGAAATCGATTGATTGGCCAGCACTAAAGCCAAAGAAATCGACGTTTTTTAGTTGGCTAATATACATATACATTTTAGCTGGAATTCTTAAAAAAAAATGTATATCAAAGGATTTTTCTTCTTTTTCTATTGTTGTTTTTTTTCTGTGTGCTCCGTGCCCAGCGGATTTGGCAGCTGTCTTCAGTTTGTTGAATGGCCTTTTTTTTGCACAAAATGCGTTATAAATAGCCACGGTGTAGCTTTTTTTGGCAATACCGTACAGCTGTTGAGAAAATAAACTTGATTTGATGGATAACCTTTTTTAACCTTTATATTGGAAAATAAGCTTAATCCTTGAGGCTTATAATTGTGAACAGCAATTGAGAATATATCGAGTTTTCGAATGTTATGAAAAAGAAAGATTTTGGTAAGTTTTGCAAATGCCATAAAATCAATTTATGAGTTTGTATAAAATGCGAATCGGAAATTTTGTAGCGAATAACCCTGAAATACACTAAGTGCGTTGTTGGACACAAAATTAATAATAAATAGTAAATTTAAAAATAAATAATTGTAATGTATTCTTAATTTAAAATTGAAATAATTTTTTTAAATCAAACTTTTACATTCTAGAAAACTCTTACTCAGCCATCAGACATCAGCTCCTGGTCAATTTAGAGAACATCTATCATTCGAGTTGGCCTTTTGCACTTTCCTTGCCATATCCTTTTTTTTAACCTCCAACATATTTACATATGAATGAACACGGCCAGAAATACATCAATATCCTAATATTAACTTGGAATGAGCTCTGCGGCATTGTTTCTGTGTGTGTTCTTTGAAAATATTTCAAAGAAGTTATAAAAAAAGGGTCGGAAAAAACGACAAACACAATAAAATTCATATGAAAACCACCACAATATAAATCGAATCCATTGGGTATCAATAAATTGATCTGGTTTTTGGCCGATTAAATATACAACTCGTTTTTTTTTTGTAAATTTAACGGCATTCGAATGCTAATTTAAAACATGTATTACATCAAAGATGTATGCTCTTTTTTTGTTCTTTTCTGTAGTTATTTTAAGCCAATTTCATTTAACCAATAAAGTGATTTCTTTTATTTTTCAGCAATACGTATCGTATTAAAGGTTTATTTATACGTTTATGCCTTGTGATTTGCGCTGTTCTTTTGTTGATTTTTCGCTGTTGATTTTATTGACTTGTTTTTCAATCTGTTGAATTTGGTGAACGCCCGTTGGCCCCTTAGGTGTCGCGTTGGTTATGCATCGTTGCCCCAACGTGTGACAAGTCGACAAATACACAAAAAAAAGAGAGAAAATAATGAATAAGAAAATACTCCAACAAATCCGATACTTTTACAATGCCATTGGGCGAATTTTGGTATTAAAGCTGCGCTTTTGCTGCAGCCCCTCACAGTGGATGTGTGGCGTTTTCATTACTTTTTGCTCAACTTTAAATACTCTTTTGTTTTTTATACCCTTTCAGTTGGTATTATAATTTTATTGATCAGTCATAAGTGTCTCTCCGTCTGTTAGTCGGCCAGTTTTAACTTTATTTATTTTCTTTTTTTAAATTATTAGTGAAATTTAGGGATGAACATGTGGACTCCGGTTGCAAGTGTGTAGTTTCTTTTCATTTTCTCCGTTTTGTTTTTTTAATTAAATTGTCACTGTAAAATGGAGGCGGCAACAATAATATATTCAGTCGGCGTTTCATGTTTCCCTCGTTGCCGCTGCTGTGCTTTTTGCTGCTATTGACACTTTATCAGCCTCAATATAATTAAAATATGAGACACGTTTGCAAAACGGTATGCAATGCATTTAAAATAGCCATCATTGTCTTCAGCTGCAACTGTAAAACTACGGACAAAGTTCATTGTCATTCGAAATGAACAGTTAAAATTTGTTAAATTCTCTCATTTTATATCCAAGTTCATTTTCCGCTAGACGGCTCTACTCTAGAAAGCTCATTCTGTGATCCTTCACCCCTCTTAAGTATCTAATAAAAATATAACAACATATTTAACTTAAATAAATGCATATAATATAATATAATTATGTCTTAATCATTCATTAATCTTTAATAATTAAATCATTAATAATTCTGTTTATATACGGAAGACTTCTGGCTTTGCAATATCCTTGAGATATTTTATTCCTTTCATTTTAGTTTAATTTAATTAATCAATTTAATTTAACTTGATTTGTAACTTGAGTTTTAATTTGAATTAAATTTTAAAATAGAATTTCTTTAAACATTTTTTAAAATTATTGATAATTTTTAGTTCACATTTAATAAATAAAACAAAAATATAAAATTCGAATTTCAATTGACAAGCACCATCGATAAAAAGATGAATTCTATTAAAAAACAAAATATGAAAACTCACTCATGATCCACATCGGATTGCTAGATAACTCCTCCTATCTATCTATCTGTCTGTTTCTACTTTAAAAAATGATATAAACTTTATACTGTGTTATCTTGCTTAATTTATTAATTCACAATTACCATTAATTGCAAACAATTTTCATTGGCGCCTTGTTTGGCCTGCATCTGTGTAAATTGTAGTCTTAAACCATTTTAAGCACTTTGTCGGCGGTGGCATGATTGTGGTTATGACTACTGAAAAATGCATTATATTTAAATTGCTGGTCGTATTTTTATTTCAATGTGGCATTGTGGCGATTTCATGGCATCGAAATGCCAACGGCCACAGCTCTCTGGTCATTTTTATTGAGCTGCATGAATGTTATATAATGGGTAACTTATAATGGATTTCTACAATGCAATCAATGCTACAAATAAACAAAATCACAATCAAGATGAGTTATGTTCCGAGTTGCATCAAGATAGCTTAAAAAGTGAAACAAACAGACAGATGTGTGTCTGCTTCATTGTGTTACAATAAAATTATATTAATCACTTGATTAACTTGTGCAAATATCAGAAAAAACTATAATGATAAAAACTAGTAAAAATCAAAATACATTATTATTACTGAATGATAAAATTAGTTCAATAAAGGTATTTGTGCAGTTGTGTAAAATCTTTGACAGTTGTCTTGTTTCTAATTGTTTGACAATACAGTACATTTAACATCTAATTGTTGGTGTGTTTATACAAGGTACAAATACGTGGATATGTATATATATATCTATATTGCAACAATTTAAATGACTTTTTTAGTTTGTGAGTTTGTTAAAAATGTACAAAAATAAAATGTTTAATTGACTAGAGAGGCTGTTGGCAGTTCTTAGACATCAGTTATGCTCAAGTTGAGGCAGTTGATCCAGAAACGATCAATGGTTAGGTATACATGTGGCAGAGCATTGCCAATGCTGTGGTTCTCATCCGTATATGTCTGAAAAAGTATATAAAATAGATTTACTTTTGGATTTATTTCCAGTTTGGAATACTATACGCACCTGCTCATCGAAGGGTATATCGGCTCTTTGGAGCAGTTTGGCCAACATCAGAGAGTGTTGATAATGCACATTGTCATCACCGGAGCCATGAATTAGCAAGAAATCGTGTGTCCTAAAGTTATCCAAATGACCGAAGACACTGCTCTCAGAATACTTGAGTATATTGTCGTCCAGCGTTGGCAGGCCCATATACCGCTCAGTGTAAATGGTGTCTACAAGGAAGTGAGGAATGGCATTAAACAACCAAGTTTGGTGAGGGGCAATCTCTAGGTTCTTACCATAATACAACCAGGAGGTGACTGGCGCCACAGACACACCACACTGAAAGATGCGGTCGTTGTCCTGTTCGATTGTCTTGGCTGTCATATAGCCGCCATAGCTCCAGCCCCAAATGCCTGTCCGTTGGGCATCCACAAAGCCAAGATTATCCTGCATCCACTTGGTGACAAACAGTTGATCCTCCACCTCGTGATCGCCCAAATCGTTGTTCACCGAGAACAGCAGCTCTTTGCCCTTGTTGCCAGTGCCACGCCCATCGATATAGGCGTAGATAATATCCCTCGAGGTGGTGACAAACGCCTCATACCCCACGGTAAAAGAATTCGTAACGCGCACCGAGTTGGGTCCAGCATAGACAATGACAATCATGGGATACTTCTTGCTTGCATCGAAGTTGGGCGGCAACGCCAGCTTGGCAATCCCAGTGCTGCCATCCGCCAGAGCGACAGTAATGAATTTATAGCTGGGACGCAGCTTTTTCGCCAGATTGGCCCGATAGGCGGTATTCAGCTCCCAGTCGATGAGCTTCTTATGGCTGGGCGTGTCCACCTTCCGTATTTCCGTATACGAAGGATTAGGTCCATTGCAGGTGAGCGTATAGAAGTCGAAAGATTTGCTAAATGTGGCACTGGCTGAGCGGCATGCAACGCCATCCACATCAATATGATCGCAGCTGAGGCAATCGCTGTTGCTGTAAACATGATATTGCGCCGGATCATCCGGCTGAGTGGCCTGATAGTAACTGCAAAGGTAAACAAATTCATAAATCATCAAGTTTATCAAAGGTTTCTTTTTCTTTTGTAATCTGCTCCAAAAATCGGCTTACTTATATATATGTTTGAATACATTTATTAAATTGTATTCACAAATCAAGGTAGAGGTAAGAATTTGATTGGGAAGGCTCATCTCATAGCTTGTCCCCGTCCAAAAAGCTAGACTTATGAATGCTTTTTTATATTTATATATAAGTTAACTAATTATACTGGAAGACAGAGTATTGAGCAGTCGTGAGACTCCAACAGCAACGTTCAGGTTTACTTAAGTACACTTACAGCTTATCTTTGGCCTCATCGTAGCCATAGACAGTGAGCACAGTGAATTCACCGCGACTCTTCCAGATGTTCTCGCCCGTTTGCAGGTTGAGATTCCAGACCTGATACCAGTTATTGATGAAGTAGGCAAAGATGCAGTTGAGGCCATCCTTGAGGCACTTGGGTGTGCTCATGGCCACCCAGCCGTCGGGCTCTTCGATGCGCTTCACCTCCGCACAGACGCCCAGATGGCTGCAGCTTTGGAGCGAGGCGAGATTCTGGCGCCGGTTCATCCAGGTGATGAGCAGATGGCTGTTGTTCGACCATACCACATTCTGGAGAATGTGATCGGAGCTGACAATGTCGACAGGTGCATCGATGCGTTTCATGGTGGGATCATTGTCGGTCAGATCATAGACACGCAGATAGACAATCGGATTGGGTGTGCCCGACTTGGGATACTTGAGCTCCTCTTCGTGCGGATACTGCGAGTAGCCATTGGCACTATCTCCGTAGAGGAAATACTTAAAGGTCTGCACTTTGGTATCATCGAAAAAGCCCACGGCCAGTTTGGTGCCATCTGCCGACCACCACAGGGCGCTGCCGCTGCTCAGCACCTCCTCCTCGTAGACCCAGTCGGGCACACCATTGTAGACAATGCCATCCTTGCCATCCTCCGTGATGGCTATCTCCATGTTCTCCGCGAAGTGTATGTACACATTGTTCAGGTAGACATAGGCCAGTCGCCCCTTGAGTGGTGACCAGCCACAATACTGCAGCTTCTCACCTTTGTGTATCTTTATTGCCGCATTCGTGGCAATATCATAAACATCGTATTGCGCAACGTAAGAGTGCCGGAACTTCTCCGTCAAATTGTGACGCACCAGTATTTTGGTATTGTCCGGCGATAGCGTAAATGTGGCGCCTGTGTAGGAATTCTGAAAATGTGAATAAATATTAATTAATATATATTTAGTATTTGATTTAATTTGTTACATTTTAAATTTTAACTTAGCTAATCGTTTTAATTTTAAACAATTTATATTTATTTAATTTTTGTATAATTTTACACCAATATTTTTCAAATTTTAATCTCCTTAGGTTTGTAGACTATGTCTATATTATAGAAATAAATTCAAACAATTAAATAAATAAATACATTTAAAATAAATGTCAATAATGCAAGTACCAAAAAAGTGGATTCCAGAAAAATGGTATCCTTCTGGGTGGCCGCATTGAATTTGTGAATGGATCTGTCGCTGGCAGTATAATAGAACTCCTCATCTGTGAATAATTCAAATTTAATGGTTTATTAGCTGTGTTAAGTAAAAGACACTAATAAATTAACATATATGTCAAATTCACTATATATATATAATATATATTGTAATAAATATATATGTTTATATGAAAAAAAGTCAACAAACAAGAAACAATTAAGAAAATGAACTAAAAATGAACCAAAAATGTAAAATTATTTCGGAAATAATAAGCCAAAAAAAAAATGTGTAGATTATAATTATTAAAAATCAAATAAAAAATAAATATTTATTAATTGATTAAAAAGTAAACTTAAATAAAAATATAATTTTCTTACGAAAAGCGTAACAAAAAATAATTAAGTCAAAGCCAATAAATACATTTAATATCGCAATAAACCTAGCGTCAATATTATTGACGAGGATGTCGTAAAGTAGGGCGGAAACCGGGTCGTTTCCACAAATGTGGTTGACATTTAAGCCTTAAGAGCTTTAAATTTATGTTCGCTTAAAGAACTAAGCCCGTTTATACTTATAGTATTAGTCAATCTATTGTTTTATAGTATTCGTCTGACTGTTTGCAATTGTTTGGGCCCCAAAGCTTGCCAAATTTCAATAACCACTGCTGATTAGATTGTTATATAGTTGGCATTTTGGCAAGTGCCCAGCGTAAAGCCCTTGACGGAAACTGAAAATGTGCTCAACTTAATACAACTTATGTGGATTTAAGAAGTTTGTAATGCCAATGATTTAAATTGGTTAAAGGAGAGTAAATTAAATGTGTTGAATCATTTTTGCATTGAAAAAAGTAAACAACACTTGTGAAACCTGCTTTTGATTATTTTGTAGTACTTCATTCAGATATATTTAGCATTGGAACTTGAGCTTCACAAAGAAGTCAGCTCAAGTGATGCTTATGCTTAGACAAATAATGTTTTGATATTTCTGACAGCGGGCAATTAAAACGAAATCAATGGCTGTGCTAGATACTCTATCTTAACTGTAGATTCTAAAGGCTATCTAAGCACGGGTATTACTATAAACCGCTATTCGATTGCCCAAGTTAAGATAAGGCATAAGTTTGATAAGATTACTGGCTTTTGGTGTCCGATTCGCAATTAAAATACTTATTATTATTTAGTGCCTTCAGATAATGTATATTTACTGGTAAAGCTCGTGATTATGACAAATTAAATTAACAAAATTTTAAAATTAAAAGAAAAGACGCTTTTAAACTCATTTGTTGGTAATTTTGTCAAAAGTAACGGAAATTATAAGAATACTGACTTTTGCAATTAATATGTTAAATATTATTTATTTTATTTAAAAATAAAATGTATTTATTTTTGATTAAAAATAAAATGTATTTATTTTATTTAAAAATAAAATGTATTTATTTTTGATTAAAAATAAAATGTAGAATATCAGTATATATTTTATTCTTTTTCATAATTCTGTGGAAAAAATATATACATATATAATATAGATCAGATTAGCAAATGTTCTCATTAATGAACAGGAAATTGTGTTTTTGACATGTTTTAATTAATAATTAACTTCTGACTAGTGAATGACATACATGCCCACATATATATACATGTATATATGCATATATCCAACACAAATGCAGAGCAGGGAAACGAACCTCATTGAAATTTTTGCTATTCAGACCGCAAAAGCACACGCATTGTCAGCATTGATAAGAAATCTCAAGCTGGGAATTTCATGAACGCACAAACAAACAAACACGCACACACGCACACACAGAATGAACTCTGTGGGAAAGCACAGTCAAGGGGGAATTCAAGAGCACGACAAAAAATTACAAAGGCATCAAAAGTATGTGCTACAACAACAACAACAGCAGGTACTCCACTCACCTGTTATCCAAGTGCCGTTGAAGCCACGAAGGCCGCCGGTGCCGTAAAGTGCCTCGATCAATTCCCAGGGTGTCTTTAAATCATCCGCATCCAATTTGATGATCGCAGCGTGTGCAAAGCTGAGGCCCGCGACCAAAGCCAGTAGCAAATGCAATTTAACATGCAGCATTTCACGACACAATAACAACAGCAACAATACAAACAATAACAACAAGCACAAACAATATAAGCAATTCTTAACTTGTTTCACGCAAAAGCGAAAGTGAGAAGAATTCACGCATTCACCGTTCAAAAATAAAAACACTAACGTTCGGCGGCACGATGAAACTTCAACTGAATTCAAAATCAATGCTAATCACCAATTAGCGGCGACAAAACAGGTTGCGGCAGCAGCAGAGTCGACTCTAAAACACCCTGTACATGCATAAACACTTTAAATGGTAATTTCTTACTTATAATATGCTGAACAATATAGTTGTCTCTACAATGTTGGTGCATGCAAAGCTGAACAATAGCACCTATTATATTCACACATTATATTTGAACAGTGTCACCCTTCGGCTGTTTTGTTTACAGAGTATCTCGATCAACAAGTGAGACGACTGCGCAGCGCATTTCATTATTGTAGAACAGTTACCCAGAGCGCGGCAGTGTTGGTGTATTCTATGTGTTATCGGTACGTGTCATCGATCACGTTATCGATATCAGCTTAAGCTTAACTAATTTAAAATTGAAAGTTCTTTTTATTTATTATATGCCAATTAAAATCTCCAGTTACTAAATACAAAATGTTTCCTATTCGTTGTTCATGAATACGATGACATATTCGGCTTTGTGCGGACCTAAATATAAACCACTTAATGAACAAAATCTCATTTTTTGAGAATACTTAAAAAATTCAATCAGAAAAATGTTTTTTTTAGAAATTTCCGAGATTTTAGTTAATCAGCTTTTAGCAGTCAATTTTACAATGTTTATTTAGAGTTATGCTTAGTGTTATAAACAGAGTTCGTTCGTAAGATGATACTACGGGTGAAAACATGCATATATATATATATATATATATGGTGAGGACGTGTTGGCAATGTTTCGTCGAATGCTGCTTAGGTTTACAAAATTATAATAATTTCTTAATATTTTATGCGTTTTGTTTTCTGATTTCGTTTTTGTGTTTTTCACCTTAACGCCTAGTTTAAGTGGTAAACATAGAACGCGACTTGGGACTCGGCATATATATTTATTTATTGATGCACGTGAATTGAAAGGTGATTTTACTGTGCCGGTGGAGGCGGTTGTTGTTGTTGCAGTTCTTGCAGGGATGGCAGTTGCAAGACACGCTCCAGAATGTGTTTCTGCTGCTCCAAGTACTTGGGAAGGAAGGTCTGCAGCAGATCCACCTTGCGTTCTTCGAGCTCGAGGCGCTGTCGAGAGATTTTCGTCTGTTCCGCCATCAGTTGATTCTTGCGACGCACCTCCTCCAGGAAAAGCGACTCCAAGGAGTCGGCAGCCGGCGGATTACTCGAACCAAAGGGTCGTCCACGTTTCCGTGGCGTGGGTGTTGGTGCCAGGGCATTGCAACTGTTGCTGCTGCTGGTGGCAGCAACCGAGGGCGGTTGCATGTTCGCTGCACCATTGCTGTTGTTGGTGGCAACACTGATTGTGTTGTTGGTGCTGTTGATGTATGCCACGGCTGTAATGGCCTGATGATTGATGGACGACGACGTGGAGGCAACATTGTTGATGCTGCTGCTGTTGTTGTTGTTGCTGTTGTTGTTGTTGTTGCTATTGTTGTTGTAGTGTCCACTGCCACCAGCATAGCTCTGCTCGTAGCCAGGCTGAAAGTGCTGCTGCTGTTGTTGCTGCTGCTGCTGTTGCAGTTGCTGTGGTGTTTGCAGCTCAAGCAGCTGGCTGGGCTCGGCTGGCGAATACTGTTGCATCTGCTCCTGAAATGGCAACGAGCGGTAATCCTCATCATCGTATTCCTGCTTGATGTCGTCATACTGATCTGTAAACAATTCCGTACTGAAGCTCATGGTGCTGTTGTTGTTGTTGTTATTGTTGCTACTGCTACTATTATTATTATTATTACTGTTATTATTGTTGTTGTGGCTGCTGGTGTTGTTGTGGCTGCTGCTGTTGTTGCTATTGCTGCTATTGTTGCTGTTGTAGTAATTATTGGCCACCGACTCCGTTGTCAAATTGAGCACCGATTGCTGACCCGATTGTTGCTGCGACTGTTGCTGCGACTGTTGCTGCTGCTGCTGTTGCTGATGTTGCTCCTCCTCGCGTGGTGGCGACACATCCCGATTGTTGAGCATCACATCGGGTGGCAACGGTTCCGCATTCTTCGGCCTGTGCATGTTCTTTAAAATACGATTAACAATATCGTATTTCTTCCAGCGCATCGGATAACTCGATGGATCATTCTGCAGGTGTTTCTTCACACTCCTACATGGATAAACTAAACATGAATTTACGCTTCCTCGTCAGCAATTTGGGATAGCAACTTACCGAAATTTGGCCCTCGTCTGATTCACCTTCATTTGTATCTCCTCGGGCTTCACGTCGACGGCGTAACGTTCGCGCAACTCCTCGGACCATTGGGCAAAGAAGATGGTGTTCTTGCCGTTGCGTGTGAGACGCCAGTTCTCCCGGCCCCAAATCTCATAGAGACGCTCCTCCTCGCTGGGCATCCAATAGCGTCGCGCCTTCTCCTTGGCCTTGACCTCCAACAGCTCCTGGCTGCCGCACATATTCCCATCAACTTCGCTGGCCTCCGGCTTCTTAATATTTACTACTGCGCTGGTCGCACTGCTTCCTCCTCCTCCTCCTACTCCAGCTCCGACAGCAAGATTCAGCGACAAGTTATCGTAGTCCATGCGAAAGATGCCCGGCTTTGTTTGTTGTCTCGAAGCGTTACTCACTTGGCTCCACTGTGCATCACTCCGCTTATAAAACAGTTTGCAGCATTTATTCAATAGAAGCTTCAGTTTTTCGCTTAGAAAATCAACAATTAGGGATGGCTGCGAGTATCGATTAGGCAACGAAAGCGATAAGAGCAATTCGATTGCTGTCTTTTTTTTAACTCGACTTATTATTTAGTTACTTTCCTCATTTAGGGAATAAATATATATTAATTAATTAATATATTAATATTGGCATTAATTTTTACTCGATTGCTGCTCATTAAAATTAAAATCCAACCGGTTTCGCTTCTAAGCATCGATATTGTTTGTACACTGCTAAAATTGCCCATCCACAACAATGCTTGTACCCAGAACAGTGTGACCGGCAAGGCAAGCAATGAAATAACAAAAATACTAAATGGAAAATGTAGAAAAAGTAAGCAAAATAGTAGAAAAAGGGCCACATGAACAATACATGTGGAAGAAAAATTAAAATCTAATTTAATTTAAAATTAGAATCTTTGGGAAAATTCTATTCCTTAAGCTCTTAATTAAATGTTGCAGTCAAAATAATAAATATACAGTACATCTAACTAAAAATATAAAAAAAAATACTTAAATAAAAGTCATTTGTTTATTTAAATAGTAAGAAATAATATTAATTAATAAATAATAATATATTTGATTCCATTTATTTGAAACGAATGCAATTTTAATTCATATATATTTAAATTTAGAATCGTTTTCTATTAGACACGAAAAAATTATAACTTACCCAAATTCTATTCCTCCATTTCTTAAAAATATTTATCTTTCTATAAACTATATTTAAATAATAATAAAACAATCATTTTTATTTAATGCAGTTACATATAAATCAAATATAGGCAAATAACTTATACTCGAACATAGCACGAGCAAAATCCATCGCTATATAAAATATCGTCTAAGACAACGCCCATCTCTATTAGAAGACTTATCCATTATTTTTGTATTGCGAATTAAAACGCAACTTGGCCAGAATGAGCGATCCGGAGAATGACTCGAAGGTGAGACGAGGTCCCAAACACACGCGTCTGCGCTACTACACCTCCTACGAGGAGTCAACCATCGTCAAATTGTGGCGAGAGCATCTGCACGAAATCACTTCCTACACGGAGAATTCGTCCATATTTCGAGAAATTGCCTTCGGATTGCAGCAGCATCGCATCCGGCTCAACAAACAGGAGGTGCGGCGTCGTATCAGCAGCTATCGCAACAAATACCTGTGAGTAAAACACACACAGTAGATAGCACTCTACGAATACAATGGAGTTGTTTCAGATTGGAGCGCAGTCGCCTGGAAAGCGATCCGCAGTACAAATCCGAATGGCGTCTGTTTTCGCTCATCCACTGCATGTTCCAGACTGCTGGAACGGCCACCTCGCCCAACATTGCCCAAACAGAACAGCAACGCATGGAGCAGCTGGAGGCGAAGGTGCGCCTGGAGCTGCCCAACTTGCCCCGCTTTAGTCGCCATGATTGCAAACCCATCAAATTCGTACGTGATCCGGATGGTTGTCCCTTCCTCGAGGTGCAGCAGCAACAGCAGCAGCCACCGCCCTTCCACTCCAAACAGGAACTGGATTCAATTCCAACACTGCCCGAGCAGAAACGCTTCCCGTTAACGCCAGCGAATCGCATCAAGCAGGAGCCACATCTGCTGCCGGTGGCAGCCTCGGAGCAGTCGCTATTCACCGGCCTGGACTCGAATCCGGCGTGCTTTTCACGACGGACACGTCGTCGCATTTTTATGCCACGCGCGGGAAGCATAACGCTTGCTCAGATCGAGCAGCTGCAGAAGGAGAACGAGCTGCTCGCGGAGCAGCGGGACACGGATTTGGCCAATCTGGAGCTGGAGGAGCGCCAGTACCAGCAGCTAGAGCAGAACTTCGACATCTTACTGCATCAGCAGGAATTAATGCTCTACAATCTGGATGCGTATCCCGTCAATAAATCCTTAGATTAATTCCTAATCATAGTTCAAATGAGAATTTTCTCCATTTATGCAAATGGAAATCAACCTGAGCTTTATTTCGGGCTGCTTCCAATGAACACTTTTTGATCTCCAGCGCTCACTTTTTGTAGTTTATTTAATAACGCAAAATGTTATTTAGAGATTAATATTTGATTTGTAATTAAACCAAATACGTCGAAATGTTTAAGATCCCTTTGATATATAATTTTATGTTTTCAAATTGCCAATTAATCATTACTTAATTTAAATTATTTTATTTAATTATTTTTTCATTCGAAGCATAAACAAAATATGTTTCAAAAGACTAACTAACTTTAATTAATTTTGCATTTAAATACGAAGCCTAAAAAAGTCTTAATATTGTTTCATAAGTTAATTTTTAAATTTTCTTATGACATTCGTAACTCAACTCTAATATAAACAATAATCTCCTCATTGAGCGACCTCGTTTGGTATTTATGAATATTTGCAATACGGTCACTCTTCGAGGCGTTTTCAACTCATTGCGTTCAGTACATTGTTTAGCTTGGAGTTATTTATTAAAATGAGTGCTGGCATAATAACGAACACGATTCGCATGCTGCGCGTAAGCAGCCGCACCATCAAATGGCACGTACCAACGCTGACTGCAGTGCGTCAATATGGTAAGCAGAAGAAAAACTTGCAGATTTCATAACAACCGGCAACAAGTACATGAATGTAAATGCATCGATACTTTTTAGCCGCACCGCCGAAGCGTTTCTATAAAACGACAAACGTACTCTGCACGGATGCGGGCTATGAGGTGACACTAGATCATCGCAAACTGAAAACGCCAAATGGAACGTTGTTTACAGTTAAAAGTGAGCCACTGGCGATTGCCGTTGCTACTGAATTCGATAGCCAAAAGGATCACATTGAGCGCTCCCGCATGCATATTTCGGCTTTATGCTTCACGGCCATCGACAATCCCAATAAACTCACCAAAACTGATATGGTCAACTATCTGCTGAATTTTGCTGCGACTGATACAGTGCTCTTCCAGTACGATGTGAGTAAAGCAATGAAGTAAACGATACTTTTTTCCTATCGATATTTTTAATTGCAGGACGAGAAAGATCTGCAGGAGTTGGAGTGCAACGAGTGGGATCCAGTGATCGACTGGTTTAATCAGCGTTTTGAGACCAATCTGCAGAAGACAAATAACATAACACCGCCTCAGGTCACCGCAGACGATAAAATGAAAATTGCCAAACATTTTCAATCGTACAACCTCGATACGCTGCATGGTAACACTTTACAGCCTCTTAAATGGCAAATGTAACAAATGTTCTGTTTTTGTTAGGCTTCATCTTTGCTGTGGACACACTAAAATCGATAGTGCTCGCATGTGCCGTTATTGAGCAAATGTTATCGGTGGAGAGAGCAGTTGCCTTGTCGCGCCTAGAGGAGGAATATCAGCTAAAGTTCTGGGGACGCGTCGAGTGGGCTCACGACTTTAGTCAACAGGAGTTGCAAGCACGCTTGGCTGCCGCTGTGCTCTTTGTGCATCTTAATTGTTCCGAAAACTTTGTTAAAGAGAAATTACTATTATAGGCTTGTTGAACTTATATCGTTTTTAAATCGCTAGTAACTATCGAAAGCAGCCTCTTTAAAGCTATCTGGCAATGCTAGCAAGCAGTTCAAACAGTGCATTGCACTGCTTGGCACTTTGCGCCAGTTTTCAACAGATTTTCATCTTATCAGCACTGCACTAACGTAAACAATGTGCGATTTGCAGGCAAAGCAGACGTTACCATTGAAGAAAATTTAAAGGCAGCCCGTGTGCCTTACGCCTTCCCCCTTCCACCTGCACACTATCCGTATTCCCTATCTCGTTCTCTAATTCTAAGTGTATGTGTGTGTGCACACGACTCTCTTTGTCTATACACAAATGTACAGTTTTTTTTTTTCTCTTTTGTAAGCCTTGTCAGTTATCTGCTGTTTGCTTTGATTTTTATCGCATCCTCTGCTGATATGGATCATCATCCATAAGCAACGATTTCACAGTTGATTCTCAGACCTTCCCTTGTCAAGTTGGAGTTTAAGTTTTGTGTTAATTGTTTTTTTTTTGTTTATCTTTATAATTATAGTTATAATTATAAAATGATGAGAAATGAAGACACGCCAATGGTGACGTAAGTTAAAATGAGGGATAAAAAGGGTGCAAAAGAAGTCGTAAATTTGTGCAAATTCTTAAGACGAAAAAAAATTCTTGGATAAATTAACATAAAGCGTCGGCAAGTCGCCAAATGAGCAGCTGATTTGTTAAATAGGCGTGAAAGGGATAGACTGCTGCCAAAGAGCGTGGGATCAGCGGCAACTGTCGCCGCTGCAGGTGTGTGTGTGCGTTTGTGAAAAAGGGATGGCAAGAAGGGGAGAGCTTATAGTGCAAGTGGCTACGCAGTCTATTTCTTTTTTCTTTTGCTAGCTTCTTCCATTTTTTGTTCCTTTCAGTTGCTGCAATTGCGTTTCAAACTTGCAGAGCAAGTAGTTTAGCGCTATTTGCACTTTCCGTAGTAAAAATTACCCCCCCACCCCCTTCAACATCCTTCCCGACCCACACACACATACACAGCAAACTTATCAACGGGCACATCAAATAGAAGCGCGCACACACGCACACATATATGCATGTATGTGTGTGTGTGAGTGCTATTGTCGTGTGCCCTGATGATGGTAGGCGTGGGTGGAGGGGTGTGGCATTAAGTAGTCGCCGTAGTTTGGTTTAAGTAACAAAACTTCAAATTGAATTTTTCGTTACAGTTTTTCGCTTTAGCACCTATCAAAAAAGAAAAAAACCCCTTTCATGTGCTTTTTTTTATTCCCGTTGCTCATTACGTGCATTCGGCTACAGTGCTTGGGAGAAGGGCAGGGGCTTGCGCTTACATTGTGTTAAAGTTAAACACCGTACTTGGCAGCCATCAAGCGGCTTAATTCCTTTTTGTTCTTTTTATACTGGCGCCATCTGCAGCAAAAACAAAACGCATCGCAGTTTCGATACTTGATCATTCGATATACAGCATATAACCATTTCACTCACGCTCGCATTTACAGGCGCAGCAACAATTACGGGACAACACCAACGCTGCAGCAGCAGTCTGTGGAGCGAGATGGCAATGGCAACAACAACAACATGCCGACACCAACACCTTCGCAGATTTTCTGTTTACACGGCCGATCAAACAACGTTGAAGTCGAAGGTTAGTTTCTATGCAAATAAGCAGTCAGAGAGAGAGAGAAAGGGGTAAAGGGGCACTTTTCGTGTCGATTTCAATCAGCGCCCAGCGTTATTCATAAATTATGAAGTAAACGCAGCAGGCAACGGCATTTTGAAGCAAAAAACAAACATGCTATAAACAGAGAGAGAAACAGAAACAAGTAACGGCAAAATTAGTTTTCACAGCATTTTTCGTCGAGCTTATTATTATTGTTGCTGTTATTATTGAACGTTGTGATTGCTCAGTTTAAGTTTGGAAATCGAAAATATTTTCTGTTTGCAATTTGTGTGTTATTACCCGGAAAGCGCGCTAATTGGCAGACGGCACGGAAATGGAAATGAATGACGACTGCCGTGTTTATCGACAGACTTCGATGGCGAAAACTGAAACGATAAAGATGTCAAAGTTGCCGCCGCGTCTGGAGGAGGTCCATCTGCCTGCTGTCTACGGTGAGAAAGTGTCTCTAACGCCCCACATCACCCATCCACCAACACCAATATGGCAAATGCCTAGAGGTGGGCGCGTGTCAAATTAAGATTGAGTACTTGTAATTTACCGTCGTGCTGTCACTGTAAAATAATCACGATTTTAGTTCTATTTTGAGGCAATTTAATTTAAATATCAATCTATAATTTATGATAAATTATGAGATGCATATTTATTTACAATATTATGTGAAAAATCATACACGAACCAAAATAAGGCAGCAGAAAAATGTTCGGTTTGGCCACAAATCCAGCAATGTCTTGCCATCAATCAGTTGATGGCTTTCAACTTGGTCGCAAATTTGTGGCAACAGCCGAAGCAGCTGTGGCAGCTTGGCTGTAATCAAAATTTATGTTGGACCGCTGCTTGACTATTGCCATATGCCATAAATTGCCAAGAACTGGCTCATAACTTACGTGTGACAACGCTGCCAAATAAATGAACGCCTCATTTTTCTATATGCGAAAATGGTCAGCGCAAGCCACTAACAGCTTCCAGTTCCCAGTTTCGATCGACTCGGCAGTTTAATTTCCTCTTTGAAAAGTAAACATGCTGCATGCTGCATGCGGCATGTCCGTGAAAGCGCCGTTTTTCGTTTGGCGTCTGATTGGATTTATTGGCAGGCGAACGACCTTAAATGACATTTACATCACCGTCTAGACGGAGTTGCTCCCGACACCATCCTCGGCATCCCGTCCAATATAACCAACTGCGCATCAGACGAGACCCGGCTGTTGCCTAATCAGCTAGCAACAATAATGAGCCAAGCATGTCGCTTAACAGTTATCGCAAATAACTAGCTGCCCCTGCAACGCGTTCCAGCTGCGACAATCTCGTGAATCGCAATCTGACAATAATATCAACGACAATAGTTATCAATTGCATTCCTATTGCATCTGTTGTTGTTGATTTTGCTGGCTATGCTTGGACTCTGTGCCATGGATTTTCTCAATCTTCCTGAGCTATGGAAGTGTCAATATGCTGAATATCCTGTAAAATGTGTAAAATCGGCTGTAAGCAATTAGTTAATGAAATATTTAATATTACTAAGCAAACATTAATTCGATCTAAAAAATGGTATTAGATTATACTTAATAGATATAAAAAGACATTTATATATTGCTATCTGAATCTCTTGAGATATGGATAAGACGTGTGTATTCGTAACGGTTTTTGTTACTTATACAATCAACGACGGCCTTCTCCAATATATGTGTTTGTATATAATTATCCGATATTGTAAGGTGTCTTTGAACATTAATAATTTATAGAAAGCGAGTGCGCATTGTTGGCATTCGAGGGACTTCAATGAATGCCAATGCGGCATGTCTTCCGAGTGGCATGCCACACTTGCACATCTGGAGCTGGCAAACAGGAGGAACAGCAGCAGAACCAACGTGGACCAATTAAAGATGCAGATGAATCGGAGCTGTTTAAATTGCAAGTATGATGAATTTTATGCAACGATGACGATGACGAAAGAAGCATTACAAAAGAAAGCAGCTGCCAGCTGAAGCGGCAAACTGTGTAAGGGTGTAAGTGTGCGTGTGTCATGACAGTGTGGGTGTGTGTGTGTGTGTGTTGTGTTTGTGCGGGTCTAATAGGTGAAATGTTCATGTGGCATTGGGAATTCGTACCTGTACAGCTGGCCCCAGCCTTGGTTATGCACTGGAATTTAATTTCGCTGCTGGCATTGTTACTGCACATTGTGCAGTAGGAGTTTTTCGAAGACTCTGGCAAGGATTGCGACGGAACAGGAGATGGAGGAGGAGAAGGAGCAGGAGCAGGGAAGGTGATGTCCTTGTGCTGAATTCAAATGAAGAAACCGCGCAAACGAGCAAACTACAACTGAACCATATGCACATTCTCTCCCTGTGTGTGTGTGTGTGTGTGTGTGAGAGTGGGGCATGAACAAAGAAAAACTGCACAACACGAAGGGGCAGTGTGTGGGGTTGTTGCACGGTGTTTGGGGGGTGTTCAAAAAGAGTGCAAAGAATATGCAGCGGAAATGACAAAGCATGAAATACGGCTGCGACAAATGCAATAAAGTATTTAATAGACTGCTCCTAGCCAAACGGGAAAGCAGAGCGAGCGAGCCTGTCACTGACACCAAAACTGGCTACCCAGGCCAGGACCAGCAGCCAGGTCCAAGTCCTCTTGCGTGTGTGTGTGTGTGTGCCTTGGACAGAGGCTGAGCAGCGGATGGGTAAATGGGTGGGAGCATGGGAACCATGGCAAACAGCGTCGGTGGTCATTATTCACGTACCATGTTAAATAAATTTAAATGCCTGTTTTGTAAATATGTAAACGGCATAACAGATGGCAAGCGAGCAGGATGCAAAACACACAAAGAATGCGAACAGCAACAGCAGCAAAGGGGAGCAAGGAGAGCGGGTAATATTGAGAGGGAGATAGATAGAGAGTGCTGCTACGAGTATTGCATGCAACATCCCTGGGGCCAAAATGTTGCATCGCATACGCCGCATGGTCCAGTTGATATATTTTTAACATTCCTGCAGAGAAAGTAAGCAAAAAAAAAAAAAATAAAAAACAAATAGAAATGCATGTAATGGCAAGAAATACGACTGTAAAATTGTCATCGCTGGCTTTTCCTTTTCCAGCAAGTGCCCGATTTTGAAGTAAAATGCTAAATGCTTTGCTTCTGTTTTTAAGTAGAGTTTGAGCTGAGTTTGTTTCTTTTGCATTCTGCGAGGAGAGTGCAATATTTAAATTGCAAAACACAACACAAGCTCATTATCAAAACAATTGTATATCGTTAACGGTTTCTTCATGATTGCAATGCAAACTTTTGAACTACACCCAGCAAAAAATTGCTCAATAATTTAGTAAACCGCAATAAGTTCAATATAGTCATAAAAACAGAAAGTAATATTCTGCTGATTGTTTATTGTTTGGTGACCTATTTGAAAATTTTAATTGTAATAAATTTTTAAATAATTTTTAAATATATGAATGCAAATTTCTTAAAATTAATTTGTTTTTTTTTTATTTTTTACAAATTTCAGAAATATATTTCTTAAAAAAAATTATTTTTAGAAAATTTATTATTATTATTTATTAATATTATTATTATTATTATTATTATTTTTACTATTATTATTATTATTATTATTATTTAAATTGCTATATCTAATGAGCTAGCTAAATTTTAGAAACATGTACTGTTTGTAGATTTCGGTATTTGATCAGTATTTAAGTATGTAATTTTTATTTATTTAATTTTTGCTATTTACGAGGTTTTATAAGCCTTCTTAAATATTGCGCAAAAATGTTCAAATTCGATAAAAATTTGTTTAAGAATTTATAATAAAATTAAGATGTGTGTAAGGGTATTAATCTTCGGAGGGACTTAGGAATCTGTTCCTTTTTTTTATCTTAAATTTGTTATTATCTTTTAGTTTTAGTTTCTTTTAGTTTTGTTTTTTTAAATTACTGTTTATATTTTTTCCACGATTTTCCTTTTCTTCACATAGTTTTAGTCGATGTTGTATCGCTATTTATCCGTTTCCTTATTGAACCGAGTATCATTATTATTATTATAATTACCTTTGCTATTATTTACTTTAATTGTAATCCTTAATTTTTTTTTATTTATTTGCAGTTCGGGATCATTGTCATCGTGCTCGCAGCGAGGGAGTGGACTTGAAGGCGCGTCGCAAGCTGATCATTGCCAGCGTTTTGTGTTTGGTTTTCATGATTGCCGAAATTGTGGGTAGGTTGTCCACACGATGAGGCAGGCGGGCAGACAGCCTTCCTTTAGTTTTCTTTTTACGGTTTTTTTTTTTGTCCACTGTTGCTGTTTTGCGGCCTTTTGCTTTACATTTTAGCATTTCACTTTGATTTTTCTGGTATTGTTTGCTTCCAATTCCCCCAACTAATTTCGCTCACCTCAGAGAGCCAGAGAAGCGAACGTAAAGAAAAGCTTGGGTTAAAAAAGTCAGACAAACAAAGCAGAAGCAGGCAAAAAGGAGAAAAAAAAATTAAATAAGAAGGACGACGAGACGATTAAAAACTGAACACCGGAAATGCAACAATATGACGACCGGAAGGGCTTACTGTCTGTCTGTTCCCAACACGCCCAGGGGGTAGGGTGGGGTGATTGAGTGAAGTGGGCTGTTATACAATAAACATTTAATTTTCAAGCGCTGCAAATGCGAAACTGTCCTTAGTCCTGCCACTCCGCCATAGTCTGGGGCTGTTGCTGTTAATCGTTTTGCAATTACCTACAATGTGCCGTCGTTGCCTTTGGCCACATACCTCTCCCTCTCTCCCTCTCCCTCTCCCTCTGGTCCTTTTGCCTTTGCCTTTAAATCGAATGCGGCAACTCCCTTTTGCTGTTTTGCCAGCAATTTCATGACGGCGGCAGTCGGTCGAAAGTGGAAGAGTATCAAAGGGTTGGGGTGGGTTGGCAATTTCTTTGTGCCGCCCTATTTCCACAGATTGCAAGTTAATTTTTTTCCTTTATTTTCTCCCTTTTTTTTTGCGCATTTATTTACACTTTACACTCTCGCACACACACACTCTGTCTCTGTCCCACAGGTGGCTATTTATCGAACAGCTTGGCCATTGCAACAGATGCGGCTCACTTACTCACCGATTTCGCCAGTTTTATGATCTCACTGTTTGCCATCTGGATTGCCGGACGTCCATCCACGCAACGGTAAGTCTGCACCACCCAAACACTTGCCGTAAACTGCATAAGGTAGACAGCAACTCGTATTCGCCTTTTGACAACCAAGGGGAAATCAATAAAACCGTAAACTTTTCTCCTCTTTTTTTTCTTATCTTCTTTTGCGTGCTTTCCCAACTACTTTTTGACACGATGCTCAAATTTGGTCTGTTCCCCCATGCGGAACTCGAACTGCACCCAGCAGTTAAACAATTTTTGAATGAACTGCCAAAGAGAGCAGTCAAATGCTTATTTTTCATGAAGTTGTCTGTGCTGCAGTGCTTAAGAGAGTTATTTGTGTAGATGGCAACAAAAAACATTTCTTTTAAATTTTTGTTAACATTTTACAGCGTAGTTGTTTGAATCATTCAAGCATGTCCCTTTTGCAAAACTTTCAAAGAAATTATTAAATGTGCTTAAATATAATATTACAGTAGGAAACTAATGCAAATATATTGTTAATATGATATTTAGTAGAAGTTAATCCAAAATAAAGTTAAATATGCCCATCATATATAACATCTTCAATAGTTCAAAATATTTTGCAAATTGAGTCTGTTTATAACATTCTTTTGTATTGTGTACCACATCTTTTAAATTTTCTAGATATATCCATTTATTGCTTGTGTTAACTGAATCAAAAGTTGTTTTTGTAATAAGGACTCACATTGAAATATCTCTAAAAATATTGAAAACTTTCATATTTTTAATACAATTTTTATATTTTAAATTACGTATTTTATATATCTACTGAGCAACCTTAATATGTAATACGGCTAGAGCATTTCACGAGCCTTTAGAATGTATTCCAGTAAGACAAAATCTTTTGCCAAGTATTTTTTGCATATTCTTTTTCTTTTGGCATAATTTCTGCCGCTTGGCTGGCGTCTGCGTTGCAGTTGCATGTCCCTCTTCGCCTTCGTCTAATTAGGCGCAAAGCCTGTTTCCAAATTTTCACTGCCTGCTGCAGTTGCTATTGCTGTTTGTAGTTTTGCTGCTTTTGCTGCTTTTGCTGCTTTTGCTGCTTTTGCTGCTTTTGCTGCATACATTTGGCCATTGCACATTTTTCAATTGGTCTTTGCGAACTGCGTGTGTCTCCCTCCACCCTACACCCTCACGTGCCTCCTGCTTACTGTACCCACTCCCTTTTAAAGCAAAACTATGAAGTGGGTGCTTTGCATCCATCTTGTGCTCGCATTCATTCTCATTCCCGTTCTCGCATTTTCATTCTTGTTCTTGTTCTGGTTCTGGTTGCTCGCTGCTCGTTGCTCGTTCTCTTCTTGGCTGGTGAGCTGCGCCGCCCGGCACGTTCTGCTCATTCATGCAAAAATCTCACTCACTCGACGACTCGACTCGACTGCAGCCACAAAGTGAATAATGAAAAACTTTTGCAATTTCAAGCGTGTTGCATGGTAATTTTGTAAATTTTCTGCCGTTGCTTCAGACTTTGTTGTTGCTGCTGCTTCTGCTGCTGCTGCTGCTGCAAGTGAAGCGGCTGGTTAAAAGCCTCAGCCTGATGCGGTGTTCCTGCACCCAGCTACTGCCTGCCTGCCTCCCTGCCTTCCTGCTCTTGCTGCGGTTCAGAGCCTTGCGTTGCCATTGCTGTTGCCAAGTTGACAAGCCTAATTTATCAAAACAAAACACATTTGCACAATTGCAAAA
The DNA here is from genome assembly GCA_035044025.1 of Drosophila paracracens. Lineage (NCBI taxonomy): Eukaryota > Metazoa > Arthropoda > Insecta > Diptera > Drosophilidae > Drosophila > Drosophila paracracens. The sequence continues at coordinate 2,686,053 of JAWNMN010000398.1, forward strand.
GCAAATGCAGCAACGCTGAACACCAAACAATGCACATTGGTGCGCAATTAGTTAAACTCCAGATCTATAAATCAAGTCCGTCAAAACTATAATATTTGCAAGCTTAGGCAACAAATAAATTCGGATCTGAATATATATGAAGTGGTTACGTAACATTATTCCCTAAACAAGTTTGCTATTTATTAAGTACACCTATTTTGCTTCTTATAATTAATAAAAAGAATCGCTTATTAAAGAAGATATTATTCGGAAAAGTAATACAAATTTTCTTTAAAAATTTCAAAAGTAAAAAAAAGAATAATTATTTGCATGGTGCTTTTTTTATGTATATGCAGATCTCAAATATTAACTTTTTTGTTATATTATAATTAAACATTAGTATTTCACGAATTCACATAAACAAAGATTTTAGGTATTTTGATAATTTATATTTATAAAATTAGTGCGATTCGATCTCGTGATTCCTTATTTGTTTCCTAATGCAGACAATAGCTAAACTCTAAATTAGCAGCTGAAAGAGCAAATTTCCTTACTATTTTCTGAATTTCATAAAGAATTTTATTTTTGAACAGGGGTTTGCATTTCTACTGTTCTACTGTTAAGAAATTTAACTTCCCAAAAATGGAAAAAAGCATATTTTTTTCCTGAATTTGATTTCATTTTTCTAAAAACCCAAAATTACTATAATAATCTGCGTGATTTTCTTCGCGTCTATTTTGTTCCGAGTGCACTCGACTTATGCCCAGTTAATTTATTTCTTTATGATCAGCGACCTTGAAAACAATTCGTTGTTATTGAGTTGTTTTCTTGTTGGAATTGAAGGCAATCAAATGAACTGCCAATATGGTATGTGGGCGCTTGTGTTTATCTTTCTTTCGGCTATTTTCCACTTCATTTTGGCCAGTATCCAGCCCAGTGTGCCAACGAATAAGGTGGCAAGGTTCGCTGGCAACGCTCCCAGCAGCCAGTTTGCGTTGAGAAACCGACACCAGGGAGTCGGCAGGCGGTCATTAGGCAAATGGCTGCACTTGCAGTTGAAATGCATATATATATATATATATATATATAAATATATATGATATATATATATACATATATATAGTAAGCCACACACATTGGCACAATCTGCTGTTAGCGAGGGGTGTGCGGGCCAGTTGCGGAGGTCGACGGATGTTTGCTGGAAATTAAATTGTATTATTATGGCGAGACATTCGTTGCTCGCCATTTTTGTTGTACATTGTTGGCTGCCGGTGTGTCGCATTATTTAGGCCGGCAGCCTGCATGCCGCACACACAGAGACGGGCAAGCAGCGTGGCAGGCGGGGTTTTATAGTTGGCAGGCTGGCAAAATTGTTGGCGTTTGTCATTATTTCAATTTTATAACGAGAGTGGCGCCCCTTGCGAACCGCGCTTTAATTGAACCAACGACGGTTCGCTTCCCTCCCCCCAACCCATCCCCCACCCCATCCCCATTCCCATTCCTGTCCAGGTGTTGACTTTGAACCCACCAGAAAAAGACAAAATAACACGCCGTACATGCAATGCGCTCATTACATTAGACAACAGCAACCAACTCCGCTCCACTCCACTCCAGTCCAGTTCTGTCCAGCCCAGCCCAGCCCAACCCAACCCAAACACATACCCTTAACCCCCTGTTGTCTGTCCTTGCTCCTCCTGCCTAGCTGGACACTCGGCGCACCCCTAAAAACCCGAGACACTCAAATTAAAATGGCATTTGACAAATTTTTGGGGCGCATTTATCAACTTATGTTAATTTTATGCCGCCCTTTCGCCTGCCACTTCACCTCTGGCTGCCCATCGAGCTGGCGTCGGGCATGTTCATGGAAATTGCATTATCATTTGATTTAATGTTATGATTTTTACGCATATATTCATATTTTTATTATGGGGATAGTTAGTTAGTTGTATTTTACGCACCTATTCTTACACATACTTATAAGATTTGACTTAAAATACTTCTCGTATAAATTAGAATGTTGCAAGCAATTTTTGTGTGTGACAATATTTTAATAATAATTATTTAAATAAAACCAGTTTTTGTTAGTCTATAAAATGTAGCCCAAATTAATAATATTTAAAATAAGATAAAAAAAAGGACTTTAGAAAACTTTTAAAAGGCTAAGAAAAATCATAACTTTTTATTTCTTTATTTATTTTAGCGTGCATGTTTTTACATTTTATTAATATGTACTTTTTATTTTTTAAATACAATTTAATTGTTGCCTAATATAATATTATAATTTATATACCATAACTCTATCAAATTAATTCTACTCCATCCATCCATGCATAATATCCTTGACACAATCTGAAATCTGACACATGAACTTATTGCAAAGTTTTAAATCAACTCGTTTGCTATCTTCGACAGAATGTCGTTTGGCTGGTATCGTGCGGAAGTGATTGGTGCAATGGCCTCCGTATTTATGATCTGGGTCATCACTGGCATTCTGGTGTGGCTGGCAATTGGACGACTCATTAGTGGAGAGTTTGAAGTGAATGCGGAGATCATGCTGATCACATCGGGTCTGGCTATTTTGGTTAATGTCATGTAAGTAGCGTTTTTGTGTCCTAGCTGTCTAAATCTCTGGCTTACTGTCTTGTCTGTCCTGTCTGTCTGGCTGTCTGTTTGACTGGCTGCCTGCAGTTTTTGGCCCGAGCTCCCTTGGGCAGTTTTCCAATTGCAATTGCCGCAATCAACTTGTCCGGGTATGGGCCAGCAAATGGGTCAACAATGCAACTATCCTGGCACACAGTCAGGCAGCTGGGCAGCCAGGGCATTTCGTACACCAAACATTCCGGTTCTTCAAGCCATTTCCGCCAGTTGTTGCGGTAACTTTCTCCACATTTTAGCGACAACTTTTCTCTCCACACAAGTTTCGAATTTTTTTGCGTCAACAAAAGGCAAAAGCGACGCAAACGATGACTGCAACTACGGCGACGATTTTTGTTGCCTCTGTTTGTGTAGGGCTACTCCCAAGGCGTAGCTCTTCTCCTCTCTTATTTTAGAGAGTTTAATAACTTTGCGATGTGATTTACCTGTCTTAAAAGTTGTTAACTAATTGAATTGAAAGTGGAACACTTTGATTCCGTATTTTGTGTAGCCCTTCAAATTGTTTTTATCTGCAATTTTACAACACCCTTCCAATGTTTCAAGCCTAGTTCAGTTAGGCTTTACAAAATATTTACATACTTTTACTTTTCAATATTTTAACAAATTATTAGCTAATTTTTTAGTTATAATTGAGAAATCTTTGACTCAAAATGCTGTTCAACAACTTTTGAGAAGCTAAAAAAATGTAATTTTTTTTTTTTTTTAATTTTGCTTTGCATGTAGATTTAAAATATAAACATTTTAACTTGAAGGATGTAAATTTGTATCGATTTTCGATCGACTTTTTAAGTGATTCGAGTAGCTTTCAAATTTCACTAATAGCAGTTTTCTGATTTACTCATTAGACAAGCAAAGCTTTTAAATATTCCACATCAGTTCCCAGCTTATTGAAAACTGCAAACTTTTATCGATTTTCGATAGACTTCTTAAGTGTTTTAAGTGGCCTTACAATTTGAACGACATCAGTTTTCTGATTGACTGTTTTGATGGTCGCCACTCGAAATTGAAATTGTTCGCGCTTAATCGAAATAGAGTGTTTCATGTTCGTCTGATATTTGAAAGTTTGTTTGCTTTTGCTTGTTTTGATTGCGTCGTATGCAGCACCTGCAACTGTAGCTGCCACCTTGCTCTGGCCCAAACCCCCCGCTCCACTCTCCCCGCATGCTCCCGTTCACTCTAGTGCTCGTTCATGTGGCTGTCGAAGCATAGTTTTTGGCGCATAAATCGAAACGTTTCAATGCTCAGCACATGCTCCTCCTTGCATGTGTGTGTTTGTGTGTATTGTGCGCCCTTCTTCTTTTGGCTGGTATTGTTGTTGTTGGTAGTAGCGCAAATTTTCCAGTTGACGTTGGCATTTTCAGTGTTTGCCACTTGAATTGTTTGATTACGTGAATTGATTGTGAAAAACGTGCAGCGGCAGCAACAGCAACAGCAACTTTTCCAAGTGATTTTTTGTGCGCCCGCCAAGGGACGAGGGGTCGTGGCAGTTGACCAGCAGGGTCAGCGGACCAGCAAAGTTTCGGGCGAGGAGAGTGGCGGGAATGGTGGTGGTCATCTTTTGCCATCAGCAAAGAAAGTCAAGTCAACGCTGAGGCTTGAGTTGTCCAAACGTGTTTTGCTGCACACCGAACAGCGATATTAAATGGCCACCTTTTTGCCGTTATGCGATCTCGAAAGCTCGTTTAGCAATTGTTTCAATTGTTGTTGTATCCAAGTTACCAAGTAAAGAGAAAAGGGCGTGGCTGGCCAGAGGCTATATTGAAGTTGCGTAACAGGTGAAATGCAGCTGAGAACTTTCCAGATTTTGCTTTTGTTTAACTTATACATTTTCATTCAAGTCCTTATAGATAGATATAACTAAAAATATTAATCAAAAGAATTTGTCTGATCCTGATTTAATTTTCTAAATCTGTGTTGGAATTTCTGCATTTGTTCTGCTCTCGTTTTCTATCTATTTTCTACAAGATAGCTCCTTGCTACTACTAATACTATTATTGTTACTGCAGATGATAGAGCAAAGCAGAGCGTTTTAGTTTTCCTCAATTCCATTGCTCTAGAAAAAGTTCATAGCAATAGCAAAACAAAATACTATAATGGGTAGTGTAGTTCTTTCAATCACTGATCAAAATATTAGTAGATATATATATTTGATTATTAAAGTTGATTTGATCTACATTTCCTTAAAGTCTCATTAGAATCGTTGCATAAGTGATCGAGTTTTTCACGATTAATATTCATAAATATCAACAAAAATGTTATATTTTTGATTTAAATTTGTTTCAATTTTATTGTTAATGTTGGTCTGTTCAGTATTTCATAAGCACACGCGATTTTTAAGGATGTATAAATAATTCCAAGTGCTTTATGTATTTCTTGATTTAGTTTAGTATGTGCAAACTCAGCTTTGGATCTGGTTTTATGTTTCATTTTAGTACTCAACTCATTATCAAGAAAACAACTACTAATAATAGCTATTATTATTTTGTCACGGAATGCTCTTTGAAGTCTTTTTAGTTAGTTTCATTTAGAAGTTTTGCCTGAGTTTTAAGTTCAATTAGCAAAAGCCAGCAGCAAGGCAGCAACTTTTGTGCGCAGCTCTTGTTAGATTATTTAGCTGAAGCCGCTGCTGAACGGCAGCTTAAAGCGGCAACCTCGGCAACTCCACATCGTTAAAAACGGCCATTAGGAACGCACACACACACACACACATACCACACACACACCACACACACTCACACACACACTCACACACACACTCACACGCATTCACACAAAAGCGTGGCCAGAACCGTAAATGGCAGGTGGAACATTAGCGCAACCAGCTGAAATATGAGAATGATGATGAGGTGGGTGTGTTGAGTTGCGGTGGGGTGGTGCAGCTGGAGCGCAACAAAAAGTGTGGCTACAGAGTGGGTTTTGCCTCGACACTTTGCGTTAGTCGAGATAATTGAGATTTCGATTTGATTATAAAATGCGAAGCGGACGCTGATTACATTGACTGAGTGAAAGTGATCCATTAGCTCCGAGATCAGTTAGATTCTTCTTGATGGATTACACATGGAAACTACTGGCTAGATTAGTAGGGAAATGGGATTTCTGCGACATGGAAGTAGTTTCCAATTTTATTTTCATTCATTCAATGGTTATGAATCAGGTGCCGGATCAGCAAGAATCATTGTGGCTTGTGGAAGATCGTGTTTGTATTTGATTTGATTTTTTAAGGGTGGGCTCAATGAAAATAATCTTTGCCAAGAGTCAAGTCTAGAATACCTTCAAAACGAAGCAGTGTTTCTTTTATATTCAATTTCCAGAGCAAATATTAAATTTATATATTTTATTTAACAATTTGAAACTAGTTCGCGTCTTTTCAGTTTGGGCTAATTAGTTGTATATAGAACTTCATAAAAACTGTCAAAATAGTTTAGTTAAATATTTGTCGCTGCATTTGAGCACTCTATATAAACACAATATTTATTAAAAAATTATTGTTTTTCCGGTCGAGAATCTTTGTCTGTTCTATAGACTAGTTAATAATATGGAAATACTCTGATATATTTTTATTTACCCTGACCCAGACACTATCAATGCCAATTGTAAAACGATGAAAGTTGTTATATAAATTAATTAATTGAAGTGTTTAACTAATTAATGATTTCAACTGACTGGCAATTGGAATTAATTAACAAAAGTGAATCAATGCATTTAAATAGTTTTTACTGTATACCAATCTATGTTTGTATATAGATAAAAACTCTTTTTGATATTTATTTAGTTGATTTGTTGCACTAGCTGGTCGGTTGGCGAATGGGGTGATGAGGTTAGCACAGTGCCGGGCAAGTAAATAACAGCACTCGGTTGTAAAATGCGCATTAAGAGGAGCGTAATAAACGTGGCCCATCGTCGGTTCCATGGGGCGACAGCTTAACGAGCTGCTCAGCCGGTTGACATGCTCCGACATTCCGCCGTACCACGTGTCCCAGTCACACACTCTCCGCGGGAGCAAGGGGCATGGTGAGGGTATGGGTTGGAGACAGCCCAAGATATTCGCTAATATTTATGTTCCTGTCAATTAAATCAGGACATGTTGCCTGGCGCAAGTTGCCATTGCCATTGCCAGTGCCAGTGCCTGGGAGGTTGCTGCCTGCTTGCCTGCCTGCTAACCGTCCGTCCGTCCGTCTGTCCGTCCGCCTGTACTGTTTGTCCATGCTGGTCGTGGTGCTGGCGCTGGTGTTGGCGTTGTCATGGCTGCTGTCGTTTGTTGGCCACTAACGAGGCGAGTAAAGATGCCGCAAAATCAAGGGAAATGCTTCATTGCGCGCTACAAATTACAGCGACGCAGTGTGGCACAACAATGGGGCGACAAATGGCTGGAGCGAGACAGATGACTAGAAATCTACCACCAGCAGAAGCAGCAGCAGCAGCAGCACCGCCACCAACATCAACAGCCACAGCATCAGCAGCAGCAGCAGCAGCATTGGCATTTTTTGCGCTCGAGGACACACACGCAGCGATTCGCTAAAAGCTGAAAGCAGCGCTTTGGCCGCGTCCTGCAAAATGCCTTGGCAATCGGATGTTCAAAGTCAAAAAGCGTATGTGCTCGGCATTGAATCCAGCTCGCAGGACCTTCATGCAGCCAATGCTCCTTTTCTTGTTGTTGCTGTTACTGTTATTGTTGTTGTTGTTGTTGTCGACCGCGTGATGGGTGGTAGCCACAGCTGCGCAGACCATGACTATAAAACTACACTCGGAAACAAAATGCCACCTGAAAAGATGAAAGAAAGTTTTTCCACTTTCCTAATTTACGAAGTGGATTCCTTTCAATTATAAACACTTTTCCAAACTTCTAAGTTCAAAAATGAATTTTACTTAATTTAGGTTCAAAAAAGAAATGATTTTTCAAATTAATTAATTTAGGAAAAACCAGAAAATGTTCCAAAATTCTAAACTTACGAAATAAGTTTCTTTAAATTGGAATGGTGCTCTATAAATTGACAAAGCTAACAATATATTTTGCTTTTACATAACTCTAATTATTTCTAACATTAAGAAATATGTCTCTGAGTAGAAATGTAAAATCATTCGTTCTAAATTACGAATTGTGTTTGTCATAGAAATTAGAAATTGAGAAAAATCCACACACTCTGATCATAAAATGAATATTCTGGTTTTCAGAAACACACAAACTTCCATTTTGGAAAAAAATAATTTGTTTAGGCTGATTATTTTTCTGAGTGTGGGCAAGCAGCAGGAGAAACAGGAACAGCATCTAAAGCCCTGCTCTGTACAATTTATTTAGTGCCCATCAACGCGTCGCTCGCTCGAGCTGCGACCGAATCCCCTGCAACAGAGAAGGGTAGTGTGAGAAAGGCGCTTTATTATATATAACCATCTAGAGGATAACACCATTATGTTGTGAAGTATGTGACGCGTCAAAGGCGAGAGGTCTTCTTCGATCACATAAAATATATATATTCTTTATTATCATTAGCCGTGCCAGGCAAGTGCGCCAGACGAAGCTGACTGAATCACTATATCATATAGCTGATCAAAATGACTCTAGTTAAAAAATGATCTACTAAAATTACATGAATACCAGCAGTTTTGAATGCTATTCATTTGTCGGCTGGCTGAGTCCGGTCTTAAAGGGCATCCAATCTTCGGCGTGTCCAAGATATGCGTCCTTTCTTTATTTTTTCTGGTTTTCTTTTTGTTGTTTTGACAAATTATGGCCGCATTTGGCGTGCCTGGTCTTAGAAATTGAAAACGAAATTGACTTGTCAGGCTAACAAGCTCAGGTTCAGTAGATACTCTTAACTCTCAAGTGGCCGGAATTCAAGCAAATAAAAATGAAGAAATACAGCCTCGGACACAAAACAAAATGATATGTTTTGCAAATGTTATTTGCAATAAATGTATGTTTGTTGCCGCCTATTTCAGTCAAGCTCAGAGCCACTTCAACAATTGCATATGCATGAAAATCAATTCAAGATAAACAGAGATTAGAATTACGAGTTAGAAATTAAAAATGAACAAAGTAAATAAGAGACTGGACTTTAAGGTTCACACTCGTGTTAACTGTTAACTGTTGGCGCAGCAAGTGGTGTGCATATCGTTGTCTGTCTGTCTGTCTGCCTCCTGGTTGACGAACTGTTTCATTCGAGATTTGGGGTATTCACTTTCAATCCCCAGCAGTCATTTGTTTTGATTGCACGCTGCTATCTTTGGGTCAACTGGGCCGTCACGTCAATTAGCCGCAAATCGACATTGTTCACGCTGTCCACATGGCTATGTGTGTGCGTGTGTGTGTGTGTTGTATGTGTGTGTGTCTGTATTATGTATGCATTTGTGTGTCTGTGTTTTACCATTGGCCTGTGCGTAATTTATGCCAGTTTATTTATTGATGCCCGGCCTGGAGAGTTGCATTGTTTTCCAAAAAAGCCGGCTAAGTGCAGTTGGCGTAGAGCTGCACGCACACAAACAAGCACACACACACACACACACACACACACAAGCACACACAGATATATGTATATATATATATAAACCAGCCACAACAGTCCACTGGTCGAAGGGGCTTTCTGGTCTTTTAGTCTTTTTACCCCAAAAATAGAAAACCCATAAATCTGCAATGTCGGAGCATTTAAAATGAATAAAAAGTCAATGTGCCGAGCTATTAACTGCCTGATGCATGCCATCCAATAAGCCTGCTGGGAAGGGTAGAGGACGGAGTGGACTATGGGACCAATTGTGGATTGGGTGGGGAGAAGGGAGGATAGGAGATGGGAGAAGGGATACTAGTCAACGCAACCGGTCGCCATTTTCAACAATACATTTGTATTTGCATGCAGCGGTGCATCCGGATACATAGCAGCGAGTCGATCCGACTGACGGACGGACGGACGGACCTAGTCGAATGGGCGGTCGAGCGGCTCGCACACCTTCCGGTACACAGAGCACTGCTCCACGGCGTAACAGTGTGCCAAAATCGAAAGTTTTGGCAAGTTTCGATTTAATTTCTATATCTACATATGTAGTTAAGGCTACCAGCTACACTCGGAAATTCAATTTAAGCATTTAAGTAATTTTTAGAGAATCGCCCTGAAAACTACACTTTTTCGGTTTTAAAAAAAAAAATTTTAGAAATTCGAAAAAATGGATTTTTTAGTTATAAATGTTAGAAAAATGTTCTATAATTCCGAAAGACGTTATGTAAGAATTCTGTGTGCACCCTGCAAACTAGAAATAGTTTTCTAAACTTAAAGAAAGACAACTCAACTTGATATTGTGTTCTCAAGATCTTGAAACCATATTTCAAATGACAGTTTATTTTCCAGTTTAATTTATGATAATTGAAAAAACTTGATTGCAATGCTTTATTTAAGCGGCGCCCAAGAAACACTTGAATTTGGACTGTTACACATGCATTTTGCCAATTAATTAATTCGGAATATCAAAAGCATGCCAGATATTTTTAATACCACTGTGCACAGTGTGTTTTATTTGTTTGTTTGACTGTGCGGCGGCGGCCGGTACATTAAAATGCTGAAATAAAATGCCAAACAATGCAAAAGCTTCTGCCGCATGCCCAAAAATAGTTTTTGTGTGTTGGTTTTTGTTCTTTTCGTTTCTGTTTTGCGGCCGGACTCCCGTGGCCGTATAGCTTACAGTCAGGTGGCAAGAGTTGGGGCTGGTATAGGCTTACATTAGAGGTAAGGGGGTGGTGCAGGTTAAAGTTTGCGTGGGGGGCAAGCGGCGATTGGTCTGCAACTGTTTCAAGTATATTGAATATATTTGACAGCATTTTCAATTTCGATTACCTTTTTCGCAATTCAGCATGGGCGTGCAGCTGCAGCATGGCCACTCCCACGGCCTTGGCGGTGGCACTGGAGGACATGGTCACAGCCACGGCGAATCAAAGAGCAACAATAAATCCAAGAAGGTCGCAGCTCATGTGAATGCCACATCGACGCCGTGCTCCGCCTCGCCGAAGGGGCGCATTGAAGGCGGCGTCTCCTTCGATCCCGAGGATGCGGAATTTCCTGGCGCAGGGCTGCCCAGCTACTCGTATCAGAATTCCAAGCAGCTGGATCCCGGACTGGATCTGGAAATAGCCGCTGTCATGGCGGAAACTGCCCCGGGCACCCATCATCATGGTGGTCAGACGGGTCGCGAGGCAGTCAACATGAATGTGCGGGCCGCCTTCATCCACGTAATTGGCGATGTCATCCAAAGTGTGGGCGTCTTTATGGCCGCCGCTGTGATCTACTTTTGGCCCGCATACGCCATTGTCGATCCAATTTGCACATTCATCTTTTCCATTATCGTGCTCTTCACCACGTTCACAATTTTGAAAGATGCGCTGCTGGTGAGTAAATCTTCCACTTGCACTCGATTATTGATTAACAATCAATTTTAGACTATATTAAATAACAATTAGTAAGGATTTTCAGTTATATTTAGCTGAACTAATTGAATATTAAATAAGTCAGATTTATGTATTTAGATGCTTTCTTAACAATCAGTTCAAGCATATAGACTTAGAGAGTAAAGACAGTCGAAGAAGCCAAATAAAATCGAAAGTTTTGCATTACTTATGCTATGCAATTTACGCGTGATGGTTATCAAAGTCAAGTCAATATTATATTATTTAATTATTTACTTAAAATATTAATTTATGAGTTAAACAATTCCTTATTGCTTTTAGCAAAACAAACTGAATCGTTTTCGTTGAGTACTTTATTAGAACTCATTTTGTAAATTCCGGCTTATCATAATTAAGCCTCGGTCTGCTCATTCTTTGTCGCCGTTGTCCTCCTATTGTTGGAGGTGTCGGTTGTCCCATTGGGCTCCCACGATGGTCCCCTAGTGGAATGTGCTTTGGATAGATTTGGTTATTTCCGGCTGAATCCAGCGTGCAGGCAATATGCCGATGAGGCGCAAGTGTCTTATGACATTTATTATAGCATGTAATTAGTTCTAGTTCGTGTTTGATTATATGGATTACAATGAAATGCCTTAATTTGACTTTAATTTAACTATTTTTGTTTAGATTTAATAGTCAAAGTTAAACATTAACAATTGAGGGCAGGTTCTCTATTTAATATTAATTTCAATCCAAATATAAAGCTTTGTTTTAAAATCTGTTCAAGTTCGTATTTTGTATTAAGCTTTGAAATTGAACCATGCCATTCCAACTTTGCTTTGCATAAATTTTCTTAAATAAAATATGGCATTCCATTCAATTCAATATCAGTGTTGGCCATGCAAATGCAAAAAGCTATTCAATTTGTATGCAACTGGAAAAGTGAATGAAAATTTGATAAGGCTAGAGACTGGCATGATTATTGTTAATGGAAATTGACTCTGAAGTTATGAATTATATTCGAGACCAACTGAAAGAGGGCTTTAATAAATATTGATTATGTGACATTTAAATATATGTTTGGTTTGTAATTGAAAATTATTATATGATATTTGCACAATAAATATCAGTTGCTAGTTTGTTATAACTACTAAATGTGTTTGGTTGACAAAACACCAAAAATCTCGAATAAAGTTGACCAGCAAATTTGTATTAATAAATGCTAAAAGTGTAATTTCCATTTAGTTTCGGTTCGAATTGGGAGATTTTAATGGTTTAATTACTGTCCGATTTACTTATATACATTTGTATATTGTAATTGTATTGTAAAATACCCTATTTAGCTTGGACAAATATTTGCAATTGTAAATGAAATTATTAATACTATTTTTTCATTAATTAGTCACGTTGGTGTGGAGCATTTAAAATGAGTTTTATTTTAGTGAATGGAATTTACTTTTTATTGCAATCGCCACTTTATTTATATTGTATGTTTGTTTCAGGTACTGATGGAAGGCACTCCCAACTATATGCATTATGAGGAGGTTCTGCAGATATTTCAGCGCATCGAAGGTGTCGAGCGTGTTCACAATTTGCGCATCTGGGCGCTGAGCATTAATAAAGTGGCGCTATCTGTACATTTGGCCATTGGTGAGTAGCCGCCGGGAATCAACAGCAGCCGAGCGAATATAAGTGGGGGGGCTTACTATCTACATGTGTTTTCATTACTCTGTCTCTCTCTCACTCTGTGTTTGTGTGTGTGTGAGTGTGTGTGTGTGAGTGTGTATTCTGCATGGTAATTATCCCAATGGATTCGGTGATGTTGCTTTTGCTTGCTGTGTTGTTTGTTGTTGTCTGTTGTTGGGTTAGCCGCATTGCTTCATGTCCACGGCAAGCGAAGGCAATTAGGTTAATTATTTTTGAAATGGCTTTTTAAGCGTGGCCAATTTCAACAGGGCGACGACCATCAATGTTATCAGCGTTGTCGTATTCGCTAATCGTTGCTCACTTTTAACTAAACCAACCCCACTACTTTTTTTTTTGTGTGTTTTGCAGGAGACACTGCCAATGCCAAACAGATACTCGATGCGGCTACTTCTGCGGTGCATTTGCGCTACAATTTCTTTGAGACGACCATTCAAATCGAGGACTATACGACCCAAATGGAGAACTGCAACCAGTGCACCGTACCGGCAAAGTGACACCCAAAAGCAAACAAACCCAATTTCAGTTCATTCAATTTCATTGGCCAATTACAAATTAGCACCTACAGACCACATCGACATCAACATGCGCATACTATTAACAACGTACATTCGATTACAAAAATGTATATGTATCTATGCGATAAGCATATGTCACTTGCCACCTGCCACCTGCCAAGTGCACCACCCATCCACCCGCCCCAGCAATTTAATGTGCAAACAAATGCTGTGCTTTGCCATCACAACTCGGTTAGGCCAGACAAGATAACAATCCTAAATATAATGACCCACGTTTCCGTCACACGTCACATCATTTTAACATTTTGTCATATTTGCAAACACAGTGGTTCAATCTAAGTTTGTTGCATAACACAAATCCCAAATACTTAAAATGCTTAATCAAATTTAATAAATGAAAGCCTGAAGTGTGTCAAAAGACCATTGCTGAATAATCAATGATTAATATTGTGTTTGTATTTTGGACTTTCAGTAAGGCTTAAGCTGAACGCATTTCTAATAAACTGGAGTCAAAAATTAATTAATGATTTTCTTACTAAGAGCAATGCGAAGTAGAATTCGTATCATGAGTGCAATTAATAATTATAATAATTAAATAATGATGACTGGAATCAAAAACTTTAATACGAATATGTGAGAAGTATATGTGCCATATGTACAGATACAATATCGATTGATAACATGATAAACATGTGAGGAATACCATATACAAATTAACTATAGTTCATAACTACACTCGTCTTATCTTTATAAATATATTATGTATATTAGGATATATAACTTTCAGCTCTCTGGAGACGCTATAAGGGTCTATATCTGTTATCTATATTTAATGTATATATTTATCTATGCTATGTTACGAAATATTTGAATATTTATAGCGGTGCATAGAGAAACTGTATTTGTCATTGATAAGGAAAATACGGTTACCTTTTTGAAATGTCAATGTGAATTCAAATTCCGCTTAAATCGTTTCTGACTATATAAAAGATGTGTATATTAAGAGATGTGCATTGTTCAGCTGAAAGTCTAATTTCAACACTTTTTGACACAATTTGATGGCGCAATCTCTCGCTTTCTTTGCACTGCTTTTGACACCAATGTACGCTGATGCCAAAACATTTGTGTGTCTTTGCGGGGCAAATGTTGCATCAGTTCGATGCGTTCGCCGTATGCAAACACGCATAAAAGTTATTAAGCTGCCGCTAGCGTTGCACAAAATTTGCATCAGGCACGCAGGCAGACAGGAGGCAGGCAGTCAAACTAGGCGTCCTGCCACAGTTGCCATCTCTCTCTATACATACATAACATACCGCTAATGCCAATTTATGAAGCGGGCAGCTAAGCTGCCCACATCGACCCACCTGGCCAACAGCCAGACCCAACCTGACCACAGTCCACACGAAAAGCCTGTGCATAATTTGGCATTGCGTAAGCGTCAAACAGCGACGCTGGCGGCGCTTGAAATTATGGTTGAATTCGTGGCCAACAAACAAGGTTGCCCCCTGCTCGACTTTCCCTAATCGGCGTCAATTTGTTGACAGCTTTGTATCCTTCAAGCGTGCCTGGAGGTGGAAATGCCACCGCAATTCTTAGCCAGCTACTACACGCATACACACACACACACACACAACACTCTTACGAACTTGTTGTCTTCGCCAAAAAACTGCAGTAATCATCTTTCAGAGTCAGAGTCGCGGCTTGGGCAGGCAGGTCCGGCAAGTTGACGCAGGCGCAGTTTGCCCAGTGCTAAAAAGAGAGCGCAAGGAGAGTGGATTTTTAGGAATTTTAGTTCATGTGAGTGAGAAGCGAACTCGTTGCGGCTTTCGACTGTGGCTGCCACTTGACCCGCAGTCGACAACTGTGCATCATCGCTGCGTCAGAAATGCATGCCACAACATCAACACAGACGCAGTCAAAGCGCTTAGCCTCAAGTTATTAACTTCTAAGGCAGCACTCCGAACTAACCTTGACCCACACAAATGTAATGCAATGTCCTTTGCAATTAAAAGCACACAGCTCTCACACGCAGGCATCATTTCATTTGCCTGCACATATATTAAATGTTTCAATTAGTCGAAGTCATTAGCCAAATAGATGCCGTTAACGTATTGCGGCCAAAGCTTATAACGGGAGCGCAAAGCTAAACCAGGATCAAAAGCAGCCCGCAGCGCGCATCAGCAATGTGTATATGTATGTGTGTGTGTGTTGGTGTGTACGTGTGTGTGTGTGTGTGTGAATGCGCAAATGTTTATTTATATTTGCTTTTGAGCGCTTAAACACGCTCAGCAGCTACAACTAATTAAAAGGCAATTTTCACATCAAATATGCTCTTTTAAGTTTGTTAAAACTGTATGTATATATGTATATATATATATTTAAATATAAATATGTCATGAATGTTGTTAAGATTAATTTTGCATATAAATCTATTTTATTATAATTATTACTATTTTAAATTTATTTTAATCAATTTTTAATAATTGGTTCAAAGTAAAAATCTTGTTTGAATGGCTTGGTTTATTTTTCCCAGATATTCACAATCAAATTCACTAGGTTTAATTAACGTTAATTTTAAATTTATTCTTATTTTCGTAATTTAAATATAATTTTTAATTTACAGATGCTTTTCGATGGCTTCAGGTCAAGCTTTTTTTATGGACTCAAATACTCGTATATGTATTTCGGGATTCATCTTTATGGAAAATAAAAAGATTTGACCTAGAGCCCATGAAAAACTTATTTAAGTTATAAAAGAGCTCACCAAACAATAAGCAATTTTTAATTTTATTAATTCTTATGCTGAAAATAAAAAACCATCATCATCGAGTTACTTAATATTTTACAGCTTCAATTATAATTTTTAATTTTCTAAGTTTCATGATTAATTATGAAATTTGGTTAAAAAAAATAGTATTAATGCGCTCTGCAAGGGTATGTGGATTTGATTTCATAGCCACATGTATTTTTTTGCCTGTTAAATTTATTACCAAAAATCTGTAATAAAATTGACCAGCCAATTTATATTTATATTAATGGTAAAACTTTAATTTGCATTTAGTTTCTGTTAGAATTTGGATGTTTTAATGGTTTAATTACTGTCAGGTTTACATTTGTGCACTTATATTGTTTTATACCGTATTTAACTTGGACAAATATTATCAATGGTAAATTAAATTATTACGCACTCTGCAAGGATATGTAATCTTCGGAACAGTGAGGCTATGAACTACAAATGAATTTGATTGCCTTTTAAATTGATTACCATTAAGTAAGTAACGCTTAAGGGGTCACGACGAGCAAATTCGGTTGCTTAATGTTAACTCATCGACGAGACAATTACGTGGAAAACCTGACTGCGAAACAATGCGCCAAAAAGTTGAACCCTTTTGCGGACGAACGCTCTGATTGCCATTTACCCGTTCTCCGCTCGCAATTCTGCTTTGCCATTTATTATCTGCTTGCTTTGCATCTTAGCAACAGTTTCAGCAATGCTTTCAATACCAACTTGCATAAAAACACAGCTGCGCAGTCGATGTCGACGTATCCGTTGACGTCCAATATCGCCGCTGCTCATTAAAAACTTTGAGGCAGTTCGAACTTTGCACCAGATAAACAACAGCAAGAGCAGCAACAATGACAACAACAACAAAAAATTGACAAAATTATAAATGCATAAAGAATTTTCGCAAGCTGTTTGCTGCATCATTTTTACTATTCCCTATTAAAAATGCAATCGAAGTAACAAATTTTAAGCAGAGGTATTAGAGTATTATTAAAAAAGTTAATACTAGTTGTAAAATATCCACGAATCTGGTTGATCCACTAATTAGATTTAGCCTAGTATAACCTTCAATCAGTAATCTTATCTGAAGTGTTTTGAATTTTTTTAAAAATTCACAATCAAGGTTTTCCTTATATATTAATAATTGTCAAACTTTTATTTATATATATTATATAAGTATATTATTTTGTATAATCTTATTTGATGATTTTCATTTATTTGTATATTTATATATATATTTTATTTGAGTTGGAGAGCTTTTTCTCGGTTTGTTCATATTTGAGTTCGAGGAACTTTTTCTCAGTTTCGTTATGACAATTGAAAATATTTGATTTTCTTCTGTAGTTGTTAGTTTACAACTTTATTGTTAAATTTGCTTAATCTATGGCTACATTTAAAGCTAAATATTCAGTAAACGGAACGCATGCATTGTACTATTTGCAATTCCATTCGCAGTGACCTCTGCCCCGCTTGCCCTCCCAGCTGGTGTCCTTTACAGTTGTCACGGCTTCCTTTTATAGACAAATATTGCGCGCTGGCATGTGCCTGGCGGTCTGGCACTTTCCCCAGCTACATTGTGCCGCGAATACGTTTGTTTTTCCGTTCTTCCTTTTTTTCCATTTTTTTTTTTTAAATTTTTTTTTTATACTGCCTTTCCCAAAGGGTTTCTGGCAACTTGCCTGTGGCGCTCTTTGCACTGCATGGAAATGTCGCGGCTTTCTGTCTTTCGCTTTTATTTTTGCTGATGCTGTTGTTCATGTTGTTGTTTTTGTTATTTAACATGGCAGCGGTCAGTTACGGGTCTGGGTCCATGGGCATTCGGTTATATTGAAAAATTTGAATGCTAGTAAAAACTTTTAATTGTCGCTGGTCAACGACGCGTCGACGTTGACGTCGTCGTCGCCGTCACATGTTGGCCAGGACATTTAAATGGCGCCGTTGCCTGTTATTGTTAACAATATTTTTCAATGCAATTTTCCCTTGATTAAAATATGCAATGAAATGTTTTCCGGCATTGTACACTCGATCTACTCTTATTTCTATCTCCCACAAATAATGTACAAAATTTAATTCTTTTGGCTTATCGATGATATGGCTTGACCAAAAGCGGCTTACACACTTTCCACTTTATTTAATCAGAATGACAGCTGCTATTCACATGCTTTTCATGTTGGCAACTCATTCATCTTTGATTTATTTCTAGACAATATATTTATTTAAAATTTTAGACAAAAATAGAAAATTCATATTGCTAAATTTATTTTTTATGATTTATCAACAGATATTTAAATTAGCTTGATTGCTCAATCAGTTCACTAAATTTTAATTTAATTATTGACACTTGTAAGAAGGTTAAATATGGATGCTATATGTAATTCAAATATGTAGCATCTTTGCATATACATATATCTAGACAAAACTGAATTATAGGGAAAATGCCCTAAAGTCTTATATGTTTTCATAAGATTTGACTATTATCAAACTTGTGTTAATCAATATTATTTATTAGCAATCTCTTTCTACCAATAAAATACAATTTATTTTTAAGAGTATTTATATATTTTTGCCGTATTCTTTTGGATGGTGTTGTCCTTCGTTCTCTGTCAGATCAATGTTTTATAATATTTCAATAAAATTCAAATGTTATAAAAAGCGAATTTCAAAATATAACCAAGGCTTAAATAAATAAATTGGTGAATTAACTACACGAAGGATAAATTACAATTTAATTAATTTTGTTAATTCGTTTAAATGTCAACGGAAATGTTTGATACTAATCGAAAATTTATGGTTTAAAATATAGCCAGCGGAAGACATACTTAAATTATAAAAAGACCAACATTGGTGACCATGTTTTAAATGTATTCGTAAATAAATGTATTATTTGGAATAGTTGCATCTTAAGCCACTTTTCAAATTTCCACTTTGATGTTCGTATTTCAATGGCACATTAAAGTTGTTTGCGGTTGGGGGCGGGTGTCACGCCTGTGGCAATGAATTATGTAGACTTTAATCCGAGTGCTTTTTATGGGAATCGATGGCAACACGGCAGGGCGGTGCCACACAGGGGCCATGAAGACGTTGCCAGCCAAACTGCAGCAAAAACCAAAAAGTATTTTGGCCGAGTTTCTAGTTTCGCTTAGGACAGCAAATGGGAAATGGCACAATAAACACCGAACGCATATAAAAGGACATTCGAGTTCATTTGTTTGCAGCGTTGTGGTGCAGCAGGCGTTGGTGGTGCCGGTGGTGCTGCAGGATGGTGGGCGTGGCGCCTTGCATTGCTGCATTGTTTTCGCCTTGTTCGTTGCCGCTGCTATTTTTGTTGTGCTCGTTGTTGTTAAAAACAATGCCACAACGACTACGGTTCTGTGGCAGCGGCACCGAAAAGTAGCTGCACCAAACTTTTGCAAAACTATACAATTGCATAAAATTGTCAAAAATTTATAGGGAATGCGCTTCAGGGATATATGCGGAGGCAACGCAGCCGAGTGCCTAAAAAATGAGCACAGTGCGGGAATTGAAAACGAAGAAAAAAAATATATGGAAAACCATTTGAGGACACAGAGGCGACTAAAGTAGATTGCTGAAATCACTTGAGTTATGGTCCACATACAATTTCCAGCACCCCAAATTATCTAAGTACTACTGCTACTGTCTAGATGTATTTCTAGTATGCAAATATCGAACTTTATATGGTAAAATAAGTTAAATGTTATAAAATATGGTCATATCTAGCAGCAGATAAATCAATAAAACAATGCCTTCATTTTTTCTATCTTTTTTTCTGTGTTTTTCATTGAGTTTCCTTCTAAGATTTTTTTGTTAAATATCTGGCATAAAGAAGAACAATTGCGTATGTGGATCATTTTTTCATCAAAGACTTTGGGTCAAAGACCATTTTAGCTTGCTCTAAGCTAATTGAGCTTAAGCAAAATAAATAAAGTTTTTTTATTCCAGAAAAAATCGTAATTTCTTGCCTCTAATTATCATAATTCATATTTTGAAGCTTCAACTTAAAATAAAGTTTATAAAAACTAATACAGGAAAATAATGATAATAATACCAGTGAGCGTACTATAATTTGTGTACATGGAATAATTAATCTTAATTATACTACATATGTTCCAAGAGTGATTAGCAGGCTTTGCTTAGAAGAAAAAACCAGTTTTTAGTTATGGTCACACGGAAATTCCAGCAAATTAGTTGTTAAGGAAATAATCCCTTGATTATGCCCCGACATTAGTAACAGTTTTAAGGTTTTAAAGGTTGTTTCCAACATCATAACTGCAGTGGATCGCATTACCTGCATGTTCGTGTCTGCTTCAAATCGCACTTTTGGTGTGGAGCACATGCGAAAAACTGAAAATGAACTAGGACTGCATCGACTACTTGCCCCAACCAGCAACCATTCCCCTTAGCCACCCAGCTGGCAGTTGCTGCTGCTGTTCGAGCTTAGTCTTAGCCACCGCATATTGTCGCCTAGCTCGCAACTGAAAACGGCTGGTTTGCATGGGCAACACTTAAAAAAAAATACTACCTATACATACATATATAGCAGGCCCCACACGTTAAGCCAATATTTTGCGGGTAGCCCCGAAGACCTCGCTGCTTAAAGTTATTCAAAGCTCTGTGAGGTTTTTATTTCCTTTGGTTTTTCATTATACTCTGCTACCGAAGATATCATAGTATATTGGTTTCTAGTTTTTGTGCGATGTCCGTTATACTGTCTGTCCGTTTGTATGAATGCAACTTTCTCGACACCCTTAGAGACAGGGACTTAAAAATTAGAAAATATTCCCGCGTCAAATAAAGTGTAAGAATTAAAGTGATGCGTCTACTGGGACGCTACGATGAAACCACATATCTCCCACAGTTTAAAATGTTTTTGGCGATGTCCTTTTAAGATAGGCATATGCCACACCCACCTCTTCCGCTTCAGGCACCCCATCCCTAAGTATTTGAAATGTCTTAATCTTTTTTGAGTTAGAGCCGTCAAATTTGGTGGGTATATTACTGGTAGCCTCTTTTAAGAACCGATAAAAATTGTTTATGGCCACGCCCACCCTGTAAATCGATAAAACCGGATATGTCAAACCATTTGAATTTTTTTTGCTAATATCTTCCTTCAAAGATCGGCATAAACATTTTCAGACCACGCCCACACCCGCCGCCCCAGGAACTTCGGGCCTATCTGAAATGATCGATGTGAATTTGGATATAAAAAAAGTTGGACAATGGCCACATCCGCCCCCAAAAATGATAAAAGCCTATATCCCCCGCAATTTAAGAGCTATAGCTAGGAAACTTGGAAGGTATATTACTAAGGTCGTCCTTCGACATTTTCCCCAAAATTCCGCAATTTGAAAGGCAAACACGGACGGAGGATTACTAAAGATCTCCTTTAAAGATCTGTATTTCGTGGCTACACCTACCCTGTTCCTTGCTACATATTATCAGCTTATGGCATCAGAGTATATCGCAGTCGGTTACGCCCGACTGCAACGTTCTCACTTGTTTTCAGTCTCTCTTTGTTTTGTTTTATTCTTTAAGTTTACAGTCGCTAGTCAGCAAAAAACAATTAACCCGCTCAAGCCACACTCAGCAACTGGGACCTGCCCCCCATCAAGCAGCAGCGAAACCCCAAAGAGCTGACCGCTCAGTTCAGTGGCTCTTCCCGCATTGACTGGCCACAGATTTTGCAGTTTTTATTGTGCCCACTGAGAGAAGGTCGGCGGGGCTGTGGGGGTCGGGGATGTGGCGGCCCGCTTAGTCCGCGCGCACTTTGCAAGGCGCTTTCCACTTTTTTTTTTTTCCTTTTTGATGCGGGCGGGCACTGCAGTTCACCCACCCACAAAACCACACACGCACATAAATTGTGCACCGCTGACGTGGTGTCAACCATACGGCCGCTGCCAGCCCCAGACGTGTGAGGATTCTGGGTGGTGTCTAAAAGAAACTCCTGCTTCTGCTGCTGCTGCTGATGTGAGCAGATGCACTGACTCTGCTTAACTGGCGCTCAAAGGCGGTGGGCTGTGTGGTGCTGTGGGCTGTTTGCTGCGTGCCGTGTGCTGTGGCAAGGTACGATGTGGTGCTTTAATGACTTTGTCATAGAGTTGACAGTGTCGAGCGTAAAGCGTGTAACGAGTGGCTGCGACAACACAATATATAACATGTCCAAATTGTCTTTTAAAAGTGGCTTCAGTTCTAGCTTCCTTCCTTGTTGGCAAAAGGCCTTAAAGAGTGTGTGAAGTTGGCTTATAACCACTTTTTTTTTTTATTAATTTCGATTGAATTCCTGTTATGTATATGCACATGAACATTTTCCAAGAATATACTTTAATTTTATACCGATCTTTGAAGGAGATTGATACTAATATATCCTCCAAGTTTGGCAACTGAAATATGATTTTTGTTGCTACCAATACTCTAGCTTTCAAATTGTGTACATGGAATTTTTTAAAAATCTCAATATTTGAAAATTTCAATATTTGGTGACTCTAGCTTGCACATTGTGGAAGATGTGCACATTTTAGATTATAATAATAATAGCAAATGCATACAGTAACTACGTTTAAACTTATTGCAAGTAAGCTCTTATGTTTCTTATTTCTCTCAACTTTAATTATTTACTTCCAATTATTTGCATGCATTAATTGCACAAGCACTCCAGGCACAAGCACTTCAAGCTTGTTTGCCCTTAACCAAGTCCTTATAATTAAACTGGCATTTCCGTTTTCGACCATTATTTTTGTTTTAAATTCATTTGATTAATATCAAGCCTCATTTGCTTGGGGTTAAAATGCCTGCCTGCTCTAACTGCTCATTAAAATGTACTTTGTATACCTTTGCATATATATATATATGTATATATATATTTGTATCTGTATCAGTATCTGCATGTGTATCTATGCTGTCATTCTAATGAGCTTACATTCCAGATTGTAAGTAATTTAAATTGAGCCCACTTGTTTAGCGCTTGTGCGGAAAATGAACTCGAAATGCACTTGCCATCCTTATCTGTACTTTGCCAACCCCTCCCATCCGCCTACCCTATTTTTTTGAGTGAATTGTGAACTTGGGGGTTGGAGGTTGTCAGGGTTGCGTTGTGGTGGGTGGGGGGTGGTGTTTATTGCATGTGTGTTTTGGCTGCTGCCGTCTGCGCTCGTTCAACTAAATGAATAAACTTTTTCCGAGCATACTCTTTCGGCGGTAAATAGTGTTAAAGTTCACACATTTGATTTGTTTTTTTTTTTTTTTTTGGTTTTTTTTGTTATGCTATTTTGGCATTTCTGTTTTACATGGTCCTCGCCGTCCCAGCCTTATTTCTCGCTCCACTTGGCTGTTGACTGTTTTTTAGCATTCACACAATTTTTTGACAACATTTGTGTTCCTTTCGCAGAAATAGTTTTTCCATTATGGCATATAGGGGGCGGCAAGGGTTGCGTTCGGCGTTGGGGTGGAAAGAGGGGCAGGGCATGGCTTATATAAAGTAACCAAAATAACTAAAGTGTAAATTAGCTTTTGGCTGTTGTTGACGTTGTTGGTTTGGCTCTCGTTGTGGGTCTCTGGCTGTGCTGCTGTGTTGCAGGCAAAAGTTTGTCATTTGGTTTTAATAAAAACACTTGCACACACTCACATACACACACGTACACCCACAGACACAGACTTGAATACACTCATATACGGTATTCGCTACTCACACTCGAACTCACACTTTCCATGCATTCACACTCTTGCAGCACTTCATTTGCGCACAACATGGAGGAAAGTTAACTAAAGGGCTTTTCGGGTTGCCGTTGGTCTGATAGCCCTGTTTATTTTTGGGTCTGCTGCTCTTGACACGCCAACCAAAATAAAAAAAGACAAAAACGACACTCAAAGTTTATTTAGAAATTAAAATATTGCGCCTGTCGGGCTTAAAAGATGCATCACTGCACTCAAGTTGCTAGGCAGACTTCAGCCTTATCCGATCCATTTCATTTAGCAATTTCAACAGCATTCTTGGAAATATTTACTTAAGCATTTCAACCATCAACTATTAATCAGCAAACAGTCAACTATAACATTAAGTACAGATTTACTTTGTTCTGTGAATTATTTTCCTAAAAACTTAATTATCAAATAGAATTAGAAAATATAATTATACTACCCATATAACCTTTTTGATTTTATTTAATTTATTTTATATGTTTATGCAAATTAAAATTAAATCTTCAGACCAAAAGTAAAAGAGACAATAGTCAGGATGGTTTAATTGAGAAGACATGCCAAAATATTATTACCGAGGCAAGAAGTTTAAAATATAGTTCCTAATAGTAAAAATAGTGAATTATGAATTGGTTAAATGATAAGGTCTATTATTGAGTACACAAAGAATAAGTAGTTATACAACTGTTAAGAAAAAGTGGTCTAGATGGAACAGAAACAATATGTTTCTTTAAGATATGATAAATATGAAGATCAAAAAGAAAAACTTAAGCACTACTTAAAATCTCCAGCTTATTTTAATGTGCAACATATGTGCATGAGAAATTTAATTGGTTTTCAATCTTATTATACTATCTAACAAATACAATTACTTGAATTATATATATCTTTATTTAATGTGCATTTCAAATTGAAGTAACAAGCTGGAATATTAATACACTTTCTCAGTAATATCTTTATTTATGTCATTTACCCCAACTATATTGACAGTTGTATCGAGTTTCTAAACATTATTAACACTAACTTTGAGTTGTGCTGTTGCAGTCGAATGATTTGCAAATTAATTTTCATAACAAAAGCTATAGGCCGTGACGGGTTCATGCATACTTATGACCATTAGTCGGTTCTAATTGAAATTGCATAATGATAATCCCACTCCAAATCAAACTCGGACAGATATGCTGTTAAACTGACAATTAGAGAGACAAGCATGGCGTTTGAGGGTGTTTGGGGGGTGGTTTTGGGCGGCATTGGGGTTGGTGTTCAACTTCACAGGCATACACAAATCACAGTTGTAAATAGACAACCAAAAAGACGTCCGACGTTTTGGTCAGTTACAGTTACATCAATTGCCAGGCAACACACACAAGAAACAGCCCCAGCCAGCCGTCCATTCAGACGTAGGCAGACAGCACGGCACACAACAATGGACCGGGGACATGTTAGCCAGACACAAACATATCCAGTTGAGGCATACAAACTAATCTTCACCCACAACCCCTAACTTACAGTTAGAGTTAAACTCTGGCGGGAGTTGGAGGCTACTGAAACGGGTAGCAAATGAAGATTATTATCGTTTGGCTGCCAGGCAGCATTCACACTTTGATGTACTCTTGTATTCACATACACCGAAAGCCTATTCATTATAATTGCTGGGCGTGGCTGTGGTGTGGTGTGGTGTGTTGTGTTGTGTTTTGTGTACCGTGTGTTGTGTGTTGGATGTCAATTTGTTTGCTTGCTCATTGCGCTCTTAAAGGCCTATTCATGTCCGACATGGACAATGAGCAGTATCCACTTGAGCCGATGCGACAAGCGCTAATTAAACAAAGTGCATTTTAGATTGTTTCTGATTTTATTTTTTAATTCACATTTAAACTGCAAAATTAACAATTGTTTTTCCGTGTTACAATGACAAGTGGCATGCCACACCGTTGGTTAAGTTGGTTTCACTTGACAAATGCGCTGCAGCGATAAATGATGAATCAGCAAACAACATTTATTTCTCATAAGCCACAATTTAATATACTTCGGTCACATATTTTTTATATATGTATATATTTAAAAATTAAAATTGATTATTTATATTAATTTTATTATTAATGCTCCTTTTGTTTTGTTTGATTGATTATTATAAACACATATTAATGCTGTGAATTAATAAGACTCTGGATTTATGGAAATATTTTGCATTTAATGTATTTTATTTTCATATTTAGCTGCATAAATTGTATAAATTATTTTCCAATCATTGCGTGAACATATCTCAAAGGACTTTTAATCACATTGCTTGCAACTGTTTCGTTTAAATTGTGCGTCTGATTGAAACTTGCTCCTGTTGCAAGTAAATGGAGGAAAACGAATAAGGAATGTAATTTGCATAGGGACGATGTCTGTCAATGATGTGGCATCAACTTAACTGAATGCATATAGACACACACAAAGCACACATTCATATTTGCACGCCAGTGCCTCGAGCCAATGTCTTTCATCTTTTCATTTGACCCAATATGCCGCACACATTTGATGCATGCCCTGCAATGCATATTCGAGCATAGACGAATGTTTGTGCTCCTTGGACATGCAACATGTGCCGGAGGGCATCACGCAAAGTGTATAAAAATAATAACGTTGTCCTATATATGTATGCATGATGTGGTGTGTGTATGTCTGTGTGAGTGAGTGCTTGTGGGTCTATGTGTCTGAGTCCTGGACACATGATGCAGTCAAACCGACAATATGGAGTACATACTTGTGTAAAACAAGTTATTCCATTTTGAGGTTTCTGAATAATTAATGCAACTAAAAATGTTCAGCTCGTCCATTTGTTGTTTCCATTAAATTGCATGCATTTGAGCATTGCATCTGTGTTGTGCATCTGTGTGTTAGAGATGAGTGCAGGTCCACAATCACAATTACATTAGTGATTGGCAGCTGAGTTTCAATTTATGGGAGCAACAATTTGATAAGCAAAATAAAGAGACTTAGATCTTAGATTAAGTGGATACAATTTGATAAAGTGTTTTCTAAACTCAATTTATGAATATTACTCTTCACTTATCGGAGAGAAAGTGCTACAATGAATGTCGAGTTGTTTACAAATATTTGTTTGTTAATATTTCTTTTCATATGCGCATTCAAAATACGTAATATATATACTAAATCAAGTATCTTTGATACAATTACAAGTTCCTTTTGATTTGCTTGTGAAAATAAGAAAAAAAATATACATTGACATTTTTTCATTGGGCAGCTTTATAGAAATAAGAAAGTATTTCTTTAAACAGTAATTTTTTAAAGAGTTCAATCGCAAACGATATTTTATTGATATAAGTATAGAGATATTTATTAATATTTAAAGTAAGCCTTAGCTTTAGCTAAGAAGCACCACATATCTAGAATACTGCGAAGCCAAACAACTTTATGAATCTTGAATCTTAACAGTAGCATATCTTGCTCTCAAGCAAATTTGTAAAAATTCTTGTAATATTTTGAGCATTATCTATTGTGTAGATAAATTTAAGAATCTGCTGTCTTATGCACTTTTTTCCTTTAAAAGATTTTACCTTAAAGGTATAAATTCGAATGACAGCACAGATAAAATATCAGTTTTTCTCTTCACTTATTTCACATCACTATGCTGTAGGTGTCCCTATGTGTGTGTAATTCGAATATGTGTACTTACACAATTGTGTCTGTGCGCTTGTGTGTGAATGATGAGTGCGCGAGTGTGTTCGTTCATTGTAGTTATATAAAGCATATTTATATATTTTGCTTTTGCATTGTGATATTGAATTGCAGCTTACGCAAGTTTCCTTTGTGCCAACTTTTCAGGCAGAATGCATTGCAGTGCGCCTTTTTCCTTTGATCAGCAGCCATAAGCAATGGTCGTTGTCATTGCAATAATTTCCATCTCCTTGGCAACTTCAGGGTCCCAGCAATTCAATTTGATGCCACCGACTGCGAGGAAGGCTGGCAGGCAGCTACTTAAATTTTATGAAGCGTCGATATGGCTGAAACGACTCAATATCCATAAGTGGTATCCAGAGAGAGAGACAGAGAGATAGATAGCGTAAGAGAAAGAGAGAGAGAGAGAGATGTAGAGAGAGGGGGGAGAGTGAGGAAATTGCCGCCAATGCAACTTAATCTCTGTGTCCTGCCATGACAAATCGTCCTTATCATTTTACGAACGACAACAAAAAAAAATCAAGTGGGTATGGTTAGGTTGTCCCTGATTGACTAGAAGATGCCTCTTAATCACTTATTAAGTAACTTGAGAGCAAGTATATATTTTTTGTTCATTAATCGGTCTTTGTGGTCAATAATATAATATAGATTTACTCAATTCTGTGTGTAGAGTATATTAAAGAGCGAATCGCAATAATTATTAGACACTTATCGACTTAATGCATTTTACACTAATTGATTTAAGCATGAGGTCATATGTTTTATACATTTTATTTATATATTTACTTCATATTTTATATACAATTTATTTACATATTTACTTCATATTATAGATAAATTTGTTTTACATATTATTTTTATCTTAATTTTATTTAAATCCCTTGCGTCTAGCGCAATAATTTAAGTTTAGCGCTGGGATAAATAAATGAATAATGAAAAATATGCACAATAAATTAATTTCAAGGCTCAGAGGGGCTTACAATGGATGCAAATAGAATTAATGTTATTCTTTGCTTATAAATGCATTTGACGTACATATTACAATCAAATATTATTTGCAATGTACGAAAATCATTCATAAATAATTATAAAAGTGGGTTTGAGTCGAATTGTTGGATTGCTTATTTTAATACCAAATCTACTAACTTTAATTCTTACAGTCTTTGAGATGGATATTCCTTGATTAGTTAGGAGTAACTTATGATTTATTTAATATATCTTTTAACTGGCTTGGAATATACAAATAGAGACAAGCAAATTCAGAAGGCTATAGCAGATCTAAAGAGGTATGAAATGGGTCGACTCCTGATCCATACATTTGTACAACCTCAGCAATTTGTAAGCTTGCAGGGTATACATAAGTATATACATATATACATACATACTTACTGAAACAATAGCAAAAACTTAGGGCAATGCTAAAGTTAAGAAAAAGCAAACAGACAAGTTGTAAAAAAATACACAGAAAACCAGGAGGGCAATTCACACGCACAACAAAATCGCCAACAACAAAATGCTGATAAAAGATGTTTGTTTGTTTATGTTGTTGTCTTTTTATGACTTCAATTAACTGCGTACCAGATTCAGGTCCAACTATGCTTCTATATGGTACTATCTTTCTCTCTCTCTCTCTCTCTCTCTCTCCCTATCTCTCACTCTATTTCTTTGTGTTGTCTGCTTGCGTGTGGATTAAAGATTTTCGTTCATAATTTTTTATCTCTGCTGGCTGCGTGAGCTCAAGTTGTTGTTCCCTGATGATTGTTGTTACTGGTGTATTGTTGTTCTTGTTGTTGTTGTCTTTGGCATGCATCATTAGTTAGCTTAATGTAGTGTATAGACTACATGACCACGCCCCCTTCTTTGGGGGACCAGCAGGTAGTCAGCTGGGCGGCTGCTGGTCATCAGGCAGCCGCAGCTAATACAGTCTACAGTTTTGCAGCTCGAGTGTGTGTGTGTAACTATAGATAACAATCACGGTTATTCAAACACACACACAAACACTCACACTCACATTGACTGAGAAAAACGGGCAATCAATTGCCAAAATTGAACAGTCTTAACGTCTCGTTTGCGAATGCTTCGAAGATAATCGCCGGCAAAAACTGCGCCACTTAGAGCCAATGTATGGCAAACACTATTCCCCATAATGCACAATCTTCCATATATCTATGCGTATATGTATGCATGTATATGTCTACCAGTAAGCCAGCCGATGTTCTGTTGGCCCTCATAACGACTATCCAACCAGGGTCCATTTCTAGGCCGCGGCATCGTATGAGGCGGCCTTTTGTGTGTTTGACGTTTATGTTAACATGTGTGTTGTCTGCCGATGCGTGTATCTCTCGCTCGATTGTTGTCAATGCGTGTGTGCGAGTGTGTCTCTCTGTGTGTGTGTGTGCGTGTGCGTATGCTTGTGTGTCGGAGTATCTGCGGCATGCCAGAATCCAGCTGAAGGAGCCTGGTTGCCATAGTATTTGCCACCCATCCGCTTTATGGTCCGCGCTGCCTCTGTCTGTCTGTCGCTCTGTCCCTCTGTCCCGTTGTCCTTCTGTCTCTGGATCTGTGTCTGTTTGTGTATCGCTCGCGTGGCTGCCACGGCGCTGTCTTTGCACGAGCCGTGCCACAGTGCCGCAAATTAAGCGATGAAGTGTGCAAATATTTAATTGCCATTACAAATTCACAAATTGAGAAATTCGTTGCTTTTCATTGTTGCATTTGCAGAACATTTTGATGCAACCAAATTATTTTGGAATTGCACCTCTCTGGAGAACTATAAATATTCATATCCTTCATCAAAGCTTGCGATTAATGATACTCTTAAAAGCAAGATGGAAAAATTCGAGGCAATTAAAAAAGTTTTCTCTAAAAGAAACATTTTTTTTTAAATAGATTGCGTAAGTATTTAAAATGTGCTCACAAAGGTTAAGAAATTTATAGCATCCTTACCAAAAAACATCTTAAGTTATATAAGATATAATTTTTTCCTAATTTTTCGAGGTATTTGGCATATCGTTATCAAAAATATCATTTACAATATTATTCCAAAAATATATAAAATATCTTCATTTGAATTTCTTATTAATTATGCGATTTATTTTTAGCTTTATTTTAGTAGTTCTTTAGTTTTTGTTCCACTGTGACCTTTGAGGCTTTGTTTAACTTTCTCCGGCGTTAACGCTTTTGTTACTCTTATTGTTGTTGCTTTTGTTGTTGCTTTTGTTGTTGGCTTTGTCATTGTTGTTATTGTACGGCTGTTTGTGTTGCGGGCAAAAGGAGACTGGATGGAGCGACAAGTGTGTGTTGTTGGAGAGGGGGGTGTGGAAGGTAGCGAGAACAAGAGTGACTCTGTGGGGTGGGGTGGTGGGGGATAGCGTGCGCCATAAAAAAGCGCTCGAGGTTGTTAAATTGACAACGTTAAACACTTTGTTTGGCATTTTCTGCATTATTAGGCGAAACTGCCGTCTGTCTCTGTAATTGATGCCCCGACAAACACCCGGCCTAAGGCCCTGCCACCCCACCCCCTATCCAACCCCCCCGCATGCTCATGCAACGAACTCACACACAGTTCACAGTTATCGCGACCCGAAGTCACGAAACAAGCCCGAGCACTGATTTAAATGGCTCAAAAGTTAAGTTATCGTAATGCTAAGCGGATTAGCTGCTCGAGAAATGGAGTCTCTCATATGGTTGACATCTTATGGCCAGGGCTTTAATGTGGGTAATGTTCGGGTGTGTGTGTGGGTGTGTTGTGTGTTGTGCGAAAGTATTTGATTT
Source organism: Drosophila paracracens (assembly GCA_035044025.1). NCBI lineage: Eukaryota > Metazoa > Arthropoda > Insecta > Diptera > Drosophilidae > Drosophila > Drosophila paracracens. Next base: position 2,717,224 of record JAWNMN010000398.1, read on the forward strand.
CACTTGATTTCACTGTCAATTTGAAATGGCATTATAATATGGAAAGTTTTAATCCTTTTAAGTGGCTGCTGACGGCCGGAAGTGTCTTTACTGAAGTGAAGTCAAGTGAAGTAAATTGCTGTCCGCTGCTTGTTTTATGCATAAATTCGATTAAATGCCAAAAGGTTAAATCTCAGCCAGACATCCTCTTCGTTCGCCCCATTCCGCCTTATCCTTAAATTAGGCACGAGCGCACGTAAAGCTGTTGAATGTCATGTCAAAGGGCACTCAAGACGAGCGGCGCTCGTAAACTTTCAGTCTATCTTTATACATATAAATATATATATATATATAAGTATATATATATTCATATACATATATCTACATATATTTCATTCTTTTATTCGCCCCGCTCGTGCACATCCTTTTACGACAAGAGGCAAAGGATTATTCAAGTTGCTTGGCAAATCTCATAAAATGCAAAAGCGTATTAAAATTGACAATAAAGCGGCTTTTTTATGTTTATAGTATGCATGAGGACACCCGGAGGGGCACCGGAAAAAGTGTGCGGACCCTTCACCTTTCCCTGCCTGTTTGAGGCGATTGTGAAATTCGTTTAAATTTTTTAAAAGCCATAGCACTTTAAGGCTCGTTATGCATCTTTTAGTGGCCTCAAGAAGGTCCTGTTTATTTGCCACTTAATTTGCTACAGTCTGTTGCAGCTTCTGTTGCTCCAGCTGCTGCTGCTGCTGCTTCTCAGGCTGTCCCAATTGCCGTAGCCACTGGAGTGCAAAATATCCGCTCAACTGCAACTTATAACAATAATCCCCCCCTCTCTCACTCTCAAACCCCCCAGCATCTTACTCACCATCTCTCACACATATGCATAAACACGTGTTTGCCTGTTATTATTGTTGCTCCTGCAAGTGCAACACCGCACTCAATCCTGTGATTTAACACTCTACCCATTTTATTCATTTTTTCTCTCTTGAAGTGATTTCTGTACCTTAATGCTTCCACTTGGGCAAGTATGTAATGGGTTTTCCTATATAGCTTGCAAATTTACGAGCGGGCAATTGTCGTTAATCTTTAACTTCAACTTTCTTTCTACAGTTAACAATCTATGCAAAAAGACCTTTTAGTGGATGTCTTACAATGTTATATTAAAATATAAAATTTCTTAAAAGTAACCTTAATTACCTTAAAAATTTAATTTTTTTCTTTTTGCTTTTCGATATATTCCGAATTATTCTGATCTATTATTTTGCAATATTCTATATAGTTTTTATTTTAGTTTTTTCTTGATTTGGTATTTAATATACTTATAATATCGACCATTATTAATATGTTATGGCATTTTAAATTGCTCACAATTAAAAATAAAAATGTTAATATCAACATTTTCAATTTTCCTCACTTGTCTTTATCGCTTAACTTTTATTTGAAGTCGGATAAACGTCATATTAATGTCAAGATATTAAAAACCGTTTAAAACTTTTATCACTCACAAGCCAAGTTTTTGATGGAGTATAACGAAATTTCGTTTCGAACTTAATAATATGCTTATAGAGCATTCTAGGGGTCGTTGTTTTATCGATGTTTGCACAATTTTTCGTTCTTGCTTGCTTAGTTGTATTTTTGTATGAGTTACGGCAACTTTCAAAGCATAACAATTTCTTCCCACTTGGCTCCAACGAAGCATAAAAACTTATGACTTGTCTAGTCGCTTTATATATATCTACATATACACTCTGGAAGACACACACACACACACTCAAACACACCAGTTAGAAATGAGCAGAGGCTCGTGCTGCATGTGCGCTGTTGGCGGTGTTGCACTTTGTTTGTTTGTCCCGGTAATATTTCCTTAAATCGAGTAAACAAGTGGAATTCAACAAAGCGGAAACGGAAGCACAATGCGTAGCTGCTTGTGTTGTAAGAGTTACCTACACACACACACACAGCCACTTCCAAACACACACATACACACAGGCACACACACACACACACACGTAACTCGTACGAGTTGTTGTCTCAAATATGGCGGCAAATATACTTTGCTTCTCAGCTGGAGCATCTCTTCACATCCTCGCTATATGCTTGCACTCGTTCTCCTTAGCTTTCTGTTGTTTTTCTTGGAAATTGCTGTTAAAAATAACAAAGCTCCTTGTGAGTTTCTCGCATCACGTTGGTTGCCAAGTTACTTCCTTCCTTTTCGTTGCCTTTTATCTACTATTTCTTTACTCTTCCTTGCTGCTGCTGCCGTTGAGCTTTTCTTGGTGTTTGTCTTAGTTATGCCAGAGTCACCCCGGCTCTAACTCCGTCCAATTGAAATTGAGACGCGGCGCTCGACAATTGTATTTATTTGCTCTGCTAAATGGCATAATCGATGCCGACATACCACCCTTGTGATGGTTGACGGGCTTTGTGGTGCACAGATTTTCAAAATACCAACATCAAAAGGAGCAAACAAACTATGCACACACATACACTTGAATAACGAATCCAATATTTACCTTATTAGTGTAGACATTCTCAAAAGGTCTCTTATAAATGGATACCAAGTTTAGCGCTTGACTTGGTTTAAAAATATATTTTTTTGTTGCCTAAAGATTTCTTCATTATTAACTAAGAAGCTTTAAGGTTTTTTATGTAGGATGAAATTTGAAATATCTATTTATCTGGGATTTTGGTTACATAACTAAATATTTATATACTCAACTGAAAAATATGTGTTCAAAATTGAATAATATATCAAATATTAAATCAAATATTATATAAAATATTCATACTCAGTTGGCTTAAAAAGTAAAGTAAGTAAAAATATTGATAAAAATTTAATTTTAGTTTAAAATCGATTTACAAAAACAAATTGTATTTGTTTTGATATTTAAAATATATTGACTTTATTTTTTTATAGCTGCCTCTTTTCATTTAAATTTTAATTCATTTAGAGATAATTATTTAATTGGCACAAACTGCAATTATAAAATAATTTATATGCAGTTGTTTTCTTTACTAAGTCATTATCAAAAACGATGAAACATATTATTGAGTTTAGAAATTGGTTTTTAATTGATTTAATGAGTTAATAAAATATAATTCGTTTCCCCAATTTGAACGTAATTTACTAAACAAATAAAATCTGTCTCTAAAATGAATTATTTAATTGGTTTTAATTTAAATAACCTAAAACTACTTTAATATTAATAAGAGAAGTCGTAATGAAATTGGCCTGATATATGAGTTAGTAATTTGTCTTTTAAATAAATACGTGCCAATGAATGGTTTGTTAAGATTCTTAAGCTATTAGGTCCTTAAGTTGACAGATTTTGTGGTTGTAAGAGACAACTTCAAAGCCACGTTTGGGTGCAAACTACAAGAGAGGAATTTATTAAATTCCGCTGGGAGGCTCTGGCCTCTTGGCCTGGCTCATAAGCACCACAACGTCTTTTGAAAATGCTCCGGGAAATTACGCAGCTGTGTAAAGTTTTTCTGGCATATTCAAGATGTTTGTTTCGTCTTGGTTTTTGTATAAAGTCGTCGCATAGCTGAGATGAGCTGGGAGAGCCAAAACAAAAGTTGAAGCTGCTGCATTTTATATATATATTATATGTATATATATATGTGGGTGTATATATATTCATATATATTTTTACTTTAACGTCTTCAAAGACAAAACTTACGCTCAAATTGTTTGTCATCAAATTATGTGGGCAGCAGTTTTTGTTGTTTTTGTTTTTCTTACTGTGGCTGTTGTTGACCCTTGCCGCAAAAATGGGCATCATTAAAATGCTGTTACCGGACGTACAACGCATCAGCCGCTTGACCCAATCCAGTCACCGGACTTGGCCTCCTCCTGTCAACGCTTTGGGCCTGGACCGCAACAGGATTGCTCAGGCATACCCTTTTTTAATTTGCAACATGTCATTGGCAGAAAGACAAGCAAAAAGGACGTGGCGCATCGATGAGAGCAGGGCTAACCAAAAGTGAGCAACTTCCAAACTGAAACTGGGAAGCTGACTACCGGCAAGCCGAGAACCGAGAACTGAGCGACAGTCCAACTGAGCAACGCCCAGCACACGCTTTGTTGCGCCTTTTGTTGAGCTTTCTGCCGTGGCCGAATAACCGAGGCAAAAACCAAAATTAGCAGCCGCAGCAGGACTACAAAAAAAAAATATCAAAAAAAAAAAAGAAATAAAAAGAAATAAAAGAAAGCGCAGGCAAAACAGTCGAGAGAGGGCAAATCAACAACTATTTAAGATGTACAGAAAAGAAATGGCAAAGAAATTGTTCTCGAGATCCGAGTAGATGCAAAAAGCTGCGTGAAATGAAAATAAGGAAATGACAGGCAGACAGACATCTTGACCTTTTCAAACATTTGCACAAGCTCAAATAACTATTTGAGAGCAGTTGGCAAGCTAGTCTCGAGTTAACTTGAGTTGGCAGCTGAAATTTCCCTAATGATACAAAATGAAAGAGACAAGGATAACATTGAATACCATATTTGAAATGAGATAGTGCAATACTTGATCAGCTCATTACCTGATTAAAAATAACATCATTTGTACAACAAACTAAATGTTAAAAAACTGTGTTTTGCTTTAAGGAAAGTTGTTTGCATAATAAAATTATTAAAATCAACAAGACTTAATGAAATGTAGCTGAAATTAAATAAGAGCTTATGGAGAACAAATGACGCAAGCAAAACCTATTCAAAATTGATAGTTACAGCTTTTAAAAAGTCAATCACGTCTTAAATGTCAAAAATGTCGTAAATGTCATAAATGTCATAAATGGTATATTTTTTTATTTAAATATCATGTTATTGTTCGCTCGAAATGTTGTTCCTTTTACTGCTCGAAATTTGTTGATCTATTGTAATGTTGTCTTTAGCTGATAGGCCTGAAATCTATTATGCCACCCTCGTCCGTCCATACACACGCACTCACACACACACAATCGCTCATACAATGTGATAGACGATGAAAAAAGCAAAAAGTGAATAAGAGGCAGAGTCAGAGGCAGAGGCAGAGTCAGAGGCATAGGAATTGGTCGTACTGCCATGGACTGCGGGGAAAGGGGGGACCAGGTTGAGGATGCCCGCCCCGAATGTCATACAAATGACCCATATTAAATTTATTACGGCACAGGGAGCAGCACAATGAAATTCAATAGCTGAAAACCTAATGGCAAACAAACCAAATCGCCGACGCCTTCGACTAATATATACAGTCTATACGCATACAAACATAAGAATATATATATAAATATATAAATATATATCTGTATGAATATACGTACATAATGCCATTGTACACAGATCTATACTTAGATGCCTTAGAAGTTGGGGCTGTGTGTGGGGAATGAGTGATTTTGCTGGCTGTATCAAAAGCAGCTTAAAGACGCTTGTGCGAGTCAACTTTTTGCACTGCTTGTCGTTACACTGCCATTCTGGCAGCTTTTCCAAATTGATTTATAATCCTGCCTCGAATATCCTGAACAAGAGACATTGAGTCGACGCATGCAAAATATCACGAGCTGCTTTCAAAGTTTTGACGAGTTGCTTCGCTTTTATATTGTACATCTTTTCTCTTTATTTCATTTTTTGTTGCAATATTTGTAGCCCTTCAAAAGAGATTGTAATGAGATTTTTCAATTACTTTCCAATTATATATGCGTTATAAATAATGAGTAAAATTTTCTGTTGCTGCAATACTTGCAGGCATTGAGGCGAACGAGCGACGCCTCGACACGTCCATTGGCTCCATTATCCTACAGCTAATTAAGAAACGTGAGACAAATGACAAGCGCTAAAATATTGTTTGCCAGCTCTTAAGGACGAAAGCAAAACACACACATACAGATACGTAGCAGCTGTGGGGATATCAAATTAGTAGGCAGTGATTGACTACACGATACGCTGTTAACAGCCAATACTTGACTGTTTGGGTGTCACATGGAACAAATAAAAAAAAAATAAGGTGTAAAGCCCATTTAAAAAATTCCCTTTATTTAATTAATTTATTTATAAAAGACTAAATTTTAAATTCATATTAAAATTAATAATGAGAAATAAATATTGCACATACATATATGTATATATAGAAAATGAAAAAAAATTAAAAATATAAAATAAAACTGCATATTATGTAAGCTTTAACACCTTTTTTTATAAAACATAATGAATATATAAATATTTTGAATAAATTGAAGCCTTCAGTTTGAAAATTCCTAAAATTTTTAATTATGAATCTAAAGTTAGTCGAAGGAGCTCCAATCAAAATTTTGAATACATTTTTTCATAATTATATATTTGATTCTTTTTATGAGCTTCCTCAATCAATCCTCAATTTCTTTCAATATTCGCAGAAATTGTATTTTTAATATGTTTAAAAATAGTAAATAAATGAAATTATTTTATACATATGGTTTTTTCTTTTGTCTGTGTCGACTATAACAAATCATCTTCTAATAAAACATAAATAGTAATCAAAAAATGAGCTTTAAATCTTAACCTCAACCAATTATATCTAATTTTGCTATTTCCCTATGACGACTGTTACATCCATTTTGAATAAGTAAATAAAAGAATTGTAACCTCAATCAATTATCCTTTCTATTATTCACATATTGCGGAACTACTCGAAAGCAGCTTAAGGAACTTAAAACAAAAAATAAAATGGTTCGACTTTGTGGCTTACTATAACTCAAATCAGTTGGTTGAAGTTTAGACAAAGCCCTAATTAAGTGAGAGATATCCTTTAATTAGTTTATGTTATGCTCTGTTCCAAAGCCTCTGATAATAAGGCAAATATATAAATTGAGTTTTGGAATTACAGAGTATCTGCGACGAACACATATCTTACGTATATACATTCGCTTAAGAAAACGCTCGAAATGTATTAATTATCAATTGGGCTTTGAATTCGACCTCGATTCTAGTCACCTACACACTGAAGCAGACATAAGTACTGAGAGTTTTGCAATCACAGCCGCTTGATTGGCATTTAAAGCTCTTTAGGAAATCTGTAGTTACTGACTGCCTGGATTGCTGGGCTGAGCTGGGCTGGGCTGAGCTGGGCTGGGCTGAGGTGGGCTGGGCTGGGCTGGGCTGAGCTGGCGTGGGCTGGGCTGACGGCAAAAATCGAAGTGAAGTGGCTACATTCAGCCACAACTGAGCTCCTTAACGCTGCTCCCTGTCTGACATAATCCATGCAATTGTAAATTTAATAAGAGCCCCGCCACGAGTCCGTCGACGGCTCTTCCTGGACTCAGATTATGTAGGGAAGAAGCAAAGTGAAATGGAAAGGCGAGTAGTCAAGGCAATTAAGTGAGTCAAGTGGGGTGGCTGAGCCAAGAGGAGTGATGGAGGAGTGTGGCCGAACTTGAGTGTGTGTATAGCACATTGTACATACTTATGTGGAAGAAAAGAAACTTTCGAGTTCCATAGTTGTTGAAGTGGCATCCACTTTTGCTTATAAATGAAGGTCGAATAGGGTTGTCAAGTGCCAAGGAAGTTCTTTAAGATCCACTTTGTATGGCAACAGTATCGATGCCAATTGAGCTACTCATCCCAATATTGAAATTAAAATATAAAACATTTTATGAATTGCCCAAAAAGTTTGCAAAAAGAAATATAATCGCTATTAAATCGATAGCTAAACAATAATAATTTATAGACATTTTCTTGTCAAATTTTTTCATTTGTACATTTGTGTTTGTATTGAGATAAATAAAACTCTGCTGATAAATTGAAAAGCAGTTAATAAAACGAAATATGTATTATAAATTAATTAAATCAGAATCTGCAAATGTTTTCAAAGTTATTTAAGAAAAAAAATAATATACAATAAAATTAATATAACTTCTAGATATCAATATAGATGGATCGTTAAAATGGTACAGTATATGATAAAAGGTATGCTATCGGTATGTATATAGAATGAAATAAGATTATATATAAATGTGTAAATGGTGCTATTATTTAATACTTATTGAGCAGATCTACAGATTCACTTCAATGAAAAAGAAAGAACTCATTTAAATGGAATGCCATGGGGCGAGAAGGGTGCTGAGAGTGCGCTCAGTCACATTGGTGTTGTGCTGCAGCGAGTTTTTTAGGGGCCAAAGAACATGTAGCATGTGCGGTTTGCTGTGGCGATACTTCCTCCCAGCTGCAGCAGCATGACGAGAATGTTGCGCAACAGATGCACGGGCAGCACGAGGCACAGCAGATCGCAGATGGCCCTTATGGCGCCCGAATCCACGAAATCGTACTGAGCGAAGCGACTGAGGTGCAATGACAACCTGGCCAGTGTCCAGCCGGCAGCCAGACGCATTTGCAAGTGCTGCAGTATACTCTTGGGATAGCAGTAGGGCCAACAGTTGCAGCAGCTGCTCGAGCAGCCCCGACTCTACGACGGCATCCCGCATGCTCCAGCCGGAGACGAGCACATTGCTCAGCAGGGCCTGGCAGCAGGTTTTGCTGATGCCATGCAGACTCTTCAGGTGCTGCATCTTACGCAGCACCAGACGCTTCACATCCACCTTGGTGCTTTCTGTGGTCAGCTCGTGGAGCACACGCAGTAATTTCACAAACAGCCGCGGCGAACGCTGCGGTTCCTGTAAATGAACAAGAAATTCATCGATCACTCTGCTCTTCCAGTGTGTATAGTTCCTGGCCGTTTGCAGTTGATTGTCCAGATTTTTAAAGTCGTTCACAACTGGAGTATCCATTGAGACGAATCGAGGGATCTAGCGAAAAAGTTCTAAAATTATTTCATGTTGACGTATTTATTATTAAATAAAATTTAAAAGAAAAACAATATGTTTGAGTAACTATTTAATTTATGTATATTTACCTAAAATTAAAAATAAAATTTTAAGAAGAAATTGTGTCTGCTTGATCTTAATTTTTCTGAGTTCTGCTTAGTAGAATCTTATATTTGTCAATTATTCCAAGGCATACTAAGTTTATAAGCCAAAAAATAACATAACATCTATAAAATAACATCTTTAACATAACTCTCTAACATAACATCCATAACTTAACATCTGTAATATAACATTTGCAACTTAACATGCAACTGTTTACTTAACATATAATATCGAAATCGATCGAAATCAATGGAGTGATCATCAACTTGAAGAAGAAGCGCTGAATTGTTGTGAATAAAGAAAGAAGCTTGAGAATTATATATATTTTAGTGTTGACTGTTAGAAATGTTAGAAGTGGGATAGAGGATTCCATGCAGGGAGGGCTCCAAGCCAATTATTAGACAGTGCAATAAAAATGAGATAACATTTTTAGTACAAGTTAAAAGAAAAATATTGTTAGGTCCAAAATGTACATCTGAGATAGAGGACTATCTCATGGAGGATTGGAGTCGAACTTAACCGACTGCGAAATACTCGGATACCAATCAGTAATAACAGATAGCAGATAGCAGTTGCCACAGAACAGGGTGTGCGTAGTCAAGAAATACCTGGGTCTGATCCTGATCTGAAAATGCTTATGTTGATCTTGAAAGGAGGTTACCAGCAAGCTGCCTTTCAAGTCTGGTGACTCTATACTTAAAAATGTGGGAGTTATGCTGTTTTATCTGGGATAGGTGTGGGCGTGGTTTTTGTCGACGTTTACCGGTAATATACCAATAAAATTTTATGGCTATTGCTGCGTACCTTCGGTATCAGAGTGTAAAACATTTTTAATATTTTCGTACAAAAAAATTACATGCATAATTATTTAACAATAACAAGAAAAAGGAAAAAAAAATGTTTTTACTTGTTTTGGAAATATTTATTAAACAGAGAAGGAATTTAAATGTATATATTTCAGTTTCTAAAACAAAACCAAAATTTGTGCCGCTGAAATCATTTAAATTTGCAATAGCAATCCTATATGAATTTTTAACTTCGATAATTGAAAGTATGTCAAATCTATGCAAATTAATATTTTATTTTTGTATGCATTTGAAAAAGTATTCCATGTTATTGTTGGGCAATTGGCAGTTATAACGAAAAAAGTTTGTGCTATCCAAGCGATTTTCAATTTGTTTTTCTTTTTATTCGCATTTAACTCTGCAGCAACTTTTTCGTATGATGTGTGTGCGTGCGTGTGTGTGTCTGTGCGTGTGTGTCGGTTCGTGTGTGGCGGTGAGTGCTTGTGTTTCTGGTGGGTGTTGAATTTACATTTCGCAAACTAATTGTATGTAAATATGTCAAATGTGTACCAACAACACCTGTAATTGTGTGTGTACTGTTGTGGTATGCGAGCGTGTGTGTGTGTGGGTGCGTGTGGTATGTGCACACGTATTTGTATTGCATATTGACAATTTCATAAATGCGGTAACGTTTTCAATTAAATATGCGCAACGCCGCAAACACAGCTGCACACCTGCCCCGCCCATCTGTTCACGCTCACGCCTATAGCCACGCCCAGGCTCACGCCCAGTCCATCAACCCAACAGTAAGTCGATTGATACATATATATAGTCGATTGAATAATATATATATATATTTATTTGTGTGTGCGTGTGTACAGGTGTGCAGCTTTTGGTCGGTTACAAATTGCAAATCAATCAATAAATAATTGAAATGAAAATCATTTTGCTGGTTCCAACTTATCTTCCAAACCACTTCCCCCCCATCTCTTCGCTTCGCTTCTCTTCTCTTCTCGCTGCTGGCACTGCGTTACACTTCGTTTTGGCAGCGTATGCAAATGGGCAAAATTGTGTACATCTATCACTCGATTCGAATCGGAATCGGAATCAGGCAGACAGGCCAGCATATATATGCATATATATATATATATATATATATACGATATACATATACTCGGAGCAATCGAATTGGGTGACTGCAGCAAGGCAACAGCCGAAATTCAGAGTCGTGAGTGCGTTTCCAGGTGTGCCGGATTAGTGATGAGACAACTGATGTACATGTCTATGGACGTATAAGGATGTATTTCTCTTTCTCTTTCTCTCTTTCTCTCTTTGAGTTTATTTTGCATGCGATAACTGCAGAAGTGATTTGTTTGGGCAACTGATATTCCCTAAACTGTGATTAGTTTGCACAAGGCTTGGAAGGTAAAATGCACTAGATTTTCATCATATTCAAATGCATTTTTATTGGCAATACTGAAAAGAGAGATATTTTAGTAAGAAGTTTGTAAGTTTTTTGCAGAAACTTAAGTGCGAGAAGTTTAATTTTATTTTATAGGGTTTAGGCTAAATGGTAATTTAAATAACTTATATTGTGTATATTGTATATAATTTATATTTAACGACTTCTTTATTAAATGTAAAACATATGCAAGTAAAAGAGTGCATTCTATATGGATGTAGCAAATAAATAACCCATTAATTTAATTCTTCAATTGATAAATAAATAAATGTTCTTTAAAAGTTGCTCAATTCTGTAAATTATGAACTCAATCTTTATTAAATTTTACATATTTCATAAATTTCACAAGCATCGGAAATCTATGGAATATAAAATAATATATTTTTGAAAAATACGAAATAATTAATCAAAGCATTTTTTTGTTTGAGATTTATGCGATAAACAAAAATATAAGACAATGAAATATAATATTTCTACTGGAATAATTTTAATTGTATTGCAACTAATATATATTGAATTGGTTCGATATAATGTTTTAATAAAAATATATGTTGAAATAAGAAAAAGTAATTAACATCTTCGAAATAATAGTATCGCATAAGATATATTTTCATTAGTGCATTTGAGATATTGTACTGTGATTTAATGGGACATCTCTAGTGCGTAGCTTTAACATTATTTGTTGTTATGTTCGTGGGTGTACGTGTGTGTGTGGTTACATGAGAACGTTTTGTGGGATGGATGCATACAAAATATGTTAAATTACCAATTTCACAAATCTATTTGGCACTTTTTCAATAAAGCGATGTCGCCTTAACATCAGATCAGAGTGTTTTGCGCAATTTTTAAATTGAAAATTTAACAAAAAAATAAAAATAAAAATAAAACAAGAAAGGAAAAAGCTTAGCCAGGCAGTCTGTAGCTATTGCTGAAGCGTCTCCGATTCCAGCTACCACTCCAGCACCCACTCAAACTCCTACTCCTAGTCTGACAACCCAAGCTATAGCCACGGGTTAAATTTAATTTGAAAGTTCGCTTTTGTTTTTGGCTGCGCTTCGTTTTTGTCGTTATGCCCAAATCCCGCACAAATCCTTTGAGCTAGCACACGAACAGCTGCTTTGGCCCAGTAGTACGACCAGAACCAGGACGATGATGTTGCTCACTTTTGTTGTTCTTGCTCTTGTTGTTATTGTTGTTGTTGTTGTTTTAAGCGCTTTGGTTGCAGATTTACGCACCAGCAAATCGCAGAATTTATTTGGGGTGTGGGTGCTGTTTTGTGCTGGGGCCGAGCGATAAAATGCGCTGGGCGAGGCGGCATTTTCAATTTTGTCGCTGCACTGCGAGTTGGCGTGCATTTCGAACGGGACAGCAAACCCAAAAACCGTAACCGAACCCCCAAAAACCCAAAACCTCAACCGCTTTTCGCAAGCCCCACAGGCCGGGCAAGCCTGATCTTGATTGCATTTGCCAAATAGCAACACCAAACTTGCAGACACCCATCCGTCAGTTTGGTGACAATCTAATCAAGCCAAGCGCCCCAAACGGTCCAAGCGTACCACGAGGTACATACATATAGAGCCCTAATGGGCTCCTTAGTCGATGCTACACCCTACAACAACCCTATATAATTTCTATATATAGCCTGTTTGGCGGCGCTTCCAGAGCTCTGCATAAAATGTGTTCGTAAACTTTTTGAATAATTTCTTGAAACTATCCAACTCAGTTGTTTGTTGTTTTCAACACTTTTCCTACTTTGTTTAATTCTATTAAATTAAATTTATATAAGCAGAGCAAGTTCATATTTAAATATGTAATTTATACACCAATTATATATCAATATTAATTTTATATTCTATTTTTGTGCGTTTGTTAATAAATTTTTGTTCATATAGACACAATGCAGTTAATTCACTCAGAAAAAAATCGTACTGAATTGTGCAATGAAAATTGCATTGCTAATTACAGATGGAAATAATTATTAAATATATATACATGTATATGTAATGTAAAATTCAAATTAGAATTAATAATTTAAGGTGAAAATTTGTTTTCAAATTGTTATTCGAAGCAAAGCTCACTTTTTAATATTTTTTTCACTCGTTAATTATGTTCTCTTTTATTTTATTTATATTTTTTTATTATTCATATATAAAATATATATGTATGTATACAAATAGTATACTCAGAAGAAATCGTGCTTAATTGAAGATATTCCTGAAATCTATTTAGTTTACCCTGTTTTTAATAATAATATAAATGTGTCATAATTTTAAATATAACAAAAAATTATTCTTTCAATTAGAAAGACAACCGTTTATTTTCTTAAAATGAATTTATAATTTTAAAAAAATATTTGCAATTTTTATTTTTAATAACAATATAAAATATTAACGGTCAGATGGAAAACATTTATTTTTAATTGTTGATTAAAACTTGTAACAGAATAATGTGTGTGCTTAACTAATTTGGGCTGACTACAGGGTATTCAGTGAGCCAAAACATTGTGCTGCTGTGATTGCTTTTTTCTTTGTAGGTTTTCCATTCGCTTCAATGGTAGTTTTATAGAGTGCCAATAGGGAGCCAAAGAGCCAAAGAGTTGTACGGAAAACAAGTGTCACCATAAAATCAATTGCTGCTAGCGCGTGCCGTTTACAGAATTAGATGGAGGAGACAGAGGCAGCTGCAAATGGAAGTGGGGAGGGGGCATAAGGATGTTGCAAATAGGGATGCGAATGCATTTGGTACACGTGCTGCACTTCACATGAGTGTTTCATGTCTGGGTTCCAGCTGTTTGGTCAGTATTTTGTTTTTTTTTGTTTTTGTTTTGGCAGAGTAGCAGTGGCTTGTATGGAAATGAGATATTTTGTGGTTTGTGGCACGCAGGCATTGGGGCACGTTCACATTCGAATGCGGTTGAAATCTGCATTAACTATCGCAATTAGTGCAAAATTTCGCATAAATTATGTAAATAATAGTTTTTGGCGCACTTTTCTATGAAGTGTTGTTGAAAAGCATTTACAAAATTTGTTTCGGGGCCGAGTGCTTGTGCAATCCAAATGCCACTTGTCAGATGCATAATGCAATTGAATTTAACATTTTATAATGCGATACTCATACATCCAATGGTTTATGTTGGGTATTATTGCTGAGACATTCACTTTAATTCATTTTTAATTAAATCATCATTTTCTGACACTGAGAATAATTAAATATCATTATTTTATCTAATGTATTATGCAAAGTTTGTGATGGGTCTTTTTTATGTTACATTTTCAGGGCAGAAAATTACTCTCCGTTTTACAATCTTTACAATCTTACACTATAGCATATACATAGACAGACGGACATATATATTTATAAATATTTTTTATAAATATCCATTCTGTAACTTAATGTTTTAATATTGTTGGAGTTTGATTTGGTGGCAAATGCTAACTAATTAACATTTTATTTCTTAGATCATTTTAAGATAAATAATAGCTTATTTAATTTTTGATTAATTAAATATGTTATTTAGTGCACGCAACTAATTAATTATATAAATAATTCGTTGAGTAATTCTCATTGTTTAGAAAATATAATTATTAAATAAGTTTTATATGTAATTATGTTAATGAGTAAGAGCATCTAGTCTTCGGCTAGTGTTGGTGTTTTATGCTTTACTTGTTCTGGAATTGTGCAATTTATATATATATATACATGCATGTTTAGATATTTTAGGTATTGATTGTCTGCTCGCCGTGTGTTGTTTCGCTTGTTTGCTGTAAATTCCGTTTAAATGAATATGTGTTTAATTAAATTTTAATTAGCCCGTCTGTTCTATTGGTATTTATCTATTTTAGTTTAAGCGCATGTGGAAATTAGATCTCTATTAGCTGAATATTCATCTACCCGCCAAACTACAAAATAACCAATTATTTGAGCCGCTTTTCAAAAGGCACTTTGGCTTTTCAGTAGATGTGGCAATGGATTTGTTTGTGGTAAGGGTATTCCCTCTAACTTTTCTCATGTGCCATTTAACTGTAATCAATTAATTCATTGTTATTCGAGTTCTGCTTTCAAAACCCGCCACTTTGCTTTATTGCATGTTGAAGTTGTTTTTTGTATTTGTCCTACCTTGTTGCAAGACCAGCAGCAGCAGCAGCAGCAGCAGCAGCAGGAGCAGCAGCAGCAGGAGCAGCAGCAGGGGGTCCTCGGGTCAGGAGAATTCCCATTTACTGGCAGTGCTTTCAGTGCAAAAGCAATGCAAACATGTCGGCAAGTATTGCAAGGCTACTTTGCCACCCGGTTGCAAGACCACTTATTTTTAGCTCTGCTTCCATTTTTACCTCAGGTCTCACGGGCAGCATTCCAACCAGAAATACAAGCAACTGGGCCAAATCCTTCAGCATTCAAGTGAAGCGCTCTCTGCACTCAAGGTTTTGTCTTAGATCTGGCTTTTGCACGAAACTGCAAATACCTTAATAAGAATTTAAAATGGGATTCAACCAAAAATCTTGGTTTGCAAAAGTACTAATAATCTCGAGGTCATGTTATGATTTAAAGAAAAGTGATTTAATTCATACTGAACAGATAAAGTTTATTTATTTATTTAATGTCGATTAATATCATTCAAAACAAATTAAGCTATAAATAAACTTGCTTAATAATAATTAATTATAAAATGTAATTATAATGCATTTTCAATGAAAATTTAAAATATAGAAAATTGATTTAAATTGGGGATATTTAATGGCAATATTTAATATTTTTCGCAAGAATCAATCAGACAAAATAAAAAGGATTTGGTATAAATTAAGCCAAGCCACAAACGAGACAAGACTTAGGTGACAGAGTGTTAAAATGGATACCCAAAATAAACCTGAGGAACTTTACTGTCAATTTGTTGTTTTTATTGTCTCAATTTCATTCCTTCTGGAATAAAACATATTTAATTGGGGATTTCACTCTACACAATCTCAAATCAAGAATGTTTTTAGAAGTGGAAGAGAATCATGAATATTTATTCTGGATTTTAGACAGTCAGTCTGACAATTAAATTCACATATATATTATTTATAGTTTTTAGTAACAAAATGAAATTGATGATATTTTTTTTAAATAACTCTGACAAATAATTATATGTGCAATTTTTACGAATGTTGGAAGACTGGATAAAGTTAAGGTATGAAATTTAAATTGTCAAACTAAATTATAAATAAATGAAAGTAAAATAAAATACGTTCTAAGTGTGTATTATATGTTCAATACAAATTTAAACAAAAACCAGCTCCAGACTTATTGAAGAATTCAGAATGAGAACATCTAAAGGATGATGCTAGTTGAGAGGCGAATCTTTTCAACAACTTTTTTTGCTGTAATTCTTGAAGCGAGCATTTGTTTTGTAAGAATATTTAAAATTGGCGAACTTTACTGCACTTGCTTGCACCAGGACATAATAACTTGTGTTCGCAAATAATCTGCATCGTTATTAGGATAATCCCAATCAACTCCGCCTTACCTTCCAGCACTGGGTTAATAAACGTTCGGCAATAAGGCCATCTTTTCATGAGTCTAAGCTGGCTATACTGCCTGGATAACCAGTACCATGAGCAGATGTAAGTACCCAACGCTTGCCATCATTTCTTGGGGGACACTCCCATTTCCCCCATTTCCTCTTCCTTACAACATTTTGTTGTTGTCTTAAGCGTTTCACTTGATTGTTGAGCTCTAAAACGCTTTGCGACCAAAAAAAAAAAAAATGAAAAAAACTTTTGCCCCTTGCGTGAATGCTATTAATGTCGGAAGCCACTGTAACCATTCTCCTACCAGTAGCACTCCTTCCACTCCACTTTCATTTTTCACTGCCTCAGTTACCGCCCCCTAATTCAAGAGCACCACATTGAACCACAGAGCCACATTTGTTCCTCTTTTCATACGCAATTCGCATTCGCCACATCGAATGCCGTTTTTATTGTCGCGGCTGTTACAATTTTCATTACATTAACCGTTTCCCATGCTCATTCCCACGCCCACGCCCACGTCGACTACCTTCTGTCTGTGCTGCAATGCGCTTCGATTGTTGCTGGCAGTTGTTGTTTGCTTTTTGTTTTTGTGTTTTTGTGTTCTAATGCCAGTTACTTTTTGCTGATGTTTTACAGCAATGCTGTTGATTCTGCAGTTGCTGCATCTTCCCCATGCCCCACCCACCCCCTCGTCCAACTTCTGCAAAAGTTTTGTGCTGTTGTCGCTAAGAGAAAAGTGAAACGAAAGCAAAAGCAAAAGCAAAGCAATCCAGCTGAGTTGGCTGAATGGCAACCAATTGCCAACTATTTTAGCAGCTTCCTGCTTAGACAAACTGCCAACCTTTGGCACCTTAACAACCCCTGCTCCCCCTAAGCCCCCGCGCCATCCCAAGCTCCCTTCGTCCTCTGCTAGCTCCGCATCAATCAATGGGCATATGATAGCCCCAAAGTTGAGGCCCAGACATGTGAAAGTAAGCAGCGCAGTTCATCGCTGACCCCGCTCAGTTCGGGTCAGGTGAAAGCGGTTTTATAAAGCTATAAAATATATATACAAAAAAAAAACAAAATAAACAAACCCCTGCGAACACGCACATAACCTTTTCTCAGGTCAATCGATGGACGAGGGGGTTTGATTTGAGGATTTGGCTGGGGTTGAAAGTCTGGAACAGGAGCCGGGCACTGTCAACGGCCTGTTGGCAACCTTTTTAAAGCACACTGCTTGCGGGGGTTGTAAGAAAAATACGATTTCGATTTGAATTGCCAATTTTATTTGGGCAGCATTTTCATATGATATTCATAATTTATTTATTTATAATTTATTTATAATTCGCTTAATAAAATTAATAAAAAATAATAATTAAATAAAAAAAATACAAGCAATGTTGCATAAGGAAGTTAAGCCTCTCAATCAATATGAAACGAGTCTCTTCAAATGCCTATTAAAACATTAAATAAAGTAAATCAAAAATGCAATTAAATATGTAAAATAAGTGGGCAAGTAAAATATGTATTTGATTTGGTTTGCTTCTTTGCTGGAAAGGCCTGTAAATCTTTTTATTATTATTTATTCTTAGACAATATGTAAAAAAAAAAAACGGAGGACAAATCTTTTAAAACCGTTTAACATATTTAATTAATAAAATAATAGCCATAAAAAGTACTCAATCAATAGTGAAATTCTGTAAACATTGGAAATTCGCTTAACTATGAATTTTTCACGTTTAACTTTGTTTTTATTTATTTATGGATTTAATAATTTTTAGTGCATGCTTTTTAAAAGATTTAAGTATGGAAAATATATTTTTGTCAGTCAAAACATGTATATACAAATTTAAATTAAGTTCTCACAATGTTCTAAGACTTTTTTTTTCATAGTTTTCAAGCAAGCATTTAATTCAGTTAAATAGAGTGTTGCATAATGTACGAAATCTTTTTATATTTATATATTCATGCATATAATAATATAATTAGTATTTCAATTTGTTTTTAATATAAAAAAAGAGGTCACTGAACAATAAGTAATATTTGTATTTTTGTTATTATTTAATTTCTTAAAATTTGTTTTTCTGCTTTCTATGTGATTACTTTTCAAACCCACCTCGTTCGAATTTGGGCCTGATTATGTTTGGTTTATGTTATTTCGGCTCATTCAGACTCTCCACCTCCGTCTCCGGCTCAGTCTCTTCCTCGGACTGAGCTTGGGCTTGCCCTAAAAGATTTATGTGCGTAAATTTCATGCTGACGGCATCAGGTGATTTAACACTTTAGATAACTTGGAACAGTTTATAGTCGAGCCCATCTCTCCATTCAACAACTACCCCAAACACCAACAAAAGCAAAACAAACAAACATGGCAAGTTTCAATGAAGGGGTGGATAAGGACGGGGGAGTTGGTGAGAGTGTGGAGCTCACTGGACAAAAGTTGTATTTTTATTATTTTATTTTATTGCGCTTACATCTTTAAATATGTTTGCTTGCCTTGTTGCCACACAGCCCCACCCCTGTGGGCTGTGGAATTGATGTGTCTGTTGGGGTCATAAAAATTACAAAAATTTCTTCGGTCTTTCTGGGCTGATTGTGTGCGATTTGAGAGCTTCGGTGCCAGGTCCTTTTTGTAGATAGCCCGTCGAACGATATAAATTATATTGAGCGCTTTGAATTAGTTTTTTATGTGGCACTCATATAGAGTGAGAAATGAAATTAGATACGTGCGTGGAGTTGCCTAGTCCAATTGTGCACGACTGTGATTCGAGAACCAAAAAAAAAAAAAAATACTCCACCCACAAAATTATTTATATCTCGACTACTTTAAGGTTTTTTTTACCCACATTAAATGCTTAGCTGGGCTGCATGCATCACACAATGCACCGCAAATTGCAATGCTGGAAGAGCATCCCTTAGAGGGGGCCCATCCCTTGACCAGTCTTGGCAACCCTCGTGGCACAACTGTGCAATCGAAGCACAACAATGGCGAGCAATTACCACCCCATCAAAATGTACCCCCCCTCCCCTCCCCGTCGACAACCTCCTCTAACACCCACACAAAAAAAGGGGGCGTGAGATAAATACAGAAAAATTGAACACGAAAAGGGCAAAGCGCAAAGCGGGAAGTGAGAGTAGTGAGAATAACATCGAATTGTTAAGAAACTGCAAACTGCAAACTGTAAATCCATTAAACCACAACAAGATGGGAGAACAGCGACTACGTAAAAAGACAAGCAATGGGTGCGAAAAAGAAAAAAAAAACCAACAAACGAGCAGATAGGTATGGGAGTGGGAGTGGGAGCAGGACAGAGGAGAACTATTTTAAATCGCCTTCGTCGTGGGGAGTCCAGCTGACAAACACAATTGACTGGAAATTGTTGTAGTACCAGCGTATTTGTCAATGTGTGTGTGTGTGTGGATTAGCTCTTAAGAATTGAAAGCTAACGGCATTTGCTTGGTCAAGCATAAAATATACGGCAGTTTGGCATGCATTCGATTTTAGAACTTTATAATCCCAAATAGCCACCAGGCTCAACTAGTTTAAGAGCATATTCTAGTTAATTCTCTTTGACTTTCCCTTTGCTAGAATTTGATAACCATAATAAAACGGATCGCCTGGCAATTAAGACTCTTTGCTGTCTTCTCTTCCAGCCTAAGAGCTTATTCTTTATCGTTCTCTTGGTTAGCATTTGCCAACTGATCGCCTGTCACTTAAGAGAAAGACAGAGAAACAATTTAATCGAAAGGCACCAGGTGCATTCCTTGTAAGGGCCTTAAGGTCCAAGTTGGAGAAGAGGAAAATTCACTGTATTTGTTTCTAATCGGATCTCCAAAATGAATGAGTATTACTTAGTTAAAGCTTAATATAATAAATGGGTAAGCCAATATTAGTATTCCACCTAAGACCCCTAAGGGCAAATAGCCGAAATTGTTTTGTACAAATTTGACTTTATTACACTCTTAAGTGTACAATAATTATGTACAATAATTTCTAGAAAAAAAGAAAGAGTACATTTTGAGTGAAATCATTTGGATCTTTGTTATCTTTATTTGCGCTTAAAGTTTTAACAAAAAAATATAAATTCGTGTGTTTTTTTAAATTGTGTAAAACTTATTTAAGTTTGTTTCTTTAGGAATGCAAAATTCTTAAATTACGCTTCGCAGTTTTCTTTTCCAATAAATTTTGCATTCAGTAAATTTTTCAGACTTAGAATTTAAGTTATTCGAAATGTTAACCCGCTAACAATTCGATCAATAGCTTAAGGTTTTTCATATTTATCCTTTAACAGTAAACCGCAGTGACTCCAACGCCCACAGCCCCACCCACATTTCCCCTAGCCTCAAACCCTCCATTTCGATGAGAGTGAAAAATTCACCCTTTTGCAGCATGCCATTTATTTGACTGCTTGGCATCTGCTGCTATCATATCTTAGCATGCGGTTACAGAGCTACTTTCCTTTCCCCTGGGATATTCGTCTTCTTCCTCCTAATCTACTTCCTCATCTTCTTCTTCTTGCTGGCTACCTTAAAAATTAATTGAAGCATCACTAGCGGCTAATATTGTGTATTAAAAACCAAGCAGCAAAAGCAGCAACAACAACAACAACAAATTGTTGAGCATAAAACATGCAATAGCCACCAACACAAGCATAAAACTTTATACATATACTTTCTAACGGTTTCTTGTTTAGAGTTGCAGAGAGAGGTGTGCGTTGGGGAGTGGGGTGAAACTTGCAAATTGCCCGAATGCGTTGCCATTTGTCAGTCTTAGTTGTTTGGGGCTCTGGAAATGTTTTACAATAAATTCGACAAACATTTCGGGTTTTCGAGTTTATTAGCTGTCGGCCGGTGCCTGCTGCGGTCAAGGAGCAACAACATCAAAAACAACAAAAATTACCTACGCACTCAGTAACCCCAACCCCACCGACAAATTTCCCTCTACAAATCTCATTCATTCATCTTCATTGTGAAGCGTCGTCAAATCAGTGTCCGGTTTTTTGAATGTCAGCGTTGCCAGCTGCAATTATTTAAGAAGAGCACTCGTACTCATGCTGCGCATGCCTTAGCTCTCTTAAGCTACGCGTCGCTCTCTTTGCCATGACATTTTAATGCTGCTCATTGCACTTTTGGCACGTTTCCACTGTTCGTTCGTCTGTTGCGCCTAGGACAATGTTTTTCTTATTGTATGCTGTTGGTCTTCGTCGGCTTCGTTGTGGGCTTCGTGGGTGTACTAAAAACAAGCACGAAGCGCACGGCGAAGGTCGTCGGCCATAAAATGCGCATAATGTTTTGCGGATGTGTCAGTACACGTTTGATATTTGGCGCGACAGTAGCAACAGTAGTTGCGGCGCAACGGTAGCGGTAGCGTAAATGTTGCCTGTCCGCGACGTATTATTATTTGTCGGCATGGCGAGCGTAAGAAACGTAAATGATGTGTTGGCTTTGCAATTGTAACGGTTAAATCGAATCAAACCGTGTGTGTGGGTGTGAGTGTTAAGTGTTCCAGTGAAGTGCTGTTCAAACTGTATCCACATACTTAAATACTAGTAATATATATATATATATGTATACATATATATAAATGCAACAACTGGATTTGACGGATACGCGCGTTACGCATTAAGCAGCCAAATAGGTAACGTAACGTAAGGATTGATGCTGTCTCTGCCTCTCCCCCTTTCTATGAGCTCTTCACTAAAAGTTCAATTTCCTGCGTTGCTTTAATTGAAGCACATTGCACACATTCACACACACACACAAACACACACAGACAGAGAGTCTGACTTTGGTCAGTCATTAGTCATTTGCTCATTTCCGCAAACGCAGCCGGACGCAGAGCACTTGTCAGCCAATAAACAAGCGACGGCAACGCAGACAAGCAGAACCGTCCGAAGAGAGGGGAATTGAGGTTAGGGGGAGCTGAAGTGACTCCCTTTAAACGAGAAACGCTTAAACCGAGTCGAGGACATTTTCATGTTGAGCTGTTGGGGTTTTGTACACATATATACAAATGTGTGTATATTTCTGTGTGTGTGTGTGTGTGTTTGTGTATCGAGAGATCAAATTTGAGCCTGGCTTTGCCAATTTCAATGGTCTATTCTAAATGGACTTTTTTTTGTTTTTTCTTTCACAGCAAAACACTTTGATTTGCTGTGTGTTGCATCTCAACATGTGGACTTTATGCAGCGTTTCATTAGAACCAACTTAGACTTGATTATACATATTCCTGAATATCCTCTGTGGTTTCCTTTTGATTCATGAACTGAAGTGAAATTGTGGCAATTGTGGCTTGATTTCTTAGCTCTTTTTGCTCATCAAGTGGATAATTTTGTTAGACTATTTTGCAGATTTTCTTCTTGAATGAACACAATTCAGAGCAGCAGATAAGACTATTTGATTATATGTATGTATATATATTAAAAATTACTTAATGTTTTAAACTTTAAAAATTTGTTAAACTTTTGAAATTTTATTTCTAAATTAAAACAAACTATAATCATTTTTCCCCTAAAAATATATAAATTTTGCAATTTTTACTCTGAATCTACTTTGAAGATTTGAATGAACCCCGCCCATAGACGTATACGATTTAAATTTTACTATTTGATATTCAGTTTTAAGTTTTAAAAAACGCTTCTATTTATTAAATACTATTTAAAGAATGCCTCTATAGATGATGATATCTTAAGTATGACTAATCGGCTCTTATCTCTTCGTGCAGATTGGGCATATCAAAATATAGTTTTCTATGTTGATTTATGTTAATTTTTTTTTGACTCAAGGTCAAAACTATTCAGCCTAAGCTAAAGTATAGCCATCTGTTGTTTAACTCTTATATGCGAATTGATATCACTCAAATTGGCTTCTTAATATCTCAGTAATTTTGAAATACCGTTTTTTTTTTTGGATTGCCAGGTGTTGGGCCTACGTGTCTCTGGGCTTTAACTTATCAACATCGAAAGTGGAACGCTGTTGAACACTGGCAGCTGGATATGTGTCATACATTCATTGCGGAATACAATAAGCGAGGCAGAAACAGCAACAGACACAAGAACAAGGTGCACAACACACACACACACACACACGCACGCACACCTACACATCAAAATGCAGAAACGGACACGTTAACAATGGAGGAGTGCCGCCTTCTCCGCCCACTTTCTGCAACTACTCAACCTGTATCGCCATAGAACACCAAACCCCCTCCGCCCCAACACCCGCCCCAGTCCACAGCTATTCTCTTGAGCTAACCCAGTTTGTTGATGTTTCTTCACGGCCTGCCTTGGTGCCGTTATATTTCTTTTTATGGCTTGACTGACTGCCCGCAAAACGACGAAGGGAAACCTCAGTTCTAGAACCCACCCAGTCCCTCCCCAGTGTCTAGTCTGAGAGGAACCCACAAAAAGCAGCAGCGCTTTGATGGAACTTGTTTTTTGTAATTGTTTTTGTGTTGTTGCTTTTATATTGTTGTTGTTGTTGTTGTGTGTGATTCATTTTCTTTCTTTGCTTCCTTTTTTTTTATGTTTTCCTCATGAGAAGGAGGATTCCCAAAGAATTCCCGTTCTCACAGTTTTAGCCAGTTGTTTCTAGGCCCTGGGCCATTGTCACGTAAATCTCTGACTGAAATTAGCCTCGTTGACAAAAATGTGCCTGCTTACACATTATTTGTACAAACAAATAGACAGGCTACCGTTACGGCTTAGGGTCTATCGAGGCGGGGGTATGTTGGTAAGGGACACCAACAAAATTTGCATGGGAACTGCGACAGTTGCTATTGATGTTGTTGCTATTATTGTTCTTGTTGTTGTTGTTGTTGTTATTTGGGAGTTTGACTTCTGCTTCTGGTCTTTGCTCCTTGCTCTTGACAATAGTTTGTCACCCCAGAACTATGTTTTGTTTTATTGATCTGTTTATGCTTTTGGGTTCTGGACAATGCGAGCGCGCTATGGCAAATCGAAATAAATACGAAAAGAAAAAACAAGATAAAACACTGACGAAGTTTAAGTACACTTACAGATATGTTGAGAATAAAAATCAACATATTTTTGTGGCCAAGGTTTACTTAACTTATTGTTCATAAACTGTATTTCTAAAAGGGCATTTTGTGTCTTTTTTCTTTACTTAATTTCAATAAGATTTTTCTAAAATTTAGAAAAAATCTGTCAAATTTATTGAGATCATCTTTTTTGGACAGAAAAATAAATATGTTAATTTATCTTAAGACAAGTTCATAATATCAGAAAGTGTTCTTTAAATTAATATTTGCATTTCAACTATTTAGAAAATGTTTTTATTATTAAAAAATATAATTCTGAAAAGTTGAAAAAAAGCTCGTTTTTATTTTTGTAGGCTTAATTTTATTTCGACGAATTTAAGAATTATGTTTTTAATCTGCAATTTTTATTTTTTCAAGATTAATAATAAAATTAAAGTTGCCTTTGTCAGGGTGTGAAAACAATTTCTGGCTGAGTTTCCTCTGCCACACCAGCAACCCAAATCGGAATGATATAGGTTTAATTCCCACCGTAAACTACCGGCGTAAAAGCAAAATCCTCCAAGGAATGGTTACTGCGCAGAAAGGCGTAAAAATTATAATAAACAAGGATTTCTTTTATTTTGCTGTCTATTATTTTGGGTGAAGCAGGCAGCGTCTGGCTTGGTCTATGTCGGTCTATTGCATCTAATTATCATTTCATAAACAAATAATAATACAAGCAAATAAATGCAAACTGACTGACTGTCTGCCTGCCAAGCGCCCGACAAAGAACTGTCATTCAAGTCTGGGCATAAACATGGACTTTGATGTCTAGTGGGCGTTTACAAAGGCCCTTAAAAAACCAAATAAAATAAGAACCTGGAAATGATTGAATACGTTTGACGTCCTACGAAAACGTCAGACCTCTGATTTTTCCGGGGAGTTTCTCATTTTTGAATGATTATAGCTGCTTAGGCATGAGTAATGTGATATTTAATCATGCATAAAATATTTACAAATAATATACAGGGGATTGACATTTGAGTTATGAAACTGTATGTTAAAAAGCCTGGTCTTAATGCACTTCATGGTCACTCTGAAAATAGGATTTTCTATTTATATTTAACTTATTTATGATAGTTGATTTTTGAGCCTAGCATAATGACTTCCCAATTCTATTCAAGTTCAACTATCGCATAATCATAGCTTAACTCTAAAAATAGCTAATTTTACCAAATTACTCTCTACTTTGCAGCTCATATACATTATTACAACCTGAACTGAAATTACCTTGACCTTGACAACATTTCCACCCAATTGCTGGCTCAATTATTCCACTGACCATTTTACATATATTAGATTGGCCTAAGCGACACTCCCTGCCAGAAGTCAAGAGGGAAAGCGAGCCGAGCCAAATAGTTTACATTAAGGCCAACTACAGACTGACCAAGTAGCCGAGCCATCGGATGAATAGGTAGCCATATCTATCAGCTACCAGATTATCTGCTGTCTAGCATTCAATTTTGTGTCACTCGCTGATTGACTTTTAATTACGACTGCGAGTGTGAGTGTGAGTATGATTATGAGAAGGATTAGGAGTATTGGCGATCCCTTCCTTATTGATTGATCTGTGCAGTGCGATATTTCAAGGGGAGTACGGGATCGTAATTCTTGAATATGCGTTATATGAGCTTAATCAGTGAATCAGAGTAATTGAGAATGGAGTAAAAACATGTTTAGTCTGAATAAGCAACTTGCCAATCTAATATTCTTGACTGTTATACAAAGCTTAATCTTCTCAAGATGAGCTTGATCAGTTTCTTTTCTGCCAGTTTTTATACCATTTGTATCAGGCCACAAGTGACCTATTACTAACACTGTAACTTAACATCTGAAACATAACATAACGATCTCGATATTGATCGATAAGAATGACTGAATGAATAACCAGCTTGAAGAGGAAGAGCTCAATCGTTGTGAATAAAGAAAAGAGAGCAGACGAGCTTGAAAGTTTGCAACACATTCCAACTTGTGACAGATGTTTCCTTTTTATTTTTCACCAGATTTAAAATCTGCAGTTTAATTTTATTCTTTTTAATTTAATTTATTCTTTTTAAAAGTAGGGCTGGCTAAAGTTCTGATTAAACGTGCAACATCCACACATATAACGCTGTATTTACCTAGTCACCACTCAATTAGTTATTATATTGTTTAATAATCTGTAGAAAATTGCAATAATCGATTAGACAACTCCATTAGTGGATATCGCATTTCGAATATGGACATCCCAAAAGGAATTTCATAACAAGATGGTGCCAGAGTTGTAAAAATTAGAATTTTAACTTAGAGTGTGTGTGTAGTGGTATGGGTGGAGGTGGGAGGGTGGAGATGTCCAGTTTGCACCGCACATAACCGTTATGTCAAACAAATTTCACAAATTTGTACGAGAGAGAAAAAATAAAATTGGGAAATCGAATATTATCCAGATAGTGCAAAAGATCCATTTACGTGATGTCGGAAAAGGCAAATAAAAAGCGTTTGCATTTTTATTGAATTCGGCAAAAAGCGTTTCGGGTCGACGCCGTTGCGTGGCAGCGTAGCAGCAAACCTCATGCCCCTCAAAGAGGGATGGGCGAGAGTTAGACCGACATAAATAAACCTCAACTAAGCCGTGTGTTTTGACATAGATTTCAATTGACATGCCTGTGCAAACAAAAACGGCAAAACGCCGAGCGAGCCAGGGGGGGGGGGGGGAGCGGATGGGGTGGGTTGTGGTTGGTGGGTGGAGTGGGTGTGTATGGGTCTTTTGCTGGTTGGTCTGTTGATGTTGGACTTGAGTAGACGCTACTCGTGTGGCAAGCACAAGCCGCATAAATGTGCGTCAAGGAATTCAAAAACGCTCGACTGAGCTACATTCACAGCCGCACTAAAAACATACGCTCACACACACTCACACACACACTCACACACACACTCACACACACACTCGCATTCACATTTGCCTAATGCCCAGCGCTTGGCCATTGATACACCTAGAAAGAAAGAGACGAAGACGGAGACAGGGCTGGGGATGGTGATGAGGAAGTGTATAGACAGAGATGGAGGGTCAAATAAAAATGCAAAATAGTTTGTTATTTAACATATTTGAATGCCGCGCCTTGTGGCAGCCTCTGTGCGTCTGCTTCTTCTTTATGGAAATTGACCCTCCAGACGAAGCGACGCGTCGACTTTGTATGACAAACAGCCGCAGGGGGGAAGGGAAGAGTGGTGCGGGGCTCAAGCATTGCTGTTTACCCCGTTGACAATTCTCTTATTGGCCAACACACAAACTGGCCTTAAATATCTGCCAGTCAAGCAGCTGGAAAAGCGGCCTTGCAGCTCTGGCGTTATGTTCTATTAACTGGGCTAACAAATGGCCAAATTGAAAGGCACACAACAGCAAAAAAATATTGTGTGTATTGGGGTGTGTGTTTATGCGTGTGTGGATGTTAGAGAAAAGAAAACAGAAGTTGAAGTTCCCTCATACAAACAGCTCGACTAGTAAATGCCCTGTAAGTCTCTGCTAGAAATAGTAAATATCGCAATAAATACTGATTCAGAAAATAAGTTATTAAAATCAAACGGGAAAAGCTTTTTTCAAGTTTAAAGTGAAATAAATTTTAGTTACGTATGCCAAAATTAAGTAAATTGACTTTTGTATAACTTTAAAGTTATTGAAAAGCAAAAATAAACTTTAGCTGTCTGCCATAAAAACCATAACCTCAAAATATATCTTTACGGATTGATAGATATGAATTAGAAAAAAGTGTAATTAGGCTTAAACTATGTGAGAAACTACTTGTTAAATTTGCAGTTTGAAATGTCTCGATATTCCAGAAACGGAGGCAGTTATCGATTAAATAAAGCAAAATTGATCTGGCCCGAATGCACGAGAATCTTTTTTTCAAATTTGAAGTCTCCAGGTCCTTATAGTCTCCGAGATCATACAGACGGACGGAAGGACAGACATACGAGCATGGCTATATGGATTCGTTTGTTGATACTGATGAATAATATATATACTTTATGGGGTCGGAGATGCTTCCTTCTGTCTGTTACATACATTTGCACGAAATCGTTATACCCTTTTTACCCATTTTTAATGGGTTAGGGGTATAAAAAGGCAAAAGAAAACACGCCAAGAGAATTGTTCGTTTCCCTCTATGAATGCCAATTGGTGCAGGGCCAATTTAAAAGGACTTACTTTTTAATGAAGCAAGCCAAGTAGGATACAAGAGACACAATAGCCGCTTGGAATACTGCGAGATAAAAAATGGACAAATGACCAACTTTTTTTTGTTTATTTATTTTTTTTTTGTAGAAAGTTGAGCAACTATCTGCAAAATTTGAATTCAAAATGTAATTGAATGTTGCACGACACACAATGAGGGCGAAAGAGAATACCTAAATTAGGTAGTAAAAAAAGAAAGGAAAACTTCGACTTTAAGGGCTGCGCATAAAGGATATGTGCAATCAGAGTGTGATTGATCTAATCAAGTTGAGTATACCAGGGGAAAGCATAAAATTCAAGCAGAGAGTGATAAAATGTCTAAATTACTTTAATCGAGTGAATAATCAAATGATAAATAAAATGAAATACAGAAAAATGTTTTACGGGAATTTGTTGCAAGCAAACACAAAACTCCACATTCCTGTTGGCCTCAACATTCTTAAATTTGACTACCATTTTATTATTACGTATCTCTGCATGAGTAAGCAAAATGGAATAACGAATGTTGAATTGCATGATGAATGATGAAAAATCCAGAAAAATATTTTACGCAAATATGTTGCAAGAATTGTAACATAAAAGTGCCTTAAATGAAAAACAAAAACAAGTAAACATATTTTTCTCCTTTCGAAGCAAGTCGTATTTTCTATTTTCCAATTATTATTTTTTGATAATTGTTTAATAAAGATAAGCTTATCAAGTTCATTGATACACTGTTTATTTGTCATTGTTATTGGGGGTTTCATATAGTGGGATCTAGTAAAGCCTATAGCTCATCCATCAAGCTTAGTTCGTAATCTCAGTCCGGTTGAGGGTTTCTGTGTCCTTCGAGCTTAAAATATTTTTCCTGGCTCAGTCGACCCAATCTACTATGATGTGTTTCAAGGATTCTTTTTCATAATTGGATTTGCACAGATTACTTTTCCTTAGTTGTTGCCGTATAGTGTGCCTTCCTGTGCCACAAAACGATTCTGGGCCTGCTTGTCAGCCTCTGCATTTCCCTATTGTGTATCAGAGTTGGTCTAGTCCACTGATCATTTACTAATTCAATAATATTTAGCAGTTCTTTCTGGAGTTTCTGAGGAACAAGATAAGTTATTTTATGTCATACGAAAGCCTTATTAAATTCATTGCAATTAATATTGGCCGCAAAGTCATAAGATTTAAAATAAACAATTTGATAAATTCCTAAATAAATTATAAAACTTTAAAATTTGGCTTGTTATATCAACAAAAAGAAATATTTAAATTTGTAAGTCCCAGCTTTCAGTAAAAAATGTGAAAATTTAATTCAACAATTCTTCTTTTACTGCAAATATATTCATATATGCTCTAAAATGTTTATTTAGGTAAACTCTTAAACCAACTTTAAATTTGACTTTTTCTACACTAAAGAGTCCATTCAAAGCATTAATAATGCCTAATGATATTATTTGACTGTAAA
Organism: Drosophila paracracens; assembly: GCA_035044025.1. Classification (NCBI taxonomy): domain Eukaryota; kingdom Metazoa; phylum Arthropoda; class Insecta; order Diptera; family Drosophilidae; genus Drosophila; species Drosophila paracracens. Next base: position 2,747,508 of record JAWNMN010000398.1, read on the forward strand.
AACAATTGAGCCACTGGCAATTGGCTTAAACTATACAGTTCAATGGCATTGCCCTTCTAGAGTGTTAAAGCTTTTGTCAGCTATTTGGAACAACCGCATTTTTGCGTTTTTTTCTTTTGTCATTTGCATTTGCTCGCTGACTTATGGAATGTCAGCTAATGGGGTTTCCGTAACAAAACGTATTTACCCCATTGCAATGGTCTCTGTCTTTGGCACTGAGGGAAACCAAATCAAATCACATAACATGTCAGCCATTGCCACCAACTAAGCGACCAACCAGTCAGACAGCTAGCCAAGCAATCTACCTGTCAACATACCAAGTAAGCAGCCCAACAGCCAAGCAGCCAAGCAGTCGCACAACCCGGGCGACCAACTAACCAAAGTCATTCCAATGGCTTTTTTTGTACCCAGCTATGCTAATAACGAGCATTTTCCTTTGCGCTACCCCTTTTTTATACCTTGCTACCTTACTACCTTACTACTAGCTGCTAGATAGTTATGCAGCTCTTCATACAACCATTCTGCCAGCCCCTCCCCCCCACATTCCCCCCCCGCATACCATTCTTCTGTGCGCCTTCTTTTGCATGCACCGCATTGTATTCTCACTTATGTTATGGTTTTCGGAATACACTTGTGTAGAACGGGTTTAATGGCTTGTTTCTGCTCTTATGCAACTTCGATTTGCATTGCTTCAATATTTTTGATATTTTAGAGACCAAGTCTTGTCTTTGGTTTTGCTTTTAATTGGCGAAAAATTGTTCTTATCTATCTTCGAAATTTTCATAATTTTGAATTTAATGGCAGTTCTCTGTTCTTATGCAATTTCGATTTGTATGGCTTCAATATTTTTGAATAGAGACCAAGTTTTGACTGTGGCATTTGTCTTTTGTCTTTTTTAATTAGCGAAACATGTTTTTATGGAATTTCGATTTGTTTTCCATTCAATATTTTTTTGTCCTCTAAACACTATATTTAAAATAATGTTTGAAACTTTTCTTAACTAAATAAATAAAAGAGTAAGATAAATATGAATGTGAAAGAGTTAGAGTTAAAGCGCTCAGAAAAAAAGAAAAACATTTTTATGTTATTATAAAGTTAAGTCTCTCTTACAAATCTCTGCTACAAATGTATTTAGGGATTCGAAGAAGTGGAGTTGCACTTTTTTACAGGGCAGGTAATCTTCGACCTGTCAAATGTTGCATTATTATTTGCCCGTTTTCAATATTTATTCGTATTCGCTGTTTGTTGGCTGTCGTTATTGTCGTTGTTGTTGTTGTTGTCGTTGTTGTCGTCGTCCAATATGTGTCAAATGCAAATTTAAATCTTATTGAAAAAGGGGATTAGGTGACAGCAGCAGAAGCACAGCGCACATACGGGGGTATATGGAGGGAATAAAGCGCGGGTTGGCGGAGGAAATTTGTGCAACAAAGCCACCTTTTACCCAGTGTTTTGTGGCACCGAAGATGGTGCAAGAGCACAGATTGTGATAGTGACAAAGAGAGAAAGAGACACAGCCAGAGAGAGGGAGAGAGAGGGAGAAAGGAGAAAGCAGCTGATGTAGATTCCGTCGACTTTGTGGAAAACACGGTCTCATTTGCATCGTCGTGAGCAGCTTATATATATATATATCTATATCTTTTCTATATTTTTTGTGGCTGGCAGTTTTAAATGGTTTTTTGTGGTTAGTGAATTGCATTCATAGTCGTATCATTTTGGCATCATCTCAACTTAACCAGCTGCCTCGTTTCACTCCCCCCACAACCCGCCATCCGCACGTTTTTCATAAAATAGAAATTCTGGAGCAGACCGTAGTCTAATCCCACGGCAACGTTAGACATATCAACAAATGTTCAATAAGATTTTGTACTCCGGCCACACACGAACAATACAAAATCCAACACAATGCCGGAGCCATACAATTTTTTCACAATTTCAAAATGTTTTATGCTTCCAGATTCCCCACTCCTTTGTATGTCTCTCTATCTCTCTCTCTCCCCCTCTTTCTATCTCTCTCTCTCTGTGTGTGTGTGTGTTTTGAGGATATTCAATATTTTCTACCCATCGCATTGTGTATATATTTCAAAGCTTTTGTTATCAATATGTCGAATGCTTATTGAAAATGTTATAATATATGTGTGCGTGCTTGTATCTGTATGTGTGTGTGTGTGTGAGCTGTTTTGTTGTGTGAGCATATTGTAGATACTTTCAGTACCCAGGCGCGTGTATATGTATCTCTAGCTGCTGCCTGTAGCTGTGGTGGTGCACATCGCTTTGTTACCTGTCTGGGCCGGCACTTTGGCATTGATTGCCTGCGTAATTTGAACGACAAGAGGCAACAAGAGGCAACAGCTGATGATGATCTTGTCATCTTCATCATCATCATCATCAATTGTAATATTTATACCCTATAGCATAGCAGGCAGCTTTGGCTAAGCATTGTTGTATCCTTACAAACATAAGGATGTTCTCGGTTAATTTTAATTTCCAAAATTTTTATATTTTCAGTACTATTTTTGAGCACATATTTTGAGAAAATATTATATTATTGTATTTTGAACGAATTTTTTGAATATTTGCATTAAGACTGAACAAGCTGAGATTGTAGAGATGCAGGAAGTGTAAATTGTTGCTTAAATTTTTTCTATTAACATGATTTTATGTCCTGAATCTTTCATATATTCAAGAAATTCTATTTTGTAGATTGTCTAAAATGTTGTACGAAAAAAGCTACACATAAATGATGAAATAACAGGGTAGTTTCAAGTCGAGCACTTTACCTGTCGGCACTTGAGGAAAATTATAATATTGAATATATTGTCATGGCTTTGATTAAAATACCTCAGCTGTGCCACACACATACAGTAGCATACCAACACACTAAGCGACTTAGTGGTCCAAATATTTATTTATCCGAATTCAGGTGTAGTTTTGCTTATTTGTCTGTTTGTTATTGTGAACCAATTTCAATAATGGCTCGCTTCATGATCACATTAATGTATGCATGCCGCAAATACCACTGCACACTTTGGCACATGCAGAACATGCACATCATGTGTGGGTGTGTGTGTGGTTTTGTCTGCGATTTAGGCCAAATGCCTTGCACGTAGCCACATAAATTTCCAAGTCCAAGCAACACTAAGAGCTCTTCTTTAATACGATACATATATGTATGTGTTAATATATATATTTGCAAGTCTATAAATTGGACAATCGGCGTCTTGGAATTTATGTTGGGCTTTTATTCGCAGCCAGCAGCTGAATGGAGGCTCGTGCTCTAATTGAAACATGCACGTAAATACATTAATGCCTAATAGCCCAAAATAATGAAGCTGATTAATTCAATCAGGCGAAATGAGGCACGCCCACATCGTAGGGCAAAGCTCCAAACGCTGAAAGGCCCAAACCCTTCAGCTGCCGTGCAAAGGATATGTTAAGGATGTTGAGTTGTTCCAGGATCATGTTAAGGCTCACTGCTTTTATGTGTGTTAAGTAGTTTAACACGCTAATGTGAATCCATTTCAATGCGAAGAACCATCCTTTAACTAACACGCCCCCCCACCCCTCGCACCCCTTCTCATGTAAGGATCAATGAGTGCCTAATGTGCGACCTACAACAACATATAAATACTATAATCGTATCAATTTTTCAGGCAATCAACCAAGCACGTGTTTAATTTAGTGAAAAATACTTTGGCTAAACACTTTTGAACATATTGGTTTATTTTTAGCTCTGTGTGAAATTATGGGAAAAAATCGCATATATTATACACGGCATATGAAATATGTTTTTATTTGAGTTGAGCAACCTATTCATTTACTTGTTGAAGTTATAATTTAATTGCAAACAAAAACAAAAAAAAAAAAAAATCTGAATCGAGATACGTATGGAATAATAATAACAAATTGTTTTTTAAAGTTAAAGTTGCATAAAATAGCAAATAAATTAATTTAAAATCGGTTGCACGAGATATTCTATTATTATTACTAATCCGACTTTATTTAATATGATTCAATTACAACCATAAATATTTATTTAAGTTAAAAAGTAGCAACATTAAAGTTTGTAAAAGTAGTTGTATTTCCAGCCAAGAAAAAAAGGGTCGTAATGAATCATATGGCAAATTTATATTTACTGATTCAATTATGAGAATTTATTGAAGTGGAAATTTAATTACAATTTTAATGCAATAAATAACATTAAGTGCGTAAATTAGATTTGGGATCTATATGTGAAATTTATTTGCTTATGTTTGGAATTTCCATTATATATTTTTGTTTGCTGTTTAAAAACCATTTTATATTGATGTGGTCAATAAAACAAATTCGTTTGCAATATATATATATATATAAATATATATATATATATTAAAAATAAAAATATAATGAAATAAACTATAACAAGTATCAATTAGTTTTGGACAACAAATGAGGACCGACTAGTTATAAATAATAATGAAAATTAACTGAATTTAAAATTGAATGTCATATTTATTCATAGTTAAACATATATCAAATCTGCAGAAGCAATTCACCCACATAAGCCAGAAGATGAATTCTGTCATATTTAAAATGATTGCTGTGCATATAATTCAATCAAAGATGTCCCCAAAACTGTCTTAACTCATCAATTCCATCGCAATCAAATTAAGAAACTGGCGGCAGATCAACTATATGTCTGTTGAACCATATCATGATTGAGATTTTGCAGTGCATTGAGAGCGAATGTGTGTCGACCTTGACTCTTTACATTATCGAGTCTATCTATCAAGACAGCGACGATGTCAAAAGTCACAAGTTCAGTCTACAATTTGAACATGACATTTGGAGACATCAGGAGACGGAACAGGGAAGTCGAGGAGTCAGAACACGGAAGGAAGGGAGGAGACAGAGACTGGCAGGCAGGCAATGAGATAAAGGCAGAAACAGAACGCAATGGCGACATATCAACTGAACCCTAAATCAAGTTGTAAAGAGCCTGGGCAATGTGTTCAGTGCCTGGCAGCAGCTGTTGATGAAATGCTAGCGACAATAATACCAAAAGAAACAAAAAAAAAAGAGAGAAAAAAAAAGAAAAACACGAAAGCAAACAATTCCGACAGCAACAACAAAAAAATATGCAGCTGGAAAAAAAATAAAAGGTACAAGCCAAAATGAAGATGGGCAGCTGCGAGGCATATGTATGTTGAAGTGTGCAGACAGATCCATGTATATTCTACATACACATGGACCCATTTACACACACACACACACTCTCAGCTATAAAAGTGACAAATGTTAAACGAAATGTAAAGAAAAACTGACAACAGGAAGACGCGACATAATGAAGCATAAAAAGCACATTTTTCAAGACGACTGCAAATACATACGGAAAAAACGGCAAAAACAGAAACAGAAACAACGACATTGACAACGACAACGATGAGAAATGGAAACTGAAAGCTATTTTCAAAATATGTTGAATCTTGGATACACTTGATTGATAGAAATCTGATACATTTTGAGTAAATACTATTTGCAATAGAACAAATGACTCCGATTTTTAGAAATGATTAACAAATTTTCATTACGAGTTTCTTCTTAAAAATGCTTAACTCATAGCTAACTCATAACTAAATCATAATTCGATCTTATTTACTGCTTGAAAAAATTTTATCGCTTAAGTATCGCTTAAATCTACGAAAATCGGCATACTTTAGCGATAAGGGGAATTTCGAAAACGAAATGTTGTCTCTCTCCATAAGCCACGATACACAGAACTCTAACATTAGATATATTGTTACTTATGTTACAAGCAAGCATTGATATTTTAAGAATTCAGATTTAAACCAATTTAGCTAAATTTAAATTTAAAATCAAATAACTTGAGTAAACCATTGAAATTACGGCTATTGGAACATGCAAATATTGTCGGAAATTTGACATCGCCTTTAGGCGATTTTCTAAAACTTACGGCGATTTGTTTTCTGAGTGCAGACACGAATAATTTAAAGTAGATTTTCTTATACCAAATCTGATTTTATTACTAGTGCTTTAAGAGCGTTTCTTTGAGTTTCAATAAGTTTGTTTATTTACTCCATTTCCGTTTATTTTATTCAATTCATCAGATTCACTCTCTCCCTTTTATATTTCCCGTCTGTTGGGCTTTTTATGGAGTTTTCCCAAACCAATAAATGTTGGATCAATTGTGCAATTAATTATCCCCTAGACATTTTACAGTACTATTTTTTAATTTTGGTTGCAAAAGGATAGATATTATGTCTCTGCCCACTGCTATTAGTGGACATTTGACAAATAAATAACATTTTTGTGTACGTTTTGCTTCCCTTTTCAGTTTTGCTATAATCTGTTGAATTCTTATCACAATATTTCAAAGTCACCCTGCTTTATTTATTAAATAAACTTCACTCAACGAAATGATGGCAAAGCCTTTTAGTAGCCACAATAGAACATTTTTATGAAAGTGCAGAAGGCAAACTTGGATTTCCTTCAATTTCTGCGAGGGCAAAACCAAAAATCATAGCAAACCTTGCGGCGCCGACTAGCAATGAGCCGATGTATACATATATATAAAATACATATAATATATATATATTTATATATATTTGTATGTTTTCCTTGTCGTATTTACTGTGGTTTCGCGCTCATCACCGCATATTCAAAATACATTTTCACGCTTGTAATCAATGCGAAGCTGTCTTACTGCCCCCCTTTGACGTCTTATGCAAATTGTTGCCCCTGGCTTGGCCCCCTGCCACGCCTCGTAATTGCTAAAAATTTGTGTAAAAACCAAAAGAAAATAATAGGAACAGGAATAAGAATAAGAAAACGACAAACGGCAAACCGAATTTAATTTGTTTTCGCTCGTTTTGTGCGCACAACTTTTCGTTTTTCGTGTATTTTGTTCAGATGTTGAGTTTCCTTTCTATTTTTTTCTTCGTATTTTCTTTTCACATTTTGTTGTTGTCTGGCTTGTAATATTTATTATCGAATTGTGTAAAAGCAGCGGCAACAAGAACAAACCGGCACAGGACCACATGCCAACGCAATGCTAGCAATTTCAGAAACTTGACTTTGTCTGTTCCTGTGCGATGTCCTGTAGCGAAAGCTTAACAGTGGGCATGCTAAGTTTCCACACAGTTGCTGCTGTTACTTGATTTACTTATTCAATTGAGTTAATTGGTTTCCAAAGTAATAAGTTGTTACACATTGAACTTAACTAAAAATGTATATCAATTAAATATGTTTTATTTTTGTTATTTATTTCAAACTTTGTTGCTTTAACAAATTAAATTTTCATTCTTAATAATTAACTTTACAAAGATGTTTAATACGAATTCTAACTGTCTATTATTTGTCTAATTTGAATTATTTTTTGTTGTCTATTAATAATAGAATCATTTAAGTATTCCCAAAGATTCATTATTCACATCGAATTGGAAACTTTAAACATAGAAATTAAAAGTAAACTTAAGCAAATAGTTCTGGGCAATTTCAGCTGTCGTCTTAAACTCATTAATGTAGTTAGTTGATTTAATGCTTATGCTTCCTGTGGGCTATTTGTACTCAATCACTACATTGTAGCCAAAAAATGGAGATATGTCCCAGTCGTGCATACAGAGCTCTATCGCATTTCTTGTCATTTTCTTTGGGACAGGTTCCCCGAATAAGTTGCATTTGTAGCTAGCAGTTGTGTGTTCCGCTTTTGCCATTTTAAAATGTTTGCCAACATTGCCATTGGTATGCACACGCGTGGACCTCGCATAGTTGTGCTCCATCCCCAAGCCCCATACTCGACCTCGTTCTCTTGGGTGGACTTGGTCCTGGTCGTAGTCCTCGTGCTCAAGCTCCAGCTCATGCTCAACGTTCTAGCTGGAGTCGTAGTCGCAGTCATCGCTTGTCCTCAACAGGAAGTCTCGCCGGCATATGCCCTGCACGTATTGCCCTTATAAATTGTTGCCAAAATACATATACGAAATACATACTACTCTTTATAGTGTGCCTGTGCGTGCATGTGTGTATGTACGTGAGTGTGTGAGTGTGTGCGTCTATGGGTGACAGTTGCAATTGTGTTTGTTATTGCAAGTTTTTTGGTATGCACAGGACAATTTTGCTAGCAGTTGAAAACTCAAGTAAACTTTTTGCCTGGCCATGTTAACTGCCAGTCAATACGAATGCGAAACAGATATGGCTTATTTGTGTCGAGTGCCAGTGTGTGTATGTGTGTGTTGTTGTTGTTGTTGTCGTTATTATTGTTGTTTGAAAAGCCAAGACCTTATGACTTATTCAGATGATGTTGGCTCTCTCCAATTCGGTTCACTTTAGTTCAGTTCTGGCCTGTTATGTTATGTTATTTTCTGTTGCCCGGACTGACATCATTAATTATATGATGCGTGCGACGTAGAGCCAATTAAATGTACGCATTTAATGAGAGAAGTGCTACATAAACGATGTACGCATACGAGGGCTGTTCAGAAAGTTACGCCTTAAGCTCTTAATCCAGTTTGATGGAGCGCTCAAGCAAGCATCCAGTTTAATAGATTGCTTAATCTATTTTTTAAAGCTTGAAAATTGTCTGTTTATTGTTAGCAAAAGATACAACAGTCTTCTCGAAATAGAACTTTGACTTGCCCACTGCATAAGATGTGGAATTAATTTTCTTTATTGTAATGAAACCACTAACAAATTGAAAGCAGCGAATCATATATTTAAATTTTGCAGCTAAAATTAACTTAATAATTAATGACTTATGAATTAATGAAATGTATTTTTAAATGTATACATGCGCATTTAAATAATTTTCGTGTGGCTTGGACTACAGAGTTATATCATGAAAGATTTACTATACTCGATTATTTATCAACTTGTAAATATTTAAAATTATGACTGCCCCTCATTTCAAATTCCAGCTCAAGCAAATGCACATACATATATATGTAAATGTATATGTATATGTATATATAAATAAATATTTACGCCTCTAGCTACTTAGGCATCCCTCTAATGTTATACAGGGCGCATGGCACATCTTGCAAGTTTAATACGTTAATTAGGTTTATAATGGCACACGCATATCATCGATGCGTACTTCGGTCTAGTTTTGCCGCCTTCCCTGCCCCAAGGGAGCCATTGACACACATAGCTTGAAACTGGCCGGGGGCCTTTTGGCTGCAATGTATCAGTTAGGTGCCTGATAAGTCGACAGAAGTTTGTCGACTTAGAGCCCCAAGTTTTTGCTTTTATTTCGACCCGTTGGCGGGTCAAGTGCTTTGCATAATCAGCAGGCAGCGACGACGGCCCATTTAATGCCCAGTTGGAAGTTAAATCCCCTGAAAACATTTTCTCCTAGTGTTTTTTTTCCTTTTTTTTTTTTATTTTTAGGTTCAGTGCGTGCCCAGATATTGCCTGAGTCGCTCGCAATTTCCAATTTAATTATACACCTGGACAAAATTTGAATATTCTCACATAGACGAGTGAATAAGTATTTCAACGCACACGCACACACGCACTCACACACATACACACACACAAATGTAACTCCACATGGCATATACTCGTAAATTAAACGCATTAAGATATTTAAATAATGGTTTTTTGCGCTTTGCTTTATGTGTCACGTGATTAGCTTGAATCATGCCACAAATTCATAAATTTTGCGTAACACCAGCTAAGCCCGCTGCCTCATTTGTGTTGCAGGGCACGAGTTCCATTTCAATTCATAATGAAGTAATTGTGTCAAGCCAAGTGCACATTTCAGGCTTGAATTCACATGAGAAATTATATTCAAATCATGCCAACACTCGACTCACACTCACTCTACTTACAAAGCGCTGCTCAGATCAACAAGAGCACACCAGGACAATTTTCTTGTCCTTCGGGATATACGTATCGATTTCAATACTATTTCAAAGTTTATTATTTCAGATTCTCTTAGGAAGAAGCTCTTGTATAAAAAACATTTATGTTTATCAGACTATCCAAATCAAATTCAACAATTTTCAACATCGGACTTCTAACTCATGTACTTTTCATAGGAACAATCAATCATTTCTTTAAATTTATAATGGAATTTAGACAACGTGCTTAAAAGTAATATTTTCTTATTTTTATTACGAAAGACCAAAATAATATTACATTGGTAAGTCAGTACTGAAAAAGAGCGTAATACATATTTGCTTTTATTTCAAAAGTTGAGTATTCAGATTTGCTTGTTACTGACTCTTGTCACTCTCACTTTCTTTAATGGAGTTAAGAAACCAGCAAATCTGAATTTACATATCAGTTCGAATAAAGGAACCAGTTTACTGATAAGCTTTGATTTAGCGAGTATTTCAAAAGTTGCACATTCAGATTTGCTTGTTTCCCGAAGTCCATTTCAGACTCTTGTCGCTCTCTTTAATGGACTTGCGGAACAATCAAATCTGAATATTCATATGCGTGTGAGATGCTAGTGCATTAATCTTGCTTGCTTTAAATTTAGTTCCTCTAGTGGCATAAATCACGACTGCCGCTCAGCTCATTGAAGTGTCGTTTATCGTTTTGCTATTTTGGCAACGCCTTTCACTAACCTCATGGCCATAAATATGCCAATTTGGCGCTATGCACCCCAACGAGGTGTTAACCCCTGTCCCTTGCCACTCAACCATCTGCTTCCCATTCCGCTCCCTCCCCCATCTCTCGATGAACCATCCAGTCAGTCAGTCAGTGAGTCAGTGAGTCAGAGAGTCAGTGCTGAACAATAAAAATAAAATTTATTACTCAAGTTTATGGCAATGCAATAAATGTATATTTCACTGAGAGTATCCTTTAACGATATCGGTATCTGTTTCTGTTTCTGTTTTTGTATGCATGTGTGTGTGTGTGTGTGTGTGGACGAATATGTTGAGTATTTCATCCATATATAAATATGCACCCATTCGCACCTAGCCGGGCGTTCGGGCCACATGTGGTGCTGCTCTTCTCGCAGTTGCCTGCTGTTAAAATGATTATGTTGTTTCCCGTAAGTCGCCCAAACCCACCTCTCAACCACCTCGCACCACCCGCATCTCCCCCACACCGCACAGCACACACTCACAATCACACACACACACACGTGGCAGCAAACAACCCTTGATTCAAATCCCATAAAGTTGTCCGACTTGTTGTTGCTGTGATAGTTTCCGTTTATATGGCTCGCAATTGCCGCATCATTAATCTTACTCACGGAAACGGCGCTTAGGTCAAAGTTTTGAGTTTAGGTAATTTATCTTCCAGTTTTGCCGCAATTATGTGCCGAAACGGTAAAAACATACAGCGAAACTGTGCAACTGCCTCGAACCCACAAAGCAGCACACCTCAAGTCCACAGCTGCGAGCCTTGGCCTAGGCAAATGTTGATAGCCACCACACACACACACAGAGAGGGGGAGGGAGTGGTGGCGAGGGAGAAAGAGTTCTCCGCCAGGCCCTCGAAAGTCCTTTGGTCGCGTCTCGAGTCCCCGCTCTAATAATTCTTTGCCTTAATAATTGAGCAGCAATTTCGCACTCACGGCACTAAAATTAAATTGAACTGTTTACAAACACATGAATTGCTTATGAGCGACAGCCGAAGCGACAAACTATGCACCACATAGAGAGGTGGTGGTGGTGGTGGTGCTAGGGGATGAGCGTGTCGGGCTGTGTCGTGTCGCACACGGGGCGTGGCTGGACGTGTGAGCATGTGCCGGTGTGTGTGTAATGCTTATCAAGCAAATGACAGTGCACAACTGAAGTTGAGTACGCCAAACGGATGATGACCAAGCAACCCGATCGCACAGTGGTGCCAGACCTTTGCTAAAAATTTAGCTATAATTATGAATCTTTTGCACAATTATTTTTGTTATATACATATTAATATTTTACTTATATGCTTAATATTGATATCTTATTCTATATATTATTACTATTATACATTTAATTTTCAACAAACCGATTATGCACTTGTGGATAGTGTCTTGTGGCCTCAATCTTGTTGCTTTTTAAATAATTGTGTATTAATAACAGTATTTTCATCATTGTAAACTCATTTTTAGCAAGCAATTTTATAAAGTCTGACTTTCTACACTTATGTACTTACAAAAATTATATAGTTTTGGTGTACTGAGTAATGAAAGCTGGTCTTGTTTGGCTTCATTTAGATTCTGATTGCAGTTAAGTACTTAATAATATATTAATAATCTTAAGTGGCTTGTTTGAGCTTTACACTTCAAAACGTAATTTGCAAAATCTATAAAAAAAATCAAGTAGCTAATTTAATTTAGTTTTTACCAACTAGTCTCAGTGTGCAGTGCGGTTGGCCGCACAATTAATTGCGTAAACAAAACGCAGTGGCAGAGTGCTATGGGCCAAGAGCTGGCATTGAATTATTCAAATCGTCTATAATTACAGCTGGCAATTGCGCGCCTGACGCGTTGCCTGACGCATTTATCAATTAAATGCGAATGCGGCAAATCCAGCAATTGAAACAGCAGCGATGGCAACAACAATTTTGCCACTGGGCAGAGGCAATTAATTTAATAAAAGTTTGTCATAAATAAAGGCAGCAACTTGACAATTATTAAAACGAATTACATGCAAGTTGTGCGACCAAAATTATGACCCAGGGCCAACAGGGCCAAAAGCAATGGGCGAGACCCAGAAAAACAAAAACAAAAACAAACAAAAAATTTAAAAGGATTTGCAGGCGGGCACAAACTGGACAAGCGTACAAAACGATATATGAGCCCTTAATTTATGCGTTGACTTACGGACACATACGCTCACGCACGTACGTGTGAGTGTGTGTGTGAGTATTTGTGTGTGTGTCCTGCGGGTTTATGAAATACCAAGCGGGTGCTTTTTTGAACTGTTTAATCTCAATTACCAGTGCGAAATATGCAATAAATCTGTTATTGTTTATTGCTGTTGTTGTCATTGTTGCTGTTGCATATGTTATTATTATTGTTGTTGTTGTGCTTACTGTCAGCCGTTTGGGTTCAAGTGCCTGCCGCAGTTGTTTCAAATTGCGCCTCTCGACTCCATTTTTTGTTTCCTCCTTTTTTACGATTGTTTTCGTGTATTGCGCAATAAAAACAAAAATAATGGCAGCAGTTGAAAAAAAAAAAACCAGAAATATATGTGTACTTACAACAGAATGTGGCAGGAGGCAACATACGCAATTTGTGCAGCGTTTGGGGCATTGTTGTCCACCTACTGTGTAACATTAACTGTTTGGCTTTGTGTATGTTTGAGATTTTTTTTATATTTTTGTATATACATATATATATATATATATACATATATTTTTTTTTATTTGTATTTTGTTAGGGTAAGTTAAAGCCCTTAAGCACATAATTTCAATTGCTGTACATAACACAAAGGGATTAACTTTGATTTTGACATATGATTTGTCGGTTGGCTCTCTGCTGTGTCTGTGTGTAAGTGTCTATGTATGTGTCTATAAAAACAATTTCATGCTAGGGCTTTGGATTGGAATGTGGGCTTTATGCCCGCCATCGTGTAAATTACCAAAGGAAAGTACATGAAAATACAAAATCCAGCTCGAATTGCTGAGCTTGCACGCAGACTTTTTGGTATTTTGTAGTCTTGTAGCTTCTGTTGGACAAGCCCAAACTGAGAAGCACAGATATCTGTTCGACTGTGGCTTTAAAGCCGGCTGTGACCTCGTTGTCTGGGTTGAAGGTGTTTTCGATGTACTCACTTGAATAGGCAGATGCAATTAGAAGGCAGCTTACATGCATTTTTGGCTTCGATTCTAATGTCTTTGCAAAAATCAAATAAACATATATATACTTTTGCTTAAGCTGCAAATGGTCCTGTCTTAAGGACCACAACAAAAATTAAATTATTACTAGGGCTTTACAATTTAATTACTTAAGTACATGTATGCTCAGCAAAAGTTTTTAATTTCTAGTAGATTTTTTTTATAAATGACCCAAAACTCTGAAAAACTTATTTTAAGATTTGATATATACAAACATCTTAAATTCAAAATTCAATAAAATAAGATTCAAGAAAACTTGGAATTTTACTGAGGATTTAATAATGGGTTGCATCTCTATTATTATTAAAAAAGATATTCTATTATTAGGAAATATATTTCTAGAAAAAGTCTTTATAATTATGGAATTTGCATTCGTAAAGCTAAAATTTATTTATGAAAACAAGCAAAACTTTATGGTCTGTTTTTTAAATTTCAGGTCAATTTTTTGTGTTTAATTGAATTGAGTGATTGAAAATGGTATTTAAGCTACCTCAAATAATAATGGCTTATCCTTATTATACATTCATACGGAAAGTCAATTTTTTATGTATAATAGCAAAATGGGAATAAACGAGTACTTTGCGGCAGTCGTGTCATATTATTAAACATTAATTGAATTTATTTTTCCAGCCGTAAATCAGAAGTGCACATAATTTATGCAATTGTAAATTGCAGAGGCGACAAATTCGCACATTTAAACGTGTGTGGCATACAATCATTTGACCTGGTTGACAGGAAGCTGTTAAGTTACTGGTTCATTTCACATTTTTGACATGCTCTTAAATTGTTGTGGGCAACAAAAAATCAGAGCCGTCTTCAAGTTGCTTTCAACACACTTTCATTAACTGTCTCGGTATGCAGTTGCTATTTGTGAAAAGGCACGCCCAGGTAAAACAAACTTAAAACAAAAAACAAAACAATTTCCGTGAACTTTGAACCACTCCTAATTGACTTTGAAGTGCTTTTACGACGATTAACTCGAATGTATCTCACAGATACACAGATACATGATGCCCCGCTGCTGCTGCTTATACCTACGTGCCTGGAGGCACGCCCGCCCACCTGTCTGTCTGCCAACGGCGCTAAATACAGCCACACATACATATACAAATACTTTTTTAAGTTCTTTTAAAGTTGTGAGTCGCGTCTGAGCGCCAGCTTTAAAATGTATTCGCCGCGCAGAAGCTGTGCGCTGCCTTCATGCAGTCAACAGATTATGCGGCGAAATTTAAAAGCTGCATGTTATTACAGACACACACACACACATAAACATATATATATATATATATGTGTATATACAGACACACACATGCATATTTAAACTTGTAAAAGCAACTTACATATGTTATTATCGCACAAGCTCGCAAATTTTCACCAGAGCTGCACAACGGCTCCCAAATGTATGCTACGTTTTTCCAGCAATTTTCGTGCTGCGCTGCGCTTCGCTCAGCTACACTGTGCTCCGTTGAGCTGCGTCGCTGCCCCCAATGGACACTCATCCTTAAATACATTTATTCTAGTGGCTGCTGGTAGGACCCGTTGGCCAGGACAGGAGCTGGCTGCTGCTTGTTTTGCAGCTCGTTGACATTTCATGTCACTGTGTCCCCGGCATAAAAAATTAAAAGTATAAAAATGATGCAAACCCCATGCCATGCAGCCAACTTGGTCGACGAGTAGCTGAGCGGGGCAAATCGCTGGCATTATGTGCGTAATAAAAACTTGCGGTCGGCCTCCTGCCTCAAGTTGACCTTTTCATGGCACTCTCAAGCTGCACGAGAGAAAGGACAGTTTATTGTGCTGTTTGCGCTTTGCCAGCTGCTTGTTATACTCTCTTCACAATTAGGTGCTCTTCTTGAGGCATCTGTTTTAGTAATTAGAGTTGGAGGCTACGTGAGACAGCAAGTCTGGCGCATGAATGGCATTATGTCTTCAGGGATAACACTCTACTCTTACTCAAATATTTTTATGACAATTATTATAGGGAGTTAAGTAATTAAAGAATGTCATTTCAATCTCTTTTTAAAATATCTATTAACTATCGAAAGATATATATATATATACAAATTTGCAGAAACTACTAATATTATTTTTAAAATCTCAAAATTGGTATTAATTTTAAAATATTATTAAATTTTTATTAAATCTAATCTTACCATCAGTATTTTTCAAAGTAAATTGTTCTTAATTTCAAATTCAAGTGCATACAATACTCGGCTAAATGAACATAAATTTTTTCATTTTTTATATTTAAAGTTGCCATTCAGGGTTGGCACCCGCATTGGGGCAACTGGCGGTCTGTGCGTGACAGACGTTTGCTCGCTTGTCACTCGCTGCTTGTTCACTTTCTTTGTTTTAGTCACTCCATCTCTCTCTCTCGCTTCAGCTCTCCCTCTTGCTCTGCTATACCTGCTGGCTATGGGTATAAGGTCTGACAGACTGACTGTCTGTTTGTCTGTCTGTCTGTCTTTACGTCTGTCAGCCAACAAGTTAGTCATTTGTTGTATCAAAAATAAAACGCAAATAAAAAACTTTTACGACATATTTATCTTTTCTGGCGAAACTCTCGACCGTTCTTCCTGCCCTGACTGACTGACTGACTGACTTTGTGCACTTGTGTGTGTGTGTCTTTCAGCAGAAATAAATTTGAAGGTGCATAAATGTTGATAAGGCAATAAGTCAAGAAGAAGAGACACCTTCACACACGCACACACAAGCTCAGCCACCCAGTGAACTGTGTGATGTATCATTTGGTTTTACATGGTCAGCCCAAATGTTGCAAGAGCCAGATTCGATTTGTCACCATCAACATAATGAAAAACAATCAGCAAAAGTGCCAGACGGCAATTGAAGATTGCTATTGATTTTGCTGATCAAAGCTAAATCTCATTTTAGCAGACACATAATCTGATGATTAACTGAAAAGCATCTAATACATAAATAATAAAACAATATGATGACTTTTACTGAATATACCCAAGCATGTAAGCTGACAATGAATCAAATTAATGCAAATCAATTATAATTTGCAAAGAAACCAAGTAATGGAAAATAAATAAATATTTGCATGGAAATTTATTCCAAAATAATTGGCTGAAATATTATACGAATAAAGTTAAGGCAAATAAATAAATAGTTGCTTGGAATTCTAACTCAAAGTATATTAGCTGTTATTTAATAAATGTGACCTGACTTGAACTAAATATTGGCAAATAAATATGGGCAAACCTGATATAAAAAAAAAGGTTTGCTTGAAAATAGAAGTCAGCAAATTTTCCGGCAATTCTTTGACAACAAAATGACAAATAAAGGATGAATTACCAACAATGCTAAATGTTTTCATAAACATGTCAGACGTTATTTAATTGTGCATAAGTGCTTTTTCTGGTCTCCGTCAAAAGCATTTGTCGCATTATTATTATAAGATAATAATGTACAGACTGTGCAGAGTAAAATCTATCTCTCTCTCTCTCTCACTATTTCTCACTCTGTTCTTTCCTTCTCTTTTTATTAACCGGATAAGCATTGAATGACGGTTAGTTTTGTTGTTAACTTGGACTCGTGCTTGGAGCCAGCAACGGAATTGTTGCAGGTCCTTTGAATACTTAGGCTACTTGCCCCGCGTTCATCTCTTCTGGACAGTGGCTCCAAGCAGGCTTTGCTGGCGTCGTTCCAAATAGCCAGGCGCAAAGTAGTGAGTTCGATGATAGTGGCTTCTTCTCAGCTGCCTATTCTTTTCTTGCCACTCTGCTTGTTGCTTGGGCAGCACAAAGCCCTCATAATACTCATCTGCGGTTTTTGAGGAGTTTTATCTGTGCTTTTGTGTATTGCCTGAGAATTTGACTTACCAAGTGATAGTTTCATAATATCCGTATTGTTTCTTTGTTCGGATCGATTTGATATGTTGTTATTCGTATCAAGTTTAGTGGAATCAGTCTTGCAATATTGCTCATAATACTCGTCTGCATGATGTTGACTTGGTAGAGAAAATATATATATATGTATAGAGCTATTATTTACCAAGCGTTAATGCCAATTTCCCTTTTAATATTTGCAAATCTTTAGCAGTTGGTTGTGGAGCCATTTAAATATTATTTATATTCAAGAAACTTTTCAAGCAAGTGCACTTCAACTCTTTGCAGGAATTAATTCTGAAGTGTCAGTGAGGCTGAAAGATTTTCTCTAGAAAATCCAGCATACCTATTTTCTGTCAACTGCACTTTTGTTTGACACTTTCAGTATTTTTAAAATACCACAGTGTGCCCCAGTTTTGAGAACTACAAATGTTAATAAATCTTTGAAATTTAATTTTAGTGGAATGTATGATTGGGTGATCTTTTTCTAGTAAATTTTGAAATATTCCAAAAGGCTTTCCTTTTGACTTTCTTTCTACTAAAACTAGTTTCACAACTGTATATGGCATATATTTTAACTTGAGCTTCTATGAACCAGTCGCTTAAGTCGGTTACTAGCACAGAAAACATATATTTGACTTAACCAAAATTCTAAGCCGACTTAAATAACTTCTGCTTGGTACTCATGTCACCTCTCCACACCTGCCTATCAGTGGATGTGAATATACTTATATACATATACATATATACATATGTATATACATTTTTTTGGTTTTAGTTTTATGGGTGCTTGTAATGTGCGCGGAGGCACCCATATCGTCGAAACCTTAAAGCTCAAAAATCGTGCTAATGGGCCGTACTCGTCATCGTCGTCGTCCTTGTCAGAGTTCTCGTCCTCGTCTTCGTCGTCCTCGTCGCTGTCGTCTGGAATGCCAAAGTTTTTATTTGTTATTATATACTTTGGCGTGTCAAATAAACATCACACATCTACGTACATGAAACATGTTTTATATGTCGCCGCTCTGTGAAAGTGCTGTGCCTCAGAGCGACTCAGCTAGTGTATGTGTGTGTGTGTGCATGTGTGGGCGTGTGTGTTAGCCTCTACGTGCTGTGGTTGCGCACTTCTTTAAGGTTCGAGGCATGAGAATGTGCGAGTGTGCGAGTCGATGAGTGTGAAAGTCGGAGCTCGTGTGTGACTGCGGCTCATTTGCATGAATTGTCCCAAGCTTTTAGGTGAACTTCACCGTTAGCTCAGCTAAGCCGAGTTGAGTTGAGTTGAGTAGAGAAGTTGCACATGAGGCGACAATGTACAATGCACAGTGGCACTAAAATAAGCGAAAACTTTGGAGCTCAAGTGCGTACCCCGGAGCAACATAACTGCTAAATGGCTAGTATAGAGCAAATTTTTATTTCCCTCCTATGGCAAGAAACTTACCAATGATATTCTCAATATGAGTGCAAAATGTATAGTTCGTAGAGTCTGTGAATAATTACGCAACTCCGGAAAATATTCTGTGATAAATCTTATTTATTAAAAATCTTATCGGATTAAGTTAATTAGTCTTTTTTGAATAATTAAAATATATATATATATATATAAAAAATTTAGTTATCGTTTTTTTTTTTTAATAAGCACTTATCTTTCTTTCTGATATTGATGTACTTTTCATAACATCAATACAAAATTCATTAATTTATTGCAAAAAGCATGAAATACTCGAGATGAATTTGTAACATTTATAACATAATTTCCGAATCTGGAATATGCAGAAATTTTTGCTTTATGAAAAAATAAACAGTCAAAATGCTTTATGTAATGTAGATAGACATTTATGAATATAATGAGGGCTGATAGTGGAAACAGGTCTATACACTTTCTCAACTCTCAACCAAGTTGCATTCGCTAATCATATTTATAATAGAGAGCCACAATAGCTGGAAGTGGTCGCAGTGCACTGACTCTAACAACAATAATAATGTCATTTAATTTGGTAAAAACTTATTATTTTATTAGAATTTAAAAAATACTAATTTTTCTCATATTTTTAACATGAACAGAAGCTGCAACTTTTCATCATTGATGGAGACATTACATCCAAATTGTGGGCAAACTAGCATAAGGAACGGTTGATGATTGTAATCAATTCTAACGACATTTTGCCACACTGTGCCATTGAGTTGTGTCTTTTGATGGGGGGTTTCTTATGCTGAGGGCCGGGAGTACCGTTAATTTTATGTGATTCTATTCATTCTAACGTGCGATTTATGCTAAGCAGCGACAAATAAATAAATGCGTAGACCGAAGGTGTAATGAGCGTCTTTATATGGCATGCCCCATTTATATCCACAGCTCCAACGAGAGTTATAAACTGCTGTCAGCATTTTAAATATGAGCCTTATTTATTTTGCATTTATACAAATATTTTTGTTTTAACAGGCAGCGCCACGTGCAATTTTCACTCTCTACTATGAAAATATATTGCAAAAGAGTATTTATTTTTCTTTAATGCAGTGTTCAACCAGGCACCAACTGTAAAACGTGTTGAAATATTTACGTTCAACATTTTTTATTTTTTTTCTCTAGGTAATCATTTTTAATGCCTACAGGTTCTTTAATGTGTGCACTTCCATCTGGTTTATTTGTATATGCTGCTCAGGTTCTTGGGCTTTACTTTGTTGCGAATACAAAAAATATAGCAATTTGTGCTATTCATAATTGGCTTATAAGGAAATTTCAATTTAAATTTCTTTGCAACTTCAATGTGCTGCTTTCAAGTTGTTTGTAATACATTGTACTGAAAATCAGGGAAATCTTCTTCGGAAATACTTTTGAACTAATTTTACATTGAATTTAATGAAAGAAAATATAATTTTGTAACTTAATAAATCCTGTGAAGCAATATTTGTAAGTATTCGGTTGTTAGATCTTCGACTGGTAATACTCCAATTATCCCAGATTTTAAATATGTTTAAGGATGTTAATTTATCCACTGAAAACAATTATGAATGCCACAGTCGAGAGAGCCTAGCTGGGAGATACCCAGAACCCTGCTGCTAAATGTACTAAACTAATTAAAGCGCAGCTTTTAGTTTTATAGCCCAATTTCTCTTTAAAAAGCATTTCACAATGGTTAACAAGAGTTCCACTTTTTGCGGCACAGCTACTGAAGGGCTTGAAAAGAAATTTAGGCCATTGCATGCATTTATTCACAAGGCCGAACTGAAATCAACAGCTTGCCACAAACGAGTGCCTACAACATTTTTTCATATATGTGTGTATTATGCAAGCATTCATACATATCGGTACGCTGGAAAATGCACATATATATATATATATATTATATATATATATATACATATATATATTATATATTTAGGCTCGCTTACAGTATACTGCCTCTTTCTGACACATGATTTATTATGGATGCAAAAAATGTTTGCTGCTGATTGTAATGATAAAACGTTTTAAGGCATAACGCGGGTGTTTCTTATCCGATAGGAGCTGATCCATAATACTTATGATATATCAATTAAAATGACATATTTTAAAAATAAACTTGAAGTTCATGTGGTATACGAGAACTTCTGCTTCAAATTTTAAGTATCTGAGATTCGTGTGTTTCGATAAACCTAGTTAGATGAGCCTATAGCTCTTCCATCAACCGGAATGAATTCAAGAAGATTTCTGCTGTCCTTACGACATGCTTATATGGGATACTGTATCTCCTTCTGCATAATTATATTGGAGTTACGCAAATTTACAAATTTAATAAATTGTAATGAAATTTTCGTATTAAGTTAAATTGTTTTCTGACAATTTGTTTTCGAAGTGTATCAGAGAAATTAAGAATCAGCGGAATCTATATCTTATCTGTTTAGTCTGGTTGCATTTACTTATGAATTTTGCATGTTGTGTTAAATCGCTAAGCAGCCATTATTATTATACACAGTTTACTGTCTGCTTAGTGGTTGGATTAAAATGTAATCATTTAATTATTAAAACCAACTTTAATAATAATTTGGTCCAATTAAAAATCCAACACTATATCAAACTAATCTGAATCTCCACTAATTTGTCTCTCTCTCACTCTCTCTATTTATCTGTTGCAGAATGCATCTGTACCTAGCGCTGATCTCGTGCCTCGTGTGCACCGCCCACTGCTGGCAATTCGATGGCGGGGGCGCTGGAGCGGCTGCTGTGCGGAGACTGCTGCAGCGCAGCGTTAGAAATACGCCACGAGCACTGGCACGTGGTCCGCCGCCAGGACGAGGATCGGCCGCGCTGCTCGGCAGCCAGCAGCAGGATGTGCTCTACGCCTGTCCACTGAACTCGATGTGCCAGTGCGCCGGTCTGCCCAACGAAACGTCCACGCTGATTGAGATTAATTGCAACGAAGTGGCACTCTACAAGTTTCCAGGTAACCAGCAGCAGATGTTCTCTCATATATGTTTATGGGTTCGTAGCTGTCAATATGTCACAGCAGAAATTGACTAGCTCTTATTTATGTGGTAAATATTTTTGACGGGCTGAGCTATAAATTGCCATCCACAAATTGCTCCACAAGCAGCAAGGCGTAAAAATTCCAGTTGCCAGCTGTCATTTGCCAATTGCTACTTTTCACTGTTTTCCTTTCTCTCTTTCTCTGTCTCTCACTCTTTCTGTCTCTTTTCTCCTTTTACAGTGTGTGTGTGTGCATTGATTCTTTGTCAATTTGTCTGGTTTGCCCGCCTGCAGCGCAATGTAATTTTTTAATGAAGCTTCAAACGGCTTTGTCCTGTGCTCCCAACGACATGCCGACTGCTGCGCTACCCAAAACAAAATTAAATCTTACATTTAAGTTTGCCAATTAGTTGTGAAAATAAAGTTTTTTCGGTTGCGTCGTCAGCCCCAGCTTCTGCCACTGTTCCTGGCATAAACTTTTTAACGATTGTTGTGGCAAATTCAACGCTAATTTTGTAGTTTTTAAGTAATGAATGACAAGTTTTGTACTCCATTGTCATTTCGTTAGCAATGCGCATACCCAAAAATTCTGCCCACCCCCAACTTTCTCTCTGTGTATTTGTTGTCCTATGCCACAAAAATATTCCCATTATCAAAATGCATAAAGTTGCAAAAACCCCAAAAACTGTTGACTGGCAAACCACACAAACACGCAAACACACACACACAGACGCACACACACACAAATACACCACACAAATTGACAGCACTCGCTGGCCAGGCAGCTGTCAGATTTGAGGGTTGGGGCCATTGAAAAGTTTTTTCCGCATACTGCTGCCCTGGGTTTCTGCCCTGCTGTTATCCGCATTGCCAATTTATCTGCCACAATGTTCGAAGCATTGCAGAAATGTTCTTGCAATATTTGTTTCTTTCTCCATTTTTCTTTATTTCTTTTATAAATTTACATTTATTGAATTTGTGTGTGCAGCTTATTATACATAAATTTTTTTACGTTGACTAACTTTTCGTAAAGTTGGAACATTATTTGCACTCAAACGAACCGGAAGGCAAAGTTACGTCCATCTGTTTCGGTTACTATAGACGGTCGATCTTATAGCTATGTTCACAAGACTTTTTGATAAAACTCTCGCCAATTTAATTGGTGTAACTCTTCACTTAAACTATATTTCAAATTTTAGTTTTCATTATTTCACGATCTCTCTCTATCCTTAATTAAATTTTCAATGCTAACATATCTCCGGGAAATCCCTTGAGGAAATTATATCAAATAGTGCTCAAATTTTCTTATGGCTAACATTTATAGATCTTGATTAATCAAACGATCTTATCAAATAGTTCTCAAGCTTTCTTGTAGGTACAAATAATTGAATCCTTAAGTAGTATGGTATTGGGTTTTCTTCTTAAAACCTTTTTCATAAAATTTGATTTGATAACCTAAGGCATTCTAAGAAAGAGAATTCATTAAATGATTTACATTTAATTCAAAATGTAAACTTTCAAAGTCATTTCAATTAGGATTTGAAGCAATGCTGACGCGTTTCTGTACTCAATTGCATTTGTGCCGTGGCAGTCTAACAAATTAATGCTGTCTGGTCTGATGTCCTGACACTTCACATGCCGGCGATGCGCATTTACAACAATTACAATCTGCTGCCTTCAAAATATATTCAAACAAATGTCTCACTTGAATGCAATTTATGTCTTCCACGTCGCTGGATTGCACTGAAGAAATGCAAAAATCCCAAAAACTTCTGGCAATTAGCAATTCTAATGTGGAAAAAACGAGCTGAGAGGGGTGGGTTGAAAAACACTTTGCTTGACAGTCTGGCTAATTGCGTGCCACGCCCGCAAAAATTGCCAACCTGCCCTCCCCCCCAACTGGCAGCTTCAGCAGCAGCTGTACATTCTGCCATTTCTGGCCAAAGTCATTGGAATGCATGGCTGCAGGACGCAGGACGCAGGCCACATAGTAAACGTTGCATACTTTTCAGCGCATACGCAAAAATACTCTGAAATATGCAGGACAGATGATGGCAGGAAGCGGGGTAGGAACAGGGGAATAGCATTGACGATGACAACGACTTGAAATTCATTAAAAATTCCAAAATTTGTGTTGCCAAAAATATGTGGCAGTGGCAGCCAGGCAACCAGGCAGCCAGGCAAGCAGACAGCTGCCGCTGGCCAGGCCAAAATCAAATGTGTCCATAGCGACCGCAAAATAAAATTTAAGCATTATTTACATTATATAGAAAATAAAAGAGAAGAAATATTATGTCGAAGATTTCATACTCTTCCATATGCATGACTCAACTAAGAATAATAAAATCTACCCATTTACATAATTTGTGGCAGTTTGGAAGCCAGACTAGAGCAAAATGGTTCTTAACTTTAACTCTCAACCATTTTCTGCCAGTTTTTCGCTTTTATGATTCAATTTATTGAATACCAATCGGACAACATTTGATGTATGTTTTTCATCAACGAGTGTTTTTTTTTTTTATTATTTGTTCTCAATTTATTTAGAGTTAGTTCAATAAATGACAAATAAAAGACAAATTTCATTAGCTTTATAAAAGTACCCCTAAAACTTCAACAAAAAAATTAAATATACATGCTGATTTTATTTATGGATATATCTGAAAATAGCCATATGGGGCCTGCATTAAAAATATAATCGACTATGGCTTAACTTATGCTGCTGATGGCCATGCTGGAGAATCTCTTTCAATTCATGTCAAATTATAATTCCCTTGTAAGTGTATTAAAAAAAATGAAACATAAACAATTTGCTGTCCTTGGTGAGCAAGTTAAAGTGAAATTTCTATTGTGCTTCGGTTCGTAAATTATATTTAAGCTCAAAATGTGCAATTTAGATTTATATTTAATGTTTCTGGTCATTTTCACGCTTGGCCAGCGCTGCTGATGCGCCCCCAGGGCATCTGCTCCACATGCAACAGCAGCAGCAGCAGCAGCAGTCGCAATAGCAGTAACAACAGCTTTATATTCGATTCGGGCACAATTTTCATGCTGCAACTATTTCACAACTGAAACAAAATGAACAAACCGAACCGAACCGTACCGAACCGAACCTAGCCGTACCAAACTTAAGCGAAGCCAACATCATTCAAGCAAGCAAGTAAGGCTGGCAGTTTGCACAGCTGCCGCATGTTTCCTGCTTTTTGGCTGCTGCCGCTGCTGTGGCACAGGACACAAAAGTATATGGATATAAATGAAGCTCACACTTTCTCACATTCTTCGTGGTGGCGTCCGCTGCCTTGTCTTGCCTTGCCATGCCTTGCGCTGCCTGCCTCGATGAATGCCCGACCAAAACAATAACTTTTCAGCTGACGTAATCTTCATCAGCACATACGTTGCGAGGTCAAAGGGTAAGGCAGCAGGCAATGCTGCATTTGCCATACAGCCGCCTGCTGCCCGACTCAATGGGGCCTACGAGTTTCATAAAAGCACTCAAATTCAAAGTGTGCGGCTGTTTGCGAAACGATAGCGTTACGATGAAAAATTGCTATTTACGCCTGTCAGCTGGACAGCTAGACAGCTGGAAATAAGAGACTTATCTCCGAATACATAATTTTACAGTTACCTCTATATTAATTAGTATGTTTTAAATCATTAATCATTTGCATCACAAAGGAAATTGTTTCCTATGTTATCCAGTATTTAATATTATACTTTAAGTTCGACTAGAAAAAATCTCTAAAGCACAAGCGACTCATATTAAAAAAAAAAAACACTGAAAATTTAACGACAGCTTCAAAACTTTTTTAAAGCGTACTAAAACAAGTTTTATAACCAAACTTCCGTTCATATACTACCATTTAAGATTTAATTAAATTCAGTCTCTGAATTATGCTTTTGGAAAAAAGTGTGGCAGAGAATGCAACCATATTGGGAATGCATTTTTTTCCAGCAATTATTTAATAAGTGAATTTCATAACTATTATCAGTCTGGGTTATGAAAAATGATTTTGGTGACAAATTCCATTTGAAATATTTGCATTTGCACAACTATTTATTATGGGGTTGCTGGAAAAAATGATTTTTAACATAAGCTACAATTTCTATGGATGCTTTAAGTCCATTATTAATATTTGATATACTCTGGGAAAAATTGAGAAAATCCATTTGAAATACATGAAAATATAATTATTTATGCATTTTAAATAAATAATTATATTTCATTTCTGGACCCATAGATGAGCAGCACATTTTGCTCAATTCCAGTTGTCACAACGAGCAGCACAACATATTTAAATATTAATATGTAATAGTTTCAGGCCACAGCATGTCTTTCCCCCTAACTGTCTGCCGCTCTCAATTGCCGTATTTCCCTCTCCGTATTTGCTCCTTGCAGCATGTCCTGGCCAAAACACATACATACTTAGCCATAGCTTTCACTGTAGCTTTTGGTAGTTTGTTGCTGTTGTTTATTTATTTTTTATTTGCTTGCTTTTGGCAAGTTGAACAAACACTTGCCAAGTGACGCAAACGAATGGCAAGGGGTGGGCTGGGCGTTGGGGGTGGTGTGGTGGAGGGTGGAGGGTGGTAGGGGGCTTGGACAACGAATGAAAATGGCGACGTTGGCAGCTAAAGTAAATAAATAAATATGCTCACCATTTGTCAGAGAATTGACTTGAGGCCATAAAATACAAGCCAACATACGATGGACATACAACAGTGCCCAGCGCTAACTAAACAGCGTCCCCCCCTCGCCACCCATCCCTCTCCATCCATCGTCCCGTTCACCCATCCCATTAGGCCTGCTGGCTACAGCTAGAAGTTTATTAACGCCATATGTTGTGTGTTGGTTGTCCACTCATAACAACAGCACGGCCGCAATAATAACAACAGCAACATCAGCTTAGATATGCACACACCTACACCTACACAAGCACACACACAAATCGCTTCTCTCGTTGCCAGCTTTGATGCGAGCTGCCGTTATGCATGGCCAATGCGCTTGGCCACGTTTCTTGCCCGTTGCGCGTGTCAACAGGGCGTATGATTAATATTGTATTAATATGCGATATGTAATTAAGATGTAAGCTGTTTGCGTATATCGTCGTTTAGTGCGCGTGCAAAGGTCGATATATATATATATACATATATGTATATGTGTGTGGGTGTAAGCTTAGCCACATAATATTTCAAGTTACATTTGGTCTTTAAGCTGTGGCTTTGAACTTTTGGCAATGTGTATATAAATAAATTATTATCGAATGTGTCATGAATAAATTATTTTTTATTAACTGCATTTACAGAAACAGCAAATTTCGAATGTTTTATTCAGTTTTCAATTTCAAACAGTTCGAGACAATTTTGCTTAATCTTGAAGTAAAATCTATCACTGATTGCACACTCAAAAAGCTGAGTTTTATTTAGAATCCCATTTGCATGACCGATTCGTTGCAATCCTAAAAATAAATCAAACATTTTTCCAAGAGCTGAAGCTTAAGTCTATATAATATCAAATTGTTAAGCACCAATTAGTCAACGGCAACAATAAAAACATCTTCGTTTAATTCGGATAAAAATAAATGAAAAGCTCAAAGGAATTTTTCAATAAAAAATCGATTTGGTAGACAATCGTTGGCCAATTCACTTATGTACTCTATTTAGTCATTAATTGTTTAAGTGCAGTCAACCGTACGAATTGCTGCTGAAGTGCTCATGGCCAAATCAATGACAATCCCCAAAATCTGCTCTCGAATTTCACTTTGACTTTAGTCTCGGCCATGGAACACAAGCACACAAACACACACACACACACACACACAGACATGCACACAAGTATATTCAATTTCCATCAATTGTACCATAGGACGAACAATCACTTTTTTTGAATAAATTAATTACTCACGGAATTTTCGGTTTATTTGGATACAGTTTGTGGGTAAATCAAATTCACTTGACAGCCTAGCTTTTTATTGTGGTAATAACATTTTGTAAAAAATCGATTAACATCGAATTACCATATCAGATAGCTCCCGTCGAAAAAAAATTGTTCGATTCATGTATGGAAATAATGTTTTTTGTAGAGATATTAGAAGCAAACTTTTGCTTTTCCAACATTTCAAAAAAGTTTGAGCTTTTAACATAGTGCTTCATGTGGTAGAAAATGTAATTTTAAAGTTATTAATATTATTTTTTAAAGAGAGCTAGCCGTATTGTGTGGCTTGTCCACTAAAAACATAAAACAACAATTTCAGAGTACTCTTGTACATGTTTATCTTTTCATTAGAATGTTTTGCAATGCTTCTACTATTATATTGAATATTTTGTATAGTCTTTCGAAAACAGCACGAACAAATTCCAAGTGCTTCTACACGGCTATAAATGATCAACAAAATTTGATATGATGATTAAAAAATTTGAAGAGTAGCACTATTATTATTTTAAGCGCAAATGTACATAAGAACTTTGTTAATAAATAAATAAATTTGAAAAGATAAACTTTTGATAAAGAAATGTGTGTTTGGGGCATGGCTTTTAAATACATAATTAACAATCTACGTGCTATCAACAGCATACAGTATTGGCTTAAGCTTTGACACATCCAACAATAAATATAAAAAAATTATATATATTCGATTGAATTCAATGTTTTAACAGCTGTTAATTCAGCATAAACCGCAAATGATAGCATTTTGTGTATATAATATAGGAAATTGATATTGCACAAATGTATTTTGAGTATTCGAATTTATACCAAAAAAAAGTGTTCAATTGACCTATGGTGCATCGCCAATGCATGCAATCGCAGCTGAGCTGTCGGGCCAAACCAGCTAACCAAAAATAGCGCAAAAAGCGAAAAAAACGCAAAAGAAAAAATACGAGCTTGCAACCAAACCCAACCAAACCAAACGAAGCGAAACCAAGAAAAAAGAGAAATGACAATTCACGTAAAAAATTTTCAATTAAAAGTGAAAAGTGCATTTTCATGTTGCACGTCAGTTTTCTGGCCTGGCTACTGTAACCGCTGCTGCTGCTGCCGGTGCTGCTGCTGCAGTCATTCCTCATATCGCTACCATATCGTCAACACTCGAAAAAATGTTTTTGTGTATTTGTATTTGTCTATGTGCGATGAGACCGACGGCTTTGGGAGTGGCCGGCATGTGCCGTTTGCTTAGGCCATAATTTAAGCTGACAGGCATGACATGGAAATTCCCTTTGGAGGGAACAATTCGTATAATCAGGCTAAGAACACATGGTCACCAGCCGTCTCCGCGGGCAACCTGCTGCCGCTCCTCTGAGAGAGCCAGAGACCAAGGTACTGCAAGGCCGAGAGAGGGAGAGAGAGAGAGTGTGCGGAAGAGACTGAAAGAGAGACACAGAGGACCTTGTCACTGTTGTTAATTAACACATGCTCAACGAATCGCAAATTAATTGTGCCACTCACTTCTCCCCGAGGCCCAAGTCGCAGTGGAATAACCCATTAAAATTACACGTAATCGTTTGTCCTTCGACCGCCAAAATGACTGAATCTCATTGTGCTAAAAAACGCCAGTTGTCCAAAATATATCGAGTACACAAAAAAAAAAGAAAGTGATTTAAAGGCCTTATCACAAATATTATTGCAAAGCTTGCAACATTTCCACAGACCTTGCAAATAGTTTATGGCTTCATAATTTTACAAAAATGACGCCTGTATCCTGTATCTCGATCATATACTGGCAAATTTATTTGCGAACATTGCTTCATTTTTTTTCGAACTCTTATACACTTTCACAGACCTTGCTTTAATATAGCATACTTTCGTATACCGACCATATTCTGGCTTATTTATAAAGCAATTAGACTTGGGAGTCAGTTGAAATTGATATTAAGGACTTTACATCAAAACTCTTCCAAAAATAGTAGACTGCGAAGATAAAGGTCAAATCGGTATCAGGGGCCTCTTACTTCGATTGTTATGCCAGAAATATAGAAAAACAAAAATAATTTTATTCAAATGCTGCTCTCTATAATGGCGTACCATTTTTGTTCTCTATATTTGTTCCGTTATCTTATCTATATCTAACATAATGTTATAAACATTTTGTGCAGTTGCCCTTCGCTTCTCCTGTGGAAACGCATGGCAATCAAGTCAAGCGTTCCGCGCGCTTTGTTTGCTTTGGGAAAAATGGCAAGGATGTCACTCTTCCAATATATCTAAAGTGCCTTTTTAAATTGCTTTGGTCGTTGTCCTATTATGGTGGAGCGTTCGGCGTTCGGCGTTTGGAAAACGGAAAAAGCGCATAAAAATCAAAGTCCTGGCCTCCAGCTTGCTCCACAATTCTCGTCTCTTTTGCTTGGTTCATTGTGTGGGCCAATGGCTCGCTGATGACCCATTTGCTTTAACGCGCCTGCTATCAAACTGCCAAAACAAAAGCCATCATCGTTAGCCTCAGCAGCGAGTGGAGAGGAGGGGTTGGTTTTGGTTGGGGGGATAGGAGCTGTTCCCTCCGGGTTATGGGAAACGCTTCAAATGCCGTTTAAAATCAATTTGAATGATGAACTGGCGGCCAATACTGGCAGGCAGTGTCACACTGCTACATCAATATATGCATGTGCACACACGCACACACACACACACAAGCACAAGCACACACCGCTTTTTCATACACACACTCAATCTCTCTTGTGTTTTGTGTCTTGCTTTTAGAATTCATACACAGCAGCGTTCGCTACATCGAAATGTCCAATACACATCTGCAGAGCGTCGACGATGAAACATTTCAGGGACTGCGACTGAAGACGTTGAAGCTAATCGACAACGAGCTGCAGGACATATCTGAACGCAGTTTCAGGTGAGTGAAAGTCAACACCTCCCAATGACTGCCAGACGGATGAGCAGTCAGTTAGGGGTGCTAAGTGCTAAGGGGTTGCCACTACGTGCGACTGCTGCCATTTGGGATTAGGGTTTCACCATAAGTGCTGAGCCATGATGATGCACTCTGCCCCATAAGCACACGCGCACAAAAGACATACACAAAAATATATAAATACCTAACTAAATACGTGTATATATATATATTTCATATATTCTGATGATGCGACAGTTTTCAGCGGCCTATTTATATGGCCGCTGAGCAGCAGTTTTTCACAGCTTCTGCAAATTTTTCTCATCTTTTTTTTTTTGGTATTTTTGCGTGTTTATGTGTTTGTAGTGCAAGTGCTTTACTCACACACACACATAAAAACTACATATATTTTACAACATAAAACTGCAAGTTGTAAAAAAGGCGTAAAATTAAGTTTAACAAACGACTGGCAAAAGCAACAAGGGGCAGGGTATGAAGTGAAGTGGGATTGTGCAGCGTATGCACTGTTTGGGAGTGTTTCATGCGCCACTCAGGCTGAAAATGCTGGCAGGAAATGCAAACTCACATGGCACACACTCATATACACACACACACACACACACACACACACATAAGCACACACACACTCACTCAGACACACGGCGAGGCAAAAGAAAAACTTTCAAGCGCTATTTGTTTGAGTGTAAATAATCACAAAAAAGAATGAAGCAGATGCAAAGCGAACAAAAAATAAATAAAATTCTATAACGAAAATTTAATGCTCTAGCAAAACAAAGTGCATTTACTGAAAACAATGAAATCGCGATCAACTTATTTTTTATTCATGAACAAAAGTTAAAGGCATTTATGTGTGGTATAAATTGGGTATTTTCCTTTGTCATATCTATGTATATCAGTGTTTGGATAATGTTAAGAATTATGAACAGCTTGGAAATAATTTGTTAATAATAACTGTCCCATAAATCTTTAAATATGAACAATGGGAAAATATTGCTGTCAGTGCTAAAGGAATGTGCTAATAAACACTCATCGTTGAATTCACAGTCCTTTGAAATGACATCCATGAAAAAGTATTCAAAGTTGATGGTTAAGTGAGAAAAAGTCTTTGAAATCTCTTGAAAATAAGTAACTAATTTATAAGATTAACATCATCGAATGTGAGCTCATTGAATAATTATGCTAATACATACAATCAAAAATAATTGAAGTTAAGGCTATTGCATGAGATCAATCTAATCATATAGATTATTTACATATTGTAACATGTTCTATGTATTTATCAATCTTAGGATAGGGTTGCCCTTATGGGACGACAAGCATATAAATGCAACATAATCTCAATATTATCAAAGACAATAATGTTATATAAATATCTGCAGTCTTTGGTGTTGTATATTCCATCTTAATTAATATTTGAAAGCTACTTGCAATTTGAGGCACCAAAATAATTTCATTTAATTTACAAATAGTTTCAGATGGAGTTTTGTTCATGTTCGGCTAGGCCGCCATATCGTGGTACACCAACAATAATACCCTTTGAAGAACTATAAACGAGAATCGAGAGAAAAACGAACTCGAAATATGCATGGAGCTCGTCAGCTTTTTTATGGGCCCACACAAAACGCAAAGTACATCACACATCACATCAAAAATGTGACTGTATGTGAACTGTGCCTGCCTCTATCTGCCCCCTCGGTCGCTTTTTGCCTCGCTCTCCGTCACTCGACCGCATTTGGCAGTTGTTTGGTTTTTCGCGCGGTATGAAATGAAACGCGAAAATTTTTTAACGAGCACAAAGAACCAAAGCGATCCACGCTCCCCGCTCTGCCCCTTGCCAACTCCCAGCCTGCCAGCCAGCCAGCGTTTCTGCCTGCCCACCGCAAAAACCAGTAAACAGAATCCCAGCTCCATTCGCTGTTCCTTACGTTTGGCAAAGTTAAATGGACGCAAGTTAACAGTTTGTACAGTTTTTAAGAACCTCCTCACAAAAGTGAGCAGATAACGTGCCAGAGTAGGCAGGGGTTGGCCGGGTGGTGGGGAGGTCGGTTGGAGGGGTGGCATCCGGGTTGAGTACGCCGGCAAATAGACACAAACTCGCTCGTCATTAACAGGCCACATCTCAACTTAAATCAAACTAATTAATCTGCACAAGCCTGGCAAAAGTGGGGAGAAAAATTACCCGACTTCCTACTTTCCCCCACTCATTACCCAGTACACCCATCATCTATCACTACCCATCTGTGTGTCTCCGGTAATCTCTTCCTAGCAACGTATGCTAATCAAAAAGTTTGTTTAACAGTTGCAAAACTCAGCACCAACTTCAAAATATTATGGCAAAATGCTCATAATAAGAACAGCAAAAAGTCATCTTTAAATATTATGATATTGTGAGTGGGCTAAACATATAAATATAAATGCTAATATTGTTTTGTCATTTAAATTGTATTCAATACTTGATAATATATTTTAAAATTACGCTTCACTTAATTTCTCCCAAATCAATTTAATGACAATTTCTTAAAATAACAAAAAAGAATGTTGTAGTCGAGTAAGCTCGATTACGAGATACACAGAACACAGCTGTTGATTATATTTTAATAGTGTTATTTGATAAATTTTACAATAAAAAGCTTTTAACACAAATGTAAGCATGTGGGGAAGTGGTTTCATTTCAATTAATTGGCACAGGCACTAAAGAGTAAAAGTTAGCGTATCTTTTTATTCAGAAGCCCGAACTGAAATCATCGGCTTTCGATAAACTCGTGCATATACATACATACATACTAAAGGGAATTGATAAAGGGGCGCTGCAGAATACATACAAATATAAGCTCGCTTTGATTATCATGCCATCAATTTCTCACGCTTTTCCGCGCACATCTATGCATGAACTTTAAATTTGGATAACAGGCAGAGAGAAGCATATCGGGCCTCTTAAGTTATATATATTCGTAATGAGCACCACTAGCACAAAAAGCTAGAAACTTCAAATTAGTTCTTGAACACAGAAACATTTACATACGCGGATACGATATTTTTGGAACAAATAATATCAGTTCCGGTTAAAAGGTAAAAAGAAAGAATGCAATTTAGGATCCGTTCCGATTCTGAATTTCAATCGGTAGACATGCGGTTCCACTTCCGATTCCGGTATGACATAAAAATATATCTCGAGGCTACACAATGCCATGCCATGTCGTTCATTTAAGCAATGATATCAACTATACAGAAGCAAAACACATACACATATGCATATGCATATTACTCAGATGATTACTGAGTATATAATGGTCACTTATCGGTTATTTCTGAGTGAAGTTGAAAGAGTGTGTAGCGTTCAGTTGAGTTTCGATCGCGCTGCTCGACAGTCCGAGAAATTAGTAGAGATATGTACAAAATATTGAATGGCAAAGGGCGTGTATTGTTTCTTTGCTTACTACTTGCGCTGATAAGGCGCATAGCCACAGCAGTCGATGAATCGTTCTTTTCTCGCGAAGTTGTCAACTGTATGAGCAAGTGTCAGTGCTGGTATCGGAATGTTGACTCCGGGAAGAGCTTGGGACCGTCGAATTGCATTGGACTCTGTCTGGATTCATTTACAAAGCCCTGCCTCGATTACACACTTTGTAGTCAATATCATGGCTCGTGTAACTTAAGCTGCTCTGGCGCAGCAATATTTGAGTGCATTTCAAAGGATTATGAATTCGAAACTGGCAATAAATCGGAGCTAATCAAATGGTTATCCTACGCAGGCTATGCATTGTGTGCTTTGTTGTGTTTCGCAGTTATTGGTTTTCTTATTGTTAAAAGACTTAATTACTTTAGGAAATAACAATCATAATGCGCTGATGATAATTAAACACAATTAGGGTTGATAAAAGTGTAGAGGTTCATTATTTTAAGTACATAGAATGCGTAAAATAATGCGTGTACTAAGTAAACATAATAAATACAAAACTCAAAAATTATAATAAAATGCTGTATTATATGCACTAACAAGCTACAAATGCATTTGTTTATTAATAATTTACAGTGTAATGTTGTAAAATACACATACATGAATACACTCACTGCATTGTGTGTGTGTGTGTCTTTATTATTGCGTGCTGAGCTTAGTTATTCATATTGCTTTGTTTTATGCATAAATATACAACGTAGAAATACAAATCAATACACGAGGGTTTCCCAAATCGAATACTTATAAATAAATAGCAAACGTAATTCTTGAGAGTTTTTTAAAAATAATGAATTGATTATAATAATTCAACCTTTGAAGTTTTCCTTTTATGATTGTGTATAATAATAATAATCATGTTTCCGTTATTTAAGTACACATTATGGAATTTAATTTAAATACAAATTGGCAAAGCTCATACTAATCTGAGAATAATAAAAATTATAATAATAATAATAAAAAAATGTAATAATAATAATAAAAATAAGACATTCAATTGTAAATACAAATTTAAATCACTTTCCGCTAAAGTCCTCAATCAGATCAGTTTTACATGTTTCACTTGAATTTTATGTATTTGCAAAACTATTTGAGCTGCCCTCGGGTTGAGCGCTTGCATATGCATGCTTGAGTACACAGCGAAGCTGCCATATTTACACGGGAGCCTTTTGATGACAAACGCAGTCGTCACTCACGCAGACACGCACTCTCACACACACAAACAAACGCAGCTTAAAAAGGGCGGGCGACCACAAGAAAAACAGCAATGTGAACAACAACAACAATAACAACAACAACAGCTAAGCAGCGAACAACCGGCAAACAGCAAATGGCAACCGAAACGCAAGCCGAAAACAGAAAACAAACGTTGTCGTAAGTGTATGGGTGGAGGTGAAGAGGCCGGCAAGAACCAAATTGGAGGAGCGAGAGAGAGTGAGAGAGAGAGAGAGCGAGAATGCTAAAGGAGCCACAAAAATTTGGTTTGCGCTTTGCGTTTGATTCTACGTAGCGTGAGCAGCGACAGCAGCAACACCAGCCGCAGTCAGCAACCAGCTCGAAAGCAGCGACGCGACGTCGCTGACAGCAGAGGCTGATGCTTGTTTGGAAAACTTCGTGGTTCTCATAATTGAGGTCGCACTTCTTCACATTCTCGTTCTCTCTCTCTCTTTAGTGTTTGTAGTGCGTGTATGTGTCACTATTAATGGAGTGCAGCAGGTGCTGAGGGTGATGTAGCGGGGAGTATATATGACAAGGGGAGAGCGGCGGGGGTCAGCGCCAGGGGATTGGTCACATGGCTTTGTCGTCGGGTTTGTGGTGCGTTAATTAAGTTTAAATATTTGTTTTCTGACTGTGAGTGTATGTGTGTGTATGTGTATATGTATGTGTATTTGATATGTCAAAAGGCAAGCAGCCACCACATCCAAATCCATGGTGGCTTACCAGTTGGGCGGTGGGGAAGAGTGACCGACCCTGAGCTAAGCTTAACAACAACTTTTTGCAATTTAAAAGTATTTAAATATATCATGACGCCACATTCTAATTTGCTCGCTATATACTTATCTCTCTCTCTCTCGCCCTCTCTCTTTTGTCACAGTACCATGACGTACTCCTTGATGACACTGGATATATCGGGGAATAAGATGCAGCAGCTGCCGCTGGAGGCACTGCAGAGATTGCACTCGTTGACGCGACTCGTGGCGCAACGGTAAGTGGATATAATCCCATTTGGAAGAGAGACAGAAAATATTTAATTGTATTCTTAATTAAGACGAATCACGTGTCATTAGAAGTCTTAAGTAAGTCCTTAATGGTTTAAAGTCAGTTTATTGTGCGTGGGCACATGAATGTATAAATATATTTTTCGCAAATACTTTCCACTAAATATTTCTACTAAAATAGGAAAGAAGCCTTCTGATTTTCTAAATTTCTGGTCGATTGTAAATTATTTGTTAATTCGTATTTATTTCTGATTTTATTTATTTTTTGCTTTTTAGCAATCACATAACTAGTCTGGATGGCAACTGGGAGGCGCAGCATGATACGTTGCGCTCCCTGCATTTATCCGGGAATGATATCACGGAAGTGGCGCCAGGTGGCGCTTTCGATGCGTTAACAAATAACGGTGATAGCAACGGTTCACTGCCCAACAGTCTGGCTGCGATTGGTGTGCAGAATGGCCTGGATGGTAGCAATGTGCTGCATTCAGCCAATCCCGGATCTGGGGATCGTTTCGAGCAGCTGCAGAAGCTGCTGTGGCTCGACTTGTCCAACAATCGGATAACTCATGTGTCAGCCAACTATTTGCCTCGCTCACTGGTCACAATGGATCTGTCCAGCAATCTGCTATACGTCTTCCCCCACCAGCTGTTCGAGCAGCTGCCAGAGCTCCGGATAGTTAGCCTGCGCGACAATCTCCTGCGCAGCGTCCATGGGAAGGAGCGGGAGAAGGAGCTGCAGTTGCGACCGCTGCGCATACATCTGGAGAAGCTCGACCTGGGCCAGAACTGCATTGAGCAGCTCGAGTCGGATTTCTTTCAGCAAAATTACTCGGATGTGCACATACGTGCGCTCAACATGGAGCAAAACTACGTGGCCCAACTGCCGGCAGAAGTGTTCCGGGCAACGGGCATTGTGCATCTTGTGCTAGCTTTCAACGCCATCAGTCGCGTGCATCCCTCGGCCTTTGAGGGTCTTACGGATACGCTGGAGTATTTGGATTTGGAACGCAATCATTTGACCACTGTGCCGGTGGCCATATCGACACTGCATCGCTTGCGTTACTTATATCTTACCTCGAATCGGATCAATCAGCTCAGAAATTTGCCCAGCCTCACATCGAATCTGAAGGTGCTTAGTCTGAGTGGCAATAACTTCACAATGATTCCCGTTCTGGGACTGAAGAACTACACACAGCTATCGTATCTGAACATGGGCTACAATTCCATTGCGGACATACCCGAGGGCATCTTTGCTGTCGATGGTTGGGGCTCCAACTTGCAGACTATTCTCCTGCGGAACAACAAAATAACGCATCTGCATTTGGGCTCCTTTTCGGGGCTCGATCAAATCCAGGAGATAAGTCTGAGCTTCAATGATATAACCATACATCATCCGTTGGTTTTTGAGAACATTTCGCATACGTTGAAGATTCTGGAGCTCTCCTTTGCTGTATTTCCCGCTCGAAGTCTGGAATCGTTGGATCCCTTGGATGCTTTGCTGCCGCTGTCGCAACTCATTTGGCTTGGACTGGACAACAATAATTTAAAGACAATTTCCAACGAGTCCTTTGCCCAAATGCGGGAACTGAGCTACATTAATTTGAGCTTCAACCAGCTCAAATCGCTGCCACGCGGCCTCTTTCTGCCCGAGGCGCACGGTCATCTCGTGGAGATTGAGCTCTCCTATAATGCCCTGGAGCGCCTTGAGCCGCAAACATTTCACAATCTGGGCGATTTGCAGACGCTGAACCTGCAGTCGAATCGGTTGCGGAGCATTGCCAGACACGCATTTCACAATCTGGAGTTCCTACGCTATATAGATCTGTCGCATAATCGGCTGGGTAATATATCGCATGGCGCTTTCACTGTTCTGCCCAATCTGGGCGCACTGGATCTGATGCATAATCAGCTGTGTGCGTTGTCCTTGAAGTCCTTTCATTACGTCTCGAATGCGACAACCCCGTTGCGCCTTAATCTCAGTCACAATCACATCTCGAGCTTTGACGATGAGCTGAGCAGCTATATGTACATATATCAGCTGGACATCAGTCACAATCACATCTCCAAGTCGGATAGCTTCACGAATCTGGCCAATACGCTGCGCTTCCTCAATGTTGCACACAACTCACTAGGTGGTCTGCAGAGCCACGCCTTTGGGGACTTGGAATTTCTGGAGATACTCAACCTGTCGCATAACAATCTCAGCTCGCTGCGCCGGCGTAGCTTTCAGGGCCTGAACAGTCTGCAGGAGCTGGATCTGAGCCACAATCAGCTGGATCAGCTGCAGGTGGAGCAGTTCTCCAATCTGCGCAAGCTGAGAATCCTGAGGATCTGTTCGAATCGCCTGCGTGCTCTCCCCCGCGAGGTATTCATGAACACGCGCCTGGAGTTCCTCGACATATCCGATAATCAGCTGAGTGTTTGGCCCGTGCCAGCATTTACGGACATTGGGTTCACCTTGAGATCCATACAGATGTCGAGGAATAATTTGGAGTATTTGGATGCATCGATGTTTGTCAACTCACAGTTCCTCTACGACATTAGTCTGGCACGGAATCGCATTACCATCTTGCCGGACAATACGTTCAGCTTCCTCAACAATCTGACCAATCTGGATCTCTCCGAGAATCCGTTAGTTACCACCAATTTGCGGGAGGTCTTTGTGCATACGCCTCGAGTTCGCAAACTGATCCTTCATCACATGGGTCTCTATGTGCTGCCGACGCTGAAGCTACCGCTGCTCTCCTATCTGGACGTCAGCGGTAACTATCTGCAGGAGCTGTCGCCCCTGGGTGCACTGCGTCATCTGCGACACGTGAACGTATCCCACAACAAGTTGATCAATGCCAGCTGCGCTGTGGAACACTTGCCGAGCTCGGTGCGAGTGCTCGATCTGGCTCACAATCCGTTGCGTCGGATCACGCTGCACGATCTGCTCAGCCTGCGGCATCTGTCCGAGCTCAATCTGCTGGACGTGAAGGTGACCAATCCGCAGGCCTTCTCAAAGTTGCGATCCCTGCGCAAGTTGCATGCCAGCTCGCATGCCAATCTCGGTGATTTGGTCGCCCGTTTGCCGGGCCTGCAGGAGTTGCGAGTCCATTGTCTGGAGTCCAATATTGGGGGTCAACTGCTGCAGCGGTTGGTGAACAACACCAAGTTGCAGCTGGTGGAGCTGTACGGCATCAATGTGCAGACAATCTCGCCGGATGCCTTCACTGGTCTCGCTCGCAACCAGCAGCTACAGGTGAAGATTTCGCATACTCGCATCTCCGACTTGCCACCCGGCATATTCTATGCGCTGCGCGAGGTGCCCCACCTATCCATTGACATCTCACACAATCGCATCAATGCGCTGGCCGCCGACAGCTTCTATCCCAATAAGAGCTATTGGGATGCCGTCGGCACGCGCAGCATTATGGGTGGTCTAATCACATCGCACAATCCCCTCGAGTGCGAGTGTGGACTGGTCTGGTTTGGACACTGGCTGCGACGCTGGCTCCGCGAATCCGCTCAGATCAAAGTCATCCAGAAGGACGACCTCAAGCGCATGGTGCAGGTGGGTGCTGAATGTCGGCTTAGCTGCATGCCTCTTATCTATCTGACTCCTCACTTAAATATGTATTTTTATTCCTCAATAATTTACCGCAAAAAGTTACCCCTATCGTTTGCCGATATGCGCGTAAGCTTTCTATTGTTTCTATTTCTTAAGAAAACTAACTGCAGAGAAATATTTGGCAATTTTAAAGATAACTGTAATTGAAATTCAATTAAAAATCTTAACTTCAAAATATTTCAATTTACCATTTTTACTTTTAAATATTTACCTTAATTAAGTTCTTTAATAAATGCTGTCAATTTGTTTAATCCATTCAGAGAATATACACCAGACCAATAATTATTCGTACAATCATGTCTGTCAAGCGCTTTCTTCTATAATTCATCTTAAAGTTCAATTTATCGGTTCTTAATAACATATGTTCTACGGATTACCTAAGAAGCTGCAGCTTGTAGTTTCAGTGAGATCCTATATTACTGAAACACTATATATTTCACTTGTGTGTGCTATTCTTATATATGGGTCTTGTATGTGGACCCCCAATTACACGGTTCATCAGAACAGGATTGAATCCGTACAAATGCAATATCTATTATTTGCTCTTAGGGGTCTTACTGGGAAAACTAATATTAGCTTACCTACTTTCCGAGTAAATCTTCCATCTTGTGTAATCTTTTTACATAATCTTATAAACGATGAGATTTATTCTTTTGAATCACGCAACTTAATTTTGCTGTTCTGATCAGAAATACAAGAAACTTTTTACCTCTTTCAAATTATAATGCGTTTTCCCATTAATAAGTTCTGCTTCTTTCATTTCTCTTATTAAAACTGTTGTATAAAGTCATATATCTACTAATTCGCGATCTTCGTTTGCCTTGGTCCAAAGAACAATATCAAAGGATGTTTC
This sequence comes from Drosophila paracracens, assembly GCA_035044025.1. Classification (NCBI taxonomy): domain Eukaryota; kingdom Metazoa; phylum Arthropoda; class Insecta; order Diptera; family Drosophilidae; genus Drosophila; species Drosophila paracracens. Next base: position 2,788,558 of record JAWNMN010000398.1, read on the forward strand.
TACAATTGAAATTAATTTTAATAAAGCATATCCTGAAATAATACAAGGAAATCCTTTAAAATAAATTTAAATCCCATGAAAAATAGGGTTGGGTAAGATAAGAGTGTACGAATAAATATTGGTCTGACTCTAAGTAAACATTCTCTTCCAACTATCGATACTTTCGATAACTTCTCAGCTCACTAAACATTGTTCAGTTAACATCTAGAGCAGGGGATGAATGCTACCCCCTGCCAAGTACAATATTACAGTAGATTATAGTTTTGATACTATTTATTGTTGTCATGTATTTTGTTGGTGCCTAGGCAGATATTCCTCTGCAGTGCCTATAAGCAATATACTTATTAAATATATACACATAAATATCTGGCACCAAAATATATATATATATACTTAACATAATGTTTATTTTAATCACTCCTTCGTGAACAGCGTGCGCGTGCCAATACCTGCCATGATCCAACGTCGGGTCGCCATCTGCCCATCTTGGAGATCTTTCCGGAGGATCTGCTGTGCCAGGCCAGTGCGTTGAGCAGTTCCGGACAGCGTATCTTTCTGTTATCGTTTGCGGCGGCGTTAACGTTGCCCCTCTTCACCATTTCCCTTTGATGTTGGCTCTAACTGGCCAAGTTGTGAGATGGCTGCATCGAGTGTGGGCCGTTGCCCGTTGGATAACGATGTGTATGATATTGTATATAGAGTTGAAGCTAATATATATGTATGTACTAAACGTAGCCTGAGTTTCGTGGCACACTTGGAATTAGCTAATGAACCCTAACAATAACGAAAACAGCAAATCGGTTAATGTCCACTCGTAATGTATAAGTTTTATATAAATTACAAATAAATTAGGACTACGAAAACAGTGACAAGTTGTCGCATTTCTTAAGCGCCAAGCGGTCGAAATTTATGTTAAATAACTCTAAACTATATAAATATTATTTGAATATTCCAATTATTTTTAATGTTAATTGATGGCTTCCCTAAACAGTTCCTACTAGACTCGTTACTCAAACCTTAACTTTTGGTTCAATAAACTGTTTTCGATGCTATGTTTTATGACTGTCTCTGATCTGCTTATGTATGTGTTGTTTACCATTCGATTCTCTTTCCTTTAGCAATTATCTATTTTACGCAATCATTCCTTTGTACACCATCAAAAGACCATTAGGTAATTCAAGAGCATCTGAACTGAACTCTGTTACCTAACTGCTTGGCGCTGTGTGTTGGCCAACGTAATTGTACTTAATGCAATTAATTACATAGACACAAACCAATACACACACACACATACATACACACACGCATCAGCGGACATATGATGATTCCTAATAACTGATAAAAGACATACTCACCCAAACGAATACACACGCACACCCAGACCCCACACACACATTTGAACACAACTAGAGCGCAGTTAATAAACACTTTTGCATCTATAGATTTAATAGAAGGATAAGTTGTTAATAATAGTTTACATGAGGTATAATAATATAATAATATTTTTAAAAGCTGAAAACGATTCTAGATACAAATATGGAATACAATTTAGCAGCAAGGCCAATAAGTACATTATCTATAAATAAATTATTATATATATATATTAATATATGATATAAACGATCAATTGGATAGCAATTATAATGGTTTTTTAATGAACGTAGAAACGCCATTTTGCACAATTGTCACTGAAAACAAAAACCAAACGAAAAAAAAAATGAAAAAAGATATTAAAAAATTATGGACTACTAGAGGGTTTTTGAACTTTGTGGCAGTCAATTTTTAAAACACATATATAAGTACATATCAGTTTTGGCGAAAGTAATATAAAAGGTCATAATAAAACATAATGAAAAGCGTAAACATTTACAGAGTGCACAAACCAAAAGAGGCAACAAGAAAAACACATGAATACCAATTAAATGGAATAAATTATGAAATACATTTTAAATTTGTTCGACCCTTTTGTGTTTCAAAGAAAAGAAAGAAAAAAATGAAATGATTTTTTATGTTTGTGTGTGTTTTTTTGTTTGTTACAACAATGACAATCGTGATACTAATTGTAGTTGTTTACACGACGATGATGCAAGGTGCACAAGTATAATAATAATATTAAATAAATATATAAACTATTCAACGAGAACAAATGAATAAATCAATTATAATGCCAGTGCAACCCAAATGGAAATGTTGATTTGGGTTCCGCAGCTGCTGGCAATGAAATTTCTTCTGTTTTATTTTTAATTTAACCATTTTTTTCGTCAAACGAACGCATTTCTGTCAACATAAAAATGTGTGTTATTAAAATATCAGATTGTATATAATTATATATAAAGGGAGCGTATTTAAAAAAATATTATGGCATTGCATTATGTTTTTTACAAATTGTTTTCTCTATTTGTTTTCATTCATATTACGCCTAACAGCAATTGCTAAATTAAAGTAGTGAAATTAAAAAAAAAATAAAACCATATCAATATAAAATAAATAAAAATGCTAGAAATATTTACACGGTGTTTTGCGTAATAGGAAACATTTTAATTAAAATCTTTTTCGATATAGTAATAGTTGCCACCAACTCATTTCCCTCCTTCCATCCATCCTCTAGCCAACGCCCATCAAAATCAAGTCAGCCTTGGCTTCTACATCGAAAATCCCAAACGTTTTCGTTTAGTTGAGCGTTTACGTGTTTTAAATAACAAACACAATCCGCTAAACGAAGCAAATGGGTATGCCGCACAACACACACACATTTCCCCACCTGCCCCTGTACATCTGATAAAAGACTGGGACTGCGGCAAACCTCAGACATTAGCCCCAGCTAGCTCCTTGGCAGCTGCTTGGGTTCAGGTTGCGACCCTTCTATGCACACATTTTAGTGTTTTGGCCAATGTAACTTGATAATAACGCGGGCAGCCCACAAAGCCAACTGGCAAATAAACTGGCTAAAATTATGTGAGAGACGCGCGCACGCCAGGTTGTTCAAGCACCACCCCTCCCTTCCACCCTGCCAACCCTCCAGCCTGCCAACCCAACCTCATCCCAAAGAAGTGTAGCGACAGCCAAAAGGCGACCCTTGGCCAGACTGGCGGGCCATAGCCGTAATTGGATTATCGGCACACTGAAGAGCTCTGACGAGTGCTCTACTTGTGCACTAGATGCACTTGGCTCGTCTCTGATAGCCTGGCTAAAATAAAAGTAAAAGTGCGAGATACCTAAGTGCTCCAAACTGAAGGGCGATGTTGAGGGCACTCGCTCCATCTATTCGTGTTCATCTCATCTTAAAGTCCTGCAGCTAAATGTGGATTTGCATTTAAGAGAACTTGCTGAAGCTTCATTTTAGGACACACCCAAGCAACATTTTTTTCATTGAAAATCAAAAAATCATGTCAGAAACAAATTTTGTGTTCAGATGAAATGTAATTATTTGAATGTGAGATAGAAATTACTCGTGATATGTTTTCAAAATGGTAAATGCCAAAGTGAGTGTGCAAATAAATATAAACCTGAATTCAAAACAAATTCAAAACCAGTTTTGTGTTTATATTCATGGCAAAAATGTTTACTGGCAAATTAAATTAATTGCTTTTTTCAGGTTTCGAAATGTGGAAATGTCGTAATTAAGACATTACTCTTTTATTTAAATTGTTTTTGTTTTATTTGATTGACAACATAAATTATTGTCCACATAAACAAACAAAATGCCAGTCATGGTTATTTTCTTAGATTTTTAAAGTTTGCTTATCTTTTATTCAAGTTATTCTTTACTGAAGATTAGTTGGAAACATTTAAGAGGGCGCTTGAGATTTGTCGCCTGCGTAAAAAAGAAACTGAATAAATAAATATTTCAAATTAAGCTTAAGAGTTGACTTTAGTTTAATTTCATTTAAAATGTTGTAGAGTTGAATCTTGAATAAATTGTTTTTCTTTTCAAGTGCATGTTTTGTATTCGTTATTTTTTTTCTTGTTATTTTTTTGTTGCAGTATTGCTGAAATTCCTATGCGCTCTTTGGGCTTTCTTCGTGTAAGTGCAGCTTGAAGCTGTTGAAAGTTGCGCATGGATGGTGGTGCTGGTGTCGGTGGTGCATGTTGTGTAGTCGTATGTGTTCTCTCTCGTGCCGGAGATTGCATGTCGATGCAACTTAATTGCATTTCAGACAGCACTGCCAAACGAGCCGTTTGCCGTTTGCAGTTTGCCGTTTGCTGTTTGGCCGTGTTGAGCGGAAGGAAACGCCGCTAAGTACAAGTTGTCGGTACAATAGGGGGAAAGGCGGAAGAAGAGGAATGGACTGGAGTTACTAAGGCTAGCTGCTGGTATAAGTAACGGCATTGTTTAGCAAACAGCTCAAGGCTCAGCAGAAAGCGAAAGCGAAAACAAAGCAATGTGCTCCTTTTGGGGTATGTTGGCTCCCTTTGCTGTGGCGTATAAAATGCTGCAGCTTAATAGCCACCAAGGAGCTGCAGTCGAGTCGCAGTCGAAGAAGACGGAGCACTAACCGAAAACTAAATGCTACGTTTACGTGCACCTGCCACGCAGACAGACACACATGACAGGGGGTGGTGGTTGGATGGTTGTGCAGTTGGGTGGTTGCACGGCTTCCAGCGGCTTGCAACGGCTGTCACAGCTACTGCCTAAATCCAAATCCGCCCAATTTGCGCAGCACTCGCCACCATTCACCGCCACTCACTATTACTAATGCAGATACCAACTATCAGCAGTAACAACAACAACAACGATGGGTTCTAGGTATGTGGCAGTAATGGCAAAAACCGCCGACAAATCTGCTGCATTGCCACTGCCCAGGATTGGACTTTAGGGGCCACGACTGGATCCGAACTGCGGCGAGGAAAGGCAGCGAAGAGGACCACTGTTGAACGGATGAGAGACCATCGAGCCGGCGGGCCAACTAACAGAGTGCTTATTTTAACGAAGTTACAACAACTTTTACAATACAAACAGTAATGCCAGGCAGATTCACACTCGACACAACAGACACACACACACATACACACAGACACATACACACACACATTAACAGAAATTGTAAAATAGCAATGCTCCAGAAAGTGTGCAACAGTCGGTGAAGGTGTTGAGACAACAACGAACTTTAAATGCTCTGATATGCTAATAAGTTTGAAATGTTATCCAATATTCGAAATTTTACATTTCAATCACTTTCGCAATATTATTTCAAAAGTTTTGCTTGACTGAAAGATGAATATAGATGAACCTAATGAATAGATATATTTTCAAATAGGGTGTAAGTGAAAGACGACACGGCTTTACAGTCTCTGAATGCCTATGTATAAGGTTACTTTTAACTTCGTACCATCCAAATGCAGACAAAACTTGAGACTTTTTTATTCTTTTTTGTGAATGCTAGATACAAATTGAAATCATTTCGAAATGCAGAACAAACTTGAAGAGACTCTCCCAAAGTAGGTGAGGATGAATTCATCCTACACTGTTAAAGATCGGGATAGAAACAGACTGTTAAAAAAGACATAGATATTTTCATATCTCAAAGAGGTCTTTTCCAAAACTATTAATGGAAATCGAAATAAAGACAAGTTTTATAGATTTTCTCTAGCTATCCGTCACAACCTCTATCATCTGAATCCTTGCTAGAAAATGATATTATTTTAGACTAATGGAGTCATATCGCTGAAATCGCAGTGTGTATAAAGCTGCTGTGCAACTGCTGCCTGAAGTGCTAGAAGGTATACAAGGGGAGTGAAGTGAGCAGAGGGAAAGGTTAAAGCTTGGGGTCTGTGCACCACTAGAAACTTTACGACATGCAAAAATTGTGAGCAGAGAGCGGATATAATTGTCGGTCTTCTCGTAACTTTGCCGTGGGGAGTAGATTAGTTGATTTGTACGTACACACACACACACACAAACACTACTGCACAAATACATACACAGTGTATTCGAATAGTTTTTGTATATAACAATCCAACGTTGGCGGCGTCGAGTAAAACGAATCCTCTTAACCAAATGATATGCGCTGAACAATTGTTCGCTGCTGCAGTTTGCATTTATATCTGTGTTTGCCGAAGGCAGAGAGAGCGAGACAGAGAGTGTGTGTTTGTGTGTGTGTGTGTGTGTATGTTTGGCCAAATGTGTAATGTGGGGCAGTAAGCAATAGTTGGATGTTGCTGCCCCTGTACTGGGCATTTACTAACTTTTCTACCACATCGCAATTTAATTTTATAGTCGAAAACACACAGTGGCCGCTTCTGTGGCTCAGTGGTTTCTACTGCTGTTCAGTTGTGGCTCAGTCCATACAAAAAAATAAAACAACAAAAAAATTCAAAATAAATAAAAGTTGAGCATTTGCCGAGTTTTGCAATTGAAGTTATCAGTTATTCCCCACCTCATTTACCCCCGGCTGCCATCAGCTCTGATTTATGGACTATGCAGGAGCTAAGCAAATCAAAAACTAAATCATAAGCGATTAGCTGACTGGTCGACTACACTGATTAAAACAAATAGACAAGCCACTCCTCGTTGCTCATCCCTTCCACCCTCCTCCCGTCCCTCCAACAAGCGACTGCCACCCCTGAGGGGCACAGCTCAAATCAGTTGGCAAGCGCACACATGACTGAGCAATGCAGATGAATAGCTCAACAGCTCAAGAGGAGATCTATGTATATATATGTATATATACATACCGACATGTGTGTGTGTGGGCGAGTGGTTGGTTTGGTGGTGCGCTGCTCTGTATCGTAATTTGATTTTTTAAACTTGAGCGAGAAACGTTGCAATTAATTGAACAGAACGCTGAGAGCTCATATGCTAGTAAATGATTAGATCATGAAAAGCCAATTGAAATTGCACGAATGCAAACGAATCAACTGTGATTTTACTGATGGTAACTGAAAAATGAAAAATGGCTTAGATATCGCTACCACCACTCCTGGCCAACTGAATTGCCAGATTCCATTCTGTTTTATTGCTGGGCGAGCAGTTAGTGGTGAAAGTTCCAATCTTAATTTAACGATATTCTCGGAAACGCAACTCAATATTCAATTGGAAGCAAAATGTTGATATCCTCGCTTTTATATGCGATTTAATTTAATCGGACATAAATTGTTGATTCCCTCAGTGCTAATTTCAATCGAAATCTATTTAAATAAAATATTTTAAAATCCCAGTTAATAATCTTTATTATTTTTCAATCATGTCACATATTCAACAATTTAAGTAATTGCTATCTGCTTGTTTCGAAATATGTTTTAAGATTTGTAATGAAGCAAATTCTATTTTAAAAAACCAACAATGTATTTGTTGTATGTATTTCATATTAAAAACTACAACAAAAAATGAGAATGAAATTTGTGGCTAATTTTTCTTTAATATACAATATGATTGACATCATCGGTGCTCTTGCAATGCGCTTTTAAACTATGGAGCAATTCTGGGCTGGATGAGAAGAGACCTTCACCCCAGCAAACCCACTTGAGCGAAACTTGGCTCGATTGCATATATTCTACACATTAGTGTAGCATAATATCGATACGTTATCGGAATGCGATGCAAGTTTATGTTGCTACCTGACACAGACACTAATGTGATTTGGGAGTAGGACATCATCGGCAGATGCACAGTTGCCACAGGGCCGCTGATATATTACATTGCTAGCTCGAATTTGCGAACTAATCAAGTGCAGTGCCCAGATATGACCAAAACATATCACAGCGGAGCAGTGAGCACGCTCTATGGCTTCAGACTTGTGCGCGACCACCACCCCCGCATTTGTCCACACAGCCACCCATTTTGTATGCTAACGTTGCGGCCATTTCAATTTCGGAGCGCTTTGCAGGCATAGATTTGTGCAGTTCTAGCAACCAACAGCAATAAACCGTACCCAAGTACGAATGCGAATTCGAGTCCTCTGCTTTCTATCAATACTACAGCGGCACCACCCCCTTCTCTCCTGGACACGCCCATCAAATGACCAACCAGCTCGGTGCTCATTGAAATGGAATCTAATCGGCTTTTGATTTTACAAGTCCTTTTCACAAAGTTTGTCGGTGGTTGGCGTTTTGCTCGATGTGGGTGTTAGGACATATATAGATGCATGCACATACATATATTTGGACATATATAGATATACATATGGGTGCTCGCGGTGGTCTGGCAACAGCCCCACAGTTGCCAGAGTGTCTGGCGCAGCTCGTTGCCATTTGGCACTCGGCATAAGTATGCAATATCCGTTTCCGTTCGTTACGTTTGTTACAGGCTCGAGCTTGACTCCGAACAGTGATGCTTCGCTGCAGGTGCCTGAAAGGGGTGGGAGTGCTGTAAGGACTCAAGGACTTCAATGCCAGCCGTTTTTGAGTAGCAGGTGGCAACGAGAAAGTCGCTTATTGTAATAAGCATGAGTCAAAGTGCAATTTCTTTACAAAACTTTGACACTACAGCAAATACACAGATTATGAGGGTTGCACCAAAAGTTTGTGGATAACAAGTCTCTTTTTAATGCTCGTGAGATGTACACTTATTGAAGTTCTGCTACATGATATCTCATTTTTAAAATGGCTATTAAATAATATATATATATTCGACTATATTTTTCGGATCCCGTCGCGATAAATCTTCAGTGAAAGAACCAGCAAAAAACATAAATAAATTATAAAAGGATGTCACCAAATAATATGCATTTATTTGTGTTTGTTCCTCTTGTTATATCCGAACTTAAGGGATTATTTTCTTGCCCTCGATGCAATCATTAAAAAATAATTCTTCACAATCTGATCTCACTTTGTAATACAAGTTGTCGTCGATAAATATTTCTCTGCAACTTGCAATTATGTAATTAATCACGCAAATATGTTATTAATGAATTCATTTTAGTAATAAATTTTGTTTACATTGGGTACTTTGAAATTGGTTAACTAGTAAGGTTTTTATAGCTGCTATATCACTACTACTGTAGTGTATAATTCAATATGTGATGCTTTCCGTTATAATAATTGTATATTATAATCTGAAGGTTTCAAGGATTTTCAAATCACACCTCGCCCAAAGATACAAGTGCAGATAGGGCTGCAGAAGAGGTCGCAGGAAACGCATCTGAAAGAGAGCTAAGTCTTTTGGCCTATGGCGCCAAATAATGTCCAGGAAGTGATAATATCTGAGCGCTCGAGATGCCAAAGAGTACTCGAACTGAGCCACCACCCGCTGCGCATTGAATTGGAAGGGAGGCCATTGAGACTTGACTGGAGCTGTGAGCATTTTGGAATGCTGGTTGGTGTCGCACTCGATGCAGTCGCCGTCGTTTTATCATCGGCATCAGACATTTTACTATGGCAGAGGAGCAGACCTCGAGTGTTGAGGGCTGGTCGGCCTTTTGGTCCTTGGACCACACGTCAATTGCCAAGCGGAAATTGGCGTCTGTCTGGCTGGAAAATGTGTGTCCTGGCTGCGTAGTTTATTACGTTTGCTGATTGATTTGTCACCTCTTGACCCCGCTTTTCGATGTACCAATCTGGGAGTAACTCGAAGCTGGCATCCTTGAAACCGCCGCAACCAAAGTAAACGCAATCTTATTTAATATTTAATTGGTTTGCCATAATTACGTAAAAACATTAATATATATTTTATTTATAGCCGAGTACCCTCTCGACGATGGCATACTGAGAGAGTCAAGCTGAGCCGAGTTGAGCTGAGTTTAGTTTAGTTTCCACTTTTTTTTGTTCGACAGCAGCACAGTTTTGATAGTCATGGGAAACCAAGCTGTATCCCAGCACCCAGATCCTGCCAGCACCCTGGGTCCCTACGCCATCGAGCGCCCTCTCTCTTTATGCATTATACATTAATTATTTAAAATGTCAGAGCAACTAGGCTAGAAGCCGGTTGCGAATGAAAATGGGTATCAACGTTTGTGGCTTGGCTTACTTTAGCTTCACAGTTCAGTTGGGGTCGCGTCAAAAAGCGAAAACAACATATTTCCATCCAAAAACTATCACTTAATAACATAATGGAGTAGTGTGAGTTAATTTCTGTTATGTTTGAGCTAAATTGAATTTTGAAAATTCTTAACAAATTTTGTGGCTTTGCAAATTATCAGATGAGTCTAGCTGAAAAGCGAAAATTTCACCTTAGCAAAAACTCGGAGCTTAACAGAAGCGAAAGCAAAACAATAAAACTGAATGCAGACAAGTGTTCCAAGAGCCGAGGAAAACTTGTTCATAATTTATGAAACGTGTGAAAATCTAGTTAGTTCCTCCAATTATGCTTTAATAATTCTATGCTTGTGGTTTTTCAACTTGCATGCTTCTGGGAACACAGCACACACGAGCTTCAGGAGTAGTTCAAAGCTAACCTAGCGTAAAGCAGCTGTGGCATTGCCATCAACTCAACAAACTGTATAAATATGCACATGCTACTACAACTTTTGGTGAGCTGCTGCTACTCCTGCTGCCCGGAACAATGACGAGCGTTATTCTGACTCTGACTCTGAACTCTAAAACGCTGCTGCAGCTTCTCATTCTGCTTCAGCTGCTCAGGTGCAGTCGTTGTTCCTCTTCCTCTTGCTCTGCTGCTGCTGCAGCTGCTGCTGCTGCTGATGTCGTCCTTCTCATCATAGCCTCAAAACGAAACGAGGTTAATTAATGAATTGTTAATATCATTTGCGACCACACGTCGCCACATACACATACACATCATACATGCTGTCCTCAACAGCCAAATACTTATGTATGTATTCTGCAGTCCTTCTGCGTCACAATCCCCAGCCCCTGCCCCTGCCCCTGTACCTCTTCCCTTGCCCCAGCACCTCTCTGCCCTGTGTTGCCCGCTCTCAGCTAAGCAAACAGTTGAGGCAACGATCTGTGCGCCTTGGCAGCTGCAACATAATATTATTATGTTGGCATATGCGGGCGGTGGAGTTCTGTATTATTTTTTTTTTCTTGTTATTTTTCCTTTGCCAACCGCCAGCTGCAATCCAATTTTTAGCTGAACAATGTGTGTGTGTGTGTGTGTGTGTAGACATGTGCTGCTAAAATAATAAAGCAACACACGCACACACAGCTACTGGGTGTGTGTGTGCTGCTCATTATTATTAAAATTTGTAGAATTTTCGGGTTGCAACTAAGCTGCATATAAATTCAGTTGCAAGCAGCTCTCGAAATTTCGAAACTGTTGTGTTAAAGGATGCCAGCTAAACGGTTGCTGATGCTGCTGTTGTTGTTCTGCAGGTTGTCGTTGTTGTTGTTGTTGTTGGTGCCACATCGTGCTGCGTGCATCTACCCAGCAGCTGCCAACTGCATAATTCAAAGCGCAACCGCAACTTGACAATTTGCAAGCGTCTGACAGTAGCTGCTCCTGCTGCTACTCGTGCAACGGAGGAGCTGTAAACAATGGCAAGAAGTAACACTTAACCCACTTTTCCACCATGGGTAAAAACTCGAGCGATTTGCAGAGATTATCGCTGACATCTTTGGGCTCAAACTTCATATTTTTAAAAAACTTTGTACTGCTTTCTGATTTATGTTGGTAAATAATATACTCGAGCTATTTTATTTAAAATCCCTTACTTACACATAAGAAGAAAACAACAACAAACTCTTATTCAAAATATATGAAGCTCAAGTTACCATTGAATATGTGTAAGAACGGTATAATCAAGTTTTGAATGAGAAAAAAACAGAAGCTATGAATATACAAATGTAGAGTCATGGTCAGCATCAAAGGCCGAGCAATCTGGCAATTTCTGCCTGTTTTTATAAACATTACTAGAAACTAGAAATAAAGAAGTTATCAATACAAGTTATCGTATATTATGGAAAATGGTTTCAATTCTAAATTGTATAATTCGAAATTAAAATCGAAACTATACTCGATTTTGATATAAATCTCGTGTCGGTAAAATACTATACGAAGCCTTGCATTAATAACTTCAAATACTTTGGCACAACTTTGACCAATTGTACAAATTTAACAAAATTCAATGGAAAAAGAAATACACAGAAAGTGCATGTATTTTCTATATACGCATACATGTATACATAAAAAACACTCCAATTTCGCTATTCATTAAAAAAAATATTTTGTGGAATAAAAAGCTTTTCATGGTGGTTGGCCTAAAACATTTAAATGTGGAATGATATTGAATAACAAGCATTTTATGGATTTCCAGATACACAATCTACAATATATTGGATACTTTAATTTACGACTTTTCCTTTATTTAACAAACCGCACATTCAAAGCCAAAATAAAGATCGAATTTTCGTTAATGGATAACAGATTAGTATTGAATTAATTGCGAAACAATGCTGTACCCAATAGTAGCTGCTGACTTATAAGGACTTTACTCAAACTACTCTCAAAATGTAGTTCAGACACCATCAAGCTTCCATTAAGCTGAGCAGTTCAAAAATGTTTGTTTTTCTTTATTGAATTTTTGGCATTAAGTCAGCATGTTGTATAATTCACAAACAGATTTGGAAGTTTAGTTTGATTTCAGTCAGTTCGATACAATAATTGACGCAGTTTCTCAATGCAATTATTTTCTTGCATCACAGTGCCTTTATTGGCACGTGAGGGAAATATTCATTTGTGAATCACTGACAAACAAATTGAATTGAGTACGTGTCGAAGTAGCGCCCTTAAAGTTTCAACAAAGCACATAGTTTGGAAATTAAAGCAGACCAAAGCAACTGCTAGATCTGCCTCAAGCTTCGGCAGCGGCTCCCGCTTCGGTTCAGACTGGGGCTCTTTCTATATGCACTGTGGAGGCAGAGCTGAAAATCTATCAACCATAAAATTCGCAGTCAAGCGTACAAAGCGAGACGCTGCAGGCAGCCTGAGCCTGAGGCTGAGGCAGAGGCGTAGGCAGAGGTAGAGGCAGGCAGCGCCGCCTCAGAGAAACCGAATCGGACTCAGCAGTCTGCAGATGGCAGTCGGTTGCTTTCGGAACATCCGCAGCCTCCACGGAATGCGGCTGCTTTAAGGCCATTAATCTTCAATGAAAGGCGTTTAATTTATTTGGTTTTAATTTAAATTTTGGCGCTACGATTTATAGGCCAAGCTTTGACGTGCCTATACGAAATGGACCCATTGCATGTTATTGTTGTTATTCTTGTTTCTGTTGTTGTGGGTGATGTTGTTATTGCTGCCATTGTTGGCTAATTATAATGTGGAACACGCAACGCTCAGTTAAAGATACACACTGTAAATAATTTATTATACCAATAATTGAATTGGGTTCGACCTGTTTTGTACTCTGCACAGCCCAAAAATATGATTATTATCAATTATCTTCAATTAACCTGCTATTCCTCATATGAAGCACATAAATCAAAAACTGACAGTTGGATTAGGATGGTCAACTCGATAATTATCCAACTTGCTAAGCAAAAATATAAATGAATTTATAGGTCATATTAAATCGATAACATCTGTTTTGAAAAATATAAAGTATTTGTGGCTAAGGGTCACCTTCACCCTCAGAAAAACAGGCCTTATATTCCCTGTGCTGCCCTATTCGTGCGCGCTCTATAAATAGATAGCTCGCTACAATCGAGCTTGAATGCTGCACAAAAGGAAATCCGCCAGTCACTTGCCGACATTAAGCATACGACATGTATACACTCATGTATGTATGTATGTATGTATATGTGCGTCTGTGTGGGGGGTGTGTGTTTCCTGGCTTATTGTTAGCTTACGTTAAATATAAATATCAATTTCGCATGGCTTGGCCTATCAAAACTAAATGTGAGCATTGTGCTTTGGCTCGATTGCCAGATCAATTGCCAAAATAAAACCACGTTAGCAACTATGTGTGCGGGGGGAGTGAGAGGAGGGCAGGTAAGTGGGTACGGCAAGAAGCCGGAAACAATTCGACTGCCCCACCATCCGCCAATAATTGTGCCCCAAGCGCGCCACAACGCCCTCGAACAAAACACAAGTTGCCGCTGCTTATCTGCAGGCTCGTTTTTGTGCTTGTGGGGCGGGAAAGGGTGTGCGGTGCGGAGTGCTGGCAACACACCCACATAGTCGTCAGCCGTTGGCAGGGCTGCCAAGTTGTTGCATGCCCCCGGGCTTACCCCTCCAATGAGCCCATCGTTGTGGTTATAATTTTGTGGTCTTTCCCATTTTGCGGTCAACTCCAATTGGGATTTAATTTGTACTTCTTTGTTGTCGTTCGTTCGTATTTTATTGTATGCCATGCTATACCAGTTTCAATAGCAATAGCAACAGCAACTACAACAATAACAATACACATGACAACAACAATGTGCCTTCGATGCCTGCCATCATTTTGGTGACTCCCTTCCTCCCTCCTCGAGTGTACCCTTAACAATGAGCGCGATTTTAAGTTTGAGCCCTGAACTGAAATTCAATTTTTGTTTGGAAGCACCCACTGTGTATGTGGGTGTTAGGCTCTAAATGTGTGTGGGTGTGTGTGTATGGGTGTGTATGTGTGTAGGGAAATGCAAGCAGAGTTTATCCACTCGAACTGTTAATGGGCATTTTGTATTTTATTTAATGTGAAAAGTTTTTGTTGAATATTTTTGGAGTCCTGCCTGCCTCCGCTTGGGGTTCATGCTGGCTGCTATCGCTGCTGCTAAATCTCAGAGAGGCCACAGAAAAAGTTTATATTGTAATATTTTAATATTGTTGGCATGTATTTCAAGCGATTTAATTAGCCATTAGAGTAGGCATTGTGGCTGTTGTTATTCTCATTGTGGCTCTGCTGGTTGTTGTTGCTGAAGATTGCTGCACTTAGAAACAAATTAGAGCAATGTTATTTAAAAGCTCGATCGGGTTGGGATGGAGAATTGGTAATCGAGGGTAATTGAAGAGTTGAGCAGATGCACGAAAACTTATTACGCGGAAGGGGATAATTACTTTATTTAGCATGCTCTACTATTCATTAAATGACGCAAAACAAGCTCTAGTTTGGTTTATATTTTTCCGCCTCATAAATATACATTTTCTTTACTAAAATAGTCATGGGAATAATAAGTTAACAACTAAAATGCCAAATTTTAAAGCATATATTGATTATTTAAATTATTTTAAAATATAAAGAAAACACTTCTTCTGGGTGACTCACCAATTTTGTGTGCAATGAAAAGAATAATTGTAGATCCTTGCGAGTAATAAGTGTCCTTAATGTGTGTTTGCCGACTGTCAATTTGTGAAAGTTCACCAACAATTTTGACAGCCTAAAGTTGACAACACAGCTTAGAGGAAAAGTTTGTGGCAGCGGTGGCAAGGAAGTGCCAGGAAAACGAGTGAGTGCTGGTGAATTAAGGGTTAAGGCTGTGGTATCAAAATGCAGCCACGTGTGCCAGTTAGTCAGGCTGTCAAACAGCCAGGCAGGCCGGGAGACCCGGAGGCAGGGAGGTAAATCAAACATTAACTAGTTTTTGGGTAATCCCGAAAGTCGCCTAGTCTACTCTATCGCTCCTCCTTCTCACCTCGTCGCTGACTTACAGGCAAATGAACACGCTGAAATTTTAATAAGCCAACCTAAAAGCAGGCAATGGCATTTGCCAGCCAATTTGCAACTGCAGTTGACGAAGACGAAGCGAGCTTCACCAGTATAAGGATGAGGATGAGGATGGGGATGTGGATGAGGCGGAGAATGAGGTTTAGGATGTGGCCACGTTGTCAACTACGGCAGCTCTGGCTCTGGCCCAGCCACAGGCTCAGCTGCTGGGCGCTTTTAATAAGGTGGTAGCCACAAATTTTCGCGACGACTTTGTTGCATGTAGTGCCGGAGAGTACCAAATTAGAAAAGTCGCAAAGAAAGGCAAAGCAAAACACCAGAGAAGTGAAGTACACATCTGGGAGCAGGAGGAGTTGGCAAAAGGCAACTGGCGACTGGCAGCTGGCAACTGGCAACTGGCGACTGCGACGGAAATCAAGTGTCACGTGATACATGCAATGCAACAGCCACGTGCGGCTATAAATTGCATGTGCCAGCAGCAACAAGAGCTGACTAGCTGTATGTTTGTGTGTGTGTGTGTGTGTGTGTTATGTTACTAATTATCTGACGGATTAGCTTAATTGGTAGCAAGTGCACTTGCAGCCACACTTCACAGCGACTCTGCGGCCAACTACTCGAAAGTGGCATTAGCCTACTTTTTGGGGCAGCATCCTCTGCTTCTCTCCCTCTCTTCCTGTTAGCATAATTTTTGGGCATAGTATGTCGGAGAGTATAAGTATGCATGAGTATGCATGGATTGCTTGTGTGCAGCATGTGGTTATCATCTTAACTTCAGCTTTCCAGTTACAATTTTCAAGTCAAGTGGGCTTAAATACTTTTGCGGTGAGGTTAACACATCGAAATTGGTCAGGAAAGCTACTTGCTACTAGTAACAGTAACATCAACTATTTGGAAAACTCAAACCACTGATTTTACAGATGTAGTACAGCTTGACAGTGTTTTCTGAAAGACATCAGGCATTTAAAATATGAATTTCATTGAAAAACGTTTGTTTTAGCTTCAATTTATTAATTTATTTATTTATTTTATAATTTATACAAAAATACATAATATAAAGTAATATAATAAAATCTGAAAGCTAAAAATAGTTTTTTACAGCTGGAAGAAAATAATTAGTTGCACTCAAAAAAATAATAATATTAACAGTAATTTCTGAAAGCCTATCAATTATATTGTGTTAAAATGATTTTGTCAAATTATCTTTTGAATAAGAATTGCATTTTCTAAACAAAAATTAACAAGATATCTTCATCTATTCTAAATTCCTAATTTGCTAAGAATTTCGAATATTTCGCAAACTTTTTACTGACCCACAGCAATCGCAAACAGGACTCACCGCAGTAATTGTGGGCATGTCGGAGCCTGGCAGCTAACACTCAAACTCATCTAACATCTATGGGCAAAAAACTTAATCAACTTGGCTCAAAATGGCAGAGCAAGCAACGAACCTGAGCCGCTGGCTCTGGTCGAGCATTGTGTGTGGAACACATTTCCAGAATCTGTTTTACCTGTTCGCTTACTGCTGCTGCTGAGACTGCTGAGGCTGCTGCATACTCTCATTTTTCGGTGTTGGCCGAATTCGTTTATTGACACTTTGTTATGTGCTGCAAGTGACAGCAAAGACACATGGGTAGGCCAACTGGCTCTCTATTAGTGGTAGTGCCAGAGGCCCTAGTATATTAGCCAGAGATGAGATATGTGTCAAGGTTTTCGAAAGTTTTCGGCACGAGCACGAGCCAAAATAGGTTTTCGGCCTCCAACTATCAATTATAAATCAGCAATTAAAATTAAAATAAAACTAACTGAAAAATAAGCAGTTTGCTTAAAGAATTTTCGTGCTATTTTATCAGCATATTTTGGTATCCCTTAAAGCTTAAGCTGGTTAAGAATTACAATGCCTTAAACGGCGCACGAGCGAGTCTCATAATTTATTTGTTATTCGCAGTATTTTAAAAAAAATGTAAACATAATTCAAATTCTTTTCTTTCGACATTCTACTAGACAAAAAGCAAATTATAAATTTGTTGCGTACGAACGAATTCCCATTCTTCATTTATATTGCTTAAGCTTTAAGTATTATTAAGTATTAAGAAAACACTGAGCTAGCGTCACACGCTTAAAGCATAAGCATAAAATATGTTTTCTTAAATTAAATGTACTAATGAATCTGTTTGTTGTGGTTATATATGTAGATTGTTTATTTTATTTATTTATCTAGTTCTGTGTATTATTTTATTCAAAAATGGACGGTTAGTTTCTGTTATTTAGGCTTAAGCCATTCTGTATCATAGTAGTTTTTACAAACACGAAGAAATCCTTTGTGTTCGTGACTGTAAAATGAATGTGACACGTGGCCAGCTCAAGTGTGCTGGATAACATTCCACATAGCTGCGCTTTGGCAAATTGCTAACAACGTTGCCAGAACTGACTTTCATCCACTCCAGAGTGGAAAACATGCATTGCAACTGACTTCAAATGCATTCGAAATTCAAATGCTGAGGTTCTGTGGAAAGAGCTGAAGTTGCTCTCTGAAAATATATGCCTCTGGTGAGGTAGTTGCTAAGCAATAAGCCAGGCCAAATTAATTGATTGCAATGCTTATGATTGATGACATTTGCCAGACGGCGCTTTCAATCATTTATTAACGAATCTGTTGAAGCAGCTAATGAAAGTTTGCCCATTTGCCAAAATTCGCTCTCTTTCCCTCTATTTCTGTCCCTCTCTCTCTCTGTCTCTATATCTTTCAAAATCTCTGTCTAGCACTGCTTACATAAATGTATTTGTGTGTGTGTGTGTGTGTGTATGGTTATAGATTTTCGTGCCTTGAGCTAACTTTTTCAGGGGCGCTGATTCCTTTATTATTCATGCTCGCTGCTTGGACTGGCTTTTCATGTGCTTTGCCTTGCGTTGTTTGCAGTTTTCTTTGCACACGCCATGGCTTAGCATGAATAGTAAATAGCCTCTGGGCAACACCCCTTCCGACCGCGCTCCGCCACTCTCTCGACAAGCTCACCCACCCACCCACTCAATCTACGGCTTTGTTTCGACGGCTTAGACAACGGTCCACAAGAACTCAACTTCAAATTCTATACTACTCTGTTGCTCTTATCTTTTATCTGTCGTTTCTTCTGCAGTTGGTTTATCATCTTGGTCTTCTTGGACTCTTCTACTTCTTCATCTTCGGCTTAAATTCTCTTTACTGTTTTTTATAGCTTGGCAGCGCACTTGCTTTGATGAAATATTGATTGCGGTCTCTCTGCGTTTTCTATCTAATGCTCAACATGCGTATCAGTCTACCCCTCCGATCCCCCCCTTTACCACTGATGCTTACCCTATCGCTATCTTTCCTCTTATTATTTCACTCAGCCATTCAGTTAGATGGGTTGGCGGGTTTTTACACAACCAGCAACAGCAGGAACAGCAGGAACACAGGAACAGCAGCAGGCGCTACAAGTGAAACTGCAACCAAAGCTGCAACTTCAACTTCTACTTCCACTTCGAAACTCAACTTCAGTGGCAACTAACCAAACTATAAATCGACTAATTAACCCTTCTGCAACCAGGTTGCTCGAAAAAACCCACTATACTTCACATTCATGACTTATACATTTTTAATGTAGTTTTTAACTGCCATTTTCAAGCTAGTAAAAATGTTTAATTTTAGTTTTAAAAATTTGGACTAGTTTTTTTGCGTGGGATGGCTTCAACATTGTTGAACTTAATGTTTTTAATTATTTACGAATGCCCAAAATTTTCCACAAATTTTGATTAAATTCAATGTTTATAATAAATTAAAACATCATAAAGGCCAACACAATTAAAGAGATATAATAAATACATTGCACATGTTCATTTTTAACGTGGAGTGCTTAAATATTTATTAAGATATATTTATTACTCATGTTTCAAATATTTTTTTCTTATTTCGATATGCGAACAAACTGAATAATTTATTTTAAAATTTTTAAAATCATCTTTTCTGGATCTGAATCTGGATGACAAACGTAGACCAGCAGCTATAGTTAGATTTAGCTAGAAAACTTGCCTGCTGTTGTGTCTCTCTTTATCCTTTCAATATGGTGCTTATAATATTTGATGCTCTGATTTATTTCGAATCTATTAAGTGTTCGTGTTCACAGCGTCCGTCCATTTCACAATCCGACACCCTGGTTAGTACTAGTATTCTTAAGACTATTGAGGCTGTCTCCATCAATTAGTACTAGACCCTGTTATGCCCATCATTTATCACCGTACAGGGTATGCGAATAACTAGCACATATTTCACTAAGTATCGCTTAAGCAAATGTAATTAAATATTAAAATCACTTGTTAAATCATACGCTGTTGGGTTAATACACAGACGCACACACTCACAAAAGCCCACAAATTGCTTACCTTTAAGAGTATACCACAATCACACAGACACACACACATACAGCCACCGCAACAACAATGAAAATGATGCGACGCAAGCACGCAACGCAGCGTAAAACGCGTGGAACGCGTCGCGTTACGCTGCAAACAAAAAACAAAACAGAAAAAACAGGACCCGGGTGGATTTGACTGCGAGGATTCGAAGGATTCTGATGCTGTCAGCTGCTGCTGCTGCTGTCAGCTGCTGCCGTAGTTGTTGCTGCTGCCACAGTTGCTGCTGCTGCTGCAGTAGTTGCTGGCAGGCTTATGTTTTTCGTAGGAGCCAACGTCAATTTCATGCATATTCAGCTGCTGAGCTGCTGCGTCGACTGGGCCCGTTGACTGCTGCTGGGATTTTGCGGCAATTTCAAATACAAATTGCACTGTTTTTATGGCTACAAATGCCTTTTTGTCATTTTTTTTTCTTCTCCTTTTTATACCCCGAGCCCATTGAAAATGTTTAAAAGGGTATAACGATGTTGTGTTGAGGTATGTAAACAAGCAGAAGGAAATCTTTCCTACCTCATCAGGTGTCTACGAATACGAATCTCAGTGACTACAAGAGCTAGAGACCTCTAATTTCGAATGCAAGTTCTCGTAAATCACACGCTAATCAAGTTTACTTAATTTGATTAATAACTTTCTTCGCTTAAGACTACCTTTAGAAATAAAGGCCACAATTTTACAGATAAATCTTTCCAATTTGAACTTGGTATAACCTGTTCAAGATCGGTTGGGAAACACAGAAGTAAATCGTATATTGATATTGACCAAAGCTAAATAGGTAAAAACTTGAAAACGTATTTCAAAACAGAGTATATCCTAGTCGAGCTCTTTCATACAGAGAATTCTTACATGTTTTTATTATTGTTGCTGTTCGTTCGTTTTACATGTTGTTGTTGCTGTAAACAGCGACAGTTTGTACAAGGGTCTCAACGTTGTCGGCGACACACGAACAGATTTCATTTTAACAGTTTCAGGCAACGTTAATCCCCAATACCCAAATGCAATCGGTTTTGGCTGTCTCTTTCTCTTTGTGTGTGTGTATGTGTCTGTGTGTGTATGTGTGTGTGTCAACCCCAAAGGCCTTAGCCATGGGCTGGGATTTATGGGTAGCATTGGCTCAAAAAAAAAAGGGAAGAAAGAAGCCATATGCACCCTTATAACTGCTGGAACTGAGCTTGAGCCTGCACGAAATTCATTCTGAGTTTAACGCATAAGCCTCCAATTGCAATGAGAATTTTTTTGTGATTAAAAGTCTTGAATAAAGTTTGGAAAAAGATAGATATGTCTATGCAAGCAACAGCTTTAAAATTAAAATGGCTTGATTTCGATGAATTTACACATTTATTGCACTTATAATTCAATTATTAAGTAAAATTTGTAAAACGAATTTGACGCACACATACAAGAATTAGTCAATGAAATAGTTTTTGGATTAAATATTATTATTTACTTTGAGTTTAATTAAATTTAATTACAAGACGTTTTTAAGAATAAATTTCAATTAAACTTAGTGCTCTCAATTCACTTCAAATATTGTGCACAATTTGTTGAAGGCAACTCCTTTCATACATTAATAATTAATGTATCAAAAGGTTATTCAATATAAAATTATCCACAGAACAGTTTAAAGCATAAGAATTAAATGCAAATGTTTTAAAATATTTAATTAATACTGACAGAGACTGTTCACATTCCCTACTGTTACAATATTGTTCAATATTGTATTATTTAAGTGCATATCAAAATTGAGACATTTTGCGGCACTTCAATTGACTTTTAATTGCATGAAATTTAATCAACGGCCAATGTGTTTGCTTTTGTTTTCGTTAGTGTTAGTTTCGGTTTTCCAACGCGTCAACATACCAAAATGATTGCTGGCCAAAAGTTCCACAGCCCCAATGAAGATGACAAGCGAACCACAGCAGAGAGTTGGAAACCATTCATAATAATGATAATGTTCGCAATCATGATGTTGATAACGATTATAATAATGATGTAGATGGAAATTGTTGAATCTGCTGAACTGCAGCACGATGCTGCTGTTCAAATGATAATGATGATGATGCTCGCTGCTGGCAATGGCAATGGCAATGGTGATGACAATAAAGGCATACATGCATTGTTTGCAATAGAGATGAGCTAAGCACTTCGATGCCAAAGCTCTGATAAGATAATGTTGGCAGCGGAGAGCAGAGAAAGAGAGAGATGAATTTTTAATTGATTGATTATAATTTTTAATTCTCCTTAACGTGAAATATAATCATTAGAAGATAAAAGTTAATATTTTAATTCTTTATCTTTATTTGTATCTATATTTTGTGTTTCTTCTAAATATTATATGCAGCCAAATACACATTTCTCTACTTTACGTAATAGCTTGTCGATAAAATAATACTTCATTAATTTGGCCTATGCATATAATTATATTTGGTATTATTATAATAATTGAATTGGAATAATTTCCGGTTAACTAAGGCTAGCACAGAAACTAAATAAATAAATATTCAAGTGGATTCAAGTGACTTGTGCTACATTCAGAAAAGCAAATCGCAGTCACTCATAGCAGTCGCACATCTCTAAACTGTCGTTTTGCTTAATTCAACAACCCTCCAGAGTGAACACCCCTTCGCCTCGCCCCCCACAGTCTTCTGCCTCTTGTGTGCATGTTGCTTGCATTTGCATATTCTCTAATTTGGTTAGTTTGGCAATTGCGGCCGATTTTGCAAAACGGTATTTGCCAGAGGCCACTGGTCTTGGGTATGTGACAACGTTGCCCCATCCCCTTACCAGTCCCCTAGCATCCCGCATCCGCCTTTGAATATGCTCACAAGTATTTAGTCTATAACTAGCTGAGTGGTTTGAAGTGTACGCCCAGTGGCACAGCCGCAGAGAGAGAGACCTATCAGACAGAGACGGTTACCCTTGACAGTGCCCCTGTGACAAGACTCGTGTCGTGTGAATTTGTTTAGTTTGAAGTGGTGCCAAATGGCAGAGGCTAAAGTTTATACATCTTGCTCAGGCAGGCGAGGCAAGCAATCGCTCACCTGTTCTGTCAATAAATTGCTCGACTTTGTCGTTGATTTGTGGTTCCCAGTTCCAGTTCCAGTTTCAGTGTGATATATGGCTTTTATTATAACGAAACGTTGCAAAGTCGTATCGAGCATTTGCGCTGTGCAGTCAGGCCAATCACATTATGAAGGCAACCAATTTTAATTACGACCATTACAACAAAACGCTCGAAAAAACCGCAACAACAATTTGAGTAACTACAACAACATTTAATGGGCAAAATGTCAGCTAATGCCTGAGCCAAAAACTCATTTACCAGCGTTAAAGTAATTACAATTTATAGGCCACAAAAATCCGTAGCACAACATAAATCCAAATGAACGCGCAATGTGACTACCCCCAAATGCAGCCATCCCTAAATCCTCCAATCCAATACCGTCCAACCCATCCTTGAGCGTTATGCTACTTGGCCGCATGGAGTTAAAAATTTTAACCACATACACAAAAGTCACAGAGCAAGCGACACCTGCCAACCCTGCTCTCTTCTCTACCCCACAACACTACGCTCCCGCCGGGCACGCCCCTTCATATTGTGTCTTTATTACCGGGACAAAGGCAACGCGCGATAAATAAATAAATAAACGCCGCCTAACAAGCCACAAGCAGGCGAAATTTGTTGCAATTCATTGACTTGGCGCACAGGCGCAAACATAAATTTCGTTGGCAGCCCCACCCCTTCCCTCGCAGAGCCTGTAAAATATCGACAGCAGCAGCTACAGCAACAACTTGTAAATATATTGGACTAGTAGCAGTAGCTGACGGGCGTTACGGGTTACGGGGTGACGCCATGACATGGCCAGAGCAATGTTGCCAATGAGCTCAGCAGAAAAAGCAAAAAAAAAAAAATAATAATAACATTGCCTACATATGGGCGCAGCATTTGGCATTGCAATAACCAACAATATAAGTAAAATAATACAAATAAAAAACGCACATTTTTGTGTATGGATTAGATTCCATTGTGCTCAGAAATGCTCTCTCAATAAAAAATAGGCAGCAGCAGTAGCAGCAGCCAAATATGCAAGGGGAGAAGTAGGGGATTTGTTTCATACTCACAAGCTCCAATAAGCAATTGCTCTTAAGCGAAAGTTTGACAATTTTCTTTTTAATCTTCCATATAAATATACAAAATTACAAATTTCTTATAGTAATGCATATCATGTTTCATGTTATATTCAAATTTACGCTTGATGAATTACACAATTAATGTAAGTCAGAATACATATCAAGAATAATAATTGCATAATAAATACAAGGAAATTTTAAGCAAATATATTGGAAAATAATAAAATGTATGACATTTTCGAAGTTGCAATATGACAAAAATTTCAATATCAATAAACTTATATCACACAAATTTAATAAAATATTAACTTATTAAAACTATTCCCAAATATATCACAACATAATCAAACACGAAATATTAGGATGGGCTTATGCAGCAATTCAAAGTTAACTAAATGTTTTGAAAAATGTACTTTAAATAAATAAATATATATATATAGCAATGTATTACTCATACGCATCATAAGCCCAACTAAGATATGCCAAGAGAACTTTAATCCAAAGATATTCAAGTATTCAAGTTAGCTTTTAAGAGCCGAAATTTATTCCCTCTTTCTGTCAAACTCCCCATACTTAGCTTTTTTTATAGCCAATAGTTACGCACTTTGACTAAATCTTAGGTTGCCACGCAGCTAATCTACCCACTTTGGGCGGTTTATGTATGCATAGTGTATGGAAAAAAGAAAGCGAACTGACAGCAGTTCCAAGGGCAGCTATCGGATTTTTTTCTTCGTTTGCTTGTTGTCGCCTCTGTGATAGAGAAAGAGAGAGACAGGCAGACAGAAAGAGAGAGAGAGACAGATCAGATGCCCTGTCAGCCCTTTGCGACCTGCTTGTGGGTCGGCACTTTAACTATTTATCAGCCAGACGGCAACTGCAAATTGAAGGCTGTGTTCTTGCCGCGTCCCAGTAAGCAAATCAGCCGCTTTAACTGTTTATCTTAGCAAGGATGCAAATTGAAAATTGTATCTGAGGGCCTAATCGACTGGCTGCCACCCACTGAGTGTCTATTTGTAATCGTAGCTTGTATCTAGTAGCTAGTAGCTAGTAGGTGCTGCTTGTGCACCTGTTTCTGCTCCTTCGCTGCCTTCTCTGCTGCTGCTTCCTGCACCCACACCTGGCTGACTGGATTGGATGGCTTTTTTAACGCCTCGTTGCTTGGCGACGCCTTTGTGGAAGACAGAGGAGCGGGACCGCCCGCCGTCAAGCAAAATGCTGCTCGTTGTTCTTGCGCACAGTTGACATGCTCACCGACGACTAGTTTCTAAACTTTTCTTGCCCATTGTTCAAAGTTTGTGCTGGCGAATTCAGAGATTAGTCTTCCACTTGGCTAAATCTGCAGCAGTGGGCAAAAGTTATGGCCATGGCTGGAACCATTGCCTGTTATGGCATAAAGCAAGCGGCCAGTCGGCCAGTGATACCTGCACAGTACCCTCCCCAGCCCCTATTTTCCCTTAGAATCTCACTCTGTCTCTGTGTCTGTCTCTGTCGGTGCCGGGCTTTGCCTTTGGGCCTTGCCTGTATTTGTGTCACTTTATTTGTATTAATGGCACTTGCGCATCCTGCGGCGTAGTTACAATAAGTAATATGATCGAGTGCCGAATGGGGCAACACGCAATGCGCCGTGTCCTGGAATTCGCAACCAGCCAGCCAACAATCCCACAGTCCCTCCCTCCCTCTATTCCCCCCAGACGACCAACTACCTGACGCTGGTTTTATCAGTCGGCGATTGCATCGCCTTTGCATTGTGCACCGAGCTGGACCAGACAACGAAATGAATTTTAGAAAATGGAAGCTAAGGCAAACACGATTGCCTAATACACTGCAATCAGCTACATTATAAATTAGTATAGAATTATGTATATTTTTACAGTTTTATTTATCTTTAAATGAATTAAAATATATTATTAAATTTTGTACAGCCATGAAGACGAATTGAGACTTGATCTGAAATACATTGGAGTATATTCAAATTATGAAAAAAGGTCACAAAACCATGGTTTAGTAATAAATTCATATATACTAACAGCTCTTATAGTAATAATAATAAAAATAATAATAGTAAAATTAACAATAATAATAATAATAATAATAATAATATTAATAGTAATAATAATAAGAATTACAAAAATAATAATAATTTTAATAAATAAATAATAATAATATTAATATTAACAATAATAATAATAATAATAATTATGTTCAGCACATATCAATGTTTAAACCGTTAATTCTTACCATACATCTTGAAAATGGTTTCAAAATATGCATTTCCATTCTGCAGTGAATAGTTCATACACCCCGTTGGTATAAAGTGGCACGAATACCACCATCGAAAATGGCAAACGATGCCCATGCAGTGCAATGGATTCAAAGTGCCAGCTGGTCACTGTGACTGCAACTGCTCCTGCTCCTGCTGCTGCAACAGGATCTGGTCACAAAGGGGTACAGCCGCTGGTGGATAAGGCAGAATGGCAGTCGAGCGCAAGGGATTAAATACTCTAGATTTTATTAGATATAGGCGAGTGAACAGCAAACGAACAAAACATTGTTGTTTTCGTTCAAATTGCCCCACTTCTTACGCCCACTTCCACACCCATTCCCAGTGCCACACCCTCTCCTGCTGTGCACTGCACTTATATAATAAATTTGCTGACAAATGCAGGTAGAAAGTTTTGTCAGCCAGAGTTGAGAGCCTGGCATTACTTGTCGAGGCTGTCGAAAAGCCCAGAGGCTAATTGCAAACTTTAAGCCTGCTCGTATGTCGTTGCTAATGCCAATTGATTCGACACGGATATATTTGCATTAAGTTGTCCGGCATTTCGAGGACAGTTGATTAGACATCATTATCTGGCTTTAATGCAGACACGAATACCACATTGTGTTGCATTGTGCATGGTATGCAGGGTGGAAGCCTCGTTTGCTCAATTTCCTGCCTTGTCTGTGACTGCATAATATTTTCAGTTAAGTGCGTCAGTTGTGAGAACAAGTGGCTTGCGCTAGTTTTGTTATTGAAATGAGCGAGTCTCGTATGCTGTGAAAGCGACTTACATTCATAGAGACAAGTGCAGATAGCAGATAGCTACACAACTGCACACACACACACACGCATACACACACACACGCATACACAGATTTACACGCGACCAACACTTGCACGCATGCATAAGTAAACAAACATAAACTTTTGCTCCACCGGCACGCTGGTTATAAAATGGCATAACAAGCATCAGCCACAAATGCTAAAGCAAAGATAACAAGGATCCAAAAAGTAAACAAGTCACTGCCATCTTATACCCTGGAAAATAGAAAATGCAGATGTTTTACTAATACGTTTATAATGGACCTTTTTTATATTACCAAGAACCAACAACTCTTAAACACATAAAGCGGGCAGTTCCTCTGAAAATTAAGATATTACTAATGTTCTCTTAAATTCTTAAAAATAAATCTACAAAATATAATCAGCATATTAAAAATGATTTATTTTATTTTCCTAGCTTCCAAACAAAAACTTTATTATAAATCATTTGCATTTACAATATTGCCTTTCGGCCATGAAACATTGAGGCGCTACAGGTGCACAAAGTAAAGTTAAGTTATTCAAAGTAACAATTCAAAAGTAAACAATTTCATTGTTCGACTTAAGTTGCTTATCCCATTCGGAATCGAATTAATCTTGGACGTCTTAAATAGTATTCGAGGTGACTACCAGTAATGAACAAAATATTTCTGGTAATATTATCCTTAAAACAATAAATAAACAATTCAAATAAATAAACCACAAAAAATCGCAGTTGCTCATCTGTCATGTGATGACACTTCTGCCCGTAGGCAACCTGTGTTAAGTGCAATAAATATTGTTATACAATTTATCACGCTTATCACTTAAACCACCCGCATGCACAACCAAAATAATATATAGGATATCAAGACCGCAACAAATTCTGCAGCTGCATTTTGCCAAAGCTTCTGTAGTTGCTATTTGGCGCTGCTGCCGCGGTTGCGGCTGCGGCTATGCATGTGGCTGCCATCATCTTTGTCTTATTAGAGCAGCTTTTCTTTTGTGAACCGTTGTTGGCACCTTAACGAGCTGTTGCGAGTTGCACGAATCTTCAGCGCGGCAGCAACTCGAAAATAAAAGAAACCTAACACGAATTTCTTTCTGGCTGGGCATGCAATTAAATTGCAAGTTGCGCATTTCGAGGTTGGCGTTGAGCAATTGACAAGCTGCCACTTGAAGGTTGACATGTAACACATATCCTAAATTCACAGACATATGCATACGTACACACACTCACACTCCCACACGCGCACACACTCAGACACATACAAACACAGTTGAGTGCACATGCAATCAATTAAATTCGTTGTAAATTCACTGGCTTATCTGCCGTAATCAATCTTAATTTTCCACTTGACATGCGGCGCCGAGGCAAAGGCAACAGAAAAGTTACTACCCCCCTTACACCCGCACATACACCCGCACACTTCCTCCTCCATGGTGCTAGAGCACCTCGGAGACGTTCGTATTCTCCCTTACTTACTTACTTACATATTGGGCTCACATTACGTATACGCAACGAGAACGCTTTACGCATTTTAAATCAAAATGCATTTCCGGTTGACCCACAAAAAGTACACAAAATACAATTTATTGGCAAAGTAAAAGCATCGAAGCACTTTAAGCTCACAGTGGAAAGGGTACGCTGAATCCGTTCTGCAATCTACATTCATCATCCTCCACTGAGCCGCACGAAAGATATTCAACAACAGATATGTGGCAAGTATTAATTCATTCCAAGAAATGTAGCCAAAGCAATAGCGTTATAGCTTTGATTTAAATAAATAGAGATTAATGGAATTATATATTTTTGTCAAAATTTATTAAACAATCATTTTATAGACAATATTATTATATTATTATGTTTAGTAAACTGCTTACTAATTTTATTATAAATAAAAAAAAACACTAAATATAAATTGAGCGAAGTAAATAAATAATAAGTAAATATTCACATTACCATATATTTACAGATTAAGGCTAATTATTCTTCATTTTGTAAATTTAGTCTTTCGGGTTACGGTCTCAGGAACGTATCTCTTATTTTTGTGAGCTTGCAGCGATCAGTTAGTGTCTTTTTAAAGATATATATTCTTCTTCTAAAATCATCACTTACCCGCAGATTAAATGCTAATTTTTACTAGGTCAAAAGAAGTGAAATTAGTAGACAATTAAATTTATGACAAGGGTCCGGAGGCTTTTACATTGTTTAAATACATATATTTTTAGTTCAAATGTTGCGAATATAAAAAATTTAGTTAATTTTATATCATTGACAACTGAACACAATACTGAAAGCACTTTAGACTGGAATATTATTTATATATATTAATTATATATATATTATTCAATTTATTTTCTGAATAAATAAGTGAAATATTTGAAAGAATAACAAGCACAAAATAGGAATAAAATCATATGAATAATTTGCCTCACATTACTTGACGATTATTTAAAAACAAAAACCTTTATTTTGAATAACTTTTTTATATTTTTTAAACACCTTATTTATTTTCTGTTTTTTTTTTAGGTATTTGTGTTTCGTTATTAATAAATGATTTCATTAAATAAATAACACAAATATAATATACTTCACGTAAAGTTTAAAGTCCCGGACCCAATTGTGTACTATTTTATTTGCATACAAATATTACCCATACTTATGTATACTTACAACTATTCTAGGTAAATATTATACAAAACACACTTACAGCATTTGAAAATAGTCTGCAATTGCTTGTGCAGCAGTTCAAATATGACTTCATGCATTCAACGTTGATATGAGCGCAATAATCGCTTATGCAAATGAGGCCATTGAATCCTTAGCCAAGCAAGGAATATGCTTTTGCAATTTGTCTAGTTAGTGCTAGCGTTGACCGCTGCACACTTATCGCACACACACACACACATTTATAGTTACCGGTAGTATTACTTAATATGTGTAAATTGTGTGGCATCAACTATTATGCATCGTCTGTTATCTGTAGCTATCAGAACTACTATTCCATCTTTAGCTTGTAACATGCTAATGCACACCCACGCCTTCTACACTGAGAGAATCCTCCTTTTCATTTCTGTGAAACAACGACAGATAAATCACCTAACTTAACACTGAATTCTTTAGAATCTGTGGACTCCATTAAAATGACTCCACTGGGAATCTAAGTCAAAAATTTCAATTTTGAATATTCTTTGAGAATATAAAATAAACGTTCACTGTGACTGCCAGTTTAAAATGTTCTGAAATGCTAAATGTTGCTGCTTGTTTTGAAAATGTTGTCTTTCAGTGTAAATCTTACTCTACCGCTTACTTCAGTAAATTTGCCTGCCCGCCAGGTCGTGCCTTGAACAATTTATCATTTGAGCATGACGCACGCACAACGCATACGCACATACAACAATACACACATACACACACAAATACACACACAAACACACGCACACACTCACAGTCATACACACCAGTGCGTTTTGCCATTGAGCTCATCAGAGTTTGCCGCAGGCTAGGGAATTTAACATGCAGTTTATGTTTGCCACAAGATCTATTACAGGAAATTCACATATGCCAAGTACGCAATGGCATGTTGAGGCGTTGGCCAGCCACGCCCCTTCACACCCCTCCAACACAAACGAGCGGGTGGAGGCGGAGAGGAAGGCTCACAAATTGCTGTTTGTAGGCATGGCCGCATGCGGCACATCTAAATCGAGCAACAAAACAAAACTTGATTATTTTGTGCGGTCTTTGTGGTCTGAGGTCTGTGTTGAGTGTTGAACGTGGAGCGTTGATGGGTTGAGGTTAAGGTTTTCCGACCTCGATATGCATCGAGCCTATGCATTAAATATTGCAAGCCCGAAAGCCCGAAAGCCGCACACTTAACAAATATGACGCCTGCGAATTATGAATGCTGCAGCATTTGGCTCCTTGCACACAACTCAGCTTGGTTTATTGATCGGTCAAGATTAGTTTAATATCTCGGGCATCCCCCGCACCCAAAATCCAATCAAGCGCATTACGTTTTCTACAAATGTAATTACGCATTTATAAGTAATTATTTTGTGCTGCCATAAGGAATGAGATATGTTGGCAGCCTTTGCGAATGCAATTAAATATTTTATATTATTTTGATCAAATTCATTGTGCAGCAATAAGAAGATTTCAATAAATATCTTATTTGCTTTCAGATCTTTGTCAATTTTAATATTAATTATTTTGCTTAGGTAATAAAATATAATTTTAACTCATTGTTCTGGTTTTGATTAATCTCTGGTGAAAACGAATCGAATACGATTATTTTAATTATCTCGAAAATCGAAAAACTACAATAACTTTGAATACATTTCATACTTCATAAGTCTTTTTGTTTTCCAAATTAAATTTACGTCCTTAACATTTTTCTTTTTCAACACGTGTACATATTTAAAACAATTGTTGATGCACAGCAATCTGCATATAAATTTCATTTGTAATAACTTTAATTACTATTAGTGCTGCCAACTAAAAGCAAACAAACAGCACAAACAACAACGGCAGCAATGTCAGTTGGCAATTAAATGCGTAAAAGCGCGTTGGGCGTTTTAGGTTGGAGGAGTGGAAAGGGTGGGAAGGGAATAGGAATAGGGTTGGCGGGGAATGACACCCTCAAAATCAGCTCTCAATATAATGCAGCGGAAGCTTTTGTGAAATCCTTACGTCCAACTTTTTAATACGAAAACTTTTGCCGAGCTTAGTATAAAGGCAACAGCAACATGGACAACAACAAAAGCAGTTGCAACAGTCACTTGGTGGACTTGTTGTGGGCAAACGACAGCCACAGCTGAAGCCAAAGACCCTGGTCCACTCGCCAGCATATTGCATGTCCTCATGTCCGGGCCAGGGCTCCAGCTCCTGCTCCAGCTGAAGCTGCTGCCCCCAACTACAGGCGACCAAAGCCACTTGAGCAGCACAGAAAACTAACTTAATCTTGTTTACATTCTATGACGAGTTATGAAAATGAAAGGATTAAGCCAGCCACAAACAAACGCACCAACAAACCAGCCAAACAACTAATACATACACACACACACCTACGCACACGCACAGGCACACACACAGTCACTAAGAAGCACAAACACTGGGCTGCCACACATGCTTAAGCGCAGCTTGTACAAACAAAACTTACGCATGGAAAACGCTGGAAGTGAATAGAAACAACAACGGGAACAGCTCCAGTGAGTGCAATTTGACAAGTTCAGAAGCCGAAGCCAATAATGCCCTAGGAAATCCTTTCATTTCAATCTCGGTGGCAGCCAAGTGAAATCCGAGTTGAGCAACTGCTAACGATATTTCCAGACTAATCAAGATAAAAGAATGTTGGTTGCATGGAGCAATCAGTTTGCTTATTTAAACTCAGACAGATATTCAAATTTGAAGCAATGCTTTTTAAGAGACTCGGAAATAGCAAATATAAATAGGATTTCAAGATTGAAAGCCAGTTATTGAGGATAATCGAGTACGAAGCAAGTACTTAAATTATTGCCAAATTTTAATTATGAAAAGAATGATCGATTGCATGCAAAATTTGAAAGCAAAAACAAACCAATTTTTATTCAGATAAGAACCAGAATAATTTGTCGCTCGGCTGAGAAAGTGCTTGCAATTTATTTAAAATTATATAAAGGCAAATTCTATTGAGTGATAAGATCTGAGTCCATAGATCCAGCAGAATTTATTTGCGTTTTCGTCAAGATAATGGATGCCATCGTAAGGAATCATAGGTAGGTCGAAATCTTGGTGATCAAAGGCCAGCGGCTGTACAAAATGCGCTGCAATTTCTTGACATATGTTAAATTGGTATTTCTTTGTATGTTTTTTGAGTGATGTGATATTTTGCGTACATCAGACTTGGAAGCACCGCGTTCAATGGGTTTCGCATTGGGTTGAACCATGTTTAATGTTGTTTATAAATGTTTTTCAATGTGTTTTTTGTTTGATGAAGCTAATGCTGAGCTTAACTTTTACTAAACGAACTTTGTGAAGTATAATTCCAATGCCAACATTGTTGACTTTATGAGTGTGTTCTAGCACACCCCATTGCTATGGTATATAAGTAGCTAAAGCCACATTCAACTGTAACTGTAACTGTAACCGTAACTGTAACTGCAACTGTAACAGTGACTACAGTCACACCCAACCACAGTTATTACCGCCTCCTTTTGTCCTTGCAAATTAGTTGCATTTTGAGTTTTATTTCTGGTTTAAGTTGCTACTCGTTGTATTCATTTCATAAAAAGCCAAACGAATAACCACAACAACCCCTAAACCATAACCCCTAACCCCTAAACCCAAGCCAATGAATTCCACTAGGTGAATTGCGCTAGGTGGCGCCACAGTTTTTACGTTTGTTTATACATTTCTCATTTGTGTGTCAGCCACAATGTTCCGTTCGCTCGGTTTGTTTATTTGTTTACCCTGTTGTCACCGCCAGTTGTTTCCCCGTAATGTGGAGGTGTAAAAAATATTTTAGCATTGCGGTCGCCGACACGTGCACAGCGCATCCATCAATTCTTCTGCCTCGCCATCCCCAACAATCACCTCATCCCCCAATTGCACAGCGACCCCTGCTCACTCCAAATTTAATTTGCCCATCGTTGATAAACAGTCGGCACTTTTGCAGAGGAGTGGCTCGGCCCAATCGCCTGTCAACGTGCGAGGCATGCTGCAAATTGTGTGCGCCTGTGCAAGTATGTGTGCGCGTGAGTGGTCAGATCCTGGTCCAAGTACTATCCAAAGTTTTTAAACTCTGGACATGAATATTGAATGCGCTCCAGTGCACTTGTCAGCTAGCTAAGTTCATTTTTTGGCTCTATTATGGTAGCTGACATGCAGCTTAAGTCTTCTTAGTCTGGCCGCGATGCCAAATTTTTCACGAAACTGAGACTTGAGCCTTGTGCTGATTCACAGAACTAATTCAATATCGAAACAAGGCAAATATTTTCTCAAGCTTTTATTAGCTAGTGTAATTATTCAAATACATTCAATAATTGTTTGTTGACCGTGCTGTGTACAACTGAGCTGCAGCAGACATTTATGAAAATACAAAAGCTAGTTGTAAGAAAATTGTAAGAATTTTGTTTTGAATTTTCATTTTTTTCACTACAAAATAAATACCAATCAAGCCGATACACAAATCGGACCATTTGGTGCTTGTATCAACAAAAGAAAAGTATTAAAACCAACTCTACAAAAGCCAAATTAATTTAAATATTTGTTCAAGATTTAAGAGGTGCCTGGAACCAGTTTGATTTTATCATTCTCACACAATTTGTAAAAGCTTGCGATCTTTAACACGTTTTTGTTTGTGTGGTCCTCAAAATTTGTGAGTGAGTGCATTATTAACTTTATGCAAAGCATATGCATAAACTGTGGTAAGTATTTATTGTTATTAAATTAAATTTGCCACTTGGCAAGTGCAAAGAGACACGCAAGGGCCACGTGTTGCATCTGCCAGTCTAACAAAGGCTTGCGGCATGTTTGTGTTTGGCACTATCCACTTGCCAATGCAGTGGTGGTTGCTGTTGGACAAGTTTGTGGTTAATAAGGTTGGAGATTGAAGCTGAAATTGATTAAAAAAAGGCCAACAAATTAAAGTAGATTACTAAAAATATATTTAATGCTACCTACAAAATAGTTGTTGATAGTAATTTTCTCTTGTAATTATGAATGTATCCTAAATTTATTATTTTAAGCCAAAAGCAGTTTCTGCAATAAACTTTGCAGTTTATCGATCTTAAAATCGTAATGTATATGTATGTAGAGAGAGTAAGAGAGGCGAAGCACTTTATACAGGTACAGGAAATGTTTCATTAACCCAAAAATTTCTGTTTCAATAAAAAATGTAAATGAATACCTGTGCATATGGAAATATGTCCATTAAAAATAGATGTGCGGCCGTTATGAAAATTGCAAAACGAGTTTCGCGACAGCGCCGTTGTTCATACATATATTCCGGATAAGCTGTGCCAACCAACAGTCACGCCCACACGGCCAGCACACGACCCATCGCCCGTTCGCACCAGACACATTTGCGGTTCATAATTTGAGGGCCATTTTTGTTTGTTGATGGGCAAAATCAACACATTCCACACCAACAAAATCATCCTACAAATAGGCATAGACGAGAGGGTTCAACTCGGAGATACCCCGTGCAAGGTGCTAAATTTTATGGCAAAACATGGGTCTTTTTTTATTCGGCTGCTAAAAAAAATGTGCCTGAAATAAATTGATTTTTCCATCTTTAACTGATTTAGTTTCAAAAGAAATTAATGTGCTTCAATATGCTTGTAGCTAAAATTTGAATAATGCTTTTTGTTTCTATTTTTTAATGGTTGCTGGGTATAAAAAATGCAGTTTTCAGCTTGAATTTAAATTAAAATGCAAACGGGCTGGGGGCAAATTATAATAAATAAATACACAAGAATACATAGACATACACAAATGGTTAAGTACGTATAAATATAAAGTATGCATATATAAATTTATGCATGAACTTTATATAGACGATAAATATTGATTGTACGGTCACGTTAATTTCTGCCAATTACGACCGCTTCACACAAGCACACACACACTAACACTGGTTCACACATGTGGTCACACCCATTTATGCACACTTATGTTTTACTAAGTATGTATGTGCACATGTGACCAACTGACTGTTGAGCTTTTATTATTTGTATATATTTGTATATATATTATTAAACATACATACTTATGGCCCGATAATTATCGAGCTGCGGCCAGCCAGATGTTTAAATGGCCCACGGGGGAAAACTTCTCAAACTGCTCACAGACATTTTTTAAGCCAAAAAGTAAATTATAAAAAAAACGAGGTTAAGCAGTAAAAGTTTATATTTAAATGATGTACATATATAACTGTCTACAAAGCAACTAATTTTACTTTGAAATATTCAAGAGTTGGATTGATTTAAGACCGGCTATGATTTATTAAGAAATATTATTAGGATTTATTAGGAAATTATTAACATCCTTTCAAACTCCGTACCTTTACATAACCACCTAAGATTTTAGTTGAGGAATTATTAAAATTTAATTATTAACCGAGAATAAATACTGCGCGCATTAAAATATTAATTTCTGAAGCTTTTTCCTGTATTTATCGAAACATCATGATATAATTATCCATAATTATTCCAATGCTATTTAAAGCTGTGAAAATGACAGCATCCCAACCAGTCGATTCGCAACTCGGTGCGCTTTTTGCTCATCTTCACAGTCGACTCTTTCCACTCTCTTGCAGCATCCAATATGTTATCTTTTATATGGCATATGTGAAGTAGTCTCGCTTGGTGTCTGTATCTCGGTCTTGTTTTCGTATCTGGGCTGCGTTTCCTTAAACTTTCCGTTGGCATCCGTTGCTGTCTACGGGATTCTCTCGGTTTGCTTGGCTGGCAATTATGAAAGGCAAAATATAAATAGCATTTTTAGCGCTCTGCTGCAACTTTCTTCTTCCAGCACAAACTTTGCCAAAATAAAGATATAAAAGTATATATATGTCAAAGTGAAAAATAGAAAATTAAGGAAACGTGAAAGGAGAAAGGAGAATGGAAGGAGGAATAGAGTGTCTATAGATTCTGTGTACGTTGTAAGTTGGGTTACTTGGGGATGGTGGTGCCGTTTTGCAAATGACAAAAAAATTTTAGTGTAATTATCTTTTGAATAATTAAAGAAAAACGTTGGCAAAGCTTAACAAGAAGCAAAGCCCTGCAAAAATAGCATGAAATTGTGCCAGCAACAGGACCAACACCAGGACGAGAAAAACAACACATACCGACACACACACACACACAGCATGAAGCGTGGTAGCTGATAACTAAAGCTGGAGCTGCTTGTGCCATGCCCACCCACAGCCTGAATATATTTTTAAGTTTCTCGCGTCTCCGCCATGTCTCCTTTGCCCGATGCCTTAAGCCACCATAGGGCCACGCCCAGTCGCCCAGATGCTTGGCGTTCGAAGCACACGCTCTGTAATTTGCTTCAAGTTATGCTCATTATGCGCCAATTATTTATGTCAAATAAGAAAAAACTCTACCAAATTTGAATGTACCACGAAAAGCGCAAAGTTTTTGTAGGTCGATTGTACAAGGGAACCCCAACTGCAGGTGCATATGTAAAAGTGAAGCACTTGACTATGGATTTAACATTTAATATAATTAAGGTTAATATATAGTTCCATCTCTGAGCTACAAAGTTTAGTACAATATAAAAATATGCTATACAATAAGATAAAGATATACTCTCAATTTGCTTAAGCAAAAATACTTTTTTGTAGGTCGATTGTATAAGGGAAAATATTAAAAAGGGATACTATAATGCAAGATAAGGAAATTTCTTCAATTTATTTAAACAATAATACTTTTTATAAATGTAAATATATATATTATAAGAGAAGATGAATATATTCCTTAATTTTATGTATGCAATAGTACTAAACACTCAATAATTTTATATTTTCATGGCAATTATGTAGATACCATGAATGTATCACAAAATGTTAAGTAAACTCATTCTCTGCATGGTATCTGTATGATAAGCTAAAGAAAATAAATAAAATAAATAAATGTTTTAGGAAATTGAATAGCTTCTTTGCTGCAGCTTATGGCTTACATTTTAATTAGTTTTTAGCACGACTAGAAATGAATAACAGTCTTCGTAGAAATGCATCTTTTATTTCAACTTTAATTCCAACTCATATTAAAGCAACATAATTCCTTTAACTTAATAGCAACAGTTTGAAATTTCACTTGATATATTAGTAAAAAAAAAAAATATTAAGAAGAACATTGTACTCGACATCAATACATATACACGTAATACTTTTTAAGAATTTGTGAAGCACTTCAAGAGAATTTTGCAAACTTATATCTGAGAACTGTTTTAAGTGCTTAAGAAATGAAAGGCTAGGAAACTTTGATGCTTGGTATGCTTGAAAGCTTAATACATATTTTCTCAGGAATGCTACTTCCACTGTTTATAGTTTGTGTTTAATTTCTCACAGAGTTAAATGGGTTAAGAGGGACATGGCATATCTTAGAGTCTGGGGAATTGCCGGCTGTCTCCAGTTACACTTCAGCAGCTGCTGTCGCCGTTTTGGGTCCAGGCAGCCTGTGCAAGTTGATGCCTTCGCGCGGCCCTGTTGACATGCCATTACTGCAGCTAATTAGAGGAGCGACCCGGCGAACAGAGAGACTGGGGGAGAAAAAAGGCGAGAAACGGGCGAGAGAGAAAGAGAGAGAGAAAGAAGAAGAGAGAGTGTCTCAGTGCCGAAAGCAGAGCGACACGCGACTGTAACTGTCTGGTGTTGCGTCGACCTGTCATGTGACATTGTTGACGCCTCGCACGTTACCGTGTTGCACTGTGTGTGTCAGTCTCCCAGTCAGTTACCCAACCCTGTCAACTTCCTTCCACTTCCAGGTCTCATTTGTGCGGCATTTCCGGTACAATGGCGGCACACAATGCCGGGAAGCGCGCACTCGACTTGTTTGTTGGCGACGTTTCGCCTTCCGACGCAACTAAATCATTTGTGGAGAAACTGTCGCCGTTGCCATCAGCAGTCACCAGTCTACAATCCCCCAGCCATTTAGCCCCTTGGCCACCTTGTCCCCCTTATCCCCCTCGTCCCAGCTGAAACCCATGTCCCTGCTATGTAGACTGCAGTTGCAATTGTCTTTCTTTTCAAATAGTTTCGTGTGCTAGCCAGGAGCCAAAAGTTGGCACAGTTAATTCATGAGATTTCACGGTTTATCTCGCCGAGCTCCCAAAAACCATTCCTCAACTGCAACCCACTCTCTTTCCAACTCCCTCCATCTCTCTCTTTCTCTCTATCTTTCTGTGTCTTTCTCCATCTTTATGTTTCTCTCACTCTCGCGACGCTTGTATTTTCAGTGCTGCGCATAGTTCACAGTTAATTAGAAAACTATTGCGCGCTCGGCGCTTTATCAACTTTTGAACTATCCACCGGACTCGACTCCACGCGAGTCGCGAAGTCAACTCGATAAAGGAGCATCGTTTAATTATATTTAACGAGAAAGTTATGTTTTTCCTTAATTTATGCATAGAATTGGTCACTTTGTTTAGCTCGCGGCTTCTGTTTGCTCCTCTGTGCGATTCCTGCTTGATTTTGCTCACTTTTTAACTATTCTTTCTGGCTTCTCTTTTTCTTTTAAATATATGTGGGAAATGGATCGGAGAGTACATATTAAATATCTCTGTTCAAGTTTTACTACCAAAGTTCGAAATGGATCACTTGTAGAAATTGTATTCCTTGAACTTGAACGTGCCACTGTTTTGCTGCTAAAATTTGAGGGAAATCTTACAAATATCAGTTTTTATTGGGATCGCCTTAAGGATCTTAACTCAGACGTGCAGCCAGATGGCTGAAGAGAATATAGCGGGTGTAGCCTTTTAACAACTCTGTTTGATCTATGTGAAAATGTTTCGAAAGCTTCTTATGCTACTCTTCACATTTTTTTGATGACATAAATATTGCTTTTTGAGTTCTTCACGTCGGTATTAAATTTGTTGTTGCTAAGCAGTCTGCAACAATTTTGTGTTGAGTGCTTGAACTATTTACAAAACACTTAAGAGTTGCCGGATTTAAAATAATCATATTTACATGATAGGCTAAAAACTTGTTTTAGAACACAGTCACGCAACTTGTACGTAATGCCCCCGTTTCACATTGTGTATTTTATGAAATTTGAACAATTTGTAAACAAATTTTACACGCACTACACAAAAAGTCGCCCAATCAATTTTGTTGTTTGTCGCTTCAGCCGCAAAGTGTTTTCTGTAGCTTTTATTTATTTTGTTTTTTTTTTATTTCAAGTTGGAATTTATTGCATGCAGCAACTGATTTGATTAGAAACGCCCAATGCTGGTTCGCAGGCCACTGTTTCCCCCGGCGCTCTCTCCGCTCAGATCCGAAGGGCCCATTGGCTTGGCCATCAGTTCAACGCTTTTGAGAGCCGCCTGCCCAAAAGCAATCTCTTAATTTGTTTACAAGCTTTGCTTTTGGCTTTCTTTACCACCCCTCGCAACCGCCCAGCTGTGTGCTAGTTTTGCCGCACTTCTGAAAACCTCAAAAAATATGTAAAAAGCCAAAGACTCGACGTCGACGTCGACGTTGACTCGTTTGCAACATTTGCAGCCAACGTCGAGGCTGGCTGCGTCTGATAGAGATCTTGCCTTTATTTGTTACTTAGCATATTTTCACCTTGAGGGCAAACAATCTCCCACTAGACACAGGCACACCAACCCACACACACACACGGAGCGCCTGGCAGCGTAATAAATATTTTTTGCAGCGCTCTGCATGGCGCCTTAGCTTAAAACATTTTCCTCGTTTTTTTTTTTGGTTTTTCTTTGGTTTTTTTTTTTTGGAATTCGCCGCAACGCAGCTCAGATTTTGCCCTTTTGATGCGCTCGCAATGTGCGGCAGGATACCATAACTTCAGTGCAAGACTGGCAACAGTTTTTTAAAGGGGCAAAGCGATAAATTGGATTTTCAAATATTTGAAAGCAGTAACTGATCGATTCACAACTCGTTTAATGTTTTTCAACACTTTTAAAAGATTATAAATACTTACAGGCAATTAGAAGCTAATCCTATTACTATAAATAATATGTAAATGGCAGACTAAACTTACTTCAATTCATAAGCTGGAAATTTAAGCCCATAAATACTGACCCATATTTTCTCAACACTCTTTTCTCCTTATCTGTCAGTTCTTATATTAAAGAGACTTGTGCACATCCCTCATCATTCATATTTACACGCATACAACCGTTTTCTTAAGCTTTCCACCCTAGGGTATTTGTAGTCTTCTTTGCCTTAGAAAATGCTCACAGATAATATTTTGCTTATAAAATCGTCGGCCGTTGACTTTGGCACACAATATACGTATAAGAATCTTTATAAAAATATATACATATGTATATCTATTTTTATTTTTGTGCTTTTAATATAAGTATATTTATGTGTATTTTGAATTTAAATGATTGAATTGGGAGAGAAAGACAAATAGAGAGATAGATAGAGAGAGAGAGAGAGAGAGAGAGAGAAGGATAGATAGAGAATACTGTCAGCCATTTGCAAAAATATGAAAATTGCCTCTAATATGAAAAGGCAGACAGAAAGTCAAACATTTTTTTCGCATTGCCAGGCACTTCCATCTAGATAGGCCCTCGACAGTGGGTTGGGCTGGGCAGAGGGCGGAGGGCGGAGGGCGGGACACAGACAGACAGTGAGACAAGCAGGCGTTCTATTTTATTTTGCTTTATGCCTTTATATTCTGTTTTGTGTTTACATAAAAGTGAAGTGAGGCAGATTGCGCTCGAGTGCGTTAATCAGCGCTTCTGGGCAGGGATACGGACCACGGACACGGATAAGTACGGCGAACAGTGCTCGTAGTGCTGGCCAAAGGGGAGGGAGGTGGTTGCAGGTGGGACGCGCGTTTTAAATCAACTTCAGCTGGCAACTTTGGGTTGACTTTTTCTGTGTTGGTGTTGCTGTTGGTGTTGCTGTTGCTGTTGCTGTTGGTCAGGGTACTGACAAAACAGATTATACTGATTTCATGCTGGCAAAATCAAAAAATGAACGTGCGGCAATTTACATACTTAAGTTTAGCAGCACCCACCACCACCCACCTTGCATTCCAGGCACCCTGCGGCACGGGATGTTCCCGAATTTATTGGCCACATGTTTTGTGCTACCTTCGTGAGTTGTACAATTTGCCTTTTGACAATATGTATAAGCATTATATAGAATTTCGGTTTTGGTTTTTTCTTTCTTTTCTTTTTTTGTGCAGGGGTTTGAGATTACAAGGAATTTTCGGGGATTCCATTTTAATTGAATTTCCTTCGGCTTTTTGTTGTCATTGTTGTTGTTGTTGCTATAGCTACTTTGCATTTTAGGCTTACGTATTTTCTGCACCCCACCAGACAGATAATTAAAATGACCGTGGGCAAGTCGACATCAAAAAACTGTAGCCTAAAATTTGAGGCTGCGAAAAAGTTATCTTTTTCTTGTCGATTGTTTTGATTGTTGAGCGCAACGAACTGACTGTTTACAGTCTATAATTTTCATAATAAGGCGCAGGCTACATTAATAATCACATTATAAGAAGCCGTTCCCTGAAACACTCCCTCCACACCCTTCCCGCCACCTGCCCGTTCACTCAGCAGCAGTTCCTCAAGTGAAGCAAGAAAATTGAAGCGAAAAACGAATGAATGAACGAATAAGAGTTGCTGCCGAGGAGACCGAGTTACATTAGAACACTTAAACACTTAGCTGCGCCGAATGCATTTTACCAGCAGCAAACAGCAGCAGTAGCAGCAGAAGCACGGAAAATGATTGCTTACCTCACCCTTTCCCAACCCCGAGCAGCTCTCCTTTCAATCCAATCGGCGACTGTAGCTTTTTGCGTGAATTGCTTTTATTCGAGGCACAATCCAGAAATCAATTTCTCGGTTTTCATGAAATTTCAACTCAACATTTTAATAAGAGTAATTGGACGAAAAATTCATTTTCTTTAATGACAAAAAAAAGATTTTGGCTTTATGTAAATTCATTAATTTTGAGTAAGAAGATAAGCCAACAAAACGAAGACTTATTTATTATCTCTTATTAATTTTTAAACTTGAACAACATTTAATGAAGCTTTTTTATAATAAGATTAGTTATTATGTTTAGAATATGACTCCACATATTTGTATATTTGGTTAATTCTATTTAATTGTAAATGTAAGAAAATTTTAATAACTTCATAATAGTCAATATTATACGGAAATGAACGAAAACCATTTATTGGTGCTAAATATGATTATCATGTTAAAACAATAAAAAAAACAAGTGCATTTTGCAGTATTATTTATTTAGAATTTTTACTTATTTATTTATTATATAAATTATAAATGAAACATTTTGTTATGTATGCAAAAATTGTATACGAATATATTTCAAAATATTTTAAAGTTGCTTTCTGCTTACGCGCAAAACTCATTTTCTCAAACTCCAAATTATAAGTTTTAATAGCTTTTGTAATTTCTGGAACGGTTGCCAAGGAACATGTATATGAGAGAGCTGCAGTTCTCTGCTCTGTCTCTGTGTGTGCTTGTGTGTGTGTGTGCACTGCAGATTTCTTGTATACTCAGCATGTCTCCTGACTTGTCAGTGTACATGTATGTGTATATATGTGTGTGTCTGTGTGTGTGTGTGCGTGTATGTGCTGCCGTATTCGCTCTTGTTATTTTTATTGTAACTCTGATTCGCGCTTTATTGCATTATAATTGAATCTTGAAGCGCACAACTAACGCAGGAAACGTTGCCTGACTGCCCGCCTCATCCGCTTCTCATTTCGTCGCTCCCCGCTGCCCCCTTGCTCACAGCGATGCCTTGCGGCAGCTGCTATCCCCACCGTTTCGCTTGCCCACAGCTGCTGCACTTAATGCCAAGTGTTTAAAAAAAAAAAAAAAAGAAACGAAGTAATATTTACTTACCACCCCGGCCCCTTACCCCTTTCCCCCTCCCCCAGCTGATCGCCTGCTGCCAGCTGGCCATCTACCATCAGAGCAGCGAGTCATTGCACCACCCACCGTTCACCATTCACCATTCAGCATTCACCATTCACCCGCCCTCGTCCCGGTCTCCGTCTCCGTCTCTGCCCGCTCGCTGTTCACCGCTCATTTTGCTCATTGCCAGCGAAATGCAATAAAAATTGTTTTCCCATAGACGGCGACGAGCTGGCTAAGCAAATGTTGTTGGAAATGAGCTATAAAAACGGGAAATTGTATTTTACAGTAAATTTTGTGCAGCACACAAACTAGCTAAAGTCCTCGATGCCACCACATTCCTGCCACTGCCCCAGCCCCCGCCCCTGCCCCTATGGGCGTTCTTCCACTTGCACGTCAACGCCTTTCAGCCTTTCATGGGGCTGTCGCAGATAATCCGTTGCTGAGTTGGCTTGTCTTGACTTGGCTTGACATTGGCTTTGGGTCGACGTTCCCTTCCGCTCCCGTTCCCATTCCCGCACCCCCCTCCCTCATTGCCCACTGCCTATCTAGTATGAGCCAGCGCGCCCTTGTTTTGGTCTCGGCTCCGTCTAACGTGGCTTATAAGCTGCCAATATTAAAATGATGACAAGTCTACAGCAAAAAAAAAAATATGTAAGGGAAGCGGGGCACTGGCAGCATATACAAAAATGCAATTCATGGCAAAACTGATGTCTGCGACTGAGGCTTTATTTTTTCTTGACTCACTGTACACAAAATTGAAGCCATGCGAATACTAAATTATTTCCTTGCTCGCCTCAAATGATAAGGGATGAGAGAGAGAGAGAGAGAGAGATACAGACAGAGATAGAGAGAGATGAAGAAATGGCCACGACAAATTGGCCAACTTAAAACAGCTGCATTCAGATAGATAGAAATTCTTTAGCATGAATTTGCAATATCATATGATAAAATCAGAAACTCACAAAAATTAAATATAAAATATTTGAT
This sequence comes from Drosophila paracracens, assembly GCA_035044025.1. Lineage (NCBI taxonomy): Eukaryota > Metazoa > Arthropoda > Insecta > Diptera > Drosophilidae > Drosophila > Drosophila paracracens. Next base: position 2,833,202 of record JAWNMN010000398.1, read on the forward strand.
TTATCACAAAAGTCTCTTAAGCCAAATATCACTCGTAGCCCTGGTTAAATTTTAGTTCAATTGATTAAGTTTTCGCAGTCTAACAAAAATAATTATTAAATATCTTCGATTAAATGGATGCGGATCCTTGCAACATGAACATTTTTAACTGTATAAATTAACTTTTTTATCCATTGAAGCCAATTATTTGTTATACTCTGATACCAAAGGAATGCTACGTCTACTATGCTATGAAATCGTTAGAATCGATAATCGTAAATCGATAAAGGCTCACATCTCTCACAATTTGAAGGCTACTGTCACCAAATATGGTTTTTATTATTATATATTACATGTAGCCGCCTTTAAGCATCGATACAAATGAATTTATGGCCTCGCCCACACACTCGACAAAGCCGATATTTCGAAAAGTGTAAATCGAGTTGAGAGCATCGAGGGTGAGCGTGGCATATCCAAATTTTTGAAGAACATCTCCATCAACCTACTAACCAAATTTGGGGATTGTAGCTTTAAAATTGTAGGAGATATGTGGCTCTATCGATTTGCGAATATCGATTTGATCGATTTCCTAGCCACCTAGTGGACATAGCTCTCCAATTTTTACACTTCTGACGCGGGCACAGACCAGTATATGTTCCAAGTATCAAGTCTGTATCTCTAAGGGTGTCGAAAATATTTGCATTCAGACAGACGGATAGACGGACAGGCAGACAGTCAGACAGAAAGCATGACGGACATTGCACAAAACCAATATACTATGATACCTTCGGTATCAGAGTATAAAAACGGGCAGGTTGAAATAGTGGCAATAAGTTAACACATTAAATCCTCTAAACCGCTATAAGCACAAAAAAAAACCAAAAACAAAAACCAAAAAGTGGCTTCAAGCAGTTTGTTTAGCTGCAGTTCATGTTTGTTGACTGTCCTAAATCGTTGAGATGTGAAAAAAATGTCGTATCTTTATTTGAATTCCACAACATCAAATACCTTTTGCTCCACTTGCCACAGTTGCAAGCCCCATTTTGCAGCCCTGGCTGAGTGAGACGAGAAAAAAAAACATAAATAACTTTGCAGTGTTTGTGCCATTTTGGTTGCCACATTTGAATAAAATATGAATAAAAACCGAAATGCATTTAGTTGGGCCCAGGACCAAGAAGGGTTTGGGGGGTTGATGGGAATGTAGACAGCGTGGCTTGTGCATGGCGTAGGGCACATCATTCGTTTTACTCCAAAAACCCCCCTCCCCCCTCTACACCGCATCGTTTCGGCCAGTTTGTCACCTTTTCGCTTTTGAAAAGGTCTCCTCCTTTTCGCTCTCGCATATAGATACGATAATATTTGCATTCAGTTGTGCCTGAAGCCAGTCACGATGCAGTAGCTCCTTCAGAAAAATAAGACAGAGGGTCTTCTAATTTTGTCTCGAGTTGTGTAACGTCTTGCAGCACATCTTTGAAGACATACAGTACAGTGAACAACTTATCTTAGCTCGAAGGGTTCATTTTTTTAAGGCTGAAAAATTAATCACCATCGAATTACTTTATCATATTTTATGTTTTAATCTTAATATCTCTCTGTTCCTTTTTATAACATTTTTAACTTGGCATATTACTAATCCACTAATGCTTAACAATTCTTCTAATTTAATCTAATTTGTTTTTTTCTGGGTTTCTCCAATCGTTGCAATAAATATTGCTTCATTTTACATATTATGACCCCCAGAATTATTTATTAAAATTAAAACTATTCAATTAAAGTCAGCATTTTAATTTTTTATAATTTAATTAGTTACTTTATTCCAATTTTATTTTTTTAAACATTTCACATTAATTGGACTCCCTTCTCTTTTGCAAAGGGTATTTAATCTACGACGTGTCGAAGTTTTCTGTTGGTCCTTGTTTTTATTTTGTCGTCAAAACGTCAGCGGCGACGCTGGCATAGACGTGCTGGTTATGCTGGTTGTCCTGGTTGTCCCCGTCTGGAGTTCGTTCCGGCTCAGCGTTCACTTGGCTTAATTTTGGGCTAAAGAAATGTGCATAAAAAATCGGCGGCGAATTTGCAATTTGAATTCGACTGTGTTTTCTGTCAGTCCTTCTGCCACGACTCCTGGTCCTGCTTCTGCTCCTGCTCCTGCTAGTGTGTCTCTGTCGCCTATATTGGACCCAGAATATGAATTGAGCTTCACTCTGCTCTCTGCACTTCCACCTCTCTCTCTCTGTCTCCCTCATTCTCTTTCTGATCCATTGTGGCAGCGTCTTGACAGCCAGTCAGGCGGCTATTTAGGAAGTAATTTTCGCGCTTTCATCGCAACTTCTTCTATTTTTGTGTTTGTCTGTCTATCTGTCTGTCTGTGGCTGCTTTTTGGGCACGTTATTCACGTTAGCCCTGTTATTTGAGCGGCTTCCTGCTGCACGCGCCTTTAATGCATTTTTTAAAAGCCAAGTGGGCAAATTGAATGCGCCTCATCCCGACATTACTGCGGTATCCTGGCTAGCTCATGGCGCACGTGCGCTTCCCAGGACACTTCCCAGTATGCCAGCAGTAACCATATTTGTGGTCTGGCCGCAGGACGACACGCAGGCATAATTTCTGCACGCTGCACTCAGGCCTAATGAATATTTCAACAGTAATACTCTCTCGTCCATAAACAAATACATAATACACATGCTTTACTCACACTCAACCCCAAACTCTTCCTCATACTCATCCTCTTCTTCATACACGTGCCCATTTACATGTGTATGGATATAGTTCCTTACTGACTGTAGCATCAGTTAAATGTCTGGCTAAATGAGCATCCGACTGTCGTCGAGTTTTCATTCGTTTTTGCTGCCTGCTGTGCCTCTGAAGTTTAATGATTTCGAAAGTGACGCAGTGGCACGAAAACTAAATGCTCTAAATATAAAATTTAAAAGAAACACCTGCTTCCCCTGCCCATTCTCCAAACAAAACAATGCAGACACATACTTATGCGCATTTGCAACCACATTTTGAGGTTGATATTAAGTTTGCTGTGTACTTTATTAAATTTAATTTTTAATTTTCTTAAATTAACAAAATAACCTATAAAAAAATAAGTCGATTTACTTTTAATAAATAATTATAAACATTTTAATTATATTTGTTGGCAGCAGCAGCAAAGATCTTTGAATTGATAATGAATAGTTTTTCTACTTGAATTTGGAGCCCTGGCTTAACATAAATATCTTATTGTTAGTCTTAATTACATATCCACACTATGTTAAGTTTGAGATGTAACAGCCGGCGTTAGCAGCGCTCTCTCTCTCTCTCTCTCTCTCTCCATGTCCCGATCAAATGCATTCGCTGATCGGCCGGCTGCGCAGCTAATCAGTTGTTTAGCATAACTGTAGCTAATCGACCGTGTTTATTATTTACTCTCTTCGTTGAGAAGGTTCAGCGGTGGCTTCAAACCTTCATCTAGCTACTCTCGTTGTGAATAAAAGGCTAAGCGTTGGCCTCTAGCCTCAGCATATATTGGAAATAAACTTTATAACGTAGTGGAAATAACTTTGTATTATTATTCTGTTGTATTAAAAAATAAAGCTATCAAAAAGCTGATAGCGCAAACAGTATTTTATTATACATACATATGAATATGACGAATATTTCAGAGTGTTGTTATTTTAATGTATATTGGTTGCGAACATCTTAATTTAGTCAAACTGCACAATTTCCTGTTGTTAGGTTAGAGAGTACTCATGATACTGATGTATGTCACAAATCATCAATTTCCAATAGTTGCTTGAGTTTAATATTAAATCAAGTAAAATAGCAAAAACAGGTTGCAAATATTATAGATTTGATTTGATTGAAATATATTAAAATATTAAGTTATTGAAAATCAGACTGATATATAATATAGCTTCCACAAAAACCTTCGGTCGGTGTTAATTTATATTTATAATACAATTAGATGACAGCAGGCAGGCGTCGCAAGAGAGTGTAATCTTCTTTATGTAATGAAAAATGATAACGTACTTGCCATTTATGTAACTAATAACCAAAATATGTATGGTTAGATTTATTTTCGATTTGTTCTCGTATTTCATTTGCTTGATGCCAACTTGTAATTAAAATTGCATCCCACGTCAGAAGATGCCCCTGCCTTGGAGTGCTCAGCACAACTGACCCAAAATGAACTCTTTCGTCGCTACTCGAGCAAAGAATCCCCCCAAGCCCGCCCTTTAATACTCAAACCCCCACAAAACACCCCAGTGACTGGCAACCACAATTTAATCTCTGTGGCATTATGCACCAACCACTCCTCACTACATCCCTTCCCCAAAAATGCGCAATTTACTGAAGAACTGTATGTCTTGAAACATGCTCAGAGGTCTTTCCCATCTGCTCCTTCGGCCCCAATCCCCTCATTATCACTGTTTTTTTCTGTGCTCCTTTGTGTTTGTTAATAAACTCGCAGGCAGACTAAATTCAAATTACGCACACATCTTAAGAGAAGGCAACTAAGAAGGAGATGGAGACGGACATGGAGATGGCGATGGCGATGACGATGAAGATGGAGACTGGGACATAGACGCATAAGACGACGCCGACAGTCATTTCACTTATAGGCGGCTCATTATGTCAGGTCTATATTCATATACGCCTCATCCTCATCGCCGTCCGCCCCCCATTACTGCCCCTGCCACATCTGACGTATGCGTGAGTGCGTTCGAGAAGCTGCTGCGAGTGGAGCTTCGACTGGATGACTCCGCCTTTTGACTTGGCCCTGTCGTAACATTTCATCTTTATTTCGGCATTATTCCCATGGCAGCGCTTATTGTTTTGCCGTGAAAATGGCAACGGCAACGGCAACGGCTACATCAATGGCAACAAATTAGAAGCGTGCCCAACGCCCGAAACGAACTTAGCAGCAAGCAGCCAGTTGGCCTAGTCTAATTGGGAATAGCAAGTAGTCAGTTCTCTGGGATTTCTAGAGTGCCATGCCAAACTCCAATTAACAAATGGACGCAAGTCTAAGGTAGACACTATGTCCAGAAACGGTGAAATTCTCTCAACTTTTTGTGTTTTCCTCAGTGTTTTGGAATGAACTAAATGATTAGTCTGCGATATATCTAAAACTTCACGAAATTCAAACACTTGAGTCAGTCAAATTAGTAGATTGCTGGGAGCCTTCTGCAAAGATCGACCGCCCCATTTTCCTTATTGATTTTATTCATTTAAGTTGGAAAATCACTTTATTTAGACTTGTGGTATCCCTTAGCATAGGTCACAACTCATCAGACCAAAAACATCGGTTAGGTAAATGGTATGTGTCCCAGCTAAAGCCCCTGATTTATTTTATCAAATTTCGTTTCCAAATTCTTGTGGAAGCCATTTATCAAATATCACAACCAATACAAAGACAGGCAAGGCATTGGCTAAAATGGTGCGCGACACAGCTGAAAATAGCTAACAGGCAGTGTTGCATAATTTACAAAAATAAGGTAATGTAGAAATTAGTTTAAGCTATTATAAAGCAATACTCGTATTGTACTTAATAACTTAGTTAAAATCAAAAGCAAAAGTTTTGAAATATGACAATTATTAAGATAAATTATACTGTTATTGAAAAATATCGATACTCAGAAAAAAATTTATTAACTATCAGCTATTTGCAATTAGTTGAAACTCCTGCCTGCCTCTCAGATATACACAATGTTAATAAGTTAATCATTATTAGAAACGTACGGTAAATATTGCTAATGGAAAAACACTTAAGCTGCCGATTCTTAAACACATATGTAAAGATTATCTAAATTCTAAGCTAAAGCCCTAATTATATTTTTTTTAACAAATTTGAATGCAAGGATGGAATTACTTATCGGACCTTAGGCAAAAATCAAAATTTATTTTGATATTTATATTATTTAGCTAAGATCAAACCTGCCTACCCTTTTGCTTAAGCATTAAAATATATTTATTATTATATACTACTTATTTATTATATACTCAGGAGGTCATAACCATATCCTCCTGAGTCTTAATTTAAGCATTCAACGATTTATCTGATCTTTTAGTAAAGATTAAATGTGTAAAATATCCAAATGCTGTATAGCATGAGAAATGAAAGTTATTTGCGGAGCTAAATGTGTAACCAATGTTTATTTGAATTTTAAGATTCCCATAGAAGAAATTTGACCTACAAGGCCCTCCGTTTAAAATATATATTTGTTTTTCATTGCTTTCTTTCTTGTTTATTATTCAGTATAGGCAACGTAATCAAAGGATTCAGCTTTACATAAATTCATCATACAACAGTTGAAACAGTTTTGTTTTCTTTTTTCCTATTTTTCTTTCATTATTTTTAGTTCATGCATTCCGTTTTGCTTACAATCATTTTGGTATATTCATCAGCCAATTTCTTAACGTATCGCAAACTATTCAGTTGTGTGTTGAGGCTCGTTTCAAAAGAAAGGAAATTAAATTCTTTGCTTAAACGTTGCAAAATGTGTGTCGTGTTTGTATTGTCAAGTAGAAACGGATGAAATGTTGTGGGCACCAGCTCCTGCTACTTCTTGAGGCCCCAGGCATTGTTGCTGGGCACCGGGACGCGACGCTGGCCGGACTCGCGGGCCAGGACCTCCATGACGCTAGTGGCGGGCAACCAGCACTAAATACAAATTAATTACAATCATTATTTTCCCAATGCATTGCTTGATTCTGTGTTACTTACGCGCTCCTTGTGCGCGGTGGCGACCACGTTGCGATTGGGCTCCTTGTCATAGGAGACGGACTCCACGCCGAACACTTCGCACAGCTCGTGCACCATTTGACGCTTCTCGCGATTCATCGTGGGGAACGAGTGACTGCGCGACTTTTGCTTGCTCTCCTTGGCCAGCTTGACCAGATCGCTGAGCGTTTCGTAGACGCTCTTGGTTAGCGCCGGATTGCGTTTGGCAAAGCCGCGCAAGAATTCCGAGTACTTCGTCAGCGACTTGAGCTGCGACTCCGGATTCCGAGACTGCAGTCCAATGGCCAAGCGGCGATTGCGCTCAAGCAGACGACACTCTTCATTGCAGTCCAAACTATAATAGAATGAGTGGGTTATAAGCACATGTGTACATCATATTTCAGAAATATATATAAATAATGTATAGGAATTAGTTGGTACCATATAATTCTAATAACTTATTTAGCTTTCTTTAGGTTCCACTCAGAAATATTGTATTTAAAAAAACTTACGTTTTATTGGATTTGTTGATTTTGGTGGGTGCGAGTATTTCGCTGAGCTCCATGTAGTTGCCGCGCGACATCTCCGCCATGGAGGAGGCCAGCTGGGCAGTGGCAATGCGACTGTGCTCCCGGGCAAGTTCCTGGCAGCTGCGGCTCTGCTTGCGATTGCCGCACTCGCACTGCACCTCGACGAGCTCCTTGCACGGCGTCTCGGGGCAGACGCCATCGTGGCAGACAGCGGCACACTTGTGGCCGCACAACAGACGCGGCTTGCTGCAGCTCTGTCGGCACAGCTCGCCAGGCTGCTGTGGACACTCGCCCTCGTGGCACGGCCGGATGCATTTATGACGGCCACACGCGAGCGGCTTGGCGCAGGGAAAACCACAGCTGAAGCTGGCCTGCGAGCAGGGTATCGTCTTGCGCTGCTCGTGATTGCCGTGGCACCACTTCGTGGTAAACATCATGCAGGGCGGGCAGCTGGCCGCCGCATGGCAAGTGTGCTGCGGCACATGCTCACAGCCGTGGGTACGCGAACAGGGCCGCTTGCAGGTCGGCCGCTTTGTGCCACACGGCACCGGTGGGTAGATCACTTCGGCGCCGCACTCGCAGTAGAGCTCCTCGAAGCTACTGCGATAGCAGGGCGGACAATTGCCGCGATGGCAGGGCTGATCGCACTTGTGTTTGCCGCAGCTCAGCGTTCGGTTGCAGGGCAGCGGGCAGGCATGGTCGATGTCGATGCAACACTCCGCGTTGCATTTGTGCTTGCCACAGCTGCGTTTCTTCGTGCAACGGCGCTTGCAGCGCGCATCGTCCGCCCGGCTCGATAGCTGACGGCACTTGATCAGCTGATCCATGTGACCGCAACGGCATTTGACGGCCGTCTGTTTGGGGCACGGCGGACACTGCCCCAAATGGCATTTGCTGGCGCACTGATGCGGATGCGCCGGTTTGCCGCAGCGCAGCGTCTTGCCACACACGCCCTCGCACGTCGGCACCGGATCAAGGCAGCTGTTGCGCTGCGTCGGAGGCACAGCCAATTTGCCACAGGGGCAGCTGGTGATCTGCTGCGGACTCAACTTGCAGGGACGACAGGAGCCGGCGTGGCACGAATCCTTGCACTTGTGATTTCCGCAGGGCAACGGTTTGCCACAACACTCCTTGCACGAGTAGCTGCGCTTGTCCTGACTCTCCTTGGTGCAGAGCACCTCGCGCTGCTGCTTGCCACAGTGGCAGTGTTGCTCCACCTGCTCCGCACACGGCTCACATTTGCCCGCATGGCACAACTGCTGGCAACGATGCTCGGCGCAATTGAGTGGCTTGTCGCAGGCGGCCTCGCACTGCAGTTGCTGCTTCATGGCGCACTGCATCATCTTGGAGGTGCGTCCGCAGCCACAGCCGCGCAACACGTTTGCCTGGCACGGCGGACACGGACCCGGATGACAAAGCAGGGTGCACGCATGACTGCAGCCCTCAACGCGGCAGCAAAGTTCGCCGCAAGTGTGCGCCAGCTCGTTGCGTGTGAGTGGCGGATTCTTTAGCTTGCCACAGAAGCAGAGATAATCGCGCGGCAACTCTTGCAGCACATTCTGGCAGGCTGGGCAGCGCCAGCCCTCCGCCGACTTGGAACTGCTCGCCCAGGTGATGGTGCACTTGAGATGCAGCACATGATAGCAGTTCTGGCACGACCACGTGCCATGATGCGCCTTGATCTGCTCGACGCACACCAAGCACTCCAGGCGTCGCTGCTCGATGTCGCGCATCAGCTTCTCCCGCTGCGACAGCTTCTCGTTGTCGGGCGCACGGCGAGGGGAGACTTGGTGTGGCAGCTGCTTCTCGGGCTGCTTCTCGGGCGAGGGCTGGGCGCTGTCGTTACTGTTGCTGGTGTCCAGTTCGTCGGCGGCGCGTGAATAGCCATTGATGCGATCACGATTGCGATTCCAGTCGTCTCGTCTTTTGTTGCTGCGATGATTGTCGTAGCGCTGCTGCTTCTGCGGCTTCTTGCCACGCTCATAGCGATCCTCATGGCGATCCTCGCGATAGTCCTGGCGCCGCTGCTGCTGCCGCGTATTATTGCCGCCAGCCAGAGGCTTCGCTAAGCCCCGTTGAGCATTGCTGCTGGCTGCCTCATGTGGCGTGTGCTGTGTTGTGGCAGTGTTGCTGTTGTTGCTATTAATATTATTATTGCCATTGGTGCTGCTGCTGTTGGCTTTGCTCGTCGTCAGGCTGAGCTTGGCGAAGTTGGGCACAAATTCGGGCGCCGTTGCCTGCAGCTTGGAAGCGCTAAAATCGAAAGCGGTGCCGCCGGCAGCAGGAGCAGCAAATGGATTATTGCCAAAGGCTGAGTACAAATTGGGATAATGTTGGCCAGCGCCATCGCCATTCTGATAGCCAAAAACAGGCGCCGCATATTGCTGCAACATGAAGCGTAGATAATAAATATAATTTATGTAGGTAATTAATTTAAATACCCTTGCAGAAATTCGACAGACCAAAATTCGAATGTTTTTTTTTATGGTTAGGTTTGATAATTATCTTATTATATGTAATTACCTAAATAATTGCAATTAATTGCACCTCTCGCACAGAATATTTAAATTTAAAAATTATATGTTAAAAAAACGAACACACTTTCACAAGACGTTTTTCTAAACTGGCCTTAAAAAAAACATACTATATGACACGTTCTGTTCACTTTCCAATCAAAAAAATAACTGCAAGGGTATTTCGAAAAAAATCATGAGGGGATTCACTTACGCCGACGCCAAAGCTGGAGGAGTTGTTGGCTGTGCTGCCGCTGCAACTGGCGGGCGTTAGGCCAAAGGCGCCGCCACTGCTGCCGCCGCCACTGCTACAGCCGAGATTGGAGCTGTGTAAATTATGCTGCGTAATGAACTGATTGAAGTTAACATAATTGTTGTTGTTGTTGCTCTGCCCATTGCAAGCAGCAACGGAGGCAGCGGCAGCGTTGGAGGCAGCAGCGACTGATTCATTAGTAGCTGCTGCTCCATTTGTTAGCTGCTGTTGCTGCGTTGGCGGCGGCTGCTGCTGCTGTTGCCAATATTCGGCCATGGCAAAGGCTTGATTAGCGCTCTGTTCGGCGTCTGGCAGCGTGTTTCTCTTCTCCCCTCTCTTTTCTCCTCTTCGTTTCGTTTCTTTTCTTTTAGCTGTGCCCACCACGCTGGCGAAAAGTTGATCCGATTTATCGCGTGTGTTTGTTGTGTGTGCGCCTGCAAGTGAATGCGATGGGAATGTTAAGCGATGGATGTGTTAGTTACATTAAATAACTCGATTTCACAATAAATACTAATAATAATTACACGAATTTTGTTAATGTCTCCGCTCGAAAATGAAAAAAAAAAAAACAACAACTGCATGGCACACTCAGCGCGAGTGTGCGAATATGACGGCTATATGTGTGGTGTGAGTGTTGCTGACGTGCAATGTTAACTTTTACAGGTATTATCACGCAAGTAACGAGTCATTCTCTGTTAAGTGTGGAGTAATTCCAGTTACCTAGGCAAGTGCGATATGTTAGCGTGCTTAGCTCCCTGTTGTGGACTGCTAACAGAGTCCAATTCTATTAAAGTCTTGGATATTAAACTATGTGGCAACGTGACTTTTTGACTTGAGAGCGTTTTATCGATGCCTTATGTGCTTATCGATGTTTTCAACACAAACAATGTATTGCAGCCATGTGGACGCTTTTTGAATAGATGTGAATGTAATTGGATTAACATTTGTATTGTATTCTGAAAGCTGCATTAATTAAATTAATTAAATATCCTTCGTATACAGATAGATAGCGACAATCATGCCATATAGGCCCAACACCTCCGCAAATATGAGAATAAGGATCATGCCGATAAAAAGTCGGGGCTGCTGTGCCGTATTTCGAACTCCGATGTCACCCACTGTTCCGATCGCATAGCCGGATGCCAGTCCACAAAAGCCCACCGACAATCCGGCCGCCAGATGCACATATCCCTTGACCACTGAGTACTTCTCGGCCGAGTCCAAAACGCCGGCGATTAGCACCGCCACAACCAGACCGTAAATGGCAATGATTCCCGCCATAACAACGGGTATGATCGACTTCATGATCAGCTCCGGGCGCATAACGGCAGTTGCGACTATCCCAGTGCCGGAGACAGCCGTTCCATATGCGGCGCCAATCGAAGAGAACACTATGGAGGCGACCACGCCCATAACACCGTAGAATGGGCCGTATGCCGGAAAATAGATGAGCTCATTGACTTCATCCTCCAGCAAGTTCTTTCCAGTCTTCTCACCTAGCATTTATTATTATTATTTATTTATTTGTAAATGTGTTTCTTTTATTTAACTTAAATCACATACAAATGCAAAGATAACTCTATATTTATAGACTAAGTTTCAAATTAATTTACAGGGTTTGCTACGTTTTCGATACATCGCAATGAAATATGATATATATATATATATATATATATGTATATATATATATACGTATATACAAATATATTTTAAATTATTGTAAATCACAAATTTAAATACTAACAAGTAAAGTTCAAATTTGTTCCAAAAATATTCTTCGTTTTTAGCTTTTTGAGAATAACTTTAAAAAAAAGCACAGAAGACTGCTTCAAAATGAAATTAATATAAAAACATAACAGAGAAAGAAATTGATTCTAAAAACACAGAATTAAAAAAAAATAACAATAAAAAAAATAAATCAAATTCATTCTAAAAACATAAATTCTAATCTTGTTTCAAGAATTAATCATTTTCCTTATAGAGCGGCAAATTTTTAATTAAGAATATGAGTTTGAAATTTTGAATGGAAAATCATAGATTACGAATATTAATTTAAAATGATAAATATTTTTTTAAATATCCGAAAATATCCGAAGTAAGCGGCCAATAAAATTGATGCATTCCAGAATAAACGTACTCAATTTAAGAATATATTTTTAGTTTAAGATTTTAGTTAATGTGTTCACTTTCGATGTTTTTTTTTATGCTTGATTTAGGGTTGCCGTTGGGTTAATTCTTGTATATCATTTAAGACATGCATCTCACCCCTCAGAAATCCCCGTCTGGTCAATCTCTGGCAGATCTTCCATTCAGATCGCTTGGAATGTTCTCAAATTGCTGAGGAGCGTTTGCTGGGTCGGCGGAAAGGGGGATGAGGCTGCAGCAGTGGCAAATGCTGCCGGTGGCATGACAAAACTTGCAGCTGCTGGCAGCGCCAGCGATTGCTGCTGCTGTGGTTGCTGCAGCTGCTGCTGCTGCTTGTGAGGCATGGGGAATGGCTGAGCACCATCTAGCGGTCTGTATTGGCACTTCTTGGCGTGGGTGCGCATATTGCTGGACTGGGTAAAGGCCTGGTTGCAATTGGGATGTGGGCAGACGTAGGGCTTGCAGCCGGTGTGATAATTGAGATGCGTCTTCAGGTGATGCTTCTTGGTGAATGCCTTGGGGCACAGAGGGCAGCTAAATGGCTTGATGCCCGAGTGCAGCCGATGATGGAGCGTCATATTGCTGCGATCCGCAAAGGACTTGCCACAAACGGAGCACTGATACGGCTTCTCCCCGCTGTGCGTGCGCATGTGCTGCTTGAGCAGCATCTTGCGGGAGAATCGCTTGCCGCATTCGGCACACTTGTGCGGCTTGACGCCCGTGTGGATGCGCACGTGCATGTTGAAGGCGACACGCTGATTGAAGGACTTGGGGCAGTATGGACACTCGTACTCCTTCCGGTTGCGATGGATCTTCATGTGACTGCTCAGATAGCCCTTGTCGTTGAAGGTCTTGCCGCACTCAGGACACTCTGCAGCAAACTCTTTCGTGCCACGATGCACGGACAGATGATATTTATAGTTGCGCAGCTGCGAGAATCCTTTGCCACAATCCGAGCACTCGTACCGCGGCGATTTGTGCGTCTTCTCGTGCGCCTGCAGATTCATAGGGAGAGACGAAGGGAAAGGGATATTTATATTTATATTGTATATGGATATTATCCTAGTGTTGCAAGCCTAAGTTTATTATTTAAGGCACGAGTTTTTAACTTAATTAAATGAAAGATAATTAAAATGTACATATCTTAATTACAATATTTTAATTGGTTCATAGGTTAAAACTTAAATTAATAATATGTAAGTATTAAATTTTGAGAAATTTGTTTACTTCAAAATTTAATATTCCTATTTTTCTTAGTTATGTGTTGCTCTATTTTATTAAATATTATATGCCTAATACCAAATATTCAATCCTAATATTATTAATTATTAAGTATTCAATTTTGATCATTTTAATTATTTTAAAATTTTGTCCCTTCTCTTTTTTTAATTTATGTATTTTAATTAAGCTGAGCTTTTAACTTTGAGCTTCCGATTGATAAAGTATCTGAATTCAGATCCACAAGCATTATGCAGATAATTTTGTCTGCTCTTCTGAGTGGAAGAAAGAGATGAAAACTGCGACTGCCTATTGGCTGGCGGCCATTTTGTACAGCTGCGCTCTCAACTGCGCTCCCTTTCTAATGCTATGCGTGTGTGTGAGTGTGTCTGTGTTGCTCTCTGTGGCTGGCAGACTGCACCCATGCGTAAAACCAGTTCTCATCTCGCTTCTGTTTTGGGCGCCACCATTTTTAACGATCTTCAGCTACCTTTGGCTACCTTATCAGCATTTGCATAGGCCCCTTCTGCCTCTTTCCTTCGCTCTCTCTCTGTCTCTATCTCTTTCTCTTTCTGTCTCTTTAGAGTTCGTGTGACTCAAGCTCCGCCTGTTTACTTTGGACTCCGCCCATAAAATGCCTTGCTTTGGGCCACATTAAAACATGTTTGCATTGAAACTTGTTAAATATATTTGAAGCAAAAATATGCCTTTAGCTGCTTATGGAGTGCCTTTTGCAATATGTATCATATTTATTGTGATTATAAGCGTAGAACTTACTAAAGGTAGAAGCCCCTTACTGAGAGTTAAATACCTCACATATTTAAATATTTATTGTTATGTTAAATAAATATTTAAATATATCCAACATCTTACAGGATTTGGTTTTTAAACGATTTTGAGAAAGTTCGACTATAAATTAATAAATGAGCATGTTTATTCAATGCAAGTCTGATGAAGAACATTTAAAAATGTGTTAATAAAGTGGTTTCCCACAAATGTTTTAATTTCCCTTGATTTTAAACTTGTATTTTACTTAAATTTGAAGAATTCAAGCGTATTTATGTAGATTTAATTGAAGAGTATTTTCAACTTGCTCAACTCAATAAAATCACAATGAATTTAAGTCATTTCCAATTGAACTTCTTTTTGGTTTGCCAACAGATCTAAGCAAATGTTACTTATGTATCTGAATGAATTTTCTGATTTTAATCAGTCTTTTGTACGTATCAAGCTAGTACTTAAAATGCTTGACATTTACTTCTTCTAAGCATCCTCAATGTATAAAAATATAATTATCTTTTGTAATTTATGTAAATAACTAAAGAAATTATTTATATAGGCAATGTGGACTGCAACTAAATCATTAACAGCTAAATCTTTGACAATACTTTTTCAAAAATACCAATTTAGAGCGTTGGGTCTTGTAACTAAAAAGTGTCATCTAAGTCAGAACAACTTAAGATAATTAACATTGTTGATTTAGAGATAAGTCGCTTTTGAACTGTTTATGTCACTAGCACATTAAATATAGTGGTGAGGCTTTTCTTGCTCTCTCTTCTCTTACCATTTTTTTTTTAGTTTTTCGAACCTGATAAAAATAATAGTTATTGATCAGGACGTCATCTTAGTCAATTTGCTCAAGATTCTGTCTGTTTGTAGACCAACTAACTTAATTTTAAAGCTTCCATTACAAAATACAGCCCAAAATATAAACCCAAAAAAAGCAAGTAAGAATTCTACAGATCCCAATTTAATAATCAATAAAAAACACAAACAAACTGATATTTAAACCCATATCTATCTTCCATTGGAGCAATCATCAATATATCATATATCGTATCATGTGTTAATTATTAAATTCTGATTTGTAAATTTCTTTCTTCGTTTTTGGTGACCTTTGCTCTACAATTTAAGGATCTATCTTCATATGCATAGATGACTATATATTTCTGAATTCTAGGGTCTTTGGGATATCTCAACTGATGTTAAGGCTTTTGTATGCAAATTTCCTACACCTCTCTCCTAATAGGAAGAGTCTCAGCAAAGCTTCGCCTTAGGTGGCAGTGACACCCTTACTCTGCACCCTTGTCTACATATATCTATTCCATAACTCGATCCCAACACCTTTCAACTCAACACCTTTCAACTCACCTGCAGTGTTTCGGAGCATCCAAAGACCTTGTCGCAGATGCGACACTTGTAGCTGATCTCCTCAGCTGTCGCGGTGTTGTTGTTGTTGGCAACTAAATTGGGCAATGCTGGTGTTGTTGTTGCTGTTGTCATTGTTGTTGTTGCTGTCGTGCTCAGATTGAGGTTGGTCACCGTGGTGAATGAGATGTTGGTGGCGCCACTGTCTGCCCGGCCGAGCCTCGAGCTGCTTGCACTGCTGACCGATGAAGGCGCCGGCGAAATCAATGGCGTCGGCTTGTAGCCCGCTCCAAATTGTCTATAGTAGTCCAGGCATTCCACGCAATCCGCACGGGTGCAGACACTGGGTGCACTAGGTTTGGCCCGTGTCGGACTCTGACCGTTGATCACATAGGGGGCAAAGTAACGCTTCTGCTGCTGATGCTGCTGCTGCTGCTGCTGCTGCTGCTGCTGGTGTTGCTGATAGGGCGAGGTGGGTGGCGTTGTGAAGCCGGCGGCAGCTGCTGCTGCCGCATAGGCAGGCAGCAAGTGTGGAAAGAACTGTGCATAGAATTTGGTTGCACTGGCCATGGCCAGCAAATCCGGTGGCAACATGGCATAGCCATAATTGGCTGTTGCAGTCTGCAAGGGCGGCACTGCCTGCTGCTGCTGACTGCTCTTCGAGAGATCGAGAATGTTGCCAACAGCAGCACTCGCCGCTGGCTTCTTCTTGGCTGGAGTATCCTTGCCAACGTTGCCCAGAATGCGACTGATGCTAAAATCCGTAACTTGCTGGGGCGCCTCTGCTGGGGCAGGAGATGCGGCGAGATCGTAGCTGCGTTGCAGCATCGCATGCTTAAAGCCCATGCCGCTGCTGCTTCTTCTTCGAGTTGTTGTTGTGGTGTGCGTTGCGGGTGCGTTGTTCATAGACCTAACTGTTGTGTGTGTGGACAACTGTCGCGTTGCGCGTCGAAACACGAAATGTGAGGCAACAAGTGCTGCCAACGGCCCACAACGTCTTTTGGCCAACAGTTTAGCTACAGCATTTAATTGGTCAAGAAACGGGTTTTCTCGAGCTGCGATCACAGCGCTTCTCTCTCTTTCCCGCTCTCTCTCGAGAGATTCTTGCTCTCTCTCTGCCTGGATGCGGAGCCAATTAAGCCGCCCTGGCTGTCAGAGTCGCGCCTCCAATTACGAGCGAAGCTGCTGGCCAGGAGAACTATTTGGTAGTAGTAGCATTTAACTAGTCACATCCATCATAACGTTTATCAGCACACATCTTGGCTCATTCTCTCTCCCTATTTCTCTCTCGACTCTCTTTCTCTCTCAGTGTCTAACTCAGATTCCAGCGACTTGGCGAGATTTCTTTGTGTGCGTTGTTTTTGTAATTAATTGCGGTAATAAAATGTGCGCATCGTTAAATTTTCAAAATGTATTTCTTCTGTTAGTCTTCATGCTGTTGTTGTTGTTGTTGTTAATTCTACTGTTGTTGTTCGTTGTTTGTTGTTTGTTGTTATTGTCTGGGGCATGTGTGAATCTTACGCTTATGCACATCCATTTCACCTGGACCCCCTTAAAGGCGCTTACCTGTAGCTCACCTCATTATGGGCTTGTGAAGGGAGGAGGGTGTGGTAGGGGAGCAGGAGTTGAGGGGGTGAGGTAGAGGCACAGAGAACTAGGCAGCAATGACATAATCAGTTGTCCAGGCTTATGTAATGGCCCCAGCAGGAGCTACTGTGCGTGGCAGTTCAGGTTAGACTATTCGTAACTATGATTTGAAATTTATAGTTTTGGATAGGAATTTTTTTTTAGAATGCAGAATGTTAACCCAAGAATTTCTCAGATGTTTGCTTAGGTTACTTTAGACGGTTGTTGGCCAATAAAGTCAATGCACTTAGGCCAGAACGGACCATTTATCTTACCGTATTCGATCACTATTTCGTTTTCCTAACACAAGTTGATTCAAATTTATTCCTTTATTTCTCAACCCTAGATTTGATGAGTCGACTAGAAAAGGATCTTCCCAGGGCTCTTAATCTCTTGCGGTCTAGTGCCCGTCTGGCACACCTTCTGCCGAAATTGTTGTAGGGAATGAATAGATGAGCAATAATATATTAATTAGAAGGAACTCGTATATTAAAGTTCCGATTTTTCTTTATAATTTAGTGATTTTATAAAATGAATTGCATCAAATAGATATAAATGTATTATTGTTCTTTTATTCACAGTATATATAAATTAAACATGACCTTTACCGGGTTGAGCTTTCTATGGAATATAAGATGCATTTTGTTAGTCAACAACTTGAGAACTCATCGTCACATTTTCCCCTTTGCTGCTGTTGAAGTCCAGCAACTTTTAGGCAACTGTTGCGGGTTGCTCAAACGATTGCAATCCAGATGCTTAAGTATATATATCCAGCTTGGCACCGATCTGCATAGCATCAGTAGCGCCCATAAAAATGTGCAAAACAAAACGCCCAACTTGATTTGTATGAAGCGAAAGGCACATAAATCTAAAGGACATACAAACAAAATTCAAGGAACCGCTCGATTTATTTGTATGTATATGTAAATGAAGTGGTATGCACTTACAGCGAGATGGAGAGAGAGAGGGAGGAGGGGAGTGAGAGAGCGAGAGCAGCCAATTGCAGAGCATCCAATTAGAGTAGAGCTAGCAGGTCTTCCATCTAATGTAAGCAGATCTCGTACACGATTTGTCTGGGCTCGCTTACAAAGCGATCCAAATCGGTTGCCAACGGTGGCAGTTGAACGTTAACCGATCTGAGGCGATCCTAGACTGATGGATGGGATTGTGCTGTCGACAAGTGTGAGTGAGCGCGCTGATCTGCATAAATTATAATTATCTAAACGAAAACTATGTGCTTCCACTCGAGAGGCAGAGAGTGGAATGGGGCGGGAATGAGACGAAAACTTGTTCATTTTTTTCGTGGAATTCCGCACAATGATGATCATTTACATATGCGAGCGAAAGAAACTTTAAATTTTAATTACACTCACTAAATCATCGAGACGACCCAAGCCAAGGTTCTCGAGTTGCTGTATTTTTTGGTCGCATGACTAATGTTTATTAGCTGCTAATGGTTTGTTTTACAAAAGCTACGTGGCTCGCTCCGAGCCTGAAGCCGGCCGAGCCTGGAGTATGGAGTATGGAGTTGGAGCATGGAGTATGGAGTATGGAGTTTGGGAGTCTGGAGTCGCCCCAACTCCAAACACACACAGAGACAAGACAACAAACTGTTTCACCCGTTGACATTTTGACAAATTCCCAGCTGCTCACTACCATCATTTCGGGGGGGTTAACGGAAAGGGGAAGGTGCTTCAAACGGGGCTCCAATGTAAGCTGATACCTATCTCAGATGCTTATATCTTTTCATGTGTGTGTGTGTGTTTGTGTGTGTGTTTGCCTGCCTGCCTTACTGCCATCATCTTTCTCGCTCGCTCTCTCCGTCCTTTATGCTGTTCTGCGTTCACACTATTAATTTTCCGCTCGTTTTTCGCCTCACCTGTGTTGTTGTGTTTGATGTGGTCATTGTCATCGCTGCTGCTGCTGCTCCTCTTCTTCTTCTTGTTGTTGCTGTTGTTGTAGATCCATGGGGTGGTCGGCATTTATCAGATTTTGTGTGCGCTTAAACTCTTTTCACTTTGTTTGAACCTTTAATGTCATGTGTTATCGGTTAATGATCAGCCGTTGCCAAGTGATTTTATGTCAGCGGGTGATCACCGATCACCCATTCGCTTGTATTGTTCTTCTTTTGCTCTCTCTCCCTCTCTTTTTCTCTCCCTCTCTCTCTCTATCTGTCGCTCTCTTGGATTTTAATGTGTAGCTTGACAAATGTGTTGATTTGCGAAAAGGTTTTTGAACGCGGTTGCCTTTAATTTAATGAGCAGCTTTCAGCATTAACGAGAATACCTTAATGATTTTTTTGCAATAAACTCTTAAAGAAACATAATAGCCTTATATATAAATAAATATTTAAAATATTCGTAAAATCACATTTTCCGTCCTTAAAGATTGTTTTTAAATATAACTCTATAATTCTTTTAATATAATGTAAATAATGTAAATGACGAAATAACTTGATTTACAATACAATGCATTTGAATATATTTAATATAAAAGTAGTCTTAATAACTTATAAACTAAACTCTAATCGTTAAAATATATCTTTTACATGAATTTCGTATTTTATTTTTCTAAATTCCAAGTAAAAAAACGATCTCTTCATAATACATATTTGCTTAAAGACAATCTTCAATCTTTACGCTGTGTTTAGTGTCAGCTGTGTGATATATGAGATCTTCTTTTAAAAGACTTCGATTAAAAGATCTTAACTTAGTCTTCTAGCGGAAAACTTCAAATGACTGCCACTTTCCCAAAACGGTAGAGTTACATTCCTTAAAACCCATGCAAATTCCCCAAACGCCCACAACTGGTAAACAGATTTTTATGTTGCTGTCAACAATGCCATAAAACATAAAAATAATCAAAACATACAAACACCCTGCAAGTTCGAAGTGTATCTGGCAATGCGTGCGGAACCATTTAGGAGGTGTTATACTATTGTGTGTGACATATAATTTATACACATCTAAAATAAAGAAGAAAAAAAAACAGACAAAGACACGTTAACAATAACATACAGGCCAACAAAGCGATATTCATAAATTATATATATATATATATGTATACAGCTCAAACTGTATATAGGTGTGTGTATAGTATGCTCGGCGAGTCATGTTGTAGATCACAATCATTTCAATTAATTCGAATATAAAATACGAAAATACGCTCGAAATGAGGCAGACGGACTGCTTCGCAAAATCAACGGAGTGCTCAAATATATCAAATTTCAATATAAATGAGCCACATGCATAAATCAAGAGGAACCCCCCAACGACAGGCACGATCCACGTTCCGACCGAACGAAAGTGTATAAAAACACACACGCACAACGCACTGAAATGGACCGAACACCAAACACAGAAACCGACCCGTCTAAACTCTATTTTAATGCATCCTAAAAACAACACCCAACATTTAACGATCTGACGAATAGCTGTCAATTCTCCCACTACTTCAGGCCCCCCCGTCTTCCTCAACACTCAACACGCTCGCCAAGCAACTTTCTTTGCCTGTAAAATGTGATTTATTTTATTTTTACAATTCGACCAAAAAAAAAAAAAAAACGAAAATAAATAATACTAACTTTAATTCGACGTTAATTATGCTAATGAAAACACATTTAGAATGCAAGAATTAAAATCAAATTTTTCAATTTAAATTCGATCGCATCGCATGGACCATTTTTATCGAAAAACACATTTCATTGGAATCGCGATCGACACTCTGAACTCATGCGAGTGCGAGGGAGCTGGCATGCGAGTTAGGATCTTGTTTGCTTATTGAGAAATTTAATGGAGCGCCCCATAAATCCCCCACATACAAAGTATGTTAAGATGTCGACAAACGTAGGCCAGTTTTTAGTATTCCAGTTGTGCTTGTTGTTGTTGTTATTGTTGTTGTTGTTGTTGTTGTTGTTGGTGCTCTTGTTGCTTGTGCGCCAGCAAATGAGCGATTAAATACAAATTTTTATTTACATAAAACCTTATGCACCACTGGAAAAAAAACTAGCTACTGACAAAAGATTGTGAATATTCAGTGAGTAAAGCAAACTTTTGCAATTTACGATTATAAACGTAATTTCTGAGTACAAATATAAAGTCTTAGTCAAGCCCGTTGAGGAAACTAGCTAAAATTAAATTATAACGATTATTTTGTATTGTTGACCATAAGGATCAAGATTCCTTAAGATCTTCAACTATTTTCCACCTTACCTTTGCTTCAGGTTCGTGTCAATAATCTTATATTGTATATCTTTTTATTGCATATACAACACAACTAAATAATTGATTTATAAAACAATCTTAACTTTAATATATACTTGGTTTTAATGAATGAAATTTGTATTTATTTATAATTTTAAGATTCTGAAAAGTGGTCCAAACAAAAAATTATATTTTCTAACAATTTATTTATTTACTTCTATTAATTCATACATATTTCAGTCATTCATTCTATAAATGTTTATTTATTTTTTATTGATTTTATTTATTAATGTTTTTAATTCTTATAATTTGTTTTTGATGACCGAACGGCTTTAGTACACACAATACTATATGATTTTGTGTGTGTACAAATTTGAGAACATGTAAAAATTGTTGTCAGTGTAATGCATCTGATGTGTCGACGCAACGTCTCTTGAATACTTATGAAGCAAGGTAAAAGGCTACCCAAAACTTTTTGCGCTGCGGCACTTGAATCGCTTTAATGCTCGCCACATTTAAATGCGCTACATTCTCATTAAGATCTCGTATGAACACTGAGTATTCGAAATGTACGATGTGGATATATCTTGGTTTATATGAGCCAGCTGTTTGCTTGTCTTCCTGTCTGCTGCTGTTGTTGCTTTTGCTGCTGCGGAGCGAAATCAATCAAATTTAACGATGTGGTGACTTGGCATGCCTCTGCCCCCCAACTCTAACTCTTTCACTCCCAGTGAAGGCAACATTCGCCATCAATGGGGCTACACATTAAGCGATGCTTTTGGTGTTGGTTTATTGTCTTTTGTGTTGACTTTGAAGTTGCCGCCCGAGCGAACTCGCAAATTTGCATAATTTAATTATGAGTTCTTTCTCTCTGTCTGTATGTGTGTGGCCACTATTTGGGTGGCACAATCGCGATAAGTTGTATGGCCATTTCTAGGCGATTTATGGGTTGTGTATCGCCAAACATCGGGAAGTGGTTGTCGCCGTTGTCTCCTTAATATTTCTGAGTAATGCGTTCCCCTCCTGCCTCGCTCTAGCGTATATCCCAAATAGATGCTCCCAGCCAGATAAAATAGGCAATTTTCACACAATTAAAGCCAGATTGTATTTTTCATTCATAACAAGTTTTTACGATCGGAGTTTATGAGTTGCTGCCTGTAAAAGGATGCTCTGTGTGCATTGTGTGATCTTCACTTATCAATTTTCACTTTTTCTTTCGTCTGCTAATCGGCGCTCATAAATCTTTAGAGCAACCCATTTTGCTTTTTCATAACTTTTCATTTAATAAACTCTAGCGACCGTCGGCCAAGCCACATACTTGCCAGCAAATCCCAAGCGGCCAGTTAACTAATTATCTAAATGACAATTATTATTAAAGTGCGAGTGGAGAGGAGCATAAAACAAAAAAAAAAACAGTTCCTCAAGACATGACACAATGGCCCACAATTATCACAAATGACCATAATTATTATCAACAGATTATAAAAAAAGAGTAGTAAATGGCAGTAAAAGGATCATAAAAACATTGTCTTCTCAGTAGCATCGGATATGTCTTTAATGAGGCCCAGGAAGTGTACACACTCGGAAAAGCAAAAGAAAAAACTTTGTATTATCTGTAAGAGGTAGTTTAAGTGTAAGCACAAACCAAAATTAATTGAAAATGCAGCGTACACTCGAAAAAAAATGGTTGTACAGGAGAAAAAATTTTGAAGAACTTTTGGTATGACTGATTTTTTATTTTATTACATTTTTATTTAAGTTTTTCTTATTTAAAATATTAACTTGTAATAACATACAGTTTAAATAAATTTAATTATTAAAAAGCGAAGAAAAACATTATAAAATAAAAGTTTAAGTGTTGTAAATGTGGAAAGTCTTTAAAAACACTGAAGTTATGTAAATTTATATATTTTATTTAATATTAATTTTGATAAGTAAGTCAATGAACAAAGCGCCAAGGGCAATGTTTTATTACAATCTGCCAAGATTTATATAACATTTCATCTTTTCTTCATTACAAAAATATATTTATTTAAAGTGATCTTTTATTAGCTTATTTATATACCAGTAATTAAGTATTAAATAAATAAACCTAAGCCATTTTGCACACCTATGAAAAACAACTTTTTAAGCAATTATGTGCGATCTGTGTTGTTTTTTAAGTTGCACTGCGATGGCAGCTTGGCCTTGCCATGTGATTGACATGAAAATGCTTAAAGTTTACCTTAAAACAATGATAGAAATGTTGCTTGGATGTGCCTCGTATTTGGTTGGGATTAGAGTTGGGGCACAGTCAGGTTGAAGCGGACCAACCAACACCTGTCTTCCATTGCGGCGGCATTTGGTTGTTGTTAGCTTGTTCATTAAAAGCTCGGCTTCTGTGTAAAACATTTTTTAATAAATATTATAAAATGGGAGCTGCACAAAAACCAAAATCGTTCACAAGAAAAACAATTAAACTAAACAAAGAAAAAACCAGAGCTACGCAGCTAAAGACCCTAAAAAATGTCAACTGCCGCTCACCGCTCAACTGACAACTGGCAACGGGCAGCGGGCAGCGGGCAACGGGCAACCGGCAATAGTTGGGAGTCTGTGGCCTGGGTGCCACATCGGCTACACAGACCTAGAAATCTCGCATCTCGGGGCGCTCACATTTGTCCAGCGGCGGTCCTCACTCTTGTCGGCTGTCATAAAACAATTAAGTTTAATTTTGTCACCGTGCCCACCAGAGGCCCCCAGCTGAGCCCATGGCTCAAATCACAGAGGCTGTGAGGCATCAGGCTCAGTCTGTTGCACGTAATTAACGCATGCTTTTTAGTTGTTCGCTGTCGCTGTTGCTGTTTGTTAATTGTGCACCTGTTGCCGCCTTTTCTGTCCATTGCAGTCACATAGACAACAAATTGCATGCCACAGATGCCCAGAGCAGCTTGCGAAATCGGCTAATGGGTTTTACTTGAATTTTTATGCAGCCCAAAGACAACGCAATATTTTCATATATTTATAGAGATTTTAAGTGACGATTTCACTATCCACCTACTCGGTACGAATCCTTTAATAAAAAAAGAATCTAATCCGTTCCTTTAAATATCTTAAACATTTATAGTCCACTCTATTGTCGCAGGCGAGTTTTGAGCATGTAAATGAAATTATTTACTCAGTTTTTCTTTCGGAATCGGAATGGAATCGTTTTGCAGTATACAATACGGATTCAATCATGAACGTGAGCTAATGGAAGTCACAAGTTATGCTATAATTTTTATAGCTATGCCATGTCTATTGATATCCAAAATTACCACAATTCCACAGCATTTACAACTGACCCGCGTCTTGCGTAGTTGAAAGCTGAAAATCTGGGGAATTCGAGCTTTATACAGTTGGTAGCTTTAGTTCCGGCTACTCATGCGGCTCATCTTAAATAACTAAGTCAAACAAATTGAATCATAAAACACAGCACTCGAGTATGGTGCTAATTATACGTCACTCGGGCGCCAGAAAATCCCAACTTAACAACGAAAGCGCATTGTCTACAAACAGACCATGGGCTATGTTTATGGGAGAGAAAGAGACAGAGACAGAGAGAGAGAAAGAGAGAGGGAGGAGATAGAGAGAGGATGGGCTATCACAGCACCCACAACAAACGGTAGCCTCTTCGATCAAATGAAATATTGCTACACAATATACGTTTTGTGGTCTTTTTTATGGCCACGCTAATGAAAATATCTGGCAAGTGGCGAAGGGTTGCATGGTGGAGGGGTGGAGGGGAGTGAGCTGCCCAATACAACGCATTGTTGAGCCAACTAACTCCGCGCGGCTGTAAAACATAAATAAATAAATTCAAGACTCGTGACATTTGTAAATTATTTTAGCAAATCAATAAACCCAATTTCACGGCTAGCACTTCAATCGCATCGCTGCGAGTTATGTGATAATTGACAACTAATTGCGCAAGTCCATTCTCCGACCCGCCAGACATACCCAGGACGGCAAACGCTGACGTTCGTCCATCATCAACAATTTCTTGCCCTTTATTTATTTATTTTTTTTTTTTGTCTGTTCCGCATTTTTGCACAGGCGCCCGCGTTGCGGTTCGGGCTCGGATTCGGATTCTCCCCAGCTGCTGGCCGTCGCCTCTTTGATTGATGGCGAAAATGTAACCGTCACTGGTTACATGTGGCTGCCGACTACTGACTACTGACTACTGGCTGGGGAACTCACCTGGGTACTGCTCTGGTCACACACAGACGAACGGTGGTCCATTCCGGATGTGGTGTGCCGTGAGGATGTTGACGTTTAACTGTTTGCCGCTAATTGGCCGATTTTTGCTTTATGCTACCTTTTGACAAATGACAAACCATCCAATGAGATATTGTCGTACATTTAACTGGCATTTGGACGACGACGACCACAAGTCTAATAAACGCACTGCGGTGGGGCCAACTATTATCCAGTTGCGCTTCCTATATTCCACATAGCGGTAAAAGAGGTATGACTACATTTCGAAAATTCCTTAAACACTCTTATCTAAATGTTTATCGAAGGAAATTGTAGGTCACATTATGTCATAGAAATTATCAGCTAAATATATACAAGCTAATACATGCTATCAATAAGTTTAATCAACTATATTTTTATTTATAGAAGTTAAATCAAGAATGTTTTATTTTTCTTGAATTTCGTAAAATAATTTGATGAAAGATAAACTTAAAATTTTTGTTTGGCTCATGGCAATATTTATTTATCCCCGCATTGCAAATTTAAATAATCATTTATCCGTTTTTTAAAAAAAGAAAACTATTCGCCTTATTTTAGTATGCTACTTAATAAAGAAAGTAGAAAAAAAAATATATAAATTAAGTTTTCAATTAACATGCGATGTATTATTTCAAATATTCAAATATATAAATGTTCAAAATTCCATCGCCAAATGAAAACTGACAGCAAGCATTTGTTCAAAGGCAAATAGGTATTTAGTATTATATCATTAATAATCCACTGATTCAAGTATTTATTTCCCCAACTGAAAACGACTTTTCAAAAGCTGCGAGTAAAATGGAACTTGTTTGACTTAAAGTCTAAAAGGGTAGAATAAAGAATTCTTTTATGTGTAATTAAAGTTAATTGAATTAAACAGCCAACAAAAAAAAAACCCCCACCATAGAAAAAGCAAATACACACATTGATAAGTACGAGTCAAGACCTGTTCATAGCTTTAAAAAGTTGAACACTCATCTGGCGACAATTTATGAGACACTTTTTTTTTACATTTTGCTTTATACTCTTTTCTGAGATAGTATTATTTCGATACAGCAAAATATATCAAAGATAATAAATTAAAAATAAAAATGTTTCTTACTTTATTTTAAATTTTTAAGAAATACCTTTTTGTACGCAAAAATAACTACTGCTAAAAAATATTGTTTTATTATACAAATAATTTTTTGAGTAATTTTTAATTTTTCATATCCTTTACTAATAATTTCAAATTGATTTTACCGATTTTATGCAATTTATTGTGAGAAAGAAAACAAGAAATTTAAAGAAAATGTAAGGAAATTAAACAAGGTAATTATTTGAATGAGAATTTAATGAGAACCTGCAAATAAGGGTAGTTAATGTTCGTCAGATAACCACTAAACTAAACCACTGTTATTTCTGGTTATTATTATTTTGTGTGGCATTCGTATAACCAAAACGTCTGTTTAGCTGAGTTAAGATCTTCATTTGAAAAGCGCACGCTGAAAATTGTGAGCAATTTTGATGAAAATAATTGGCCAGATGTGAGCTGTGGGCGACAGCCGGTGGAACGATGGGACAACGGGGCGATTGGACGATGACGATCCAATTAAGGCGGCGACAAAATGCGTACGTGTTCATAAATATTGTCAATTAGCGGTGCTTGAGCCCAACGATGGCAGCCGAACGGCTAATTGCGAACGAACCTTGGCTAACAAACAAACACACATACAAACACACAGGAACAACAAGTTACGCAACGTTCATAGCAGCCACAGGTCGAAGTGACATCGACAGCGACTCATCAATGGATGGATGGGGATTGAGTTACATTTACGAGCTCCAGTTGTGGCACAGTTTGCCCCGTTGGCGGCAGTTTGATTGATCAAACGGTGACAATATGGCACTTACGGGTGCGATCAACCAGCAACAGCTGCTCCCCCTCTCAGCCTTCCCCGCCTCCTCTCCCCCACTCTGCCTCTCTCGCTCATTATTTTATAAAGCGTGCGGACTGCATAGCAAAGCGTTGCCATTACCAGCATGCCGCTTGATTAGACCAGAGCATGTCGTCTTCCCTCAAGTGGCCAAGTGGCCAAGTGGCCACTCTTTGCAATTTTGATGGTCTCCTTAATTCACAGGCATTTTCCATTGGGTGTCGTTCTGTTATTGTGTAATCCTTTAGTTAATTAAATTAATTAAATGAGCGCATTGGCACTTCAGGGATTTCGACAGCGTGTGAGTTATGTATGTGAAGAGTGCATAAAGTGGAGATCACTTCCACTATTGTTGTTGTGCTAAAAAGTTAAGAGATTTCTCTACATTTAGCTGCTTTCAATTCGTCGAAATTTAGGCAATACTCTTATGCGTTAATTTAAGAGAATTCCACTAAAGCAAAAGATATTAAGCAATATTACGATCGATAGGAGATAAGATAAAGTTTTGCACGATTGTAGGAAACTTTTTTCGTCTAATCATACTAACAGGCTAAATAAAAGTCGAAATACAATTTTATTAAAAATGCCTTCAGCTTTTTTTTTAGTGAAAGTTTAAATTTATAGAAAAACCCAATGCCAAGCAGAGTATCCCTTTTATGTAAACGTAAGTTGTTTTTTCGTTAAGCGATGAGGAAAGATATAAAATATAAAATAAAAAAATTAAAATTAAATTATATGTTATGAAAGAAATTAAATTAAAAATTTGAAATGAAAGAAAAAATAAAAAAGGAAATTATTACATAAATCAACTTAAATAAACAAATAAACATTATAACAGCATTTGGCATTTATTCACTACAAAAATAAAAAAAATCAAATAAATATAAGTCTTATGAATATTCACTTAAACTTGACAGAGAACCGAGAACCAAGTTGGCAACATAACCAAAATATCTGCGGACAGAAAATACTCTGATATTGGGTTGATATTCGATGATATTGGCTGTCTTCAAAATAATAGTCGATGGAGACATTTGGAGCGTTGAAGCGGCGCATGTATAGGTTTATCTCGAGTTTAAAAAACAACTGATTTCCTTGTTGCTGATTAATACCAGTAGTAGTTTATATGCTGACTGACCTTAATAACGTGGAGCTGATCAAATCTGTTGGTTTCATTTCCTAGGCAGCAACTAATTGTTGCCTAATTAGAGCACACCCAAGACGCCAAGACATTTGGATCTCTAGGCCAAATCTTGGGGAGCGGCAACAAGTTCAAGTCACACAGAGCTTCCGTTTAATTTGCTTATACGAGTAACGTATCGATCTCTTTTAGCCGACACTGTGAGCGGCCTGGGAACGGCTGCCCTAAGTACATTTCGTTTGAAATTCAATTAAAAGATCTCATTTGACCTTTAAACGTTTCATTCTCGAACGGTAGACGCAATCCACAGGTGGCACATTAAAGCGATTTCTCAGCTACTTTTCGACTACTGCATGGGCAGCCAGTCAGCCAGTCAGTCAGTCAGTCAGTCAGTCTGTCGGTTTTATTATCGCTGCGGATGAACGAAAATTTAAATTATAAGGCAATTAAAGAGCACAAATAACAAACTAAAATAACAAATAAGACAATCGAAAAAGAACTTACAAGAATGTTAGATACCCTTTATTTAACTTTAATTTTTCTGTTTGTTATTGTTGTCTGATCTACCAGAAATGCAGAAAAATATTTAAGTATATTTAAATTTTTGCTTTCTTTAAAGTTTGACTGAAGCAGATGTGATTTTCATTCAATTGTAATAGATCTAATGCTTCTGGAAGCAGCCGATTTTGTGTACCTTTTTTTTATAATTTGTTAATGGGTACAGAATAAAAAAATTCAAAGGCAACAATTGCCGTCGAAACGGCAAGTTGTATGGCCGGGCTCGCATGGTGCGGGGTGGTTGGTAAGGAAGGTAATTAAATGTAATTAATTTTCACATGCCACAAAATTAAATGCATTTAAATCGGAGCTCAAATGCGGAGAGTGTGAGCTTTATAAATAGCGAATGGCTTAATAGCCCGACGTTTTTTAAAAGCGATTTAAAAAGTTTCATTAAGATAAAAACAAAGCAACAACAACAACAACAACAACAACAACCGCTCTGTGTATGAGCAATTCAACAACAACAGTCAGAAATAAGAGTTATTGCAATTTTAATTTTTAATTTTAATTTCATGTCGACTATGACGACAGGTGAATAAACCGTGGGTCACGACGACCAAAAACAAAAAATAACTTTAAGCCAACATTTGGGCCATTTACCGTTGCGCCCTCGAGGCGTGGCCATGTTTCATTTTTGAGGGCAACATTAGTTGCCGGCTTGCTGTTGTTGCTACTGAAGCTAATGCTGTAGCTTTAGCTGATGCTGTTGCTGATGCTGTGGCTCTATACGATCATCATCATTGCTATCTCGCTCACTCGCTTAACGACCACAAAATTCAACCGAAAAAATGGCGTTTAACTGTAACTGGGCAATGTGAAACATTTTCGGGTCAGGTGCTGCCAACGAGATTTCACCAAACAGCCAACGCCCCACAGTTTTCATTATCTTACGGTAATATCGCTCATAAAGCTCTGACTTTAGTTGCTTTTGATGTTTCATCATCAGCATCATTATGATCATGATCATAATCATTTGGTCAGCCTTCGGTCATCATGTGCTGATCTCTAGACCCATATGTATGTACATTCATATAGCAACTCCAGCTCGTTATGGTTTCCTACATGGCTTGTCGTTGCTTGGCCTGCTTGGTAATTTCTACACGGTCGCCTTTTGCTGTTTCTTTGTTTTATTTTTGGTGTTACTTTTTCGTTTGGTTATTGCGCAGATTAATCTTAGAGTTTGCTCTTTTGATTGGTCCGTTGTGTATAGTTTTTTTGTTTTATTTTTCTTCTCTTTTATTTTTGTTCCCCGTCGTTTGTTTTGGTGGGTCAACCGTTTGTTGCAATTTCCGGTGAACTTAAAATGAATTTGCCATTTGTGTCGGCTTAAATCAAATATAATTCCGAGCCGCTGGGAAGAACGTAAAGCTTTGGCATTTAAGTCGAAGCAATACGATTTTGTGAACGGCAACAATTGTAAAAGTAATTTTGGAAAGGCTCCTAGTTAAATTTGACCGAAACACTTTCTTATATTTTTTTGAAATCACATTTCTTGAGTTTTCTTATAACTAATAACTAAACTTCGTATTAACATATAAGAATGTGAAAGTCCCTATGGATTTTTAATAATAAAATAATTTTTAAAAGCACAAATAGTAAATTATTTCATAAATATAACTTCTTTAGGACATTTTTGAAATAGGAACACAAAAATATGGTAAAAGAAATTGTGTAATTTTGCGAATTTTATAACAATTCAACCAATCCCAAAACAAAAAATAAATTTTACACCAAACTCGAATCCATCATCTAAATTAAATATAGGTGCGATTTTCATTTGAATATTTTGAATAAATTAATAAAATAAAAATAAAGATTTACATTTCAACATTTGGAAATATTTTATATAATTAGGAAATATATTTCAGCATAATAGGAAAACACTTTCTACTTTATTTTTGAGGCTATTTTTTAAATTTCACGCCGATTTTTTTTCTGAGTGCAGTACCTAAAACATCTATTGGTAGCTCTGATGTCGCTTGAACCCCCTGTAAAATTCCGATGCTCAAACGGACAACTGTTGTTAATTATCAACTCAAAGAGATAAAACTGCGATTAATGACAACTTATAAAAAATACGCATTATACGTTGAAGCATCCATGGGTCAAGGATAATGATTATGGGCCAGTTGAAAGTTTCCAAGGGCGTAGCCACAACAATAATTTGATTACACACGCACCACGGCAACGGTTTAATCATTACGTTTAAATCTAATAGAGCATCGTAGTACGAGTGCATATGTCTGAACAAGTGTTCATTTATTATCTGTTTGCAGTTTTTATTATTTTTGTGCAACAACATTTCTCATTTTGTTTTATAGTCAAGCAGAATATGCTACAGGTGGGGTGGGGAGCTGAATGCGAACACAGGGGTCAAACTTGCACACTTGAGGCACTCTCATCAACAGGAACATCAACAGCAACAGCAACACATGTCATTGTTACAGGTGAGTTGTCCGCCTGTTGCTGATTTAAATATGTTGATAACACAACGCGATCTCTGCTGCAGCCCGTCGAGTGCCAGGCAATGCCCCCAGATCCAGTCACAGTGCCCGATCCCAGCTCCAGCCCGATTCCATTTCGAGCGCCTGACAAAACGCACTCCGCACGTACGGCTAATTAGCTCGCGCTTTAAAACCCCCAACAGCCAGGCGGGCAAGCGCACGAGTCGACGTCCATTAAAAAATACATATATATATACCTATATGTAGTGGTAAGTACGTAGGCATACATATACAATGCACATTACGGGATGAGTTAGTGCGTCCACTCAATGGCATGCTTGTTATGCCTGTGACAGATACTTGCCACATGCACTCTTAATTTTGGTTTTAAAAACTTTTGAAAAATAATCTATGATCTGTGGACTCAACTACCTAGATTAAAAAGTAGCTGAATGAAAAATCTATTATTTTGGGTACTCCTCTCTTGCTGAGGTGCTGAGAACATTTAACCGAAGGCATCGCGACGAAACTTTCCTTATTGTCTGCTTAGTGACTCAGCACAGCAAACAGGATCCCAACATAAACTAAAACATGCTTTGAACAGCAATGCCAGCTGCATATATGATGTAGATATGTATTTTGTTACTCAGCACTCATTTTAATGCGTATGTCATGCATATCAGTCGGCCCATTTATTTGTTTGACAAACTAAATTTTTCAATTTCGGCCAAGCAAAAAAAATCATGTAATTCGACATAATCTATCATTTACTGCAAATGTTATTTATCTATGCTGTGTGCTTTTGGAAACTAATACCAGGAACTATAAGAAATATGGACAGTAAAACGCCTTTCTGAGCTTTTCGAAATATTAAATATCTTGAGATGGTGGAATTATGATTCTTTAGGGATATTTAAAGTTATCATATTATGAATATACAACAATAATAATAAGTTGTTAGTTTTAACTTGAAGAAACTGTGTAAAATAAATTATTGAGCACATTTATAATTGTAATTTTATGATTTTCTTAAATGACATTGTGACTTGCGCAGTTAATTGTGAACATAGTTGAAACGTGGATAAGAAAAAGAATAAA
This sequence comes from Drosophila paracracens, assembly GCA_035044025.1. NCBI lineage: Eukaryota > Metazoa > Arthropoda > Insecta > Diptera > Drosophilidae > Drosophila > Drosophila paracracens. The sequence goes on from JAWNMN010000398.1 coordinate 2,865,939, forward strand.
ACTTATTAAACAAAAAATATACAAATTTAACTACTCGATTTTATTAATTTATTTTTCAACAAATATTTACCCTTTTTTAAATATTGTATTCTTGCCACAATTTATACCATTTTTCTTCTATTTTTTTCTCATTCCATATGCATACAATAACTACGTCTTTCATCGGCATAATCTTATGATCCAATTTCTGTTTATAAATTATAATTATTATATTTCAATTCATTAGACTTTAATCACCAATGCTTTTTCGATTATACTTTACCTTGGAATTTGATTTAAAGGTTTCCCAAATCTAAGCCTCGTTATTTAATCATTCATTATAACATTATTTAAGCTCAAGAATTTCATCTTCATTTTTAAGGCGTACTTATCCCAATCTGTTTTGTAATTCTGTCACATTTTTGAAGTATTAGCGCCTCCTCAAATTATACTACAGTTTCCTGAGTCGATTGGCTGCTCTGTAAGATAAATAAACAGCCGAAAAGAAGACCACATAAAAAAGGTTTTTTTTTTCAAATATTTTGTCAAATATATTACTTAATTCGTTTCCAACACAAAGTCATATATAATTTTAATTATTTTGTATTTTGTGTAAATTTCTCGTTGACACTTAAATGCTAAATATTATGTACAAATATCCATCGGTAGAGTTTTGTGTGTGATTTTTATGTCTTTTTTTATACGTGTACAGCCTAAACACTATAAATACTCGTGATTTGCTCAAGCAGTAAACAAATTAAAAATAGTTATACAAAGCGTTATGCAACATTTTTACTGTATTCGAATTCTTGTAAATATAAATTTTTATTTCCATTTTGAAGCGAGTGCGGCGATTTATCCATGTAATATTCCCGACTTTTTCCCCCTCTCACTTTGTCTGCCTCTGTAAATATATATAGATGGAAGGAACAATGGACGACATATGCGAACACAGTTTTGTCGTTGTATAAGTGAGTGAGTGTGAGTCTTTTAACTGCTTAAAATACCAAAGACTACTGCAATGGGTACCGAAAGCAAATACACATTAGTGTACTTAACTGAATGGCCAAAGGCGTGCTTTTAATAATGTTTAGGATTAAGAATCATATTAAATTAAGTAGTAGTACGTAAGATAAGAAAACACTCATTGCAGCACACTTTTAAGTACGTATGTCTTATTTTAAATATCAGTAATATATAATCACTAACTGGCAACATAAATGCAAAACGTAACATCAACTTTTAACACATTGCTTTTTTCTTTTGTTTTTGTTTTTAACTTTTTAGCTCTATGCTAATAACATTAACTACTCAAAAAACATTTAACGACTAAAACGCTAAACAAAATTCGTTTTATATTTCATTTGACTAACATTTATGCGATTTGCGAGTTTGATGGAGAAAATATTTTAAGCGACTCAAGCCCTCAAACTTTTCGATTGTGATTTTAGCCATTTAATGAAATATTTATGTTTTTAATGTAATTAGTTGTTATTGTGAGTGATTATTACTAAATATGTATAGGTTATTTAGTTGCTTCCAACTCTGGACAAGACACACATTCAGCAAATTGCTCATATCATCAATTAAGGTTATGGTTCTTTTTAGGTTTTTTTTTTTTAGAGAAAGATCATTAAAAGTGGATCAGATGAGGCTGTGCATAGAAAAAACTATTTACAATGTGCGCTGGGATTATATAAGTTTTAGTTTTAGTTGTTTTTTTTTTTGTCTTGAGTTAAGCTTAGTTATCCGTTTGATAATGCTGCTGTTGCTGTTGATGATGCTGCTGCTGCTGCTGTTGATGATGATAAAGAGAAGAAGTTGCTTGTGACGATGAGGTCGATGTTGTTGCTGTTGTTGCAGCCTTGATCGCTGGCATAATATCCTCAATTTGAATTAGATGTTCGATGGGTATTAAGGATAATTCACCGCCTACTGGCTGGGGCATGGGCAGCTTGGCCAGAGCCTGAAAAATGCAAATAAGACAAGTACATATAGGGTATATTGGAGTCGTGTCAACTCATCTCGTCTACCTTGGCATGCTCTACGGCAATGGTTGCCGCCTTTTCAGCCTCGCGTTGTCTTCGCTCCTTCAGCTTAAGTGAGAATATGGCCACAGAGCGTGCACTTTTGACCAGCTTCTGTTTAAGCCGCGATTTCTTGGCCGCCAATTCAGCAGCTGTAGAGCAAATATTTGTCAAATCAAGTAAAGGTTTTTTTCTGCTTTGCGCAATTTTTTAGACTCACCCTTTGTTTCGTCGTCTGCACTGGCGGATGCCGCAGATGTGGATGCAGTGACAGCAGCAGCAGCCGCTGCTTGTGCCTGCTCCTGCTCCCGTTCTCGTTCACGTTCTCGTTCTCGTTCCCGTTCTCGTTCGCGTTCCTCCTTCGCCAGCTTCTGCTGCTGCTTGTGCGATGAGCCTGATGAGGAATTCGAAAGAGCGCCGACGCTGGGTCGCGACTGTGAATTGCTGATGCCGCTGCCGCTGGCTGTGGGGCCGGCGCCACTTGGACTAAAAACGCTGCCCCCGCCGCCCGATGAGGATGATGATGAGGCAACAATATGATGTTGTTGTTGCTGCTGCTGCTGTTGCTGAGAGGCTGGCGGTGTGGCCAACATCATGCTGCTCGTTGCGCCCGTCTTAAGCGCAACATTGCTCCACGATGGCGCTGGCTTTAAAATGTCGGGGTTGTCTGCTGCACTGCTGCCGAGTTCCTTGTGATTAGATATGGGGAGGGTATACAGAATTAAGTTAATCGACCTGCTAGCTAACTGTATGCATTCTACACACAAACACACACTTAAAGCTTGTCACATGCACATGTTGATAATGGGTTTGTGAGTGTGTTTGAAGCCAGCGTGAAATTGGTTATACATATGAGTGAGATCAAGCAATTGCCATGCCGAGAAGTTTGAGCCTTTAAGATGATTGTTATTAGGTATATTTCAGTTGCCTCAATAGATCTTAACTACACACAGAACGCAGCCTTAGTTGCAACGCAAACATTTAAATTGAGTATATTGAGAACATTATATTTATATAGATGTATATGGATATATGGTGGGTATATAAGGCACTGTCAAAACCCACATAGATTAACACATATTTAATAGGGCTTTATGTCAGTTATCTCTCGACTACCTTGGCAATACAATCTATGCTTCTATGCAGGCTCGTATTATCGTTGACCCTTAAGCGGGACATCCATTCAGGTCCGTGGAGTTTAATGTGTAGTTTATCCTTTAAACAGGAGAATGATGTTAGAGTAACTTCTGGATTGATTTTTGTGTGTTTAATGTATTATCAGTATAACCTATACAATAAATATAGTTCAAACCCATTCTTATCGTTTTTAAGTTTTTTTTTCATTTTCTTTATGAATTCTTCTATCCTGTCGTAAACAGAAAAAAAAATACGTTTATTTTTTAGAGGAACACCTCAGTTTTTATGAAGAGGTTTAGCAGAATGTTGAAAAATTATTTTAATTATTAATAATTCCTAACGTGTACCCATTCAAAATATTCAATAATGGTAAAGGATGGAAGAAAACATTTTCGCCATTAGGTACACATAATCTTAATTTTTGAAGAGTTTTTTTTTTATCGTTTTACCCTTTTTTTGTGCATTTTCCAAAAATAAAATAGGTGTTCTTGTAGCTGAGCTCAGTTTTTGTGTAGACGTGTGATCTAAATTTGGCGAAATTTTTCAAATTAAAAGTCTACGAAACTACTCACAGAGGATGCCACAAATATTGTACTTGGTATTTTGTGGCACAGGTGTCATAGTACTACATACTAGCTGGGTTTATATTTAAGCACCAGGGGTTTCAGCTACACAATAAGGTTCAATCTTAAGTTTTTGTTTATATATCTAGAGATAATACGAAATACAAATGTTGATCTGTGTCTTACGCTCATCTGCAATTGTGTTGCACTCTCCACGGATATTTTACGCATCTTGTTGTACGGCGGAATCTCTGAGATTTTAGATGTCTGTTGTTGTTGCTGCTGCTGCTGCTGCTGCTGTTGCTGGTGGGTTGACTGCTGTTGTAGTTGTTGCAGTTGCAACTGACGCATCGAGGCGCGCTGTGGACTGCTGCCTGTGCTGCTGCCAGTGTGATCAGCCGAATCGCTAGATTTCTTGCGGAACGGCGGTATATCTTGTATAAGCATCGACTGCATTCGCAGCTGAGCGTAGCTGGCAGCGGCAGAGTTCAGGGCTAGTGTGCTAACTGAAGCGCTGTAAGGTGCCATATGAGCAAGCAAGACATAAAATAGATCAAAATAGAATATGATTGGTTTAAAAAGTTGGAGAAAAAGTAGCGGATATTCCAGTAATCGAAATAACTTTATCACTCGATTTAATTTTGACTTATTTGACTTAAGTTCCGGCATTTTTTAATATTTTTTTATTATTGGATTTGCTGGAATACCGCACCATGACATATTATTCACAGCTATATTAACAAAAAAAGAATATATACATATATATATATATATATATATATATATTTATATTTATATATAAAGCGACTTGTAAAGTTACGAGCTATGCCAATGGGAGAAGAGTTTTGCATCACAAATTTTGAATTTCGGAAAGCGAAAAGAACAACAACACACAGCAAAATCGAGCACTAATATCGGTTTTATATTCAGATACATGTGTACACATATACAAATGTTTGTACAGTGTTTGAATTTACTGCTACCGGTGCAGCAAGAGCAAAATGAATATTGCTCTGCTATTGCTACTGCTATTGCTCTTGCAAATCAAGTCAGAGCAGAGCGAAAGAGCAATCAGTTCAGATTTCTGCTATTGCTCCATTCAAGTTCGTAGCAGTAGCAAAAGTAAAACAAAAGATTCGGAAGGAGAGTAACATTTTCAATCACTGTATATATACACATGTGAACATCTAAGTACTGCAACTATAGATTGGTATAGACTAGATTTACCCGCTAGGCAGCTGTTGTTGTTGCATTCTTTGGCTGTGAGATGACAGAGCGCTCAAATTGCGCACCGAACATCCAAGAAATGGCGGTATTTCCGGTATGAAGACAAGCGATTTTTGTCTACAACCTTTACAAGCACTGTGCAAGATTTTTTGTTGGAAAAAATATAAAAGCAATTTGTGTGGGCAAAGTTTATGTATAGGGAATAAAAAACAGTGCCCATTATACAATAAATTAAATAAGAATGAGAATATTTAAATAAACAAGACTTGTTGGAAACTATTTCGAGAACTTTGAACGTGCATCCGAGTTGCACATACATATGTGAGTGTGCCGTGTGTGTGAGTGTGAGTGGCGTGTGTGTTTGCTTATGTATCGTGTGTGTGTGTCTATGTACTTAATTGAGCTGGTGCGTGCAGGATAACTTAGGCTCTGCTATTTTATACTAATTGACTGCCTCACCCATTGCCATCCATATGCAAACTGGTCAGCGAGGCGCCACCGTGCGGCGGCGTCGATTCATGCAGCGGTCGTATGAGTATTGTGCTCGTCTGCAATATTTAAATAAAATGCTTAAATGAATCACTTCCGTTTTAAATGGATGCATTCGCTTTACACGCACCTGCGATGGCGGTGAATCCGGCGAGGAGTCGCGACCCTCATAAATATTAACATCCGCCTCAATGCTGCTCCGCCCGTAGCTGGCAGCCAGCTCGTGGCCATAGAGCAGCATGTTCTCGGCCAGCTGACTCTCCATGGACTGATCGTGTGTGGTGTTCGAGCCCGCGCCCTCCTGCTCCGGCTGTGTGGATGTGGTTGATGGAGGTGTCGGCGGTGTGGGGCGTGGCGAGGTGCCCTTGCATTGCATTTCACGGCGACAGTGCTCGGCCCGAGCTATCTCCGCCGCCAGCCAGGAAGGCAACTCCGGCAGCAGCCAAGTCAACGCCTGCCGTAATCCCAGCATGATGTGCTGCGAACAAAAAAAAAACAAAAACAAAAGGCTAGTTTAGGCAGTTATAGTTGTTGACAGACGGATTAGCGATTCTAGTCAAGAACATAAATACTTTGTGGGATCGGAATATTCTCCTTCAATAAATTACAAACTTTATTTAAAAATATTCAGAGACCACACTTACCTCCAGCGTAACTATCAATATAATAGTCTGTGCGGTTGACAGGCCGGGCCACAGGCGAGACACCTGGCCGGATAAACCAATCAGTGCACAGTTCACAATTACCGCGGCCAGCGACAGGATACTTAACGCATTCTGCCAGGTGCCAATGTTGGCCACACGCTGCCCAAACGGACGCTGATGTACATGAGCCAGCTTGAATGCATCCGAGCGTATCTCCATTAGGTTATTTATCAGCGCACAGATGCCAGCCAGGGGAAAGGCAGCCGAGAAGAGGACCACGTAGCCCATCTGCACCAGCATCTCCAAATGATCCGAGAAGGTGCCATCGTACTGCAAATTTGAAAAAATTGAATGACTCAAAAGTATACTACTTTCTCAAGAAATACTAATATTTTAATTGTTTTGGCATTGTTGCAGAAATCATTCTGAATTGATTCTCAGCCAACTTCCATTAGAACTAAAAGTTGGGTAACGGTTTGACTTCTACATTAAATATGCATTTTTATCTAGTGTTAGTGTTTAGGCATTGTTGAAGAAGACATTCTGAATTCCTTATCGCCTTTTCGAAATCATTTCCCGCAATTCAGATTTGTTAGTATGTTCCTACAGCACTTACCTTGTAGAATGAGCTCTCAATCTCAGCCTGCCCAATGTTGCGTTTGCTTGTCGCATGCTGCTGTTGCTGCTGCTCCTGTTGGCCAGTCACAGCTGCCTCATCCTTAATTTTCTGCTCGGCGGTGGCCAGTTCCTCGGCCAGACTGCGATTCACAGTCTGTGTGGGACTGAGGGCGCCCCACATATTGAAGCTGAGTTTGGCAAGCTTCCATTGCTCCAAGAAGTAGGGTATGGCCGATTCGCGTAAGTTGCCAATAATTTGGCGCGAGATTAGCAGGCCAGCAAGTTGCTAAAGAAAAAAATGAAGAGAGTTAAAATAATGGTAATAAAATGGCTAGAATATTTTGAGCGAACCTCTTTTAGCTTATCCTCATCGCGCAAATAAAATGCAATGTAGAAGAGCGATAGAAACGAGTTGACAAATTGAAAAAGGGCCACTTTAGCTATCAAATGGTTCTCATACTTCGATTGCAGTCGATAATTTTCTACAGAGCAAATAAATGTTTATAGATTAATTATCCAAAGCTGTTGTTCGATTATGCCTTACCTCGATCGTTAAGCCAGACGGCCAGTTTGAAATATGCCTCATCCATCAAGGTAATCGCACCAGCCAAAAGCACTTTGGGTATCACACTCAGACAGCACAGAACACTCTCCTCCGGCAACTTGGAGTCCCACCAATCCTAGAACACACAAAAAACAAGTAAAATTAACTAGTGCATATTTACACAAATTAACTAATACTATATACAGAAGGAAGAGAAAGAGGGTGCGAGTGACGAAGTGGCACCTTGTCAATGTGAGCACATTAACCAAGCATGAATCGACACTTTTACTGGTTGCCCCCAAACACATTTAATAGCATTCGATTTTGCTACACACGCACTTCATTTACCACATTGCACCTCTGACTACATTAAGATATTTCCGGCATGAAGTGGTTGGATAAGAGGGGAAGTGGCTGGTGGGGGAGTTGAATGTTTATTAAACGTTTTGTGTACACTGGCGGTTCTGGCTGAGAGCTCAAACTGACATATGCAGTCTCCAGGGTGAACTCGAAACAATTAAGGAATATTTTAATTGCAAGCGAAAGTCAAACAAATACCAGACTATGGTATACCCTATAACTAACCAGCAGCTGCTGAATTGGTCTCATTGTGCTTTTTCTGGACTTCCCTAATCCTTGCTATAAATTTTTTACTTCTTGTCAATTTTTTTATTTTTAATATAAGTTTAATTCACATTTATAATAGTATATAATTTGTTTTTTTGGGGCTCTCAGCATTCTTTGTTTAAGGTGTACTCCATAGGAATATGCCGTGCAGCCTGCCACTTTTGCTGGGTATTGCAACAACACCGAACTCATTGGCTACCAGCAGGCGCCCATTTTGTGGCACACAATAACAAAAGCGGTTTGCGCTTTTTAATCTGCCACTGTACGCTGCAACAGTGTCTGTGTGTTTCTCTATATGTATGCGTGTGGGTCTCTTTTGTGTTGTTGCATCATTTTCAACTTAATTAGCAGCTTGTGTTGGGCCAACTGCAAGCTGCATTTCATAATTTCCGCAACTCGTTGCCATGAGCAGCACAGCACAAAGAACAGGATATAATGAATGATTACGAGTGCAAAGTGTTTGCAGCTTTAAAATTATGGGGCAAATGGGATAAAATAATATTTTATATTTTAGGGATTTTGAATAAAGGACCAAACAAATGCAATGTATCTACGAGTATGGTTTAATTTGCATTTGTATTTTTCAATTCTTTGTATGTATTTGTGTAAGTTCAATTTAAAAATATATTAAAACAGGCAGAAGAAAGCATCTCCGACCCCAAAAAGTATATATATTCTTGATCAGGATCAACAGTTGAAGCATGTGAATAAATATATGCGCTGGCTTAGTTATAGCTTAGTTTTTTTTTTTTATTCTGTAGTCCCTGGACCTGCCATAAGAAACGAGTGCACTTGTAGGCCTGCTCACATTTGGGTGTAAGACTTTTTAAAGGGAAATTTGCCAATAAAACTAGAATATATTTAACAGCTGGGTTAATGGTATATCGTAGTCGAGCTCACTCGACTACAGCATTCTAAATTGTTTCAAGTTCTACTTGTTCTGGGTACTAGCACATTTTGCCATTATCTTTTTAATTTAATACCCAACATTAAAGTTAACTGTGAATTTATATTAAAAGCTCAAGAGCGGCGCATTACAACTGGACCTACAATTTAGTTACCTTGACTTGACGCGGGGGCTTAACTCTTTTACAACGCTGAGCAACTGGCCCAGCTGCTCAACGTGACATGCAAACACCAACAAACACACACATATACACACACAACCACACACTTACACACACACACACACACACACAGAAGCAGCAGACGCTCTGTCAAATGAAAGCTCTTTTAAGCCAACTTGCATTGTTTGTGTTCCAGTTTTTAGGTTCTCCTTTTATACCCTGAACTCATTAAAAATGGCTAATGGTTTTGTGCAAGAATATGTAAAAGGCAAGAGTAAACAGCTCCCATCCCATATATATTCTTGATCGATATCAAAAGCCTAAACAGATTTCAACTGTAGAAGTTCTCCAGTGCAGATAAAGTATAAAGCATTTCTTGTCAGTTGGTTTTTTTTAGTCTTCAGTAACTGTGCCAGTTATAAAAAAATAAAGCACTTCCACGTAAAACTTCATGTGGGAAATTAAAACTGCAGTAATAAACAGGGTATATAGTAGTCGAGCTCACTCGACTACAGCATGCCGGCTGTCTACGCAATGGAGCACAAAAACAGTAAAAGAATGCATGAAACAGGACAGCAGCTTAATAATGTCATTGTGAAGTCAGAGATGGACAGCCCGAGTTGGTCGGATTTAGTACTTGAACTAACGGGAAAGGAAACGCATCCACAAAGTGCTAAATCTTTTACACAATTCCGTGCTTTACACAATTTCTATTCAGTCTGCTCAACAGACAGAAGCGAACTACAACAATTTGAACACAAACTTGTCTGTTCCATTGTTGTTAAGCAGCTTAAGCAATTTGTGATACAGTCTCGATTTCCCAGTCTCTTAACCTATGTGTAGTACAACCCATGCTAATCTATACATAAGCCGACCAAAATATTAATATATAACAATTGCTAAATTGCAAATTTGCTTAGTGCCCACTAAAGAGATTTGTTCCTTTGAGTGTCTTTAATTGTTTCATTGTTAGAAATTGCTCCTAAATTAGGAGCTGGAAATGGGGGGGCTGCCTAAATAATTGCTATGCCACTTTGTTGGCATTATCTTTTGTTATAGCTGTGGCTATTTGTTGATTCTTGTTGTCGTTGTTGTTTAGCATCAAATTATGCGTAAAATATGGCGAATGTCAAGCAAGGCGTTGCCCATTTTATCATTGTACGCGTTTGGTTTCTATTTCGCATTACTTTCGGCCTTCTTAACTTTGGGACTCGCACTGCAAACTGTAACAATGCCAACGCCGCTGACCATTTTCTGAGCATTTTAATCAACGCCAGCTAAGAGTTCTCTTTCGACTGTTTGTTTGTGTGTGTGTTTTTGCCTTAAAAAGTTCCTATGTAAATTGTTGGCCAAAAGGCATTGCAAAAATGCGCAGCGAGTGGGTATAGATAAAGTTTTAATTAAAAATCACACAGCCAGTCACACGGTGAAAGCTACTTTTTTAACTCAATGACAGGAAATTGTTCTGGACTAATATATTAAACTTATTTCATAGAAAATAAATTAATTTAAATGCATTAAAAAAATTAGTCAACACTGCTTGAAGGAAAAATTTTAAAACATTTATATTAAAATCGATTAACTAAAATTAAATAGTCTTAACTACATCAAAACACTTTAAGCTATTTAAGTTTGTTAGAGAAGCAATCATTTAATTAATAAGTCAACAGCGATTCAAAAATTGTTAGAGTTCCATTTTTGAATCTACACAAAATCGGTTCATTATGTTCACACTAACATGGATAAAACGACTTATCAATTAATACCTTGGAATGTTGAAAATGCTAAAAAGTCGATTGATATTGTCCATCTTGTCGTTGATCCAAAGTGGTTTGGATTCGTGAGAAAAGTACAATTCACCCCTCACCCCTAGCCCACTCACACCTATTACGAAAAGCAGATAACGTCTTTGGTATTGTTAGGAGTACTGCGTACGAGAGGTGGATGGGATGATAGCTAGCTCTACTGATCTACTGATTGAAGTATGAGCACAAAAAATTGACATATATATACAAATACTAATACGAGTACGAATTATAATAATAAAAGTTAAAAATGAATAAAAACCTTGTGCAAATTATACATGCATTGAGCAATTCCTTTATCGGGTATGTTATGATGATCCAGCCAATCCTGCGGAAAAGAAAATACAAACAAACAAAGAAAGAACGGAAAGAAAGAAAATAATTCAATGAGGCGTGATGTATGATAAATAACGTTTTCATTTCATTTGATTTTGTTGTATTTGTATTTGCTTTAGCACTGCAAAGAAAGCTAAATAAAAATCAAAAAAAAAAATAAAAAAGAAATCGAATCAATAAGCACAGGTAACAAAAAAACAAAGAGGTGCGCATAAGAAAGTCGAATGCAGAAGAGCAAGCGGCAGCCGGAAAATGAGTGTGAATGGTGGGTGTGCGAGTGTGCGATTGTGTGGCAGCTAATGTGTGTGTACGTGCGTGTGAAAGTGTGTGAAGGTTAACAACAGCAGCAGCAAGCACGCCAGCGAAATGCGAATGGAATCAAATGGAGGCAAATTCATAAACACACCCCACACACACACATTAAAAGGCGTTAAACTTAACACACACACACACACTCACACGTTCTCAAATTATATCGGATGGGTTTGGGTATTATGCATCATAAAAATAAACCATTTTAATTATACGCAAGGGAATACTAAATTATTTCATTATATTGACTGTTACTTAATGATGATGTTACCCGATACTTTCAGTAAGTCTTCTGACCTTAATTTGAAATGCTGATAAGTTGTGCAAGTTAACTCCAGACTTAAACATTGCTAAGGACATATTTAAAGTGCAACTCTTTAGTGTCCAAAGTGAATAATTTTAATTTTTCGATACCTAGATTAACCAACAAAATTGGAATTTGTTTGATACATTTTTTGGCTCTTGTATAAAAAAATAAATAATAACTGATTTAAATCTATGGTATTTTGAATTAATTCACTTCTGATAATTCTTCTAGGAGTTCCATTTTATAATTAAGCATTATAATGAATTTAAAGTTAAATGCTTAATTTAATTTATATTTCCTTTTTTATTTTTCTGTGTTGACTGATATTAATCGACATTAAATAAATAAGTTCGGAGCTTCAGATTTATAGTACCTAATGCATTGAGCCCTTAACATCATCAACAAGTAAATACTTCGTAAGAACATTCGCTTAGAGGTCTTAATTTATTCAATCTTTGCTTATTCGTTGGCATAAGAAACAAAGTTACCGAAAAAGTAAAACATGCTAAAAGAAAAAACAAACTTGTCTCTCTTCTTTGCAAGGACTCGCAGTAGTCAATAAACCAAGGATATATTTCATTCAGCTCACCTGGAATCGCAGCATGAGAAACATCACAGCAAACACCACGCAGAGACAGAGTCCAATCACTGGAAAACTGACCAAATACCGAAAGGCGCGACGCTGCCAGGCAGGTGCCTCCTTGGGCTCCAAGCGACCCGTCACATTGTTCTCCTCCAGCGGGCCCTATTAATAATAAGCAGCATATTAAGGCCAAGTTAACCAAAATTTAGTGTAGATGGGGTCTACTCACTTTATAGAGCGGCCTGGGCGGTTCGAGTAGCTCTGGGGGCGTGGACAGTGTGCCCCAGCGAAAGGCCAACTCCACGGAATACCGCTTCCAGGCCTCCAAATACAGCGATGCCCAGGCTACATTAAACAGCGAGAACAGCACATGGCCCATATCCTGAGCGGTTTGGCCCTTGCCCCACAGTATGCAATAGAGAATGGTGCCAAACACAGCCGGCACGCCCAGAGCACAAGTGTAGTGCCCCAGCCAAGCAAAGTAGAGCGCTACCTTAACGCCAAAATATGCGGCTATATCATCTGAAAATGCAACAGAACATTACATTACAGTTCATAAGTTATGCTCAATAGAGTTATTCTTAGGGTTAAGAGTATGTTTTGGGCAAAACTTGGCGAGCAATAAATGCAATAAATCATATGCTTTACGGCTTCAGTCTATCTTATCTCTAATTGGGTAACCCTTGCAATACATATACATATAAAACAAACATAAATTTGGAAATCGATAACCGTCCAAAGTCTCGAGACACCAAATAAAATTGCTGAATTAGTGTAGAAATGCAGACACTCACCGAGTGGCTGTGGGGCAAAGATCCGCTTGACCCAGTGCGTTTGCAGCTGTGTCAGGGAGCGTGTCTCGTGCAGCGGAAAGACCTGTGTGATTAGACCCGACTCCTGCCAGGCGGCTACAATGCTCTGACCCTCGGCGACAGCGGCGCGTCCCTGCAGCGCATCAATGTCGCTGCAGCCGGCGCGTAGTCCCTGCAGTACCTGCAACACCAGCCACTGGCGCTCCTGTGAGGTGAACAACGCCGTGCTGCCCACATCGCCACGCAGCTGCTGGAAGCAGTGGCTCTCGCGGGTGGTAAACTCACGCAGTGCCCCGCCCAAATCTGGACGTAAGCGTTTCGGCAGGCGGGCTTCCTCAGCGGCTTTGAAGAGGCTGAAAGAAATGCATTTGCAACATATGTACATAATGAAGCCTGATCCGAAGCGTTATCATCAAACATTACTTACACATTAACTGGAGCACTGACGTAGAAGGCATTGCGTCTGGAGCTCTCGTGCGCCTTAACTTGAACCAGGAGGCCCAGACCGGCTGGTGGCTGAGAGCGTATGCGAGCCAGAAGCCAGCGAAGCGCCTCATCTGGCGCATCCTCGGGAAACTCAATGACCACATCGCATTGTGTCGGTATTTTGTTGAGCCAAAGGCGACGCGGCGTCATCAAATGACCAGCGTAGGGCACTTTGCGGCGTAGGTGGCGGGAAGCTGCAAATACAAATTCAGATTCAATATTTTTAGTATGAAACACTTGGAATTATAGAAATGCAACAAAGTGTTGACAACTGTGGCAAAAAAGGGCTTGCATCGATTACTTTTTTAATCAAATTAATCCACTTTAGGCTTAATAGTTTCTGTGAAACGAAAGATCATTATAACTAGAGCATCCGAAATCAGAAGAAAAAGTAGAAAGTTCTCAAACACCTAATTAGAGCTGCTGAGCTGACTTGGCTGATTAAATCGGAACAATCAATTTGGCCCTTTGTTAGTTCAGAAAAGAAAGGAAGATTAATTAGCAAATGCCTACATCAAGTGTGTAATCTATTATTATTGAAATTGTTATTGTATTTTATGAAGCTTGTAATTGGGAAACCATATAAATGATCTATATTCAAGCATATCATGCAGAAGTGGGTTATAAAGAGTTTTAATAAGGTATTGTCAAATTCTTTCAGCACAGCTCAATGACAACAAAAGGCACAAGAAATATGTTCGTCAATCTTAAGCTTGGGATCTAACATAATCAGCACATTTAAACGGATCAATTGGCTAACAATACGAAAAATAGTTGTTTAAAAAGATTTAAGATATATTAAACAGATGGGATATAATAAATTTGATTGCAAATGACATATTCCATGCTAAATTTGTCAAACAATACATTCGCTTAGCCAGTTTCTATGCATATGGAGTATACCCAATTTCATGACATAGTAAACTCCTTCATGGAAAATTTGTAGCCGCATAGCAAATGAAAAAATAAATGCAAATTTTTTTGTGTTTTTCCCCATTTGCAGATAAATTTTGGTGCTGTTGCTTTTGGACGGAATGCATATATTTATAGTCTGCTGTTGGCGGAGGATAAAAGGACAGCAAGGCTCACAATGCACAAACTGCTTTTAATGCAGGTATAAAAAATTCCATTGGACCATCAGGTACAGAAACAGATACACAATAAAGCTACAGATGCAGATATAAATATATATATGTAAAACATTTCAACAGTAAAGCGGATATTAAGGTCACATAAACAATTCTTGTGATATCAACTTAGTTGGAGTGAGTCAGAAAAAGAGAGAGGAACAGAGAGATAGAGAGATAGAGGGAGAGAGAGAGAGAGAACGCATAATGTTAATGTCACCTGCGCGTTTGTTGTGACAAGTAGCTTGTATGAGAGAAAGTTGCAAAATCCAAAATCGCTTTTAATTATTTACGGCAAAGCTCTCGAGATTCTGCGTCTAGCAATTGTTAGCATCCAGATGACGCACTTAGTTCAAATGCAGCACAAAAGGCCACAAAACCTGCGGCTTTGTGTAGCAAAATTGTATTGCATAACCAACAGCCAGGTACAGGAAGCGGAAAGGGGCACAGCAAACATACAAACACGAGAGTAAATGACAGACCGTAAAAATCTACCACAACTTTTAATTAGAGGTGTTGGCAACCTGCAGCAGTGGCAAAACGGCAACAGCAGCAAACACAAACACAAAAAACGGGCAGGAAACTTGAACGCTGCCGCCCACTCAGGAAAATGTGAAAAGCGATGATAAGAACACACAAAAAACACAGCACAAAAATTGACTAATGACAGCAGCCAAAGTCGCAACACGCAAATGCCAAATAGTGTAATGAAGAAAGGTGACTTTAGGTCTCTGATATCTGCTCCTGCCACTTGCCCCATACACGTGGCCGCAATTAATTATAAGGTATGTCACGGACTGCTCTGTAACTGATAGCAAACGGGCAACTTGCAGCAAAGTCGCAACTCTCCTTCAATTTTCTTATCACCAGCTATTATTTTGCATTAAATTAATGGCTAATGCAAGTTTCCGTAATGTAACTTTTAATGGTTTATTTTTATAAGAGGTGCAAGCAAAATACACAATTAATTAGCAAGTGTTATTAGATGCTTAAGCGTAGCAATAACTAATCAAGGTTGCTTCTAAAATGTAATTAGATAAGCTTTCACTTAAAACTTTTATCCAAACTGAAATCTGCACAAAAACGAGACCAGAATAAACCCAGCATAAAAGATTAAAATATCATTAGGGGCCGACGGCAGTCAGTTAATGTAAATTTCAATTTCAATTGAAACATTCAAATGCAGATATTTATATAACAAACTGATTAAAAGGGATTTAAATATTTTGTAAATCTATTTGAAGCTCGTTAGGCAAGCCGAGAGAGAGAGAGAGAGTAAGAAAGAAAAGAAGAGGGAGAGAGAGGGAGAGAATGCTTATTTATGCTCACAAAATCTGTAGCTCGGCAATTAATTCCATAAATAAAATCGGATGCACAGGCAGAGTTCACACAGCTTAATAGATATGTTGTTGGGTACATATATATATATATATAGTGAGATGTTTCATATATATAAATATATATATATATATATATATATATATTTGTGTACAGAATGTGTAATACCAGTTGGCAAATAAGTACTAGATGGAAATTGTTTCATTTTATTGCTGGCTGCATAACAAATGAGCTGTGAACTTGTGGTGTAAGCTTGTGCGCAAATTGTTGATGCAAATTTTAGCCAATAAATCCCAAAACATGCCATTTTAATATGCTGCTCGCATAGGATCCCGCAGCCCATGGGGAGCCAGCAATTCATTGGCGACACGAGCCGCACGCTTCGCTCATAAAATCCAGACAATGAATAAAGGCATCACACACCACACACACCGCACAGACCACACACACACATACCACTCACACAAACACAGCTAACGCAATATCCCCTAGAAAGGACCATACGTAAAGTAAATAGTGAGATACTTTAATGCATATCCTGCGCCGGCATAAAACGGAGATTAAAGAGCAAAACGGATTTAAGCTGCCCAAGCATATGGCAATGGGCTTAAGCAATAAGCCTAAATGTTTCATTCATCATTTTAGCCAATTAAATAGTTTCATAAGATACAATTTTTAATAACTGTGGATTAATAGTTAATTAAAAACAAACATAGACGATTATGCGGTCTTTAGAAATATCCTTGGTACGCCGAATTTTACATACATGTGCAGGATGATTGTGGAATATTTTGTTGTGCTTTGCTTCTTGGTAAAGAAAAAAAGTTCATGTTTGCAATGATTTTTCCCATTCAAATTATATGATATAGTGACAAGATCTGGCCATATCAGAAAAAGCTGGTTGCAGCCAGAAATCAGATATATTTAAAGTTTTATAAAAAAAATTTCAGAACTAAGCGGCTTTTGAAGATTGAATAGAAACAGACAGACGGGCGGAGAGAACTGGCTAACTCGGCAAGTGTTGCTAATCGAGAGTATATAATTATACTTAGAACAAATTTTGTGTAAGATTACATTTGTTTTACTATTTGCAGAAGAGCCTGAACCTAATCAACCCCTTAATTAATTAAACTTCAATTAAAGAACCGTAATTTGACGTAATTAGTGAAATGGGCATGTAATACTGAAATTAGGAGACCAAGGCATTGTAATAGAATTCAATCTAGCAAAACATATGTAATATGAAAAGTGAACAATTCATTAAACTACAGTCAACACAAACTACAGTTGAAATTCCGTTCAGCACCAGCTGGATCTTTGCTACATCACAATTAGGAAAAAGAGGGGAAAACTGCGAGCTGGAGGCTGTGTGCTGAATAGTTAATGAAAGCATTGAAGCAGCAGCCCTCCCGGCTGGCAATCGGGAGTGAGCACCGTAATTTGTAAACCTTGCGCAACACCAAAAGTCACTGATTACCCACGAGCACAAGCAGCAAGCAGCACCACCCAACCCACCCAAGCAGGCCAGCAAATGACTCAAATTTAATCAGTTGCTGCAGCAACAATCAACTTCGGATCCTGTAATTGCGTGAGTCGTGAGCACATTATATCTACTTGAGACCGTTTATGTTTTAATTAGACTGTGCTGATGACATTGACGAGCGGCCAAAATGGGCAAAAGAAACTCATTAGTAATCGTGCACTCAACGCCATGTGGCCCAAAATGAGTTTAATTGAAATTAAATTAAGTGATGTTAAGACTCGATGGATTTCGTGTAATGGCACAAAAATGAATGAACTTTTTTCTCCTTTTATGTGACATTTATTGATCTTAGATAAGTTAACTCGACAACATTACTAAGTCTGGCAAATTGAACATTCTTAGCTCCCCTTAATAAGTTAAATTCGGTTGCCTAGAAAGCTTAGTTATCGGCATAAACTTCTTCTACACAACTAAATGGCACCGGGGCACGTGACAATTATACAAAAATTTCAGAACAAGGTCCAGAGGAAATAAATAAGAAATTACTCGTTACTGGTAACTTTTATTGGGGCATTACTGTAACAACGATCAGTATGCAAATAACAGCTAATCGATAAGAGTGCGTTGGCAACTTTTATTTGCCATTGTGTAAAATATTAGTTAAGTAAAACCCATAAATGATGAGAAATCATCAAATTACAAACTGATAATTATCATGTACATATGTAAGTACAGTGGAATTACAGAACAGTGGAATTACAGAACAATGGGATTACAGAGCATTGTGATTACAGAGCATTGGGATTACAATGCTGCTGGGTGGCAACGCTGGTTAGCAGATATAACAGCTGCATATGCATTAATGGAAGAAGAAGAGTCGTAGAAGAACAGCTGAACAACAGAGTCGAATTCAGGAGGCGCAGTGTTAAGATCGTCAATGAGAAGTCGTCAAAATACCGATAAAAAAAGATACAAAGAAAGAAAAGATACAAATATGTTGTACTAAAGAATAACAATAAATAAATATTTACTACACATTTAATTTAAAACAAATACACAAATAAATAAGATGTGAATGAATTGATCATTTAAATGTTTAAATAAGTAAGTAAAAATACTTCAAACGAGCTTCTCGCTAAACCTCTTTAATATAATCAGATCAGGTATTCAAGTATCAACTGTCTCTTGAGTGTGCTCTACCATATTTCTGACAGATAAATTCAGCTGTCGCCTTCCAAAAGCCTGTCAATGAAGATTGTTTACCCAAGGATTATACTAAGTGATTTTAATATGCGTTGGCAACACTCAAGTCCACTATTCAGAGCTTAATGTTTAAGACATTCTATTTTCATATTTATCATTGAAAATAAAATAGGTAGTCTGCATATAAGCTTCTTATAACAACCAGTTCTTAATAGGATATGTGAAAACAATTATGCACTCTACCTGATAATGTTTTATATGTATATGAGAGGCAAAGAGACTCAACTACATTCCCGACATCCACAAGCGTGCCACAAAGCAAACCAACCACACACTCACAACTCACACACACTTGAATACTTGACATTTTCCGCCTTACTATCCCCCTATACTGTCCCATACACAAATGTAATTAATTTTTGCTGACCAAGCGTTAGTCCTTGCTGGTCCTCGTTGTGTTCTGCATAGAATTGTGGGTGTATCCCCACAAGGGTCGTGAAGAGCAGGTTACTGTGTGAGGTAGCCTACACACACAGTGAGGGAATTACACATTAATCTTTTGTAGAGTTCAGTGCATCAATAAAAATGTGCCATTAAAGGACAACTATGCTGATGGTGCTAGGTCACTGGCACAGGACTCCGCACGACTGGACAGCCGGCATTAATTTGCCAATCGGCTTTATGAGGCTCATGTGTAAAAAATGTCGTAACGGATTGTTTCAGTATTTACTGCGATCCATTAAAGGACTCGCGGCAATTGTTGGGCAATTATCAATGAGAGAATAACCAATGAACCCGCAGTTTTCAGAGTACCCACATAATACCGATTAAATGCTCTACAGTTAGTACTGTAGCTCAAGACTATTCAAGATTAACATAATCTTTCAATTTAAAGTTCAGTATGTAAAGACTTTTAGAGTTGAAGATAATTTCCAAATTTCCTAATAATTTGTTCTCTTACAATTTATGTTTTCTCTATTCCGTTGCTTATAATTTGTTTAGATATAAATCTAGCGGGAATTTCAGCCTTTCACCAGACCACCAATATTCGTTGCTGACACTTATAAGCATCAGTCTGGATGCCAGCTAAATCTTTTCAATATTTTAAGCCCTCCCCACTACCAATTTTAACTCCTCGCAACCAACTCACTTGCCAAAAACCTTTTCTGGCATAAAATTCCACAAGCAGGACAAAACTTTGCCGCCGTTCGCCCGACCATTTTGCATTTTGTGAAAAGAATCTTTAGAGCCACGTTATTTTCAAAACTTTCAATGCTCTGACAACTAATACCACTCAAAGTGTCAAAGTGCCCAGGAATTGGACAGCAGATACTGACGAGTATAGTGGGAGTAAGGGAGGAAGGACTTTCGAGCAAATGCTCTCTATTTATTGATTGAATCTGAATATATAATTGAAGAGCACAATTCAAAATCAAAGTGAAAGCAACGATGATGTCTAAGTCTCAGAGAAAAGAATATTAAAAGGACATAAACCAATTTATGAAAATGGCTCAAAGGCTGTATCAAGTATAAATACTTTTATTGCAAGAGGTTTACCAATATTATGATGCTAAGTTTTAACCAGCAAATATTTTATTTAATCGTAGTTCCCAATTATAAATAAAATTAAAAAAAAAGTTTTGGACAGGCGGTTTTTTATATAATTCTTATTTTGTATTTAAAAATAAGTTTGGCTTTTTAAGATTACTCAAATACATGGCTTGTTAGCCACAAATATAAACTAAAACACAGAACTTTCTTTTGTTACATTTTGTGAATTTATGTGTCTCGATTTTTTAATTGTAGAATAAACATATTAAGCAATTAAATATTAAACAATACCGTCAGTAAATCTGGCAAAGTAGTCAGCCAAGATGGGTGGAAAGCGCTCATCAGAAATGTCAAACGATGATGAACTGAAGTCTGCACCAAGAGCGCTTCAAAAGCTTAATGAGCGCTGACGTCAGCAAGATGCCAAAGTTGTTGCAATAAGCAAGCAGCTAGACTCGCGGGGGCAGGGGGCAGTTAAGTCGGTGCATTTGAGCCACACTTGCTACAATAAAGCCCAAAGGCATCCTGCTTGCGAAAACTTAAATGACTTTGGCAGCAGCTTTTTTCATTGCGGCTGGCAGAAATATCAGCAGAATGGCTTGGCAAATAAATGAGGACGATGTAAATTCAATAAAAGGACACTTGAGCATAGAACTTGAACTTTAAATAATTTATTAATTTAATCTTTATGCAATTCAATTTTGTACTATTTCTTTTCAATTCAATGATTTTTATGTAACAAAATCTATGTTTTGCCAGGAAATCTTAAGAATACATTTATAAAGTTCATTTTCAGCATCGAGTCAAATAGAAGAAATATAATTAATATGCAGAAAATTTGTAATAAAGTTAAACGATTTATTTCATGGATAAATGAATTTATGAAAATCATATCTTAATTTTATTTCCTACGACCAGAATATTTCATTATATTTCTGTCATAATCTGTCAATTATCTTTATAAACTGGCAGTTGATTGGAATAACAAATTTTGACATATCTCTGACAAAGATACTATCGCCTGTCGGCTGTTTGGCTGCTCGCTAAGCATCCTTGTACTTGTAAAGTACAGTTATGTTTGTCAACTGTTCACAAAGTTGGCTTTTTGGCTACAGCTCGTCAGGCGGCAGCTGTAAAAACCTAACAGCCACTTAACTGTCAGTTTGCGCCTTTGTAAAACAGAACGCAAATCATTTGAGTGACGTGGCAAGCGTTGCCTACTTTTCACATATCTGTCACATTAAGTATACGCACAACATTACGTATACACCGCAGGGACAAATTGCGTGTGTGTGTGCATGTGTGTGGTCGGTGAACCACAAGTTTGTCGGCTCAGTCGTCAACATGTCTTGTTCTGCACTCCTTAAGGCGTAATAACGCAAAATTAAATTGATGTTAATATAATTTGTTTAAAGCAAATTAAAATATTAGGGCCTGAAACTTTTGTTGATTTTATGCTTAATTCGATTAAATTGCCAAAGCTCTCAACTAAATAATCTTCGACACGCACACAAACTCCCTCCTCCCTCCTCCTCTTCTGCTGCTTTGCGGATGTCCTTGGCTCGTGTTCTGTCTGTTCCTTCTTGTTGGCTTCTAAGTGGATTTTCATAATACATGAAATATAGGGAAAGATTTATTATTTAATTTGCGCGCATAATTTGTAATTATGTCTCAACATTTACACAACCTGACTGCTCAACCTGCTGGACGGACGGGTCGTCGCCCCAACTCAGCCGACAATGGCATTAAGCCCATTAGCACGTTAGCGTGCTTAAACAGCAAAAATATCGCAAAAACATGAAGGACAACAACAAGATTTTGAGTTGGCCTTACTTGACATTATAAGTTATATAATATTAATAGGTTTACTGATTATCAGTATATACAAAAATGGTAATATGCCGTACACTGTAGTAAGAGTGAAATAAATAAATTTGATATTTAGCCAGACTTAAATTGAGAACGCGTATGTAACGGAAAAGGCCGAATATTTAATTATTTATATTTATTGTTATATTATTTGTATTCATTTATTTTGATGACTTTATAACTGAATTGCTGTCATTTGCATAACAACCATAAATCACTGCTGCGACATTTTCCTTGGGGGTGTTATTAAGTGATTTGCTTGAATGTATGGATAATGGGAGGAGCTGTGCGAGGATTTCCAGAAATAGTGGTGCGCAAAGAGGTTGTCAGGTTTCTAACGGAGCTAGACGTAGCAAGATAATACCAGTCTGGTCTGAAAATGAATAAAAACTCGGATAATAATAGACTTCCTGGCAAGGCATTGCAGTATTCGCAAAAATCTACACAAGCTAAAAATTGCGTGCAGACTCTGTCTTGAAGATGTCAAGACCCCAGAACATATTCTACAAGATTGCCCCGCCAAAAGTAGACTGAGGGCTGTAAGACCAAGTACAATCATTGCAATGATCAAAAACTTTAACTCAATTACAGATGAGGGGACACAGTAGCCACCGGATTGCAGCGCACAGTCTTTACTGCAATAATAATAATAAAAGGGAGTTGGTCGTGTCTGCTTCTAAAAAGTGAATTTATATTTGCAAATCAAGCAGAGTGTACAAATTAATACATATATCTAAAAATACACGTTAATATCAATCCAACTTTGGACAACTCATTTATCTTTAAATCCATCTGAGCACACTAGAGATAGACAACTCTTTTACACATTGTGTCTAGTAGCTAGCTCAATTACCAAGCCCGAGAATGTCTGATTAATTGCTTTTACAAGCCATTTAACACGGCTGCCCCAAAATGGGGCAAGTTGTTAGGCTCACAGTTATGAGCTTGTAAGCAGCGCCCACATGCAGCAAATGAGATAAAACAGCAGCAATAACGTGATTGATTGCCACTTTTAATGGCCACACAGAGTGACAACAGCAAAAACAACGACAACAGGAGCTGAACAGGAAAATTAGTTGACCGGATAGAAAAGTTGCGTTGAGACCCTGCCACAAAACTGCTACGCAAATCACATTTGGGGCTCATTAGTGTGGCACACTCCCGCTCCTCTCCTGAAGTGGCACTGCTGCAAGCCTAGGCAGTTAAATCTGTGCGGCCACAATGCCCCAGGCATTTGAATATCGCATAATTTGCAGCAACGATGAAGGATGCTGCAGATTGGATGATTTGTTGGTGGATATCGAGTCTAGCAGGCTGTAGCCCAGCTTAACATGCAACACTAATACACACCTCACACCTATACAAGCAAAAAGGATGAACACCATTGATATGCTGACACTTGAACATGTGTTAAGAAGCTAAGCTATGGCCAAACATTGGTAAAACAAAATGAACAGCTGAGAGCAGAGGGATACGTTTCGACTACGGGGATCAAAGTGACTGAAGTACACGCAACAGCAAACAGCACTTAAGGACCGCGCCCCGTAAGTATAAAAAAACATATGTATATTGTACAGTGGAGACAGATTTTAAAAAATACTAAACATTTGTCAACAAATAAAAATTAAATATAGTTCATTCTCGAAAGTACGCAGAATGTAAAGTTGTTGCCTCTTCAGTTCTCTACCTTCAAAATTCTTATTATGAATTTCAGAAATTCTCCCCGTGTATTTTGTGTATGTAGCAATTATTTATCGAATTTTGCAATAATGGTGTGTAAAGTCACAAGCAACTGATTTCTTCAGAGAGGCAAGGTGATGGTCTCAAAACATTTCTTATAATTTATTGTAATTGAATGCTGAATAGATACGAAAACTGTCTTAAAAAAAAAAAAACATTTTGCATATTTGCAAAATATTTTTATTTAGTAAGTCTGCACAACAATCAATAAATATCGCTTCATAATCAGATGAAAAACTCCTTTTATCGATTTAATATTTTTATATTTTTTATTTATTTTACATGTTATAAGAGTTTTTTTTTTTTCCTTATTCGTTGAAGTTCAACATTATAAATCATTTCTACCCATTGTGTCGAGACCATTGAAACAATCCGTTAATGGATTGTGTAAACATTGTGGCATGTTCTTGTTTTATGGGCGTCTACTTGAAATATGATTTCATGCAACTCGAATTAATTTAAAGTTTGTAACGTTCGATTTAAAAGTGGGCAACATCAATTGCAATCCGGCTGATGGGAAATGGCAAGCTGTATGCACAAATGTATGGCATGAAATTTGTCACAAAAAGCGACCAAAGTTCAATTGAATTAATGGTAAGGACCACAAGGACGATAACAATGGTAATAATGATGATGATGATGATGGCGGTGACAACGCCAACGCTATCGCATGACGAAAGTGAAAACATTTTGCAGTGCAAGGAGGCGTGTCGAGTGTGCGGTTGTGGCAATGCCATTTTTATGTCTCGCCCAGAGCAAGCAAAAAATAACAAAATAAATTAAATTGATGGCCTGCTCTTAGGAGCAAAGTGCTCAGCTTGTGATAAATTTTAATTTTAAACAAAAACATCTGGACGTGTGACATCTCTCCATTTCTCAAACTCAATTTAATGGCCACAAAAGTGCCATCTTAATTTACAGACTATGAAAGCAACAAATATTAGGTTTAGTGATTAAATATAATTGTACGTGCTTTAATAGAGAACTAAATTTGAATACCTATACAACTAATCCGACTTGAACAGCAAAATAAATATATGTGAATATATATATTCATATGAATACAGTTACACACACCCTTTTCATATATTTTATGATTTCAGGGTATAATACGAAAAGGAATTCCCAGAGCTAGGATATACTTTAAGATGTAACAGCTTTGCACGTTCGCATTGATTTTTCCATTTGCCCCAACTTTGCAAGTGCAACTGAGTGGTGAGGGGTCAGAGGAGCGAAGCAAAGAGTTGCCAGTTTTTGGCTGGTTGCCAAGACTAAAAACGAGGCACAAGCTGCCTCGTATTCATTTACTACTTTAAGGCATATCTCTTTCTCTTATATCTATTTCTTTTCTTTTATTTTCTTCCCTTTTTTATTTTTTTGTTTTGTTTTGGCAATTTTCGAGGCAACTGCATTGGGTGTGTACGCGACAGACAGATGGTCATGTGGGAGGGGCAACATGTGGAGAGCGCAGCAGCGGAGACTTCCTTTGGTACCTTCTTTTGTCCGCCGGACATGGGCATAAAAGCCCAACAATCTGAATATGCCCATGGAAAATGCAGATTGATCGTCGTAGATTGGATTACAGCAAAAGCAACAGCAACAGCAGCGACAGCAACCAGAACAAAAGAATATTTTTACTTTAGTTGAAATCAAATGGGGTTAGACTGATTTTCAGCTCTGCAGTGGTTTACTTGAGCCACATACACAAATCGTTTGGGGGCACAAAATTGTTGCACCCAGTTAACATATGAATAGATGAAGTGATAGCTGAATAAATGAAATTTGGGGCACACAAGAGTGCAACAAAAATAGTTACATGCAATAAATAACAGTAACGTAAATGTCGAAATTTAATAGCAAAACAATTAAACAATTAAGAACTTAACAACTAATAGTCCAAATAATTCGATATATATATCTATATATTTATAGTTTTTAATAAAAGCTAACAGCTCCCTTAATTTTATGGTGGGATCTAATATATTGAAAATTATTTTAAGTCTCCGGAATTAAAGTTATTTATTTAAGTTATTTATCTTGGAAAATTATTAATGAAAAAATACAAAATAAATCACATAAATTCATAATTTATAATCCAAGCAACTTTAAGATTTATTAAAGTTTGAGATAGATGTGCGGCTTGCTCATCAGTGGGGAATTAAAACAGGACACATGCAAACTCGAAAAGTGTCGACATAAACCAATCGCATTACCAGTCAATCAAAAGTGTAAACCAAAACAATCATACACACACATACTACTGGCCATATAAATAGGGACAAACAAGTGTTTAAATATATATATTTTTTTATATTTTTATTAGTTATTTATTTAACTCTTAATTAATTTACAAAAAATATACTTTTCAAAAATTCTTTGAGAACTAATTTAAAAAAGTCAAAATAAAAAAAAATTAACAGAAAAGAATTAGATTAGAATTTTCTTCATTTTTGTACTTGTTCTACGCGGAGAAAACATTTTAATTTTTTATACTATGAATAATCAGGTAAATAAGTTATAAAACGATAAAGATAACTAATTGCAACTAATGCAACTGTGGCAAGGTAAGTTTACAAACAACCAACATTTTATGCATCGATCAATATTAATTATACCCTGACTCTTTCTGATTGTCTCTAATTATGTGCGCACCACTGTACATACGAATGTGTGTATATCTTTATGTACATGTATGTAAGCAGCACACAGTTAAACATAAGCTTAACGGAAATTAAGCTGCTCTCAATGCCACAGGCTGATGCTGCTGATGAAGATGATCCCGATGATGATTTGAGCTGTGAACGCGTTTGAGCTCGTTATGATTATCACATATTGCATATGGGTGCGGCGAGAAGGGGTACGCAACAATATTGCAGCTATGAACAGTTTATTGAGCACCACAATAAGCAGATTGAAACAGTAAATGTCAGGGCAAAAGTTCTGTTCATCAAACTTCACACACATAAAAGAGAAACACAGACAGACACAGGACACAGGCAGGCAGCAGCTGCAGACTAACCTGAATTGGGTTAGGCATTTGCATATCTTAAATATTTTACCGGTTCCTTGTAGCTTGTAGACAACAAGAAGCAAAACTTTTTATTGCCTACACAGTTGCGGCCTTTGCTTTGAGCAATGCTCAAGTTTTCATCAAGTTGAGTTGTGCAAAGACATTTTACCTTAGCGTTGTCTGTGGCTGTACATAATATACAAAATACACTCGCAAATAATAGACTTGAATAAATAAATAAATTTCCTAAAATTAGAAACGTTTTTTTTTTTAATTTTTTAGAATTATATTTCTCAATAACAGAAAATATTTATACAAAGCAAATTTAAATTAAATTATATGGCCAACCTATCGAAAATGTTTTTAAACGTCTGTAAAATCTGAAATTACATATGTTTAATAATAATATAATTTTAAGGACATTAAAAAATCAAATTTTATAGTTTTGTGTAATTATAAATTTTTCTAATGTTTAAAACTTACCCCAGAATTAAAAAATACAACCACTGGTTTTTAGATAGATGCAAATTATTATTTATATAGAAAAGTAGCCATTTTCGAAAATTCAGATCTTTGAAAGTAAGTTCCACAAACAATAGATTCATAAGCCATTCCATATATTTTCCACCAGTATTAGACGTATTTTATATGTAAAATTTTTAATATCAAATTATGCAAAGTTCTCGTTTGATTTGATAACTGTTTTGAGCTGCGGAGTCTGATAAGACTCTGACTTTATCCGACACGTAAAATCAGACAGCTTTTTAAAACTTACCCAAGCCGAAGTGAATCATTGACTTCATTTACATTACTTGTGACCTTGGCTACATTTTTATGTTTATCAGAGTTTTGCTTTGCATACATTTTACATATTTTCATAAGCCATAATGAAGAAATACTGGCAAATTATTTATGGATGTGTTTGTGTGCTGTAAGCCAAACAACCTCAACTTTCAAAATATTTGCACACAAATTCTGTCTGGCATTTGCTGGATGAGACTGGGTGAAGCGAAAAATATTTAGCTATGGTAATTTTTGCAGTTTAAATATTTTGGTAGTATTCTTAATCAGGTCGGGGGCAAAAATCACTTATTGGGTGTAAGCGCATGGGGTGATTCCCCATAAAATAAATTTCTTGAAGTTAACTTTTAAATGAGACTTTACTTGATTTTAATCTGTAAACTGAATAGTGTAGCAAGTATCAAAGTTCTGATCACAATCTAGTTGTTGAAATATTTATTATAATATTATTTATCTAATATTAATATTGAATGTGGAATGTTCTTATTTCTTATAGTTTAGGGCAAATAAACAACATAATTGAACACTAATTCAGACGGGTATTTTCTTCTTTTTTATAGTCAAGTTTCATACATTTTGTTTTCAGTCGTAAAAAGGGCAACAGAGTGGAGAGCACTAAAAAAGAAATATGTTGCGCATGTGTGTACAAAATAGATTACATATATATATGTATATATATAGCCAAAAGTTTTTTAAACAAAGCCATTAATCTAAGCCAAAGGGCGTCTATATAAACATTGCTTATGAGAAATTTGTCATATTTTGGCTCGCAGTCAAGTGAAAGTGGCTCAAAGAAAATTAAGCTAAAAACGTAAAAGAAAAACTCCATAAGGAAAGTCTTTAAATCATAGCTCAGTCTCAAATCAAAATTGATTTCTCTGATCCTTGACTATAGAAATTGGCAGTAATTTTGTAAGATATTAAAGCAATTACTTTGGATCATGTCAAGTAATTACATAATTAAGTTTTATCATTGATCGCTTTATGTCAGACTTAACAGTTTGTAGACCAATTAGCGAAATTAAATAAAATTTGCCAATTTGTTATAATTATGCAATTAAGTAATTGCAGAAATCAAGAGCACCAGACAAACATTCTGTTATATAATGTATAAATAATAACAAATACAAATGATTGGCGGACATCGTACAAACGCAATCAGAAATAAGGCCAAGAGTTAAGCGATGATAATGGAGGAGCTGAAAGCAATCCATAGAGAGACCATTCCTCAATCCGCAGCCACAAATGCCTGTGGGCGACGGCTCGATTGATGACCAGCAAGGCTGACAACAAAAACAATCAACATAAGGGCAAAAACAAACAAGTGATAGTTGGACAATCAACGCGATGAAGGACGTGGATGGGGACGAGGACGGGGACGAGGACGAGGACGGAAAGAGCAATGACAGTGATGGCAAATGGAGTTCATGTTAATCAGACCGAAAAGTAGAACAAGGCAAGGACTACGGGTTAGAGAATTCCAAGCGAGCCATCAAATCGATAAAGTCCCTGCCCCCCGCACCCACTTCCCAAACACCCACGTCGTTTGCCCAATTCCCAGCCGAAACTTTGAATATTTCACGCCACGTCTACGCACGCGATGCAATTCCTTTCCCTCAGCAGGCAAGTAATACTTAAAGGGCCGCCGCACCTTTTTAAAATTGCGCAAAGCTTCGAAAATGGGACCCAAGATATATAATACGTATAAGGTACTTAAGTATATACATACACTCAGAAATCACACTGAAAACAAGCTAGTTAGTTTTAGTTTTTTTAAATAATTTCTAGATATACCAAAAAATGTCTTAAAAATAGGTAGCATTTTTTTAATTTTCAGAAATAAGTTTCTTAATATACACATATAAAAATGCAATATGAAAATTAGAGCTATTATTTCTACATTTTCGAAAAATACAATCTGGAATTAAGAATTCTATTCCATTGTTTTTAGAAAGGTAAAACTTTCCGTTTTAAAAATGTACTTTTGGCTTGATTTTCTTATTATAGGTCAAGCCTATTTATTTTACTATTTACTATTTATACTTATAAAAAATGTTTTTCTCATTCAGTTTTTATTTATTTATTTTCTTTTTTTATTTCAGTGTAATTTTTCTGCGGCTCAAATTCTTGAATGAAGCCCATTTTTGCCAAAAAGTAAAAATAAAAATAACCTTTTTGGTCAATCTTTCGGATTTTATTATTAACTTTTCTTTCATGTAAGCAAAAGCCTTTTAATGTTCAAATAATTAAATTTGTTTCATTAGCAAAGAGTGCCCAAAAACGGCTTTTACATTTTACGTTTAAGATTTAGTGACAATGTCTATAGGAAAAATATAAAAATAAAAATAAGAGAATGTTATTGAATGTCGATGTTGCCCTTACCGAGGATGATAACGATTTCGCTTCACAGGTTTCACAGGAGCCGAAGCCAGGGTAGGGGTAGGCAAGTAGATACTACCGATGATGGTGGTTCCAGCTCAGTTGTAAGTACTCGTTTTAAGTGGGCTCCTTCAGTGTGTGCGACTTTAGCGTGTTCACAGCGCATTGTCTCAGCTCTAATTTGAGTTTCGTCGGTTCCAACTTATATACACCCCACTTATACAAGTATAAATCAATCCGAAATCGGAACCGCACGTTTAGCGATTGCAATTTAGAATCGAAATCAAAATCGATTTCTTTATAACAATTACTTAATAGTTGAACTGATATTCCGAAAGTACCGTAAGGGAACCGATATCTGTACGCGTACTTATTGGAACATTCTCACAAATTTGTCATATTTATTCATATTCTTATCGGAATCTTTGCCGACATTTTTATAATTTACATACCACCATCAGAATCGGATGGAAAACTCGTTTCGGTTTGACACCCTGTCTACAGTACCTCTAATTTTAATTCCTACACGTTTTGATCATTAGTGAATGTGTTTACCAGTGCCAGTTACTAGTTATTTGAACAACTAGATGACTACGTAAATAAGTGAAAGGGACGCCAGTCCAACACGCACGACGACTACGAAAAACCACCCTAATTTCCAGCTCTCACATAGTTAAAGCCAAGTAGTAATATGTTAATGGCCAACCCTTAAGCTGGCACCACTTCGGCCAAGCCGTAAATTCATATGGGCAATTCAATGCCAAGATATTCTATTCGTATGACATAAACAGGAACAAAAACACACACACACACACACACACAAAGAAGTCGCAACCTTGACCCATAAAAAGGCAAATGAAATTAATTAACTAACTGGCAATGAGCGGGAAAAAATAACATTGGGACTAAAGCTAATCAAACTTTAATGGGGCGTAAATCAATTTAAATTGGAGCCGCCAAGCGGTAAAAAGTGCATCTGGAATGCACCCATTCGACGTAAGGATGCCAGGATACCAAGTGAAGAGGCGACGACGCACATAAATAATTCGAAGTCAGCTTTTAGTGGGGCGACGACAGCCACTGCTGCAACACAATGGGGCAGGCAGACGACAGGCTATGTCACAAAAGCAGCAAAAAAAAGTAAGAATGCTGTTGTCGAGTGAGATCGACTACGATTATACCCTGAACCCAAAAATATATCCTTCTGCCTGTTACATACATTGGCACAAAACCATTATACCCTTTTTACCCATTTCCAATGGGTTCAGGGTAGGAATAACAGATGAGTCGGCAGGGCACAGTTGGCTTTATTTGTCCAATATTCTGACAGCAGCAACTGCTATCAGTTAGAATAGGGGAAGCCCGTCAATCCAAAAACCATTTTAGGGTAATTTGATAGTTGGCGCAGAAGCCCAAGCCAAACATAAGAAAATATTGTTCACTGCGGCACCCCCAAAGTTGAAATACCCTCACTGACGTGTTCAAATTCAAATTGCATTGTTAATTTGAAAACTAACCTGTCGACCCTTTGACTACATGTTGATAAGATGAATTTTTTAGCTTGTTTCTACAAACGGAAAGGTCATCTTATTATTCAGAAGATATATTTCTAAGCCGGAAGGTTTTGTCTTTCTAAGAACCAGGGTTTTTCTCTTCTTAATTTCAGATAACTTTTTACTTTATAGTTATTTATCAAGTTTTATTTTGTTATAAAAAATATATGTAATTACCAGGGGTTTTTTTTTGTATGGGTAGACAAAAGTATAATATTAGTTTTTTTATTTCTTATATTACATTTAAAAATTAGTAGTTTAAGCTGACTCTAAGGCAGACAACAGTTACAATCTAACGTAGCAGTCGAGAGAGCACATTTCATAAATATTTTCAATATTCGAAAAGGATACTTTCAAGCGTTTGCATATCTACTTTCGAAAAATAATTTCTATTATTTGCAAATACATTTCTGAAAAATAGAAAACAATCTTTCTGATTTTAGTAATTTGTTTTTGTGTATATAGAAATTATTTCTATAAAATAGAACATTTGTCAAGGCTTTTTCAGGTAAGTATTGTTCAGATTACAAATTTGTTTAAAGAAGAACTCGTGCTTACATTGATTGATCAATTAGGAGCTATGTGAAAGAAAGTAAACAAAATAAAGACCCTCAATAATAATTGCTTAACACACTTATCAATCAGTTAATGAATTATGAAAATTAATTAATCTCCAACTTGTCCGATAAAAATTAAAGCTTCCTAGCTCTAACAGGCTCAATAAACTCAAGCCTTATTTGGGTCCATGAAGCCATCAACAATCTTCTAAGTCAATTAAATGAAGCAGGCAAATTTTTGGGAATGAATTATCCCGAAATTTGCTCTAAAGAGTTAAAGTTTTCTAAGCTTTAACTGCTACGATAAGCTTTAACCACGTTAGAACCCAAAGCCTGCCGGCAGCTAGCTCATGCTTAAATTTAAGCAATATTAAAGCATTTTGAAATTGCCAACTGTGAATGGGATTATTGACAATTCAGGTGGCAAATAGCGCCGCCCATGCTTTTAGTTGCTTTGGCAATTGAATGCCCAAAATTCGATGGGGCCAAATGTCGTTTTTGTTTACAAATAATTTTCATCCACTTTGAAGACAAACAGACAATTCACATATAAAAGGAGAGTAGGATATGAAATATGTGTGTGTGTGTATGTGTGTGTGGGTGTGGGTGTGTACATTTATCTAGATGGCTTACCGTTCTCAATGGTCTCCTTGGCACAGGATATTATTTTGCCTTTGCGTCGTCGCAAATTTGATTCGAAATTGTTATCCTCGCTGAAGTCATCATCGCGCGCCGCAGCTTCTGCTCCTGTTGGAAGAGAGGCTCCTCCTTCGCTATTGCCGGCTGTTGTTGTTGTAGACTCTGGCACGTCCTCGGAGGACTGACGCTCGGCATATCCTCGGCCTCCCGCACCGCCGCCGTGCATTAAACTATCGAAACTTTGGCTCATTGTGTGCCAAAAATAAAAAAATCGAGTTTTCGTTTTTGTTTGTTGCTCCTTTTATTTTATGTGTTTTGTTTTCCGTTTGTTTTCGGTTCACTTTAGTTATTAGTTTTGTCGATAAATTTTTTTTTAAATATACTTAAAAATGCATTATTCAATTACGTCGTGAAATCGGAAGCCTGCGAAATGCAATTAGTTATTAAGCTATAATTTTTAGCTATCACTGATGTCAAATTATTAATCAGTAATTGTTAAATATATAATAATAATAATAACAAAATTTTAAGAAATTCCAATTACTCATTTCCAACAAATCAAAATACATATTTAAAATGTTACATTACTCAGTAATGATAACATATTTAAATATAAAACGGAAAAAAATGTTAATAAAAATGTCATTTAAAAAATAGCGATTCCAATCACTCATTTCCAACATATAAAAATAAAACTATAAAAATTTCAGAGTTTTGCCGGCCAGTCAGACGGGGATTGGATTTGAGGGGGGTATTAGTGTTACAAGTTATTGGATCCTTAAGGGCCGCACACACAACCCCAAACCACCCCTTCCTCATCATCCCCATGAAACGGGTTCAATGTGCGTGGGCGTTATGATTTTTTTCTTCTTTTTTTGCTGAGCTAGTTGCTTGCTTTGTTTTTATTTGTCTGCGATTCTGAGCCGCGTTAAAACAGTAGCAGCCAAAGCAACAACAAGAACAACAACAACTGGTTTCACTGAAATAGCGTGGACTTATTTCATAATCGCTAAGTAGCGATTTAGGTTAGGCCAATTCCACAAAACATGCGATTAACACTTCATATTTAATTTGTACGGCATACTTTTGAGCGCGCCAATGTTAAATGAACGCAGTGGCCAAATTGTACAGTTTAAATTCAATTAAATTATTAAATACCCCAAAAATAGTTGTAACAATTAATTAATTGCGCACTCGATGCGAAAGCGTTCACACATTGGAAAATGCCGTCAGAGACTAAAATGTCACGCAAGTGTTCAACTGAGTGCAGACAAAGTTCAACATAGCTGCCGAGAGAGCGTGGTGAGTTTCTCATTTATCGATTTTGTAGTGCGCGTGTGCGTGCGTGTGTTAAGCGACAAAAACACAGAAACGTTAAATTTTTGTTCGCCTTTCGAAGCTTCCCGCGTAGCATGGCCGAGCTGAGCAGAGCAGAGCATCGTATTAAGGGAGCGATGCAGGAGTAGAAACAAACAGCAGACAGGCAGGCAGGCATGCAAAATGCCGGCAGATAATGACGCAGAGAGGCCAAACTGAAAGAGAATAGCAACACACACACACATCCAGACGGCAGTTAGAAGTCCAAACAGATGATTCTGTTTTAAAGAGATATTTGCGTCTTTCACTGCTTAAGCCTAATTAGAAAAATGTTAACTACTACTCGGAAAAGTGCAGCAAAATCTACTCTGTATTTTTCATATCTGAATGAAAACAAAATACGATCACAAAAATTACCATTATATTTTAGGGAAATTCCTTTCTGTACAATTTGATATTGTCATACATGATTTTTATTAATAATTGATTTTGATTATTGATAATAATTATGGAAATTAAAAGTTTGAAAGAATTCACATGTCATTCCAATTCTCTTCCTCCTCCGCGCATTCTGCATTTCCGGAATTAGACTACGGAAAAATTAAAGTTATGTAGACAGCCATCGAATAGGAAGTACAGTAGTCGCTCGAGAAGAAGGACCAATGATTGATTACAATAATATACTTAAAAGTTTATAATATCTATAGACTTATGTGAAAGATTCTTAAAGAAAGCTAGTCTATTTAAATTGAGTTGTCCAATTTCTGTAAGTTCTACTAATCGAGCGACCATTGTAATTATTTCTATATATTTTTATATATTTTTCGGCAAACTTACACCAGCGCGAACATCAACCCCGCCAAAGCGGGAATCAGAATAGCTGCCGCCGCCGCCCATTTCCAGTAGGAATTCTGGCACTTCTTGAGATGATCCCTGCAAGATCCTAATCAAGTCGCTGGCAATGCAACGATCTTGATCGGGGTCAAAAAATGAGGTGGCACGACCCCTGTTGCCTACACGTCCGGTGCGTCCAATGCGATGCACATAATCATCCACAATCTTTGGCATGTCATAGTTGATCACATGCTTAACATTCTTAATGTCTGGTGAAGTGGTGGAGATATAGCAATAGGTTAGTGCATTTATATTGGATAAGCATACAATGTGAACTAACCAAGACCACGGGCAGCCACCGAGGTGGCAATGAGCACCTTCATGTTGCCAGTCTTAAAGTCGCGCAAGGCCTGCTCACGCTGACTCTGCAGACGATCGCCATGGATGGAGGTGGTCGGGAACTCCGTTTCCGATAGGAACGAGGCCAGAAAATCAGCGCTACGCTTTGTCTCCACAAAAACAATGGTGCCATCGGCGCCCTCTCGCAATATGTCCTAAAAAAAAAAAAAAAACTCAAATATATTAGTTTTTAGAAATCAAAATAAAACCAGTGTGAGATTATATATATATAATAATATATATATATATATATATATATATATATGTGTTGGCAGACCAATAGCACGAAAGAGTTCTAAATTGTGGACTCTAGACCATATAACTAAAGCCATTGTGAAATATTGAGCTAGGAGCAAGACGTCAAACAGGAAACTTTTAAAATGTAAAATTATTATCACCAAAAATTGATTTAATTAATATATGAAATCTGAACTAAACTAAAAATATAGATATAGGGGATACAGATATAGGGGATAGAAATGAAGAAATAAGAAAATAATAATAAATTCCATTTATTTAGACCTACCATTAGCCTGGAGCGTTTGTTAAATTTGTTGACCTCGTGCACGGTCTGCTGCACGTCGGAGCAAGCACCGCCGACAACGCCAATGGTGACGAATATATAATTGTTTAAAAATTCGCCGGCCAAGCGCTGGATCTCGTCCGGGAATGTGGCGGAGAACATTAGCGTCTGATGTTCCGGACGCATAGTCTGATGTTTCATAATTTTGCGCATACTATCCGCAAAGCCCATGTCCAGCATGCGATCGGCCTCGTCCAGGACGATGAAGCGCACAGCTTCGAAGGTGATAAAAGTCCGATCCACAAAGTCGAGCAGGCGACCCGGTGTGGCAATTAACAGATGGCAGCCCTTGGTAATGCACTCGTTTTGGTATTTCACCGAGGTTCCGCCGTAAACAATACTAATTTTCAGGTGCGTAGTGTACGCAAACTTCCTCGCCTCGTTGAAAATCTGGATGGCGAGCTCACGTGTCGGCGACACAATCACCGCCTGTGGCTTGCCAATTTCCACGACGTCAACAGTGTCCAGCAGGTCGCAGATTATCGGAAGCAGAAAGGCAGCCGTTTTGCCCGAGCCAGTCTGGGCACAAGCCATCAGATCACGTCCCTCGCTAATCACAGGCATTGACACCTTCTGAATGGGCGTGGGCACTTTGTAGCCCGACTTGATGACATTTTCGAGCACAATGCCGCGCAATGTGGCGCTCTCAAAGCTTTGAATTGGCTGCGGCACATTCTCGCCAGTCACCTGCACAAGAAATTCGTTAGAGCAATCGCTGTTTTGCATTTATTTGTTATGCGCTCACCTTGACGGGAATGTTGTCATATTTTGAGAAATGAATACCCGATGAGATGCCGGTGCTGAACATCTCAGTCTCATCGTTGCTAGGCTCTGGCGGTATATAGAATTCCCTTGCCTTTCTCTCATTATCCTCGCCGCCATCATTTTGATTATTGTTCAAGTCTTCATCGTCGCGACGGCGACGTTCACCACCCTTAAAGCCACCGCTGCGTCGTCCAACACGACGATCATCACCTGTTAGATTTGAAATCCAAATTTGAAAGAAAATACGAAATAAAACCAAATGTGTACAAATTGAAGTGCCTAGCTCCTAAAACCTTAAAGATTACACGAACAAACTGTTCAAATCTGTCTCTAATGACTATCATTTTTTCCATTTTTTTCTATTCAATTACATTTTTTGGCCTTCAAAACTGGACAAGACTCGATAACAAATATGAAATGTGACCAAAATAAATATAATTTATTATTATAAAATGTAAAAGATAAGATATATATATAAATAGAAACAAAAATTCATTGATTTCAATTTCCATAAAAGTGAAAGTAAAATTAAAATATAATTTTAGTAAATTCACATTTTGTAAATTCAAAAATAAATATTAACTGCATAAAATTTCAAGTATTCCAGACAAATGCTTTCTACACATATTAATTAGATACACAAATCTCTACAAATAGGTAATTAAAATTATTAAAAGATATATTGTTAGTAGCTGAAAAAAAATGCTATTCACCAATTATGTTTTAATCGTTAATAAATTGTAAGAAAGAAAAAAACTTTAAAACTGGTTTTCAAATATTATGTTAAACTAATTAGATTGAAATATTTTAAGCACATACTAAAAGCAAATATTTGTTAGCAAATACAAAAACTATTTTTGTAAAAGAAGCCAGTAAGCAATAAAATGAGCAAATGTTTTAAATGAATATGTTCTACAAATAATACAAAGAAACATTAAATCGATTCCAAAAGTTGTTCAACCAGGCATGCTTAAAGGAGCGATGCAAATCGAGAATCATGGGTAAGACTGATGATGTTGGCCGCCTTCAAATCGAGCAGCACTCGAAATGCAAACGCCGCTTCCATGCGAGTCCGGATGAAGTTATTGGAGCGCATGTCCACTCTGGGCTGCATGATGAGTGCTCCGATCAGGTCATGGATGACGCGTCGCTTCAGCTCAGGCATGTCCAATATGATTTTCGGATCGTACTTATATTGGGGAGGCATTGAAATACATCGAGTGCTGCTCTCCGCATTACTACTGCTTGCTTCGCTTTCGGCGAGTGATGAGTGGCGACGATTATGTTGGCGATCTTCCTGCTGCTGCTCATCGCTCAGTTGCTTCTGGTGGTCGACCATGAGTCGCAGCATATCCTTGTGCTGCACTATATAGCTCAGATCTTCCGATAAGCAATCAGATCGATCTATACGCTGCTGCTGTGCCTGCTGCAACAACTGCTCCTCCTCCTCCTCCGTCGAGTTGGGCTGAACAACGTTTGTGGTTATTATTGGCGAATTTTGAAGGCCAGGTT
The DNA here is from genome assembly GCA_035044025.1 of Drosophila paracracens. Classification (NCBI taxonomy): domain Eukaryota; kingdom Metazoa; phylum Arthropoda; class Insecta; order Diptera; family Drosophilidae; genus Drosophila; species Drosophila paracracens. The sequence continues at coordinate 2,904,162 of JAWNMN010000398.1, forward strand.
GGCAAATGTATTCAATTGCCGTCACAATCGGCTTTTCCGGCAGCTCATTTAGGCTCATCATGGCCAATGCTGCCGGCGTCGCTGCTGGTTCCATCATGCCCTGTACAACTGATTCCATCATTTGTGCCGCCTCTGGCACATCTTCAACTGCGACTGCCGTTGCTTGTTGCATTGTTGATAATGGCTCCTCCTGTCTCCAGGCGGCCTGGTAAAGATTGGACAAAAATCCGAGTGTGATTTCATCATGGCTCGGTGGCTCAGCAGCCTCTATGTGCTCTGGACGAGGCTGCACTGCTGCTGCTGCTGCTCCTGCATCTCCTGCTGTTGCTGCCCTTGCTGCTGCTCGACGTATCCGTCGACGTATACGCCTTGTCTGCTGCACTGACTGACTTTCGGCATAATTTGGAATAGCTCCGCGTGGTCGAAAAATAGAGTTCCAATCACGCGGCACAACGGGAATAATTGGAGAAATATTATTCGCAGCATCAACTGCTGCTGCTGCTCCAAGTGCATCTTCCGCTGGCGACTCTTGGCTCAACTCAAGCACACGTCCCATTGTTGGATGCCTCTCGCTTTGCCGCTGCAGCTGGTGCTGCTCCTCATCGATGGCCGGCAATTGGATGTGATACGATGTCAGTGGCGTCGATGCGTGCGGCGCACGTGACCTCCACACCAGCGACGTGGTTACATTGTTCTCCAGAGCACTTCGCTCATCCGATGCCGTCATTGGCATTGGTCCACTGGCCTCCACATCCGGTGGCAATGGTGGCTGCGGAGGCAAATCTTCGAATGTAAGACTGCCTTCCTGATTGCCAGCAGACGTTAGTGGCATGTATGGTAGGCTGGAAATTATGCAACAAGTTTGGTGACTAGAGCTTTTACAAAATTGTGGCAGAAATGCGTTTTGATGATGGATTGCACATGATTGATTGGTTTTGATTGAAGCTATGTTGTTTATAGTAGTTGCTTATCAAAAATATTTCGAACAAGTGTCAAAAAATATTTATAAATTTTCAAAAAAGCGCGTGTGTGCTTGAAGTGTGTGTGAACAAAAAACAAACTGCCAATAAATCGAATGCAGGCAACAGAAGACACCTCGTAAGGTAAGCAAAAAAGGCAAGAGAGATGAGACAGGGAGTAGAGATATGATTATGATGTATATTTATATGAAGAGAGAGAGTGAGAGAGAAAGTGAGAGTGAGAGAGAGTTGTGCATACTCATCACTGATGTTGTGTTGCCTCGTGCCGAGAGGAGTTGTGGTATTGACAGCATGGTTGCTACCCAGTTGCGTTGCAGCAGCTCCCTCGCTAGCATTCGAGTTTAACAGCAACGTCCTCAGCTGATCCGGCGTATTCTGATCCAATGATTGCTGCCGTTGCTGGCGCAGTGGATTATGGAATAAACTGCTTGTTGCCTGCTGCTGTTGTTCTTGCCTATCGACTGTTGCCAGAAATTATGGTTGCATTGCTGGTTGTCTGGCATTCAACAACACCCCCGCCAATCCGCTTGTCGTAGTCAATTGCGGCAATGGCAGCTCCTGTTGCAGTTCACTTGGCGTACAATGGCGCAGCTTACGCATTACGCGCATACGTATAAAATTCTCCGTTAGAAAACGTACGGTAAATTGCTGTTCTTGTCGTTCTCGAGCAGTTGCTGTTGGTGTTTCCACTGGAGATGGCATCACATTGCCACCATTTAGCACATAATTATTAGCCGCAGTTCGCAGCAGATGCCGAATTCGTTCAGCATCTGCTGTTGTTGTTGTCAGCGATAAGTCATCATCAAAAGCATCTCTTTGATCTCGCATTAATATTCTAGATCTTCTTGCTGTCGTTGTGATTGTTGTTGTTGTTGTTGCAGTTGTCACTGTAGTTATTGTTGTCAGTCCTGGGCCTGGCACCAGACATGCGCACACATTGGCCAAGTGTGGTTGGCGAGGCGAGTCGAGTCGCTGGAGTATTTCAAACAAATGCTGCTGCGGCTGCTGCAGTTCACCATCGATCTGGGCGAGCAATTGGTTCACCTCTGCCATGACACGATCCGAGCTGTCAACAGCCTGTCGCAGTGCTGCCAGTTGTTGCTTGCGCTGCTTACGCCGCGTCTCCATTTCCGTCCCCCACTCGCTGTTCACCATCTGATCAAAGGAGGTCATCAGATAGTCGCGCTGTTCCCGCAACTTGACCAGCGGCTGCTCGCACATTTTATGGGGCTCGTCGAGTTGCTCAACAAATGCCAGCACGGTTTCCGTATCGTGGCTCGTCGGTACTCGCAGTCCGCAGCATTGTAGCTGTTCTGCCACTGCTCGCGTCGTTGTTATGTAATTGTGTATGTTGGGCGGAGGGGGAGGACGATACAAAAAGTAGAACGACATACACTTACACATATATTGGTAGATGGCATGCAAAGGAGCTAAACATTATAAGGTACAAAGTACAGTAAACAACAATAAAGTTGCCACATCGTCCTTGATTACACCTTTAGCTTAACTACAAACTACATATTAACTTAAATGGCATTTCAATTGCTTCCGTTTCAAAAATCTGATTTTAGTTTCCGGAACTAGATAGAAAAGCTAAGGATTACATATGTACCACCCTCCTAAAGCTAGAGCAGACCAAAGTCTTATCTGCTCATATCTAAATTTTATTCCTATTCATAAAATTCTACGTTTTTGATTATTTCACAATTTGCTCAAGATTTTAGTACTTTTCTGAATACAGAGAATATTATTTTTATTAATGAAAGCTTACCGTCCTCGTTGTCACCCCTGCCACCTTCATCATCGTCGCGACGTCCGCGATAGCCACTGCCATCTCCTCCATCCCGGCGTCCACGAAAGCCACCTGCACTGCCTCCATCGTCATCCTCACGACGGCCGCCATGATAGCCGCCACCACCGCCATCTCCTCCGTCATCGCGACGTCCGCGATTGCCACCGCCTTCTCCATCCCGGCGTCCACGAAAGCCACCTCCATCGCCGCCACCCCTGCCTCCATCGTAATCCTCACGACGGCCGCCATGATAGCCGCCACCACCGCCATCTCCTCCGTCATCTCGACGTTCGCGATTGCCACCGCCTTCTCCATCCCGGCGTCCACGAAAGCCACCTCCACCGCCGCCACCCCTGCCTCCATCGTAATCATCACGACGGCCGCCATGATAGCCGCCACCACCGCCATCTCCTCCGTCATCGCGACGTCCACGATTGCCATCGCCTTCTCCATCCCGGCGTCCACGAAAGCCACCTCCACCGCCGCCACCACTGCCTCCATCGTAATCCTCACGACGGCCGCCATAATAGCCGCCACCACCGCCATCATTTCCGTCATCGCGACGTCCACGATAGCCACCGCCACCGCGACCACCACTGCCTCCATCGTCATTCTCACGATGGCCGAGATGATTGCCGCCACTAGCGCCACCTGTGCCTCCTTCAGCTTCATCAATCTGTGGTTAAAAATCGTTTGTAGGCGGCTCAACGTAAGAAATTGCTCTAATTAAATTATTAGCTTACCTCGTGCTCCCAGTCAGACATAGTGTTCCCGTAGTTTGATGTTTACTGCAAATAGGAAAATAAATGTGTTAAATGCACATTTAAAATACGGCTCGCATATGTTTAGCGCCTAAAAATTTAAAAACAAAATATCGCTTAATCAGCAACTCTGGCAGTGCACTAAACTCAGCGCACATTTGTGTTTTGCCATTCACAGCGAATGTCGACAAGACGCAAAACGAACACGATCACGCACGCCCGCATGTTAACGTTGTCGCACAGCAACTCTGTTAAAGCGAAAAACGTGAGTTGCTCTGTTCTGTGTATGTATACACAGCATGCTTGCCTGCTTGTGCTTGGTTTTTTCGCCTTGCCTTCTCTGGTAGTAGAACACATGTGCGCTTGAGTAGTATATGTATATGTGCATGTTTGTGTGTAGCAGCCAAAGCAGAAACGCAGAAAATTAAGGTTAGAGCGCAGTCAGGCAACCACACGACGAAAAAATAGCAAAAAGCAAAGACTAAAAAAAACGTATTTCTTCTATTCCCACTCACACGCACGCACGCATACACTCACACCAACATTCATACACACGCATACACCAACAAAAATACAGGCGCAGCAGCAGCGACGAAAACACACACGAGTTTTTTTTCTGACAGAAACTCTGTGAAATTCTGTGTGTGATTTTCGCATAGAAACCGTCGTGTGTGGAAAAATCAATTTAGTAAATAAATTGTTGTAAAAAGAGGCGGAGGAGCAGCAGCAGCAGCAACATGGATAGTGCCGGTAAAAATCGTTATGAACTTTTGTTCATGGAAGACGATGTTAGCGATCCATTAGATAATCTTGTCGCGGCCAAGAAGAAGCAGCAGCCAGCGACGGCCGCCGCAGCAGCAGCGACCACAAAAACGGCGCCAACTGCGAAAGTACCCAAAACGGCAGCAGCCACAACCACGAAGAAGCCAAATCAAGCCGAAAAGGAAAACAAACCAGGTGCGCTCAACAAGAATGATGGCAAGAAAAATAATGCAACTGGCAGCGGCAACAACAACAACAGTGACAAATTCAACAACAACAAGCAAGGTGGGGCTGCTGTCGCTGCTCGCAGTGCTGGCGGCGCCGCTGCGGGCAAAACACGTGAAACTGGTCAAGGGCAGCAGCAGCAGCAACAACAACGCAATGTCAATTTTCGTCAACAGAATGGTGGCGGCGGTGGTAGCAGCGGTGGGGAGGTAACGCGCGAGCAGCGCAACAATCGCCGCAACGTGCGCGAAAATGGCGCTCCAGGTGGCAACTCTGGCAACGCTGCTGATGGCAATCCTCGACCATATCGCAACACAGGCGGCGGCGGAGGCGGCTTTGGCAATAACGGTGATCGTCCACCGCGTCAGAATCGCAATTTTGAGGGAGGCAATCGCAAACGTGAATTTGACCGTCAATCGGGCTCAGACAAAACTGGTGAGTATATATACATATACAGTATATATACCCTAACCCCAAAAACATTTGGCTAACCAATAACAAAAATAAATAACTTCTGCAAATGCTGTTGAAATTTACATTCTCATTGATCTCGAGAAACTATACAAAAAAAAAAGAAGAAAACTGAGGCAAAAACGAGGCACAAACTAAATTAAACGCACATTTCTGTTTTTCTCAATATGTTGTATAGAGATATGTTTAAAAATAGTTTGCTTCTTCTTCAGAACTACACCCCCCTCCCCCCTTTCAACAATGTGTGTGTGTGTGTGTGGAGGCCCACTCAGTTTTCCACGCCATGGAACAACGTTATTATGATGATAATGACGGGGGCCCTGTGTATATATGTCTGTCCCGATTACTACTTATCTATAATTCCAATGTTCCAATGTTCCTATTTTTCCAACAAAGCCACAAAAGTTGCAAAGTTGCAGTAGATATTTCCTTTTCCAACTTAAAAAAAACTGACTTATTTTACTTTCGAGATCTTTCGAAAATTATCTTAAACTCCTCAAACTGTACGCTAAAAAGTAGTACATTTTTCAAGCAAATACATTTAAGTAGCAGTTGATAACATTCAAGTTTTCTGGTTATCTAAATCTTATGCACAATCTACAAAAACTGATTAGTTTCAATTGCAACTTACCCTTGCCAAAAATAAAGTTAAAGATTTTCTTTTCAAAGTTGTAGCTGTTATCCACCTCCTTAAAAAGTAGGCTGAAAATGAACAAGAAATTAGAGTTGCATTAAATATGTACATATAACAATTAAAATTAATTATTAATTAAAATATTAAAAATGCAAACACAGGTGTTAAGGCTGTTGACAAACGCGACGGAGCTGGCGCCCACAACTGGGGATCTGTTAAGGAGGCCATCGATGATGTGAACAAGAGCAGCGAGGGCGGCAGCGGCGAGACAAATGCGACTAACAACAACAACAACACTACTACTACTGAGGGTGGCAACAAGGCCGACGAATCTGGAAATGAGCAATCGGGCGAGCAGCAGCCACCGGCAGAGGAGGAGACCAAAGAGCTGACCCTGGATGAATGGAAAGCGCAGCAGCAGCAGCGCATCAAGCCCAAGTTCAACATACGCAAAGCGGGCGAAGGTGGGTAGAAATAGAAGATTACAGAGAGTAAAGAGAGAGAAATTGAAATAACCATAATCTGGCAACGCTTTATTTCAGGCGAGGACACATCGCAATGGAAGAAAATGATTGTGCTGAACAACACCAAGAAGAAGGAGAACGAAAGCGAAGAGGAACTTGAATACGATCCTGCCATGTATCCGCAGCGCGTCGGCCGCCAACAGCGCGTCCTTGACATTCAATTCAATTTCAATGATGGACGTCGCGGCGGTGGTGGCGGTTTCGGCGGACGCGGACGTGGCGGTCCTCGTGGTGGTGGTGGCGGACCGCGCAACGAGGGCAATCGCGGACAACAAGGTGGTGGACAACAAGGCGGCGGCGGTGGCAGCGGCAGCGGTGGTGGCGCCACCCATGCCAACGCCGAAGGTGGCAGCAATGCTGTCGGCGGCGGCGGCGGTGGACCATCTGCTCGTGCCGAGGGTGGCAATCGGCCGCCAATTGAGCGTCGTGGAATGGGCGGCGGCATTGGTGGCGGAAACGCTGGCAAGCGTTTTGGCAATGAGCGGCAACAGAATGCTGCACCCAAGGTCAACGATGAGCGCCAGTTCCCCACGCTCGCCTAAGCTGAGAGTGGAGAGAGGAAAAGGGAGAGATGGGGAGGAGGGATGAGGAGGGGCGCTTCGCTGCTGCTGCTGTTTGTTGCAGGCGCCGGGAGTGCATTCAATTTTAGAGTTTGGTGTCTGTATTAGGAGAAGAGGAATCAGGTTACCAATATCACTCACACACATACACACAAGCACACTCACACATCAATTGAGATCTGTAAGCGGTTGCAGCGCAGCCAAAGCCAAAAGCAACAAAAACAAAATTCAACAACAGCAACAACAACAGACAACCACATCAAAAAAAAAAGCACATGGCAAATAAGAAAAATAATAATTATAAACATTCATATAATAAATAATATTAAAAAAAATAATAACGAGAGAAAAACAAAAAAAAACCAAACTGTAAATCTAAGCAAAAGCAATTTAGAGCAAAAAACACAAAAGAAAAAACTGAAGAGCAAAGTTTCTATATCTAAAAAATAACACATTGTAAAAATTTGTTGGGTCTCTCTTTTAATTTCTTCCTTCATTTACTATCTTAACAACAAGTCAATCAAAAGTCATTTAAAATCACACATACACTAATATATATATATACACATAAATATATATAAATATTAAAAAAAAAAAAGGTACAGTCCGCTATCCAGTGACAAAATGAGATATCAGAAAAACAAAATCGAAAAAAAACGAAAAAAACATCACGACTGTTGCCTGAGTTTCTCATTTATGGAGGCAGTTTTTAAAAGCGCATTTTCATTAACTACACACACTCACACACACATGCATACTAAACTTACATATATTTTTGTTAAACATTTTTATATGCATAGGCTCATATAAAAATGCATTTTTTTAATTTTTACTGTGTTACAATTGTATTTTAAAAATTAATAAATGAACAAAAGTAATAAACAAAAAAAAATTGTATACACAAAGGCAAAAAAAAACTCAGTAGAGAAGAAAAATACAAAAGGAATATTAAGTGTTGAAATCTTGTAATTGTGTTTCTTACAACAAAAAAAAAAACTATATATATATAATAAATATATATACATATATCGCTTTGATGCAAACTCTATTACATTAATTATAAAGCAAATTATGTGCATCATTTATAATAAATTTAATCGCAACACACACACACACACTGAAAAAGAAACAATTTAAATTTAAGCCTTATTAAAAAAGAAAAATAAAAAAATTTAAATTAACTATTGGAGCAAATATATATATATATGAAAACCTTAATAAGTAGAGTTATACAAACACACACACAGGCGCGACTTATGATAAAATCAGTTGGGCAAATCGCTTACAAAAAATACAAACGAGAAATATTCAGCAGTAATTCAAGAAACCCAAAATCTTGTAAGCCCTGTAAAATTAATTGCTTTTACAATTAAATATGTATATTATATACAAAAATACATAAGTATGAGAAATAACGTTGGTATTGATGAACAAACAAAAAGAAAACTTATATGAAATGGCAACAAAATTTTACGACTAAACCACTTAGAAAAGAACAAATACAAAAAACAAAGTATATAAAAAAAAACAAACAAATACAACATACATTTTTTGACTAATATTGTATTGTATTTTGACCCCAAAGAATGGAACAAAACAAACCCAATTCAACAAAACGTTGGGCGAAACTCGTTTAAAACAACAAGGAAAAAAATATTTAAAAAAAAAACATAAAAATTATTTGATAAAAATAAAGAAAAACACACAAAAACTGTCAAGTGGTGTTTCATTAATAGAATAGTAATAATTCATTTAATTAGCCAAGAATGATTTATAGAGCTTTGGGCGCAATGAATCGAATTTTCATTTTAATGAGTTTGATCCATAGATCGAATTAACTTTTAATTTTACGCTCCAGGTAATTTTCTTATAGAACCAAAGCAGTCTACTTTAGAAACATAGATTCTTATAAAATATTGAATGAATATAGGTACAATTCACAGTTTAAGAGGCACATTTAGGAGTCGAATTTAATAAAATTTCAAAATGGCCATAAATACGTTCACATATATAAGCCATTTCCTTATTTAACTAAACCCAACCGATTGTATCTGTAGAAGCTATATGATGTAGTAGTCAGAAATTAATAATTAAAATATTTTCTTTACAATAGAATAACATAAATATCTATCTACAAATATCAGTAATTTAACGAAAATCTATTAAAATATTAATTTTGCCGCCAGATTTTTTACTTTTGGCACATAGCCGCCAGTGTGACCACAGTATAAATTCCTGAATTTTACATAAAATATACTAAAATGTTATTATTTGCATTTAACACAATTTGAAAACGGTGTTAAAACCAAAACGACAATAGAATTGCACCAAGTTTCATAAAATGTTCATGAAAACAATATTTTTTTATTAAAAACAACAATTTTAATTTCCGCAATATGCTTATTTAAAATTCTCTGTGAAAATTCCCAATATGAACTGCAAAATTTAAATTTAAATTTGCTGTCTTCGACATTAACATATAGTATTAAGATTTGTTTTTAGTTTATTGCTTGTTTTATTTATGTGTGCAAAACGATTGAGCACCACCAAAACTAAACGAAATTCGCCAATGAGCAACACGAAATACAAAAATGTAAAACTAATTTCATTTTTCACATTTCGTACACTGGCTATTGCAATTTAAGATCACTTAACGATAATTTAATGTTTTTAATTAAAAATTTGAAATGTAATTGTTTGTCACTCACATTTAAATTTGTTATATCGGTGCTTCTTACGCTAATAGCCGTAAGTGTCAAAGATGGCGAGACTGAGAAATCGGAATGACAGAGTTAGAAAATTACGAAAGAATGGGACACAGAAGAATCGAGGACATTTCTTGTTTTGCTGTGATTTCAAGGTTGTCACATACATACTAAATTGTAATTTTGCAACAAACACAGCCAATCGGTAGGTCTGCTGACAATCCTAAGGTGTAACGGTGAATAGCGAGCAGAAACGACACGAATGGTGGGGATAAAAAGGAAAATAAGAGAACTCTTTGAAAATTCATTCGTGAAATGCATTTTATGAAGTGCAATGCATATGATTATACACATGTATTTACTCATTAATAAACGTATTAAATCCAAATATATAATCTTATATATTTATCTATTCACATTGTAAGCCCTTTAAATTGGCTTCGATTATACTGATTAAAATATTTGGAAATGATTTCAGTTCGCGTTTCACAAGAGCACTTTGTCTACTCACCGAGAAGGCAACTGTTAATTGTTATTTTCCCAAAAAACACACGCGAAATTTTGAATTAATCAGCAAACTGTGCGATGCTCAACGTTCAAAACTTGAAGTAGTGAATGGCTACCGGAAAATGTCAGAGCGTGTCAATGTGACCGTGGGCTTGGGCAGGCAAAAATACGCAAAATGTTAAACGCCAAATGGCACTGTTAAATTAAGAGCCATTAACTAGAACTAGATCAGAACTGAACGACGCAACTCTTGGGAATACATAAAAGAAAAATTAGTAAACAACATTTATTGGAGGGAAATCAATGTAATTGTACATTTATGCCAAATATATTATAGAAATCACATAAAACTCAAAATCAAAACGCATTCAAAACTTAGCAAACATAACCTCTGTGTTCTCTCACTGTTCCGCACTCAGCGAGCGGTTGTCAAAATGAGCGTCGAGGACGAAGTGTTCCGCATCCAAAAGAAAATCGGCAAAATATCCACGTCCAGCGATGGAGCCGTGAGTAAAATAATGAAGTAAATCAATTGAAATGAATAATTAATAAATGTATCTCTTTATTATGTATAGGGACAGGACCAGGCGCTGGACTTGCTCAAGGCGCTGCAAACGCTGAATATTAATCTGGAGATATTGACAAAGACGCGCATCGGGATGACTGTGAATGAGCTGCGCAAGAGCAGCAAAGATGACGAGGTTATCGCACTGGCCAAGACGCTCATCAAGAATTGGAAGCGATTCTTGGCTAGCCCAGCGCCACCCGCCGCAGCCGGCAACCAGGCACCCAAAGAGAGCGGGGGCGCCGCCGGCAAGGAGATTGGAAGCGCCTCGAGCAAGGAGAGTGGCGGAACCGCGAGCAACAATAATAAATCATCAAGTGCCGGCAAATCAAATTCATTGGCGAACAAAGAGAAGTCATCGAGTGGCGGCAACTCCTCAACGGTAAAGGATAAACGCGAGGAGAAGAAATCCTCATCGTCATCGTCGTCGACGTCGTCCATATCCTCGTCACAGACCACATTCCCATCGGGTGGCGGTAGTGGCATGAAGGATGCAGTGCGTCTCAAGTGCCGCGAAATGCTGACGACAGCTCTAAAGATGGGCGAGGTGCCCGATGGCTGTGCGGAACCAGAGGAAATGGCCGCCGAACTGGAGGATGCCATCTACATGGAGTTCAAGAATACTGATATGAAGTACAAGAATCGGATACGATCGCGTGTCGCCAATCTAAAGGATCCAAAGAATCCCGGGCTACGAGGCAATTTCATGTGCGGCGCCGTCTCCGCCAAGCAGCTGGCCAAAATGACGCCCGAGGAGATGGCCAGCGATGAGATGAAGAAGCTCCGCGAGAAGTTCGTCAAGGAAGCGATCAACGATGCCCAACTGGCCACAGTGCAAGGCACCAAGACCGATCTCCTCAAGTGTGGCAAATGCAAAAAGCGCAACTGCACCTACAACCAGCTTCAGACTAGATCCGCCGACGAACCTATGACAACCTTCGTCATGTGTAATGAGTGCGGCAACCGTTGGAAATTCTGCTAAAAAAAAAAAAAAGGAAAAACTATTCACCTTTAACCCCTCCCTCGAGCACACACACACATTTAAGTAATACATTTTGTATTTGTATACATGCATTCACACACTGACCACCTATATTACAAACAAATTTCAAAAATAAAACGAGAAGAAAAGAAAAATAGAAAATTAATTTTCATCTCGCATCAGTTTGTGATAAAGCCGCTGTCGCTGTTGTTGTTGTACCACTGTAAACTGGTACAGTATGCACGCACAACAGTGTTGCCGACTACTCGCAATATTTTTAGAACTACAAAATTGTAATTACAATTTAGTACCTAAATAATCTATAATTTGATGCCAATTATTTACTGCTTACAGTTTTTTATTTTAAATAAATAATTTTGAATATTACAATTTGTTACTTTTAAAAAGTTGGCAGCTCCCATAATGAAATCACCTGCGTGACGTCAGAAAAAATTGTAGTTAAGAGTTTGGTCACATTTTGCCAGCAATAGTTTGGTTTGAGAGCATTCGGTCACACTGCCGGCAGTCCACAATTTTTGCTTGCGACGATCGGTTGTGTTCGGTTGTTATTTCGGTTGTTGAGGTAACTACCGTTAAAAAAAAGCAGTGAGAAAAAGAAAAAAAAAATCAACCCAGCTAGCAACAAATTAGCCTGTTTAGTTTGCCAACCGCCAATGTGTACTTAACGGCTGACGCGTCTCCAAATTGGCTAAATAATTAAAGTTCAAGTTAAAAGTCCAAACGGCCATTGTCAGTTAACCTGTTGCGCGCTGCACTCGATGGTGCGTGACCTATTTATGTAACCTGTTTTTAAATAATATACCGCTTCAGTCTCGCTCCCAAGCTACAAGTTTCGGGACTTGGACTGGAACTTGAACTGGAACCGAAACTGAGACTGGGACTTGAACTGACTAGATGAGAGCAAAGTGTTAATCAAATGTTAGCATCTAAATTGAATGCCGCAAAAAGTGTATTTATTATCGAGCGCTGTTAAAAAAGTCAGAAGCACTCTACTAACTAGAAAAATGAGTGCATTCACCCTGCAAGCCACCATCTGTCTGTGTGTGTGTGTGTGTGAAACTAGAAAAGTGCGCTGAAAATCTAATAAGAGAATCATTGTTAGCCAAGGGCGTAGTTATTTTTATGTTGAAAAGGGTCACAAGTGAAATTGACGCCCTGCATTATTATTATCATTATCTTTTTTTGCGTGTGTGTCAACAGAAGAGCTGAAACGTGGCTGCATTGTGGCTAAAACCTCTCTGACCAAATAATATTTAGCTATGCTTCAGGTTTCGTTGTCTAGAACGGTACTAATACACTTACACACACACTTATACGTACGCATACAAGCGCACCTGTTAAAGAGAGAGCGAGAGGAAGAGAGAGAGCGTTTTGTGTGGAGAGCGGCTCAAATTGCATTCATATTCTCACTCTCTCGCTCTCTTTCCCTGTCTTTGGCCTGTTCGCACACATTCAATTCATAGACAGAGATAAAAAAAGCCTTGAGCTTGCGCTTGAGCCGTTGTTAGAATGCTATTCACCAACAACAACAACACTTGTTCAGCCGGTTTGTTGCACAACGGGATATTTTGTAGCTTTTGCTGCAGCCAAAGAACCCTTTTCAATTAAAAGCTTCATATTGTGTCTTTGTGTGTGTTTTTTTTGCGTCTGTTAACACAGTTATTGTTGTTGTTGTGCAGCTTTCGCGACTTTTCAGCCACAGACGCAGCCAAAGCAACGGCGACTTTCTGTTTGTTTGGTGAAACTTTTTTTAAGGTCGGCATCGGCATAATAAAAAAACAAATAAAAAAAACTGAAAAACAACAACAAACTGAAAACAACGCGCTCCGTTTATATCTTAGATGATTTCAAAAGAGCAGTTAAAAATGCTCTCTTGACACACACAAACACTCACAAAGGTGCTCTCTTAATGTCAAAGTGGAAGAAGAAGAAGATGAAAAAAGGAAATCATTTATGAAGTATGCAGATACATAGATATAATATTTAAAGAGTAATTTACGTGGCAACGCTACACGAACTTTCACTAATGACTCTAGGTGAACTCTCACACACACACAACGTACGCACACACACACAACACACACATACAGTTGCACGTGTTAAAATGCGTCGATCCAGATTCCCAATCAGATTTGTGCAGATTTTGCTGCTGTATAATTTTTGCATGGCTCCTGTCTCAAACGTCTAATCAGACAGGACTCTCGAATTGGAGCATGCCTAAAATGAGTAATGTTTTTTTGACAGTTTGTTGACTTTTGGTCACTGCTTATCAGCGCTGTTTACTGATAACATTATTAGGCAACACGTATTTTAAGTACGTTTGGGCAGAACCTTAACTAATTACACACATTCTCTTTCTCTCTCGCTCTCATTATAACGCGTGTATATGTGTGTGTGAGGGAAGGGGGGTGCTATTGGGTGCATTGTATTTTGATCGGCAGAGCGGAACCAAGCTGGTAAATGTGCTTCTATATCTGTATATATAAATCTAAATAAAAGAATATGTGTATATGGATGTATGTGTGTGTGAGTGTGTGTGTGAGTGTGAGTGTGTGCGTGTGCTTCTGCTTTAGTTCCGTCTGTCTGCAATTGCACACATACAAACACATATAAATTACATATATGTTTGTATCTGTTTTGCCGGAGACGCCTCCAACTTGGTTAGCTAAACACTTGCATCAGTTTTTATTTTTTCGTACAATGAAATTAATACCCTTAAATATTCCAAATAGCAACCGCTCAAGAATTAAATATTGAGCATCTTATTTTCAATGCATAAATCTTATAATTATTTCTAGTATATTATTTACTGGCGACATACAATTTCAAATGATTTCAAGATATCGAATTCTCCAAACCATTGGAGAAACTTCCAGTTAACTGTAATGAGTTCGATTTGTGAATACGCCTTCGACCGATACTATTAATTGAAATTAACCGATTGAAACACAGAATCGGAATTAAATTTCGATTCGATTTGATGTCATGCAAATAAAAAGATTTCCAAATTTAGAATCAGATTAGAATTTGGTATTTTAAATGGTGTACAAAAATCAATCAGATAACCAACACTAACCAACAATATCTTATACACTGTTCTATATATGTCTCTATATAACAAGTTAAATTTAATTTATAACAATTTCCATAACAAAGAAAATGAGTCTGAGTAGCTGAACAAGACTTTTCCATCCATTTTCCGTTCTATGCTTTCTATGAATATCTAGAATACAATTCTGATATTAAATAAATATATATTAAAAACATTTAGTACGAATTGAGTTAAGATACACTTTGTGCGACAACTTGACATGGTAATGCTTTCCATATGCATTTGGGCCAAAAATTTCTATGGCCTAATCGAAGCGCTCAGATCGCCGTATAAGCAATGAAAGTAAATATTTTCAATGAAAACAAATCGCAAAATCAGACGAAAACAAAAACACTTCATTTGCATAACAAACGCAATGTTGAACCAAGTTCTGATTGGGAGGCAAAAAAATAAAATAAAAAATAGAGGTATTAACAATAGTTATTAAAAGTGAAATTGTGCGTTTGCCTTTTTTGCATGTGAAAAGGTTTTTGGCTTTGTTTTGGATTCGATTTTAGACTATCAACGAATCAATGAAGTTTTTGGAGTTGAATTTTGGTTTCCGCTTAAGAGCAACGAAAGTACAAAAAGAAGAAGAAAAAAAGAGACACAATGACGAACTTGTCGCTGTCAAGTGTTGAATGGTTGCCAAAAAAAAAAAAAAAAAGAAAGAAAAAGAAATGAGGAAATGGGCAGCTGAAGACGACAACAAATAAACAAATGGAGACGGCGACAACTTGTAGATTCTTTCCATTTACCGTAAACTTCACCTTAATTTTTTCTCCACTTCTTTTTTAATAGTTGTTTTCTACAGCCGGTTTTAAGCGCCTGCAGCAACATGTTGATGTTGATAATGTTGTTGTTGCTGCTGTTTGCTTGTTGTGACTTATAAAAAGCATCGACTCTTCTTCTTGTTCTCTTTCAACAGCTTGACGAGCCTTGATATTGGATGCCAGAGAGCCAGGAACAGTAAATGAAGGCGGACGAATATGGTGATTGTAACACGTGTAAGTAAAGAGCACGTCCGATAAGCGTAAGAGAGCGCAAAAGAGAACTAGTTACATATGCATGTGTGTAACTTATGCATGTGTGCGTGCGATCTCTTGCGAGCGCCATGAAAACTTTGTGGCACATAAAAAACGCCAATCGGAAGTTCACACACATTTACATATATGCATGTATGCATTGTCTTGCTTAATACCCTGTTCCCATACGGTATAATAGAGTTGCAGCATTTAACATCATTTTTATACCTGCTCCATCTTGACTACAAATTTTAATTTGTCATTTTAATATCAGTACTTTTGAGAATAACACAATTAGCACTTATCAAAAATTTCATTTATTACTAATTTTCACGTTTCTTCTTCAGCTTTTGCTCATCAATTAGCACTGAAATGATTTAAGAGTATAAAAATAATATTCATGATCTAATGAGTATCTGTCAGTCGGGCACTCTAACTTCTTTAACTCATCCATTGGATCATGCAAATGTATGTGTGGTTAGCTCCCATGCCTCGTATATCTATCTGGGGTCTGTCCCTGGTTGCTATTTTTTGTGTTACGCTCAACTGATTCTTACACACCAAAAAAAGAAACACAAAAAAAAAACAACGCAAAGTTTTATGGCAGTCGTGAAAACGTCCATGGCAACCCCATGACTCGTAAACTGGAATGTCAAATTGTAACCACTTGTTTTCTCATTCACACACATTCACACACACGCATTTGCATATTACAGGGTGACTACATCTGGATAGAACCCGCATCGGGACGGGAATTCGATGTGGCCATTGGAGCACGTGTCATCTCCGCAGAGGGTCGTCGGATCCAGGTGCGAGACGATGATGGGGACGAAGTCTGGCTGGCGCCAGAGCGTCGCATCAAGGCGATGCACGCTTCATCCGTTCAGGGTGTCGAGGATATGATATCGCTGGGTGATCTGCACGAGGCGGGCATCTTACGTAATCTGCTCATACGCTACAAGGAGAATCTAATATATGTACGTAAATCAATTTAAATCTATTCGCATTCAAATTGGAATAAATTGAATTAATCTCTCCAATAAAGAGTTGTAACAATGAGATGTAAAAGTTGTGATTATGGCGAAATTTTAGCTATTTTTACTATGTATACTCAAAAGAGGGTACTTAAATACTATCTATTTTTGCACAGAATTTATAAGTGTTGCTTTCATTTGCACATTTAGACGTACACTGGGTCCATTTTGGTCGCCGTCAATCCGTATCAGATACTGCCCATCTATACGGGTGATCAGATCAAGCTGTACAAGGAGCGCAAAATTGGTGAGCTGCCGCCGCACATTTTTGCGATTGGTGACAATGCGTATGCGCATATGAAACGCTATCGCCAGGATCAGTGCATTGTGATATCTGGCGAATCGGGCGCTGGCAAAACGGAGAGCACAAAACTGATTTTGCAATACTTGGCTGCGATCAGCGGCAAGCACTCGTGGATCGAGCAGCAAATTCTGGAGGCGAATCCCATTTTAGAGGCCTTTGGCAATGCCAAAACGATACGCAACGATAACTCATCGCGGTGAGTAAACTGACAGGAGCTAGCAGCTAATTCCAAATAATTTCTGATTGATTCGTTTCACATTTGTCCCTTCCAGCTTTGGCAAATACATTGACATACACTTTAGCGCCAATGGGGTGATCGAGGGCGCCAAGATCGAGCAATATCTGCTGGAGAAGTCGCGCATTGTGTCGCAGAATCACAGCGAACGCAATTATCATGTCTTCTACTGCATACTGGCAGGTCTCTCCGCCGACGAGAAGAACCGCCTCGACCTGGGCGCAGCTGCCGACTACAAGTGAGTTCCAGCAATCATTTCAATTGAAATCTGTTTTTCCTAGTTTTTGTTTCTAAACATTCCTCTCTGATCCTAAACTCAAGGCCTGTTTATAGAATAAACTTTTTCGAGCTGACAGTATATTACCTTATGGGATCGAAGATACGTTCTTCTGCCCCATACCCTTTTTAGAGTTTGATAATTTGTTTGTTCAAATGGAAGAAGAGCCATCTGCTAAAAAGCTGATTTTACACTGGTATTCCACGGTGCATTCCGCAGTCAGTTACGCCCGAGTGGTACTATATGAATCCATATTATTGCACTATTCAAGGTAGCAAAACGAAACCGCATACGGTAAAAAAGTTTGAAAAAATATCGGAAAAATCGACCGGAATTTTTGTACTTTTCGTAAAGAACATTTTTATTTCACAATTTATAGCAAGACTAAGCAAAAGCGTTGATGATCATGAGAAAATTGAGTTTTTGCATTAAGTTTATATTGGGTCTAAATATATATCAGCTTATACAATAAATTTCATGCTGTACATTTGTTTTTTACTTATCATTAAATGTAAAAAACAAATTGTAAAAAGTGGATCGTTTGAAAGAAGTTGCTTAAAAGAAAATTTTCTTTTTCGCAGTGAAAATTTTTGGGAGACAACATAAATAGAAAATAAATTTCTTTTTGTTACTGGTAGAAATAAAAATGCGAAATTTTCTTTGTAAAAATTTGTGCGATATTTTAGCCAAGGGAAAATTCTAGTTTGCTTCTTCTTCTGAATATTTTCTTTACTTTACTCTTCAATTTCACATAAATAATAATTATTATTGGACTGTTAATATTTAGTAAATGAATGATTATATTTATTTTGAAAAATTGTTCTACAGATACTTGACTGGCGGGAATAGCATAACGTGCGAGGGACGCGACGATGCCGCTGAATTCTCCGATATACGATCGGCGATGAAGGTGCTCCTGTTCTCGGACCAGGAGATTTGGGAGATAATCAAGCTGCTGGCGGCGCTGCTGCATTGTGGCAATATTAAATACAAGGCCACCGTTGTGGATAATCTGGATGCAACGGAAATACCGGAGCATATCAATGTGGAGCGGGTCGCTGGACTACTCGGCCTGCCCATACAGCCGCTGATCGATGCCCTGACACGTCGCACACTGTTCGCGCATGGCGAGACTGTCGTCTCGACGCTGTCCCGAGACCAGTCTGTCGATGTGCGCGACGCATTCGTCAAGGGCATCTACGGGCGTCTGTTTGTGCATATTGTGCGTAAAATCAATACGGCCATCTTTAAGCCGAGAGCTACGTCACGCAATGCGATCGGTGTGCTGGACATCTTTGGGTTTGAGAACTTCGATCAGAATAGCTTCGAGCAGTTCTGCATCAATTATGCGAACGAGAATCTGCAGCAGTTCTTTGTGCAGCACATCTTCAAACTGGAGCAGGAGGAATACAACCACGAGGCGATCAACTGGCAGCACATTGAGTTTGTCGACAATCAGGATGCGCTCGATTTGATTGCCATCAAGCAGCTAAATATAATGGCACTGATCGATGAGGAGGCACGCTTCCCCAAGGGCACCGACCAGACAATGCTCGCCAAGCTGCACAAGACGCACGGCGCGCACAAGAACTATCTGAAGCCCAAGTCGGATATCAACACCAGTTTCGGACTCAATCATTTTGCCGGCGTCGTTTTCTACGATACACGCGGCTTCCTCGACAAGAATCGCGACACGTTCAGTCCGGATTTATTGCATTTGGTTAGCCAGAGCGGCAACAAGTTCTTGCGTCAAATCTTTGCCCAGGACATTGAGATGGGTGCGGAGACGCGCAAACGCACACCGACCCTTTCGACCCAATTCCGCAAGAGTCTCGACGCACTGATGAAGACGCTGAGCAGCTGTCAGCCGTTCTTCATAAGGTGCATCAAGCCCAACGAGCTGAAGAAACCGATGATGTTCGATCGTGGTCTATGCTGTCGCCAGCTGCGCTACTCTGGCATGATGGAGACCATTCGGATAAGACGTGCCGGCTATCCCATCCGTCATGGTTTTCGTGAGTTTGTCGAACGCTATCGTTTCCTCATTCCCGGTGTGCCGCCGGCTCATCGCACCGATTGCCTGGCGGCCACAACTCGCATTTGCGCCATGGTCCTGGGCAAATCGGATTATCAGCTGGGCCACACCAAGGTCTTCCTAAAGGATGCCCACGATCTGTTTTTGGAGCAAGAGCGCGACCGTGTCCTCACACGCAAAATCCTAATCCTGCAGCGCAGCATACGCGGCTGGGTGTACAGGCGTCGCTATCTGCGTCTCCGCGCCGCCGCCATCAGTGTGCAGCGCGTGTGGAAGGGGTATGCGCAGCGCAAGCGCTATCGTAGCATGCGTGTGGGCTATATGCGACTGCAGGCTCTGATCCGATCCCGTGTCCTCTCGCATCGCTTTCGCCATTTGCGCGGCCATATTGTGGGGCTGCAGGCGCACGCGCGCGGCTATCTGGTGCGCCGTGAATACGGCCACAAGATGTGGGCGGTGATCAAGATACAGTCGCATGTGCGACGCATGATCGCTGTGCGGCGCTATCGCAAGTCTCGGCTGGAGCACAAACAGTTTGCCGAGGTGCTGCAGCTGCGCAAACTGGAGGAGCAGGAGCTGCTACATCGCGGCAACAAGCATGCCCGTGAAATTGCCGAGCAGCACTATCGGGATCGTTTGCATGAGCTGGAGCGACGGGAGCTGCAGGAGCAGCTGGAGGATCGACGGCGCGTCGAGGTCAAAATGAATATTATAAATGATGCGGCCAGGAAACAGGAGGAGCCCGTCGACGATGGCAAACTGGTGGAGGCCATGTTCGATTTTCTGCCCGATTCGAGCAGTGATGCACCGACTCCGCATGGCGGACGTGAGACGTCCGTATTTAATGATCTGCCGCATGCGCAGGCCGTTAATCAGGAGGACATCATTGCGCCGATGCACATCTCGGAGGATGAAGAGGATCTATCCGAATATAAGTTTCAAAAATTTGCGGCCACCTATTTTCAGGGCAATGTCAATCATCAGTATGCCAAGAAGGCGCTGAAGCATCCTCTGTTGCCGCTCCATACGCAAGGCGATCAGCTGGCCGCCCAGGCGCTCTGGATAACCATATTGCGTTTCACTGGTGACATGCAGGAGCCCAAATATCATACCATGGATCGCATGGACACCACATCCGTCATGTCCAAGGTGACGGCAACGCTCGGACGCAATTTCATCAGGAGCAAGGTGAGTTCAAAATCCAAATAAACCCAAAATAAAACAAGAGAAATAATAAACAATTTGACTTTGTTGGGACGATGTTTGTACAGGAATTCCAGGAGGCTCAACTGATGGGTCTCGACCCGGAGGCGTTCCTCAAGCAAAAGCCGCGCTCGATACGCCACAAGCTGGTCTCGCTGACGCTGAAGCGAAAGAACAAACTGGGCGAGGATGTGCGCCGGCGACTGCAGGATGATGAATACACCGCCGATAGCTATCAGTCGTGGCTGCAGTCGCGTCCGACATCGAATCTGGAGAAGCTGCACTTCATCATTGGCCATGGCATATTGCGGGCAGAGTTGCGCGACGAGATCTACTGCCAGATATGCAAGCAGCTAACAAATAATCCATTAAAATCATCGCATGCCCGCGGCTGGATATTGTTGTCGCTGTGCGTCGGCTGCTTTGCCCCGTCGGAGAAGTTCGTCAATTATCTGAGAGCATTCATTCGAGAGGGGCCGCCCGGCTATGCGCCGTATTGTGAGGAGCGACTGAAGCGTACGTTCAACAACGGCACACGGAATCAGCCGCCGTCGTGGCTGGAGTTGCAGGCGACCAAATCGAAGAAGCCCATCATGCTGCCCATCACATTTATGGATGGCAATACGAAAACATTGCTGGCGGATTCGGCGACAACGGCGCGCGAACTATGCAATCAGCTATCGGATAAGATAACGCTCAAGGATCAATTCGGCTTCTCGCTATATATTGCGCTATTCGATAAGGTCAGCTCGCTGGGCAGCGGCGGTGATCATGTGATGGACGCGATATCACAGTGCGAACAGTATGCGAAGGAGCAGGGCGCCCAGGAGCGCAACGCACCGTGGCGTCTCTTCTTTCGCAAGGAGATATTTGCGCCGTGGCATGAGCCAACCAACGATCAAGTGGCCACCAACCTCATCTATCAGCAGGTTGTGCGAGGCGTTAAATTCGGCGAGTATCGTTGCGACAAGGAGGAGGATCTGGCCATGATAGCGGCCCAACAGTATTTTATCGAATACGGCACGGATATGTCCATGGAGCGATTGTTTACCCTCTTGCCCAACTTTATACCCGATTTCTGTCTCAGCGGCATCGATAAGGCCATCGAGCGATGGGCAGCTCTGGTCTTGCAGGCCTACAAGAAGTCCTACTACGTCAAGGATAAGATAGCACCGCTCAAGATCAAAGAGGACATTGTCAGCTATGCCAAATATAAGTGGCCGCTGCTCTTCTCACGCTTCTATGAAGCGTATCGCAATTCGGGTCCCAATTTGCCCAAGAACGATGTCATCATAGCGGTCAACTGGACGGGTGTTTACGTTGTGGACGATCAGGAGCAGGTGCTGCTCGAGCTCAGCTTCCCAGAGATCACAGCCGTTTCCAGCCAGAAGACGAACAAGGTCTTCACCCAGACGTTTAGCCTGTCCACGGTACGCGGCGAGGAGTTCACATTCCAAAGTCCCAACGCGGAGGATATACGCGACCTGGTCGTCTACTTCTTGGACGGCCTCAAGAAACGGTAAGTGGCATCCTAAGCAATTAATTCTCGTCTCTTTTGAAAAAGGGCTTTGAATTTGTGATATTTATATATATATATAATTTATATCTATATATATAATCCATTGAACACTTGCAGATCGAAATATGTGATTGCCCTGCAGGATTATCGTGCGCCCTCGGACGGCACCAGTTTTCTATCATTTTTTAAGGGCGATCTGATCATACTGGAGGATGAATCATGCGGCGAGTCGGTGCTGAACAATGGCTGGTGCATTGGACGCTGCGATAGGTCGCAGGAGCGCGGCGATTTTCCCGCCGAGACGGTGTATGTGTTGCCAACGTTGAGTAAACCGCCTCAGGACATATTGGCTTTGTTTAACATTGAGGAGGCGCATCATGGCCGGCGCCTCAGCATGGCATCCAATGGAGGTGCTGTGGAGCCGCGCGATCGTCCGCACACGCTCATGGAATATGCGCTGGATCATTTCCGTTTGCCGCCGAAACGCACCATGTCCAAGACACTGACGCTCAGCTCAAAACGCAGCGAGGAACTGTGGCGGTATGCCAGGGATCCGATTAAGGCGCCGCTGCTGCGCAAGCTGCAAAGCAAGGAGGAGCTGGTCGAGGAGGCGTGCTTCGCCTTTGCTGCCATACTTAAATATATGGGCGATCTGCCATCGAAGCGTCCGCGCATGGGCAACGAGATAACCGATCACATCTTCGACGGTCCGCTCAAGCATGAGATATTGCGGGACGAGATCTATTGCCAGCTGATGAAGCAGCTAACTGACAATCGCAATCGCATGTCCGAGGAGCGCGGCTGGGAGCTGATGTGGCTGGCAACGGGTCTGTTTGCCTGCTCGCAGGGCTTGCTCAAGGAGCTGTTAATGTTTCTACGGACGCGTCGTCATCCCATCTCACAGGATTCAATGCATCGTCTGCAAAAGACCATTCGACATGGACAGCGCAAATATCCGCCGCATCAGGTGGAGGTCGAGGCCATACAGCACAAGACAACGCAAATCTTTCACAAGGTCTACTTTCCGGACGACACCGACGAAGCGTTCGAAGTGGACTCGTCCACGCGGGCCAAGGACTTTTGCAACAACATCTCGCAGCGCCTTTCGCTGCGCACCAGCGAGGGCTTCTCGCTGTTTGTGAAGATCGCCGATAAGGTTATCTCAGTGCCGGAGGGCGATTTCTTCTTTGACTTTGTCCGCCATCTGACCGACTGGATAAAGAAGGCGCGACCGATACGCGACGGCGCCAATCCGCAGTTCACCTATCAGGTGTTCTTCATGAAGAAACTGTGGACGAATACGGTGCCAGGCAAGGATCGCAATGCCGATCTCATCTTTCACTATCACCAGGAGCTGCCCAAGCTATTGCGCGGCTATCACAAGTGCTCCCGCGAGGAGGCCGCCAAGCTGGCCGCTCTCGTCTTTCGCGTTCGCTTTGGCGAAAACAAACAGGAGCTGCAGGCCATACCGTAAGTGTTGCAATGTCCAATCTCCAATTGTTCATCTTTTACACATTCAACGTTATCCTTGTTATCCCACTACCACTTTCAGACAAATGCTGCGAGAGCTGATACCGTCTGATATTATGAAGATGCAGAGCACGAGCGAATGGAAGCGATCCATTGTGGCATCTTACAATCAGGATGGTGGCATGAGCTCCGAGGATGCCAAAGTGGCATTTCTGAAGATCGTATACAGGTGTGTGTGCGTGCGTGTGTGCGTCTGTGCTTGTGTTATAATATTTTCATATTTTCAAATATATATATATGTATATATACAAATAGATGGCCAACCTTTGGATCTGCATTCTTTGAGGTGAAGCAAACCACGGAGCCAAACTATCCGGAAATGCTGCTTATTGCCATTAACAAGCATGGCGTGAGTCTGATACATCCAGTAACAAAGGTAAGTCGGACAATGTGTATACTATATGTATATATGTTTATATAGCACAATTAATGAAATTGCAGGACATACTGGTTACGCATCCTTTTACGCGCATCTCGAACTGGTCATCGGGCAACACGTACTTCCACATGACCATCGGGAATCTGGTGCGTGGCTCGAAGCTGCTGTGCGAGACATCGCTGGGTTATAAGATGGATGATCTGCTGACATCATATATATCGTTAATGCTGACCAATATGAACAAGAATCGAACCATACGAGCCAACTAGTAAACATATCTATATATAGACGGACACACACACACACACACGCATACTTATAATTATAAAATATAAATGCAATAATTATATAACTAGTACTCATAGTTAATTACCTATTGTGCATTCCACGATCCCACATTGGCTTGCTTAGCTATAAATTGTACGAAACCCATTTTCATATTTATATTATGCCTTTCTTTTGTAAAAATTCGCAAACTTTTGTTTTTAGTATTTTATGGCACATTCCGTTTACTTAAATTATTAATTAAACACGTCAATTAGAAGGTCTTACATATGAGTAAATAATTGATAAGCTATTATATCAAATCATTCTGCAATCTATATAACTTTCTGTATATCTCAACTGCATATCTGTACTGATGACTTTTTGTATCAAATACATAGAAATGTTCAATTATTTAATAAATTATATACATACTTATATAAAACGTTTATTTTCAAATATCGTATCATCTGATCTTCAAATTGTATTTTTATAATATAGACAACTCAAACATATATGTGCATATATATTTCTTAGCACGAATGCTTGTTGAGGATGTTTTCATAGTCGGACACTCTAAGATTGAGCAATGTTCAATTGTAATTTATGTATTTAGTTATAATTTATAATTATTACTAGCTAACTTGACTTGGGGGGTGTTCCGTTATTTAGCTCCAGAAATGAGTGCCAAAAACTATTTATTCAGCTTTTAACCGGGGCGAATCTATTCCGCCATCCTTAGCTGCAGATGTATATTTTGGAAGTGGGTTGTTTCTCCAAAGTTTTTAATACTCTTTGAATTGCTTGCAATTTGAAATACTTAATTTATCAATCAGCGAGGATCAATTCTAAGTAAAAAAGGGTTATTTAATGGACGTTGCTATCAAGATACTAACCAAATTTTTGTAACTCCAAAAATTGTGGAAGAATTGTGGTTTATTTATTTAAAAATGTGGTTTATTCATTTAAAATAAAAATAAATATTTTTTATTTATTTCTGTAAGCTTATAAACTTTAACTACACGGCAAATATAGACTCAATCGCAGTTAAACATCGATTAATGCCTGCCTAACTTTCTGTGTGAGGCAGTGTAAACATCGTAAATGGAAGTGATCTTTCCTTTCAAAGACACACGCAATGGGAATGTGAAGTATCTAGGAAGGACTTTAAAATGTCCACAATTTCTTGCATACAAGGTCGTTTCGTGAAATCTTTATCCCAGCACTTCTGTATCAGTTTCTGAAGGCATTCGGGGATTTTATCGTCAATAGGGGGTCGTAGATCTAAACGAATTATTATTAATTATTATTATTGGACTTTGTGTGTTAAGATGTACATACCGTCATTAACAATTTTATTTAAGAGAACCAAAGAACCATATTTATTAAATTCATCCTCGTATGGCACCTTACGCATTATAACTTCCCAGATCGTAATACCCATGCTGTACACATCACATTTCTCACTATATTCTTTGCCATTCGTAACCTGTTTTAAACGTTAAAATCGTTATAAGTGACGAAATGCATACGATAATATGTAGATATAGTAACCTCGGGTGCTCTATATAGGTGAGTGCCCGCCTTTTTTGTCATTTTGGTTTGCACTTTTCGCGTAAGGCCAAAATCACATATTTTCAATATCTTTCGCTTAGCGTCAAGTAACATATTGAGGGGTTTCACGTCCCGATGGATGTGGCCTCTCACTGAACAAGCACGAAGATAGGCGAACGCCTGGAAACAAAAATATAACATTAATTACGCACTATATATGTATGTATATATAAATATTTGTATGTATACCTGCGCTGCCTGGCATAACCACCGAACGCCATCCTCATGGCTATATTTAATGCAGCTTCGATGCATAAGGTGCCACAAAGATCCACCAGCCATATACTCCATGACAACGTAGGTGTCTCCGTTGAAACTCGAAATACCAAAAAGTTTGACGATGTTCTCATGACCATTGACCATTTCCAGATACTTGGCCTCGTTCTCAATATAAGTCTCCTCGCCAATGTCCCCTTCTACTTTTTTAATAGCTACATCTTTGCCCATATATATTCCAACAGTGACAAATCCAAAGCGGCCTTCTTCAATTTTCTTTGAAATTTTCATTTGTTTTAATTGAATAAGATTTATAAGACACAAATACTTGCCTCTCCAATCGTAAGTTCTTTATATTTGATTGCCTCCATTTCTATTCAGTTTGCAGCTTAAGAATGAAAAGTTGAGTCACTTTCTAAGAAAAATCTGGAATCTGCAAGATCGCTAGAAGAAGAATTTGACAATCACCGCGAAATTTAATCAAACCCAGAGTAGTATTTAATTATATCTAATTGAAATAAATAATATTTAAGTCTATTTCAGATCGAAAAAATAAAACGCCATTTAGTTCGTTAAAATCAAATTAGATAAAAAAAAAACGATCCAAAAAATTACCTAAAAATTAACAAAATATATTTTTGGTATTTTTTATAGAAAGGTTATATTTGCAAAATTGTTTGTGGGAAAATAGAAATGATATGAATAAAAACATTAATTGCAGAAAACATAATAAATTCAATTCCTTATCAAGTAATAATATAATATAATAATATAATATATTGTAACTTCTCATTGAATTAACACCTCAATTTCACTTTTGGTGCGTTTTGCTACTGGCGATTTGCGGTGGTATTTAACTTTACTAAATGTATTACAGAGTATTAAAATATTCAAATTGGTTTGTCACAAAAAAACAGTTTTTAAAATTTATAGTTGTTTTTTTAACGTTCTAATGGGCGTAACCCAAAATTGTAATACTTTGTCTGATGCAGACAACGAAAGTATATGCTGCAAGTTTAAAGGCCCTACATTTAAGGATGTGAAGAATATTGCTCTCACAAGGACGGACAGACAGCGTGATGGACATTCTAATCTGATCCCGAAGGCTTAAGATAAAATTATACTTGTCGCTGGCATATGAAAATAATTCGGTATTACCGAATAATTCTCATTTTAAGTTTTTTTTAAAATCGATTACTATTGATAGATATCGATTTCCGATAGGAATTAGGGATATTTGATAATTGATTAACTGAATACATTTCATTTGGAGCAATCTAGTTTTTCACATATGTATATATATGCTGACAACATAGTGACATGAAAATTGGATAATAATCCTTTATACAAAGCAGTATTGAGTGCGAATTGCCATACACACATACACACACATAGGAGACACAGTTCATACACAATCGAAACAATAACAAACACAAATGCCAGTTAGAAATGTGGAAGGCAATGTGGCTGAGGCAGAGTCGGAGCGCTCGAATTCGAGCCAGGCACACAACCCCTTCGGCGAGGAGGAGGAGGCCAACGATTGCGACTCTGATGATTCCTCTAAAATGGATGCCATTGAAATCGAGATGCCACACGCCGAACACATGGAAGATTTGGCGAGCTTAGAGCGCCAATTTAGCCAGCTGCGCGAGCAAAATTATTATGAGCGCATCAGCCTTATCGAGCGCCAGCTTTCTGATGTCCGTTCCGGCCGCTCCGAGGAGCTTGTTCGTCTCCAAAAGCAGCTGGAAAGGGAGTACAGGACGCGCATCGAAGTTGCCGATGTGCTGCGCATGTTTCGCCTCCAAAATATTGAGCACAAATATCTAGCGGAGGAGCAGGCGGCATCCCAACACTTTGAAAGTGAGAAACAAATGGTTGTGGATAATCTGCGCGAGAAGCTAATAGAGCGAATACGACGCCTGGAAGAGGATCGTCCCAATGTGGGCATTTCCTGGGACGATTTCGACAATGACAAGCGTCAGAGTAAGGTACACGGTCCGGGGCGCAAGAAAGCCGTAACTGTGACCGGCCCGTATGTTGTATATATGCTGCGCGAGAAGGACATCGTGGAGGATTTGACAATCATACGCGAGGCTCTAAAACAATAATCCTGTGGCAATGTTGCCGTCGCCGCCGCTGCCGCAGCAACAACACCACCAACGCCAACGATGCAACAGCAGATGTGTGGGGGAGGAGATAGTGGTTGGCCGGTGTCCCGCTCATGACAGCAATGATGGCGGGTGCGAATGGATAACGGTGGCGTTCGACTGCAAAGGAGCTCAACTGATGGCAGCGAAAGGTAGCAAATGCAACGCCACCACCCATCGGATCGCCCTGCTCCTGTTTCACGCCACCGCCCCCACCATGATTTAGTACAAAAAAGAAACCAAAGGAAGCAGAAATAAAGACACAATCTTACTATTTAAAAAAAAACAAAAGAAAGATATACTCCTGTTCATAGTTCTCCTGGTGATCGCTTAACTATCAACAGGCGCATGCATTTCCAGTTTCCAGTATGAGAATAGTATGATATGTAAATGTATGTGTGTCTAGAAATGCAAGGCATAGAAAATGCGACACTCATGGCTATAAGACTGAGAGAATCCTCAGTCTGAATGGCTCATGTCAAAGGACATGCATCCATTGTAGAAGGAATTTCGAAAATTCCGGCAAAAACAGACTAATGTCTGCCAGTAGTTTAGACAAGCACACCCTTCCAGCCGTTCTTTCCCCAACGAGAGGAATGGACTCACGGCAATCCGGGACCTCCGGCAGCCTTTTCACAGATGGCTCAAAGATAGACGGCCGCATAGGCGGAGAAGTCTACTCTGAGCAACTTAATATACAGCTGTCATTCAGCCTTCCAAAACACTTTAGTTTTTTCCAGGCGGAAGTAATAGCCATAAAAGAAGCACTAAGTTGCCTAAAAAAACCCCAAAACATAAGCCCAGGAAATGTTAATATATATACAGCCAAGCGGCTATAAAATCCATCTTTCGATATCGGTAAAAAGCTGTCGCAGATCTCTGCACTAGGTGGCCTCTCTGCAACATGTTAAGGAAGATATATGTATGCCTCTGGCCACCTGTTAGCTAAAAATAAAAGAAGACAGTATGCGCAGGTCTAACGACATTTGGCGTAACGCCAATTGTTGCCGCATAGCTCACTAAACGTGGCCAAATGTAAATACAAAGCACAGTAAAGAACTGTTCAATCTTAGTCGAGCGAACTGATCTGCTTTATTTTTACAGTTAAGGATATTGGATTTCTCTGTGATACAAAACCAAACTTTCATCTCCAGATGTGTATAATTATTAATGATGGCAATTTAATGACCTTTTCACCACCAAAATTCTCTTTGTCACCTTACTTCGCATTTGTTTTAATACTGCTTATAGATTTGGTATCCTCCTTATAAAAACTACCAAGATCAATTTGAGTTCGCTCCAAAGCAATTCCTTATCTTTGTGTTGCGTGGCTTTGGAGAGCGTGTTCGTACAGAAGTTAATAAATAGCAAAGTTAACTTCGTTTTTCTTTTGATCTTATTTTTTAAATCCCTAACAGACCTACTAGAAACTTTGTTATTAGCCCACATTAAATAAATAAATAAAAATAAAAGGGACTTCGGAGGGGATTTTTCAAATCTAGCATCCATTTAGTAACTATAGCTTTGAAATTGTAGGAGATATCTTTTGGGGGCCGTGTTAAATTTAGCACCCGTAGTTAAGCACTGTCTGACGCCCAGTGACGAATATGTATTCTAGATTTCAAGTCTACAGCGAAAAATGTATGATGAAGTTGGGAAAAGGAGACGGATATATGTATGTAATATATGTATGTGAGCACTTTACGTATATTCTCGATTAGCGTAGTCCCTGAGTTCCTCTTTTAGCAGTTTATTATATTAATGAACTAATTTAAATGTGTATGTATGGTGTATATAATCATTTTTATGGCTAAGATAGGGTTTCCTTGTTGCTGTCATCACATTTCAATAAACTTAAGAGAAGGACCGAAATGTTGAGATTAAAATGGAAAATTTCACAAAAAGACGGGTTGGAAATCATTTCATGTTTTTGAAGATATTTGTAGAGCTTGAAAAAGTAATTGGCTAAATTATATATATGTGTCTTAATATAATAAAGCGTTTGATAGTTGTACTATAATTGCATGCAAACCCTTTAGACTCCCACACAACCGGCTGGCGATTCCCACGCATTGTGTGGCTAGAATTTTTAAAGCGTGTGAAAAACGGCAGCCGGCTTAAAAGTCAAGACTGCGATTTTTTTTCAAAGATAATTTGTGCAGCGGCAGCTCCTGAGAACTTTTTGAAAATATTTACTCCCCCTCTTTCACCCATGGAGTGTAACGACCACAATTACCAAGACACCCAAAGCAAGTCACCTGTCCAACCAGACACAGCGAGGGACAAAAATTATGCTCTCGAAATGGTGAATGTTCATTAAAAATGCAACTAATTTCAAATTCAGCTTCTTATAAGATGTGGCCTTAAGAAGTCGTAGTTCCAATTACAAAACTTGGTGGTGGTTTCCTTCTTCTTCTGCTTCTTCTTCTTCTTGTTTTTACTACTCTGACCCCTCGGGTTTTGCGCATCTTGCACGCAACGCAAAAGGCGACGACGCCGCCAAGTTTGTCGTTTGCGTCTTTCGTTTGGCGTCGAAATATTCCCATCAACTTGGGGGTGAGTTGCACTTGTTGCTTGCCTGCTTCGCTGACTCTGATAAGACTCGAGTCTCAGCCTCACAAATTCTAATAAAAAAAAACCCCTCTCACAGTGCTGAACTCGAAAACGCTCTGTAGTCAGAGCTTGTAGAATAAATTTGATGAAATATATAAAGATATATTAAATTAGAAACGTTTTCTATGCTCTTTTGAATTTATAGTTATTATATTTTTTTTTAAGATTTTTTTTTTGTTTATTTTGTTGAGTTCTTCAATTTTTAGTTGGAGAGCTTGAAATGAAGTTTGTTATAAGATAAATTTATATTTGTATTAATAAAGCCCTCAACTATATAAAATAAACATAAGAAAGTTCAAATGGTAAAGTTATTTTCCTCATTCTGTAAAAAATGCATATTTTATAGAAATAATTTAACCCTAGCATAATTTGTATAAAAGAAGATTTGAACCCGTCCCCATATAACGGGGATGTACGCACATTTTATGTAAGTTTAGCACAAATTAATGATGCCCATTTTAGCCGATTTGATGGATGTAGGGTATCAAGAGAAATTCTCAAGTTCGACGCTGTCATTAGTTTGGCAATCCAAACGGAAGCGCTATAATTAATGCAAAGCTGCGATTGTTAATTTGTAAATCTGTAAAACAACAATAACAGCAATAGCAACAGGTAGTCTGACAAATAATGCATAAATATTAAACAAAGATAGTTAAAAAAAAAGAAAAAAACAGTTCACAGCTTGGTTGCTTGCTGTCGCCGTTTTTTGGGGCTGTGTGAATATTCTGTTCCTTCAGCTCCAAACGGAAACAATGCGGCATACATATATGTATATGTATATGTATATGTATCTGGTATACATATATCTTGACTTTGCGTTTTTCGTAATGGCAACTAAAAATTCAAATCGACCAACCAACTGTAATTAAAGTTGGAGAGGCAGCCCACCGTGGGAAGTGCTGCACTTGTTTTGTTTTGTCTCAAAATTTTTCACACGACATGGCAACATTTTCTCATGCCGATTTAAATGGACTATTCGCCTTGAAAAGGGGTTGGTGGTGGGTGAGTGTTTCGTCTTCTTCTTTTCCACCAGGTAGCAGGTAGGTCATTTAAAGTCAAGAAAAAGTAAATGTTCAAAATCACACTAAAATTATGGTCTGACATATTTTACGCTCGTTTTTGTATTTATTTAAGTTTAGTGTTTATCTTAGGCTTAAAAAACTTTTTCTTATTCTGCTATCTTACAAAATTATACGATCATACATACATGAATATGTATATATATATATATAGATATATATGGTCGAGAGCTGCACTTTTGTCCTCGCTCACCTCAAGTGAATTCAGCGAGAACCTTTTTTAAATTCTTCAATTTTCCAAACAGTTTGCCAAGATTTGTAGCTTTATAAAGTGGAATGTTTTACAAGATATTTGGCCAACGATTGCAATATATACATATAAATTTATATTTTTATATTTTATATATATATTTATATATATAGGTGATTCACTTAAGGCAGGGGTACACATAGGCCACAGCATGCACATTAAATGTTCCATATACTATACACATATTCAACTAGATATCTAGAGTTACAGTTATGTTTTTTTTAATGTCAGTGAGCTCTTTCGAGTTATGTACAATTATGTCTTGGATTTATACATCTATTGGTACTGGCTAGCACTAAGAAATGGTATATTGGTCAACTTGGAATTGGGATTCGTTTTGTTCGCCTCGCATTTAGCGAGTTGGCTTCTAAAAAAATGCGTGTTGGGTGAGATTTGGGTGTATGTTTAGAATAATGCACATCTTACAAACTATGGATGTTGTATGTTCAAACTAAATATGTGCTAGAAGAGCTTTAAATTACTTGGCATAAATAAATGTATGTGGAATTGCAAATAAAAGCCATAATGCCGCACTCAAGACAAGCCGCTCCCATGACTATTCCATTGCACTTCCGAGATGGAGGGCAGTGTTTGATGCGGCTGCTGCTGTTGCAAGCTCTGCTGCAAGCTGGAACTGCTTGCTGGCGAGTTGCTGTTGTTGTTGTTGTTGCTATTATTGTTATTATTACTATTATTGTTGTTGCTGATGCTTGTGATGTTGTTGTTGTTGTGA
This sequence comes from Drosophila paracracens, assembly GCA_035044025.1. Taxonomy (NCBI): domain Eukaryota; kingdom Metazoa; phylum Arthropoda; class Insecta; order Diptera; family Drosophilidae; genus Drosophila; species Drosophila paracracens. The sequence continues at coordinate 2,937,202 of JAWNMN010000398.1, forward strand.
CGCGTACGCATTACATCCTCAGCCTGATTACAATGCGACCGCGGCCCCGGCTCAGGCGTATACGTGAATGTGAGGCCAGTGGCATAAATGATGCCATCATTGCGTACGAGCGAAATTGGCACCTGCGTCGGCTGACGCACCTGCACCAAATCGAACAACAAAAGAACAGAAAAACGCAGTAAGACACACTTTTCCACAGAATTTATATCATCTCATATGCCACAACTCACCCAGAGCCATTCGCCGCGAAACTGTGAGATTTCGGGCACCACACAGAGCAGCGTTTCCGTGCATCGATACATGGTCTCCGCTTCGACATCGCCAAACCACACCTGCAAATGTGGCGTAAAATTGTCGCCACTCAGCTCCAGCATGGCCACATCACCGCCTCCATTCAGATTCAGTGAGTTCACAATCGGCACTGGTGTAACCGGTGAGCTAAAGAGAGATCAGATCAAGTAACGTTTATTAATACCAAAACGTTATTAATATATATGCAATTTCTTGGGGCACTTACGCAACGGGTCCCATGCCCTCGTAGAACTGATATTCGGCTTTGTCTGTGGATATGATTGTCCAGCAGGCACCATCGTTGATCATTTCCTTGTTGGGCTCCTTGGGACAGGGTGTGGCCTGAAACTGTATGATCTTCTCCTGTGACAGGCACAAGTACATGCGATCCGTGTCCTTCATGTAAAAGGCGCATTTGTGCAGCTGCGAGACCGGATCATCGGCCTCCAGCAGTGCCATCTGTTTGTCCACCTTCCGGATGATAAGGCGCGGCAGTGCCATGCCCGTTACGGAGCACACCAGCTTAACGGTAGCGCCATAGTGTATATAACCATCGCGCACCTGAAACTCCTCCGACTCTGATTCGTTATCGTCGAGCAGATGTATCGTGAAGGCACCCCATTGTGTCGATGAGGCATGAAAATGTCCATTCTCCACATGCAGATAACGGGTGGATACGGTTTGGGAGCGCAGGCGATTGAAGAGGGCGACATTTGTGCCGCTGGCTATGCACAGATCGGCGTTCTTAAGCGATTGCTTCTTTTTGGACGGCTTCGAGATGACTTTAATGCGCTTGGAGTTGAAAACACCAATGTCGTGGCCATTGCCGTAGAACATTTTCACCGATAGCATGAAATGCTTGCGCTTATCCGAATCGGATATGAAGAGCGTCTTTGCGGCACAATACTGCTTGCCATTGAGATCCAGCTGCTGCATATCCTGATCGCTGCTGCCAATGCCAATGAATGCGCACAATTGTGCCCCCTGCTCGCCCTCGCCCTGCTGCAGCATCTCCTCGTACCGTCGCCGCCAACCGCTGCCAAATAGATAGATGCAGGGCGGTGGGCAAAAGAAACGCTTCTCATTGCCGTACGATTTCTGGGCAACCTGAAAGTAAGTTAAAGTGTTCACTTGTATTATGCGCTCACATTAATATATACTAATAATAATAATAATTATAAATAATCACTGCTTCGATTATCGACAACAGATAAATCGTAACAATTTGTAACCGCAGCTGGGCAGCTGTTAAATTTTCATATAATTAATTTCAATTATTTTATTGTGGCCGCCGTTTGCTTAATTTGCGTGCACTCAAGTGTGAAGGATGCGATGCCTGGACGGCGGCCGCCGCTTGAAGATAGCCGCGACAAACCGCAGCGAACGCCCCACTGGAGCTGGAGCAGCAATTGACAATTGGAATTCGAATTGCAATTGTGAGCGGAGCCCACACTTTGATTGATCTATAATGCCACATGTCTCAACTATGCATCTATCCAATCCATATATAACCATTCTATATATATATATTTATATAATTACATATTTTATGTATATTTATACATTTATTTATAATATTACATAAATTCGCCTTTAAAATATAATATTTTGTTTATTTTTTGATCTTGGAATCGTCCTAAATGCGAATTTCGATTTGCATATCATTTTATTAAAGCTGCTAATACTTAACATTATAATAATTCAAAATAAATATTTGGTTAATTGTTTTTAATTTTGTAAATATATTTTTTAATGATTATTGATTTTATTGATTGATAAGTTAAATATGTTTTTTTGCTGGCAGGACAAGTGCTTTTTTTCTTATTGAGTTTGAAACTCCAGAGCTGATTCGATACATATTGGTGAATAAAAAATATTTAAAAAACAGCCGAACTATCAGAAGCCAAAAACATATTGAAAAAATATTTTTTTTTTTATCATTTTGAAACTATTTAATTATTGCAATAATAAAAATCAAATTACTAAATTATTTTGAAGCAGGTTGATTTTAATGAAAGAAAAAAAACGGTCAACATTTAAATATTTTTGCAGATATAATAATAATTTCATTCAGCAACGTTTTTTGCAAAAAAAATATATTTCAAACGACATTGCAATAATATGATATACTATTTCCATTATTATACATCATGATTAGATTCGTATGTGAGTTTGCTATGGATATCAACGAAGTAGCAAATTGTTTGTTATACTATATGAATGACAGCTGCAACAGGATATATTGGTGCACTTCTGCAGCTTAAGAATACGTTAAAAAGGGGAAAAGTTGGAAACGATGCAAGAACTACAATATACTTGGTACCTATGTCTATAAAAAGTCAAAATCCTTTGCTACAATTGCTGAATATTGAAATACAACGCAGCAGTTTTTCGTTATAAGTATTTGAGGTCCTTCATTAAAAAATAAGTATTTTATAGTTGTTGACAATTAAGAAATAAATTAATGATATATTTTTATATATATATTGATTGATTGTCTATTTAATATACCGAGCTGTGACGTCAAACACTCTCACATTTCTTTTTGTTATTTTGCAGTTAGTTGATGTGTGTTTAGTTTACCTTGGCGTGCAGTATAACGATGACCATATCGTTGCGCTCTCGCATGTATTTCTCCATGGCATCGCGCGTCAGCTTCTTCTCCTCGATGTGAGACCGGTATGGACCTGGACCTGGGATAGCAACCGGCAGCATCGATAGTTGCATTTGTTGTTGCTGCTGCTGCTGCTGTTGCTGCTGTTGTTGTTGTTGTTGATGGTGCACTTGTAGCTGTTGCTGTTGTTGCTGTGGCGGCGGCGCACTGCCCAGTCCAAAGTGCGGCATATCCTGACTGTGACTGTGTCCGTGCAGCTGACTGCTGACCTCCAAGGAGTTGATATTGCTATTGCTTGCTGCTGCTGCTGCTGCGACTGCGTTCTCGTAGACAATGGCGGGCGGTGCGGCGGCAACGGCGTTTAAATTAAATTGGCTGTAGCTCTTCATTTATGCACATGCTGTTTAAATGCATAGGCGCTGTTTATTTTTCTGTTTTTTGTTTTTTTATTTATTTGGCAATTTGTTTAACACTTTGGCACTTCTTCTTGTCCCGATTATAGTTTGTGTGTGTGTGTACTTTATTTGAAGTCTTTGTATCCTGGCACACAGCAGAAGAGAAGAGCACAACACGCAGCAGCAGCTGTCGTTTCTCACGGATTCGCTTTCGATGTTGATGTTTTGAGTGTGTTTTTCTTTTTCCGTCCGTCAGATTGCCCGGCTGGCCACAATTAACATGTGCTGTTTGGGGAGCGCGAATGCGAATACGACTGAAGCGCGCTGCGGCTAGCTGTTGTTTAAACTGGCAACTAAACTCTGCTAACCGATTTATAAAATAAATAAAACCAAACCGACCGACCCCACTAGCAGCAGCGACCAAACAAACTAGGGTTGTTGTTATCGTATCGATATGACCAGCTATGCAACTATCGATGTTTATCTAGACCCAAGCGATATGTTTGCATAGAAACAGACTATAGAAGATAACATTGTCACACGCAACTATTGATCAACTGACGTCAGATCTGATATCTGTACTAGCTATTCATGACAAGATTAGTTTTGATTATTTAAACACTTTAAATTTCGATATATTTAAACTATTTGTATACCTGTCTTCAAAATTTAATGCATTGAGCAAACTTACGAGATTATTTGGTGAGTAGGTAAAGTCTCAATCTGGCATAGACAAGCAGGTTGGCAGCTCGCAATCAGTTTACAAAGGAGTTGGCAGCCAGCTGCACACTGTTTGCGTGCGCTTTAAAATTGATTAGAAGTTCTAGAATCAACTGCAGCAATGGAACAATTCAAAGACTTGCAAAAGTCCCTGTATATATGGACTGACAGCGGCGAGCTGGACAAGCGCGTCCAAACACTTAAAGAAGCCACCGGCGGCGAGGTGGCTGTTGAAAATGTCCATCGCCTTTCGTTTTGTAAGTTTCGTTTTTTGGGCAAACAGTGAGTCAGCATGTTAATTACCAATATTTCGCATTTTAGCCTCTTACGCGAACTCAAGTTTCGACCTGATTGTGATCGAATGCGCCCAGTTAACCGACAATTACGTAAAACTGCTGCACATGCTGAAGCCAAGTGGCAAACTCCATCTAATTGCCTACATTGGAGCCCCAGCGAGTCTGTTGCAGGAAATCAAGTTGTCCGGTTTCATTAATTGCGGCGAGGATGCCGCAGCCAATACACTGACTGCCGAGAAGCCTGGCTACGAGATAGGCTCCGCTGCCCGTTTGTCCTTTGTAAAGAAAGCAGCTGGCGTCAATGTATGGAAGATCAGCGGCGACGATGAGGAGCTCATCGATGAGGAGGATCTGCTCGATGAGGCGGACAAACAAAAACCAGATCCGTCCGGTCTGCGTGTCTGCAGCACCACTGGCAAGCGTAAGGCGTGCAAAAACTGCTCCTGTGGCCTGGCCGAGGAGCTCGAAAGCGAGAAGACAACAAATGCGGCGAACACCGAGAATGCTAAATCCAGTTGTGGCAATGTATGTGTGACGTCTTTCCTTAGTACTTTAATACTTTATTACCCAACAAAGGTCGCTCGAAAATTACCATTGAAAATGCCTAGATAACGTTTACCAGTGCCAAATGATAATGATATAATGACAAAAAGATGTCCCAGTATAAGTGATTGTATATTCTTGATCAGCATGAAGAGCCTTTTGTTTTTCTGTCTGTTTCTATGTTCTCAGTTCTAAACATTTGGAAAAATCTTTAAAAGAAAACTACAATTCGTTTATTTAAGATATCCTAACTAAAATTGGTACAAAAGTGTTTCATTATGCTTCTTGCATAATCAAAATAGGAACAATACGACTTCGATCAGCTAGAGAATTTAAATTACAATTTTTGTTATGTGGACGAATTAGAATTATTTACAAATTCGAATCAAATCTTATATCAATTTTCAAACGACCCACCTAAAATTTAGATGCCATATCTCATGTTTTTTTTTGTTTGATTTATGTACTTTCAGTGCTATTTGGGCGATGCGTTCAGATGCTCGACTTGTCCTTATATGGGCATGCCGGCCTTCAAGCCGGGCGAGAAGGTTCAGCTGGCTAACAATCTGCTGAAATCGGATATTTAGACTGGATACCACAATAATCACGCAAACTGGATAGACTTTTACACTTTTATTGGGGGGAAAATGATAGTTTCATATATGTAAATAGCAAATGCATTAAAAATGATAAATTGCGCACAACTAACGCCTCACAGTTCACATGGTGTGCCCCGGATAAGATCACGATTCTTGCCAGTCAATATGCGATAGTTAACGGCCGTGTGATCCAGCTCCTTGTACAGAAACGTGGGCATTCTATCCGACAGCACCCAGAGAGAGCCGGTGGTGTCGACTTTCAAGTCATTGGGAAATATCAATGTGTGCGAATCGGAATCAATTAGTCCCTGTGTATCGGACATATACGGACGCTTCGCATTCCAGCAGGCGATGGCATCCTTGTTGACCTGCGTATAGAATAATACGCCAGTCTCCTTGTCGTACACCTCGGCCGTTGACTGTCCGTTCATCCCGCGATCGCCGACGAGCTTGAAATCATAATAGGATTCGCCGCCATTCACATGACTCTGGTTTTGCAAGACCCGATTGGAGACCTTGAACTCTTTTGTGCTGGCCAGTGGATGGAAATAGATGTCCTTGGTATTATCGGGCTGCAATGGGCCAACGGCCATTCCGAAAACACCATCGGTCCATTGGAAATTGACGCCGCCAACATTGAAGTCACCTTGCAGCGGATCAAAGTGGAAATAGTTGTGCTTGACCCGATATGATTTATTGTCGCGCAGGCAATAGACAACCACACCATAGGCACCCAGATCTGGCACATAGGCAAACGCGTCGTTGCACTGTTCCGGCTCCACATCGACAATCTGAAATTTATATATATACATATGTAAGCAATGTGCAAGTGAATTGTAAAAGCCAAATGAACGCACTATGTTGGCATAGAAAGTGTCCTCCTTGCTCTGATCGGCGGGAATGGCATAGCGATGCAGCAGCTGATCCGTTTTCAGATCGAACACCAATATGGAACTGGGCGTTATCTGCTTGGGATCGCCCAGAATGTCGGCGAGTCCGGTGTCCAGCACCCACAGGCGATCGCAGCTATCGACATGAATGCGGAACGTGGATATAATGGTTGCATTGTTCGTTAACTGTACACTCTCATCCTTTGCCTTATCCGCATCCAGGCGGCCACCGGCGGGTGTCTTCTGCTCTTGGGGTTTCACCTCAATTGGCAGCTTGTTGGCCTCCCAGTTGGGATAGGGACGCAGCTTTGGGGATTTCTCCGTCGTCGACAGATCAATGTAGTTCAATGTCGCCGCAACGCCAGCCTTCCATCTATGCATGAGACGAGGAATGGATACAAAGGATTTTATATAGTTGCCTATATGGAAGCTAGTCTATCAGCTTCGTCAATTGTCTGGCTTTGAACCGGAAATTATTCGTCTCGCTCGCACTAGCTAGCTGCCTTTTGTTTCTAAAAAACTAACCAGTTTTGAGTATTGTTTCGCTTCTAGCAATTAGACATCGAATTCATAACAGACGGGCCACTATATATTTAATATAATAGATGGCCCATAAATCGGAGTTTTGCCAGTGATTCATTTAAATACGTATTTAAATAAATAATTCAATGGATTTTTGCCAACTTATCTTTTTCAGCACTGATTAACACATTAATTAAGTTTGCTTATGATTTTGACAGGTAAATCACCAATCATCGATGACGTCATACATTTGGTGTCGCTTTGAAATAGTTGAAATTCAGATTAAATTGTATTGGAACAAGCAAAACGGTTAGGTTAGGTTTCCATGTAATTGTTTTGCGAAGTCATTAATCCATTGGTTGTCAAATTTGCATAACAGTAATTAAAATTTATAATTTAATTGTGCACTGAGAGCGAATGAGAGCAACGCCAGTGAATAGCTATTGATTAACCGGTTCTCCTCTTGGCCACAATGGGTTTTTCGCAAGCCCCGCTTACACTATTCAAAATAATTAACGACGAAATTGTCGAAGCCAACTGCAATATTTGGCTGCTGTTGCCTCGTCGCCTTACCTTGGCACAGTGACAAAGATTTTGTTTCCCCAGCGCTCCAAGCCGAGAGGCAGATTGTTAGCCTCAATGTAGTGGCCGGTGCGTTTAGCCTCCGCTTCGGCCTCGGCGCTGGGCCAGTCGAAGGTCAGCTGCTTCCACGAGAAGCGTTCCTCCAGTTTGGCACCAATGCTTAAGCAGCAGCAGCAGCTGATAAGGCACAAAGCCAGTAATTTAATTGAACGCATATTGTTATTTGATATTTTTCCGTTGCTGTGGCACCGTTCGTTCCGTTCGAGCTGAGCTCCTCTACTGCTTGACTTGAGCTTTGTTCCAAGCTTAATATGCTGACGAAAGCTAAAAGCTTTGCCAAGCTTGCACAGGGCAAGCGGCGAAGCTCCAGGCAGCTGTTTTTTTTTTCTGTGGGTGGTCAAGCTAAATTAGCATAGCCGGAAGGGAAAAACTGTCAGGTATAAATAAAATGTTATGGAGCGCTTTAAAAAAAATGTATATTTACTGCATTTATTAAACATCCACCGATTGCAACTTCGGCGCCAAAACCATTTGGGATGTGAGTATGCAGCGACTCCAATTGCAAACTAGTTTACGGCTTAAACAAGTTGGAAACATGGAAAACTACGAGTAAAAGTTAACAGAAAGCCGGTTCCGATGTATCTGCTGAATGTGTTCAGCTCCAATCGAAGCGTCAACATTCTAGCCATTGCTTTTGTGTTTATAGCTATAGCTAGGCGACTTTCAATTCTACTCACAGCTGTTGGGCAACTGGGCCATTATAGATTCAAGCGACAGCTTATCGAATTGGAGTAGGTTCATTGAATTAAAGCGAAATGCACTCGTGCATGTCATTCAAAAATGCAAATGCTCTTAATGAAAAAAAAAAATCAATTAATTAAAAATAAACTAAATTATTCTGTTGCAAAGAGAGGAGTTAATAATTCCATAAATCAGTGATAAAGACTAATGTTAATCTCGCATTTAAAGTTTGATATATGTGTGCATATGGATGAGTTTAAGGGTGCCGGTTTCAACATTATGTAAATTGTTACAAAAGCGAGATTTGCTTTCCTCATTTTTATGCCACACAATTAAATCTGTTCTGTTCTGTTTTTTTTGTTTTTGTTTGGTTTATTCAATAAAATTCTCATATTCCGTTAATTAGACTTTAGATTAATTCGTTAATGTTACTTTCATAAGAACATACCGAGTTTTTTCTTTGCATCATATTGCTACATTTTTTTTTTGTTGTTGTTTGTTTTTGTTTTTTCTTTTTTCGACTTCATTAACAATATGTTTTGGGAAATCAATTTGAATCTGGTTTATTTACTCGTATTTATACAACAATTAGCTTTGCTAAAGTGTTACTTAATTTACTTATTTACTTCTCTCGGTTGTGGGTTGTAGATTAGTTTGGTTATTAGTTGTGGTTGTGATTTTGATGGGAAAGCAAAAAGAACGAAATTACTTAATTTAACATTTGACTTTTCTCTTTTTTTTTCTTGTTTTTTTTTTTGTTTTTTTTTTGGTTGAATAAAATTTGCAATTGTCGCTTAGTTGTTAGCTTAACACGCTATATACAATATAAGTACATGTTTCAAGTTACAGCTACCCTAACAGCATTCCCTAAATGAATTACAATCCAATTAAACTACAAATTCCAACGATCCTTAACAATATCAATGTGTTTGTTTTTTATTTTTTATTTTTTTTTCCTTCATGTTCTATTTACTAGAGATGTCATTTTTGCAATGTGTAAATTTACTTATGACCTTCATCCGTTCATTATAGATTTATATATAAATGTGTAGGTGTATACATGTATATTATGAATATATGTATGTATGCTTAAGTATGCCTGTGTGTGTGTGTGAGTGATTTTGTGTATAGTTTTATTTCATTTAACGGCTTAGATTTTAAAGTCTTTCATTTCGTAGGAATTTGATGTTGTCTATGTGTTAATATTACTTCATCTTTTATAGCACTTTTCGTGATGGATTAGAGTGATTGAATTTAAAAATGTTTTGAATTCGATTTATTATATAAATGTGAGTGTACGAGAATGCTCTTCAATAGTTTTTCAGTTTTCGTTTTCGTTTACCTTAGTTTTTTATTACTATTTTAAATGTTTTTTTTTTTTTGTGATTTTCCTCATTTTAATAATTTCAATTCCTATTTAAATAACGACGCATTTTTTTCACAATATGCACTATTTTCCGTTTGTTTTGCTTTGTGTATATATGTGTGTATATATTTATAATTTTATAAATGCAATTTTAGAACTTACAGTATGTTCAAAAATTTTTCTTTTGCTTTCAAATGTATCTCTCATCATTTGTATAACAGTACATAAAAAATTAAAAGGTTGCTTGAGCACGTAAGCCCCCGGCCCATACCCCCACAAGATATAATAATACATATACATATTATATATTAACTTTTGATACTACACTAGACTATGCTATGTTTATTGTATATCTAAGATTTGCTATGCTTTCCATTCGATTTGTGCTACTTACGACTCTCAGAAATTTAAACTATTAAAACATTATTTTCGAGTGCATAATATATATGTAAGTATGTGTGTTTGTATGCAGGCGTATGTGTGTAAGTGTGAGAATTATTGGACAGGACTCCAAAAATGTATACACACACGTACACACTAGGTCTATACAAAATCTAACACTAACTTAGGCTAAACTACGTGTTAAAGACGCCAAACTTTATAGGAGTTTGGTACTGGAGTCTAGGAGCTCGTATTGCCACGGCATTGGTCAGGATCAGAGTCCTGGGTTAAATGAAATAAAGTGAAATAAAACTAAATATATGAAATGGGAAAGGCCGCCTTGGGAAAACATTTCTGTGTCCGTGTCTATGTGTGTGTGTGCTTTAGCTCTAGGAGATAGCGCTGAGCAAAATAGGTTTATGGAAAATACTCGTTATACAAGAAGAACATACATATGTACTAACACAACAATTTGTTTTGCTTTTCAGTTTAAAAATTACGAACTTTAACATGATTTCTTTCATAATTTGCTATTTGTTTTTCTTCATAATGACTTGACTATGTTTGGTTTTTGTGTTCAATTTTAAAGCCTAACATTTTTGTTTAGTTCACATTCTAATGTCGTTAATTAATTAATTGTAGTAAGTTAAAAGTATTTCGTTTTATTAATTTAAGTACTTGCTAAACACGTTTAAGGTACAATACATATTTCAGTTAATCTACAAAATTGCTGCTACCAATTCTCGTATTTAGCTCAGCTTAAAGTTGATACAAAGTTCATTAAGTACATACAATATTTATTAAGTTTTTATTTAGCATAATCATTTTTGTATAATTCACCTATCACGCAAAGGAAATTGACAAGTTTTTTCATGTACGGTGCTCATGAGTATCTGAAAGAAAATCAATTTTGTGAATTTTGTCAATAAAATGTGTTAATATTTTCAAATCAAAACAATTCAGTTTTGGACAATTTGACAACCCTACGCGATTTACTTTCAATAGATCGATAACGATTCGCAGTGAGTATCGAGATTTTAGCGATGATCGTTTGTGCTATTGTGAATGCCTATGTTAGCGACAAATAACAAACGATAAAAATGCTCTGTTTGTGTTACGGCTCTGTTAAATGTAAGAACCGTTAGTGTGCGAATGAGTGCGCGTTTTTGCTTTTGTGAAAATATAAGTTAAATTTTGAGTACAGACAAATTCCTTTGAAAGAAAAACATTTGAGTAAACACATAAATGGGAATAACCTTTTAACTCCAAAATGCTCAATCGAATTTCTCAATGCCCGCAAAAATTGCTAAAATCTCTAATAAAAATAAATAGTTTGGGTTAAATAAATACACTATCAACAGCTTCGAGCGACAACTGTTGCTCTCTATCTATGTTAACGGACGAACTCACCTTGTGTGATTGCGAGTGAGGCCACAGGCGTCGTATGCGCAGAAGCGTTTGCGTTTATGATAGAAGCAGTCTGCTGCTGGATTGCCAGCGAGGTTGTTGCTAAGCCGACGGCGCCGGCGCCAGATGCTCCATTCAGTTCTGTGCTTTTGGTGTTGACGTCCCGCTCCACCAGTCGTTGCCGTAGAACTCGTATCTTTTCTTCTTTCTGTTCAGCGAATAAAACCAAAATATAAGAGTTGCAACTTATATTAAGCGTGTCTTATAATGACAGGGCATATCTTTGTTTTTGGGTAAACTAATCTCTTAGGTAATAATATGTACAGTTGCGGAAAAATAATATAGGATAGCTTTTCTTTCTTGTTACCTGTGTTATCAATCGTTGTAGTTCCTCGTTTTCGGTTACCAGTTTTTGATAGCGTTCCTCATCCTCCTTCGATATGGCCGAGTCTGGATTGTACTTTGATTCGGCCTTATCCTTTGGATGTCGGATGACCTCAATGACCTAAAACCAATTGATATATTAGTTAAAGTTCAATGATATGGTAAGAATTAAGAAATTACCTTTGGCACAAATATCAGCAGCATGCTTAGGAAACAACAGAATATCACAGCTAGTGCAACAAAAGCGAAAGACGCGTCCTGCTGCGATGCAATGACCATGCCCACCGGCGCTGTTATCAGGCAGAGCACAACCACATTATAGATGCTCATGCCAACATAGCGTGAGTCATTGATCTGTTTGACTTTAATGGAACGCGTCTCGTATGCCAAGAACAGTCCGAATACAAGTATGAGACCCTTCACGCCATAAACGAGTCCTGAAAGAACCAAACGAACATTATACTATTAAGCAAAACTAAACACAAATAAAAATCTAGATCAATAAAATTTATTTTTTAAATTAAGATCTTTTTTAAAGCTATTTTCCAATTTTTTTTTAATATGTTTGTCTTATCTGCGATCAAGTCACAATTTAATTTAATTTAATAATTTAAGAAACAACTGAAACAAATGATTATGCTTAAGCTGTTAAAGTTACGTTAATATTAATTATCATACATTCTCCACCAGGTAAAAAATCGAATAATACAGTTATACATACATATATATTTACTATGTATAAATATATTTTGATTCATACCTAACCACATGGAATTGCGTTCACTTTCACAATGCTCAAGCTCTGGACGTATTTTAATATCATCAGTTGTAGATACTGGATCTTCGAGTGGGAATGTTTCGAGTATACGCTGCAGCGGATCAAAGATCTGCCAAGACAGTAATATCACTAAATCTATTGATAAGAGCCCCGAAACCATGGTGTATAGCTTCCAAGGTTCCACTTTTTTCTAAACAACACATGAAAGATAATCGAAATTACTGTTGAATCGGTTTAAGATGGACTGGATGGGAGATTCTTACCTTTGGGTCAGTTTTCGCTTTTGTTGTAAATCGATGCACACGCCAGACTTTGCTGAACATAGCACCATATGCTAGTGTAAAACCGGTGGATAATAGCCAAGCTCGTGCCTGACAAATCTGTGTGAAATTCATATAAATATATATATTGCGGAATATTAATTTGTGGTATAAAAGCGATTAATACCTTTGGATATTCGTGCGGACTGACAAAGCGGCCGTCCATTCCCAGTAAGATGACTGATATAAGGCAGATGATGACGCCAATTAGCATGATGGTATTGCAAACAGGATGTGAGGATTGAATTACTCTAGGAAAGAAATAACAAGCTTTTAAATATTGCTACAGACTTGGGTTAATTTTTGGTTACTCACCTTCTATGCTTGTTCCATATGTTGAAGATGATCAGAGCAAAGGCAACGAAAATGCCGCAGCTGGAGATTGTGCACATGCAGACGAATAACGGTAAAGATACAGTGCGAAGCACATGGGTAACAATCGTGCGATCCTGCGGCACCTGGGTTTTAAAAAGAAAGCGAAACAGCAAAATGATTTTTAATTAGCAATGATGTTGTAACATAATAATCGAAAATATTGATTGATATTGATATTGTATAACCTAGTCAGGTCACTAAAAACACTTTTTATTCAAATCTAAAATTTCTTAAGTATAAATACATATTATTTTTTAAGGAAAACTTTTCACATCTGTAATCCATATGCATTTATTTTTGACAGTCCATAACTAACACTGCAAGGCTTACGAATTAAGTGTAATCTATATATATATAGCTCTCACATTTCAGATACAGTATTATACATTAATCCTGTGATGTTTATCCAAAATCGAATTCGTCTTTTTGATTCGAATATAGAAGTCAACCTGTCCGACATGCGAATGAGTATGGCCTATATTAAATGCCCACATTTTGCAATTGAAGCGATTATTTTCATTCAGCTGCATTTGGTTTATTTTGAGTGCCACCAGGCGATTCATTTCGTTTTCACCTTGATATGTGATATCGGCAAACTGCTCCGAATCGATGTATCTCGTTTTAAAAGCCGGCTCCGGATGGTACTCAATTACGGCACGCTCATTTGGCCAAGATGTGCACGTTAGCCAAATGCGACCCTTACGCTCCGTCTCATTTACTCTGATTCTTAGTAACATATCGAGGATTGCGTAATCATTATGCTCGAACTTAGCTCTAATCACATCTTCACTGTGCTCATATGGTTTTGTGTGAAAGCCAAGCAGACGATTGACTTTGAGGAAGACACACGGTTGCTCCGTGTCATAGCCAAAATTATTGTCCTCCTGGCAGGGCCCAAAGCGTTTAATTTGACCTTTTGCACGGCCGTGTTTCCACAGGAAATCGTGTAGTTTCTTGCGCTTGATCTGGATATCTGTGGCATTATCTGGACTATATTCAATCAGCTTGTGGGCGGGCTTACTGCCAATTGGTGCAAAACTTAGATGTGGCTGCGTCATCTTAATCACAGGTGTTGTCATGTGGAGTCCATCCGTTACATGGTGAAACATTGACAAGTTAATGGTAAGAAAGAATAGTATGAAACCGGCTAGATAAATTGCCAGGTAGCGCCAATGCTTGGCCTGGCTCGAAAAGTATTTGTTCTCATTGCCATCGTATACCATCCTTTGCCAAGGTCTAGCAAATGGAAAATGATATTCGCAATCTGGATAATATCGCCGATGTTCGCCTTCCAGCGTATAATTCTTCCCATTTTGTTGCATTCTCACAATGCCCTTGTACTCAGTCTGTTGGGATTCTCGATTTGGCATTAAGAACTTATCAGTCCGATCGTTCATATCGATTCGCACTGGCACATCGTTCATCATGTTCTTTTTATGTTTCCGACGCGTAGATGTAGCTGTATTTTGACTGGGTGCTGGACCCTCGGACTTGGAATCTTTGTCATACTTATTGAATGAGGTCGGAGAATCTTTTGGTTCTGCGCTGCCCGCTGGCTTCTCGGTATACTTCTCACCGTTGGACGACATCTTAAAAGAATCCTTTTTTTTTTGCAATCCGTTTAAATCGTGCTGCTTTTACATTGAATTGTAAAACAAATATGGAAATGCCTATTATGTTTACCTTGCCACCAATCCATTGCTCCGTGTTTAGCCAGGTAAGATTGTCCAGCTGGGTGTCGTAGTAGCCAAGCTTCTCGTATTTTCCCTTCACCATTTGTTCGATCTGTGTCAGCGCTATACGATCGCCCTGTGAGCTGAATGCAACCACGCCCTGTAAAAGCATATATATAGATATGTATAGGTAATAAGAATGATTTGCTTTGATCTTACCGATACGCCCAAGAACTGCGTTGAATTCATTGCCGAATAGATATCATCGGCGATTTCTTTGTCCGTATAGGTGAAATCTCGTAGTGATTTCTTGCGTGATGTTAAACGTTCCATTGTCTTGTTGAATGCCAATGCTACGCTCCAGACAGCATCATAGGCCAGAGGCGCCTCTTGATAGCCCTCGGGATAGCGATCGTGATTAATGTCATAGCCCTCCTCGATTAGTGCATGATTCAGTCGATGTCTGTTTTCAAAATATTATTAATAATTTGATTTTAAGAGCCAAGTATTTGAATTGTGCTCACCGAAACTCTTCAGCCGTCATGCCGGATATTGTTGTCTGATTGTTTTGATTCCACATGAGCGCCTCTGTGGTTAAATGCCCCTCGGCAGCTATGCGCATTTGCTCCACTGTGCAGGTAATGCCCTCGTTCTCCAGATTCACCTCATACCAATTATCCTCATACCAGCCTGTGAATTGAGTTCACATAAGTTACTCCATTATATTTCATAATACTATTAATCATTATAATGCATTCTATATTTATTCTGTCATTTCTAATTGA
Organism: Drosophila paracracens; assembly: GCA_035044025.1. NCBI lineage: Eukaryota > Metazoa > Arthropoda > Insecta > Diptera > Drosophilidae > Drosophila > Drosophila paracracens. The sequence goes on from JAWNMN010000398.1 coordinate 2,952,864, forward strand.
GCTGCCCTTTTAGTCCTTACAAACTATTATTCAAAAATTTCAAAGAAAGAAAAAGCCTTACCAATGAAGAACCAGACATGGGCACGTCCATAGAGCTGCTGTTTGTACATCTCGCAGAGAACCCGTCTCGCTGCTACCACATAGAAGAGTCCGACAATAATACGGGCATCCTGGCGTCTTAAATTGCGTACGGCGTCTGTTGGATCGGATAGAAATGATTGTCTAGTTACGATTTCGACGCCAGCCTCCATGCAGCGATTCTCGAGATCTTCCACAGTCTACAAGGCGAAGAGGTAAATTATTTGAAATGGTGGTATTCCGGGATTATGAATAGCGTAATACGTACCGATATGAATACCTCCTCGGCCTGCTGTAGAATGGCCACGCGAGACCAGCCGAACTTTTTCATCAGTTTAATGCGGGTAGGATTGTGTACCGTGGCCGAGGGATGGGTGCGGAATAGTGTTGGAAAACGCTTGCGATCGGATAAAGCGGGACTTGAAGCACCATAACATAGCTACAGTGTGACCAAATCCAATTAGATAAATGAATTTTCATACATAAATGTAATGCATTTTATGTTTTCCACTTTGCTTACCACAATTAAGTTCCACATTTTGGCTGCCTCTGCGACAGTGGTGCACACAGTACTGCAACCCGCCAGCAGCATCAACTTTTGTGGCTTATTATATAGTAGATTGTACATCACACTGGCTCCCAAACCGGGCTCGCACTGTACCATGAAATGAGAAAGTGAATTATAAACGTGTACAAAAACCATTTGGCAAATGGCATGACCCAGTTTGTCTGCTGCCAGCTAACGGCTCTTCAATGTTGGTTTACATAATAAAAATAAAATAGTGTTAGCAACGCCAATCTTGGTACAAAATAAGCATTAGTCAGCCTCAAGACTCTATTTTAAACTAATGTGTATCGATTGAAAGTTTTCTTTTCAGAAATGTACAAAATTAAACGATAATGATAAATGAAATATTCTGGTTTCGTTATGATTTATTACATTAGGTTTTCAGCTTTTAAGTCTAAGAATAATTTGTGTTGGCAACTAGAATTGCTTTATGAGTGCCAGTTGAATAGTTAAATATAATATAAAAAATTTAACGAGTTACAAATATGAATTATAAAAAACTAAAGATTATTGTTTCTAATTTGTTTTTAATCATACCATTGATAAACAATATATGAAATGGAATGAATCATCCTAATTAACTAAAGTAGTTATCGAGAAGTTATATTTTAATACGTAATTAAATTAAACATTTAATTCTTTGGCTTAAAAATAAATCGGATTTTATTAAGGCTTGAAATACAATACTACATTTGAAGTTTATGATGATATGGTTTTATATATAGCTATATTGATAAAAGCAGAAATATAACTTTATTCTTTCCTGCAGTTCGGAAATTTTTCAGAGTCGGCAAGGTCTAACAATTATATTTGCTTAGCTGTCATAAGAACTAACGATTGAAGGATAAGTTTCTGAGCAAACTAACTAATTACGCTTATTAAAGTAATACTATACTAAATATATTATATATCGCTTGAAAATTTAGTAATTGTATTTCTTGCTGCCTAAGAAATAATCTTTGGATTGAACAAGACTTAACATTAAAAAGTTGAGCGTAAGGCCATTTCGCAATTAAAAAACAATTTAAAATATTATAACGAGTCGAGCTTTGAGTCTGTATTTATTTTTCTAGATACAATGAATAATTAATGTGATTAGATGAATTGTGAGTAGTATCAACTGGCACTCATAAAGCATGCACTCATTTGCATTCGCTTCATGATGATTCATTAATTTTTGCCTTTAATGAAAAACTCATTTACACTTTGTTTAAGTTGACTTTGCGTGTAACCAACTTTTATAATTGCTTGCCTTCGTGTCCAGTCGCATTGTTTTCTCTTTTATATGTGTGTATATATTGGTTTTCTTTTTTTTTTTTTTGTTCTTTTATATTTTCCTGTACAGGGCATTACCAGTTGTAATATTACAGTATATAAATCCGGGGCTTACCGCATTATGAGCGCACTTGTTTAATCGTTTCGGTGTGTGTGTGCGAGCGCGTTTCTAGGGACAATTCACACATCAAAGTAGGTCAAGCAAAAGGCAAAGGCAACAGCAAAGCTAAAGCCAGCGGCAAGAATTGCGTGCGACCTCTGCCTCAGTCGCTTGTTGTCATTTTGTCATGAGATAGATGATAATGATAGGCATGTGGCACGTAGGTGGTGCACGGAGATGCCAACTAATTATGCAGCATTTAACGGAAGCTGTTTGCCTAAGCCAGCGACGTTAGCCAGCATAGTCCCCAGTTAGTTGGAGTCCATGTTCTCAAACTGAACTCAGTTCAAGCAGTTCTCAACACCTATACCATTAAAATGTATACACACATGTGTGTGTGAGTGTGTGCATGTGTGTATGTGTGTGCCTGGTCAGGTTTGTCTGTCAGCCTTGAATGGAAATAAACTCAAATGATGGGCTGAGCGCGACAAAGTGACCTCATTCAAAACTCAAAACAAGTTGTTAAGCTTTCGCTCACTTAAAACTAATGAGCTACGCCTATAAATAGACACCACTTCAGATACAGACACACAACTACTCGCACAGTAAATGGAAATGTAACTTTGTAACTGTAACTGTAACTGTAAATGTAAATGAAAATATAAATGTAAATGTATGTATATGGTTAGTTGTATTCCTTTCCAAATTCATAAGCATAACAGCTCGGTCGCCAGGAGCATTGATAAAATTTCGTGCGAGCCTGTGACTAGACATTAATTATGACATATGACATTTATGCGAGTAAATAAACATACATATATATATAATATATATATTGTCAGATTATAGTGGCATTCTCAAAATCACTTTCGCCCAAATGCAAACCAATTTGACGAATTTAATAAAATGTTTTCAATAGTGGAAACAACTTACAGAAAATAATCTGGTACGAATTAAATTTAAAAAAAAAAAAATATATATATATAGTAAAAATATTTAGGTATAGTATAGTTTTTTTTGATGCCATTATAAATTACTCATAAAATAAAACAAATTTAAAATTGAATTCGCTTATGAACTGGACTGGATTCAAAATATATTAGATAAAATATTATTACGAAATATGGAAAAAAAAAACTTGACCTCCAGACAGCAAAAAATATATATGTACATTGTAAAAAGAGCTCACAAAATAATAAACAATTTGAGTTAATTAAAGAAAATACTTAAAAATTAATAAGAAGAGTTGTAAATAATTTATATATATATTAAAATCCTATATAAACAGCACACAATAAATAATTATGCTCTAGGAATGCATGCAAGAATAATTTATCGTTTGTGAAGAACTCAATTGAGAATGTTCCACACACACACACAGAGCAATGCCAAATGAAGGGCACAACTTAAATACAATTCTTATTTTAACTTATTCCTTATATCAACACAACCAAGTAATACATATTAGTTTTAGGTTCAGTATTAAATAAACCACATTCAGATTTATTCGGAGACTTAATGAAACTGGAATGCGTGTATAACAATCAAAAGTTTTTCGAAATTGAGTTGAAATTGATTTTAAGAACACTTACGACTAATACCCTTTATGCGCAATATAACAAAAGCATAATAAAACGCTACTGTGTGTCACCCCCTAGAGAAATATGCTAATGAATGCCAAGTTACACCCCAACATTCACCCCAACCCCCACCCAAAAAAACGTAGCAACCGACGAAAGCGACAAAACGAAAAACGCTCGCAAAACAAAACGCAAAAGCGAAACAAAATAAGTGGCACCCAAGGGGTCGAAACTAGTCGCACTTACAACATACGACGTATCAACGTATCAACGTATTTACTGGGTTGCTGTTACTAGCTGTTACTGTGTCATGAACGTCTGTCTGTCTGTCTATCTGTCTGGGTCAGCTTATCATATAAATAGTGACATTTGATACTGAACGTGTATGAACGAATATAAACTCACCTCGCTGTCATTGCTGTGCAGGATGAGCTTGAAACCTGGCAGCAGATTTGGCTCCTTGTTGACATCATCCAATGCCAGTCTTGCTGCCGGCATGCACGCCTGCCCACCCTGCCATCCTCCCTTGCCGGCAATTGGAAATATGCCGCCAATGTGCAGCTCATCCGGCTTGCCGGCCTCGCTGCCCTCCAGCTGCGGTGTGCCGATCAAACAAAGCAAAAATATCCAAAACGTAACAGCACCATCACTTGTCATATCCTGCAGAAAAATGTTCAAATGTGATTACCGCATCACAAATCCAAATTTCATACACAAACACAAATACAAATACAAATAGAAAATCAAACAAAGCGACGAAACGGCGAAATGGCGAAATGGCGACACGGGAAACGGATAACGGGAAATGAGAAACCCAAACGTGCCTTAAGCACCGTTTTATGTGTCCAGCGCAATTTCTTTTATGGCTCGCTTCGGTTATGTTTTTGGCCAACGAGAGCAATTTTCCACACTCCTCATTTGAAAGGTTGCTCTTCATTCGGAAACGTTCAATTTTTTCATCAGATTTGTTGTCCTTATTCCTTTAATTCATTTAGAAGGATATCTGTGTTCCTTTTTGCCGAGCTATGCACAGTTGATATTAACTGAGGATTACACCTCAATTTGAATTTGAATAATACAAATTTGAATTTAAAAAAAATAAATAATACCTGCATTTTAGTATCTCTACATTCATCAGCAGATGTCAATCACTGTCAAGATGAATTACATTTGTAAGCTAAGCTTTTCTCATGCGATTTCAGTTTAATTCATTTTTAGTTCCTCAATATTCTTTCATAAATATTTTAATTGATTATACTTATTGTTTTGTTTTTAATTTAAACAGTTTTTTGATAAATACAAACATTTTTCAAATGAATGCTGAAACTATTGTCGGCATTTGCATAAAGTGTTTTATAGTAAGTTGAGTATGCAAATAACTTAATAGCAAGTATTTTAAACAAGTTTGAAGCCGCTTAAAGTTAGAGCTCGACACAGGTACAAATTATCTGCAGTGCTTTAGAATATCAGATATTGTGTGTATGTTTTTTGTAAGCACTTGAGTTAGATTGATTTATTTGCAAAGCTAACTCGTTCAAAGTTTTGTAGAAGTTCCATGAAAATGACAGCATTTTAGAGCAGCACCGCAAAACATTCTTTTCCTAAGAAATTGACGTACGCTCTAGAATCTATTGACCCAAATCAAATTGAACATTTTAGATGGATTCAGGTGTTGCCGAAAATGTTTTGTAACTCAAGTGCCATTCAACAAAGATTCATATCTATTTGTTTTTTTCTTTAATATACTAGAAATATGAACTCCAACTATGAATACGAAGAAAATATACTGCGTTGTTCAATTATTTGTAACAAATTAGTGGAATCTATGTATTCTATTCATCAATCTTAGCAGCCACGTTTTATTCGAATACGTTTATCTATTTTCTGCTTTCTTTTCGTTTTGTTTTTTTTTGCTGCCGTTATGCTCTAGTTTATTTAAAGGTCAACGTAAGCAAAGACCAAATTTTGGTTTGCCCTTAAATAGTTCTGATTTGATTGCCAGTATACTATTTTCGTGTTGATTTAGAAGCTTTTAAGCTCTTGTTCAACTGACAGTTGTGACAACAAATAAATAAATAATTAGATTCTATTTCGTCTACACGTATTTTTTCTTCTCCCCCTTTGTCTTGTGCACGCTTTTCTCCCCACATTCTCCCCACATTCAGCAAGGTCATTTTGTTTGGCGTTTCGTTTTTGTAACTTTAACCTTAGCGCAGGCACAATCCGCTCTTTCTAAACTTCAGCCAAGCGATTGCTTATGAGAAGCACAAGGAAAAAAACATCGAAAAAAGCGAAATAACTGTTTTTTCCACAGTCGCCTGCTGTCGAATCAGTTTTGCGAGGCTACGCTCATTGTGCGCTCGTATGCGTGTGTGCGTTTCTGTGTGTGTGTTTGTGTGAGTGTGTGTGGGCGTGTGTGTCTGTGTGTTCGAGGTAGATACAGATAGGCGCTCAAATACGCGTCTACGATATATGAGCGTTGTGGTTATTGAATGACAGTACGCTCAAAGGTAGGCAACATTAATTTGCACAGCGCGAGTTCAATGTTTGCCCGCAAATGTAGGCAACATTATTTGCACAGCTCGGGTTCAATGCCTGCCCTCAAATGTAGGCAACATAATTTGGCTGCGCATTCACAGTCTTCTTTCTGTTGTACTCCATTCATAACTGCTGCATCGAGATAGAGAGACACACAGAGAGAGTTTAAAGTGTGTTTTCAAGTGTTCGAAGCGTGACAGCACATATTATTGTCACAGACACGTGCCCACAAATGTAGGCAGTGTTTGTTATGCGCAGCATTCAACGCGTGCCCCCAAAAGCAGGCAGCATATTCATTTGCGTGGCGATTAGCGCCACTGCTGCGACTAAAGCATTCAAGCAGCAATCTGCAGCAGCCGAATCACTTTGACACCTTGTGCGAAAAAGGCAGCGAATTGTTGTTGTTGCTGTTGTTGTTGCTATTTTGTGCCTGGCTGGCTGCTGGTGGGCAACTTCCGCTGACCTAGTTTCAGGCACACACACACGCGTTAAATAATTACGCGAGCAGTGCGCGTATGTGTTGACTGTGAGACCGCTTTTTTGCCACTTAAACACTTCAGTGCACCAACCAACCAAACCAGTCAGGCTCATCCGCAATCTTCCACTGCTCTGCCCTGCCCTGTCCGTCTGCCCTACGCCTCACATCAGTTCAGCTTACAGTTAAGTTGATTTCGTATTTCAGTTACTTACTTTGCGTATGCCGTACAAAAATGTGATGCGATTTGGTTGATTGCTGCTGATGCTGCCTGAGCCGGCGCTTCGATTGTTTCATAAGACACTGACTAAAACTGTTTTGGGGGCCAATACTCAATGTTTGTTGTTGCTTGTGTTGTTGCGTTGCTGTTGTTGTGGTTGCTGCTGCTGTTTTTGTTGTTGCTGTTGTTGTTGTTGTATTGTTTGATGACTGCGCATTACAATCGATAATCCCATGCACAAATGCAGCTCAGCGCAACGGCATTCGCGCAAATCCATTTTAATGAAATGCCGTAAGCCGCACAGATTATCTCTTAAATGCTGATTATTTGTTTCTCTAGCACAATTTGTTGCTGCTGCTGCTGCTGCTGCTGCACTTCAAAGTAACACAACAACAACAGCCGACAAGGCGTGGAGCTTTACAAAAAAGGAAAATAAAAAAAGAAAAGAAAAAAAACTAAAAGCTTCAAGTTGAATTTTAAATTTTTATCAGCTGCGTTCTTTTATTCCACTTTTTTCAGACTTTTTTCTCTTGCCTTTGCTCTTGCTTTGAGCTGTATTACTTTTTTTTTCAAGTTTGTTTAAGTTGTATTTGAAATTTGTTATATGCTTCAATTTTTTTTATTTTGTTGCTAAACTTTTTCAGTGAATTTGCACGTGTTTAGCAAACATTTTGTAATTTATCGCACAGACGCACACACACACACATTTGGTTGTAGTAGGCTTGGCTTGTTTTATACACAAAATTTTTGTAAAAAACTTTTTCGCATTGTATTTGGGGGCGAGGCGCGCTGCTTTGTGTTCGGTGCGTTCCACATGTATCCGACGACTGGAACTCCATGACTGACATTCGCACACACCGACGACATTGGCTTGAGCTAGCGCCAAACACAGAAAACAGGCAGTCAGCCAGCCAGCGAGCCAGGCAGAGTGAGCTTTTTTCTACTGAGCACAAGCTTTTCGTATGGAGCGACTGGAAAGCGTCGCTGCCTGATGTCTGCTGCTTGCTGCCTGATGTCTACCGCCTGCCTTCCAGCTGGGCAAATGTGTGAGTGTTGGTAAAGTTTGATTTTTAGTGGGCGCGAAGTTGATAACTGTCAATTGTGTGTGTGCACCGTAATTACGACTTAAGGCCACTCTTGGCCAAACGACGTCAAGCAGTGGCCGGCATTTTGCGCTCTTGGCTTAAGTTGAGTTTGTCAAATGGCCGCAAAAAATAGGAAAAACACATAATAATACGAAAAAAAACAACAAAAAATAGAAAAGAAACATTTTTCTACAGCCAAGGACGATTGGCTTCAGCTTATGGCCAATGTCAGGCGGTGTTTGTTTTGAAAGCGAAAGCCATTATTATTGGCCTGGCCTGGCCTGCCCTGGGCCTGGCATTGCATGCCAAAGTTTTTGGGGTCGTAATACAGTCAAACATGCAAACACGCACGGGGGCCACAGAAATGTTGCCGCTGCCAGGCACACAAACGAACATGGGGCAAGGTGAGGTCCTTGTCATTTAACTCACTTGCCGAGTTGACCTTTTGTCGTGTGTGCAATTTGCAACAATAACAAAAACAACAAAATCCAAAACAACAACAACGACGACGACGACGCCGAACGGAGACGGAACAATACGAAAACAAGAAAACAACTTTATGGGTTACCAGCTAATACCCGCAAATGCCACGCCTTGAGCCAAAACGAAAAGGACCCTCAAATTGGTCGGATCTCACCCTGTGCGCGGCCACTTGAATGTTTGGCGAGCTTATCAAGGCTCAAACTTATTGAATTTTAAATCGATACAAATCCGGCTAAGCCAATTAGTTTTCTTAATTGCACTGAATAAATCATGCCGCAGCTACACTGCACCACATAAGTATACGCACACAAGTGCATTGCAGGTAATTTACGAAAATTAACTTCAAAATGAATTACCCAAATAAATAAAATTGCTCCTCAAGCAATGAATTATTTCGATTAAATATTTTGTTGTGTATATACATATATGTATATATACATATATATTTATTTATAGTTATATATCTGTCATTCTCTATCTATGCAAACTAGTTTTGAAACTGCCCGGGTGCAGTTTTGGCATTCATTCGTCTTTTTGCTGCAGGCAGCTCGGAGCTGGCCAACATTCAGTCGAAATATAAATTTAAGTTGAAGGATGGAGACTCCACTCAATCTGATTTAACAACAAAAATGTGTAATATTTAGTTCATTGTTTAAAACAAAAAAAAACATATTATTTCGAAATACAGACTACAAATCTGAAACATAAACTGGAGCATAGACTACTATACACATATATAATTTATACGGATTAATATTGAAATATATTTACCCATATATTTATTTACGTTTATAACTTGTTATTAATTATCTGAAATAATTATCGATATAAATCGATTAACATTTAATCTGGTTAAATATTGTAATCCTTATATTAATGGAATACAAAAATAATATAAATATTTAGGTTATGATTGTTTCCGACATTTCGTTGTTTCAATTTAGTAAACTGTATTTTTTAACGCCTTTTGTAGAGGTGTATGGAAAAAGCCAGAGTTGAGGTATTCACGGTCTTAGGGAATGAGAACTGGTTATTAAATTTCAAAAACATTTTGTGCGTTTTACTTCATTTTAAAATTTTGTTAGATGGAATTACTTTGCTTGAATACAGACTGGGAGTGCTTTTTAAAACTTAAGTTACTTCGGTGAGGAACTTTGGAAATTCGACCGGCAGTTGACAGAAAAGTGTCGAAAACTGTTGTACAAAACTTTCCTTTACCCCAGGACAACAAAATTTTCTTATAATTGGTTTTAAGTTCAGTTTCAAATCGTTATTTGCTTAACATATTATTAGAAACTCACACAAAGGTTACCCAGAAATAAATGGTAAAGTTAGTCTCTTAGCTTGAAGGGGGCAAATTAAAGTTATTTAATTTTTAGTTATGATATCATAGCTCTTCGATTAAGTCATTTGATTGCTGAAAATTTTCAGGAATTTTTGTTGTTGTTGCGAATGTCCGTCATTCATGTCAATCATTAATAGAATGAATCACTCATGAGCATTGGCAGGCAAAGTTCAAGTTGTCTTTTGGCCAAGAAGCACACAGATTAACATGCGCTCAGCTCGGATCGGCTTATTCTTCTAGTCCTTGCACACACACACTTACACTCACACACATACACATGAATACATAGATATATACACATACACTTACACAATGGCATATCTTTTTAAATTGTTGCACGCCTCGTGCCACAGCACAACGTCCCCTTGAGCGCTCACCCTGGGGGCAATCCTTGTTAAGAGTTTAGCATAGCGTAAGGGAGCTAACGCGGGGGATACACAGGGGCGGAGGGCGGAAGGGGTTTTGGCGGTACAACAAAGGCAAATGCCTGGCATGCGTTTTTCACATTGTTCCATGCGGTTGAATAAACACAAGTCGTTACAAACACACACAATCACTTATGCATTTTATGAGCTGCACACACACACACACACACAGAGGGACATACACATACAGTGACACATACATACACACATAGAGAGACACTTATTCGCTCGCTTGCCTCGACAGGCTTACAAAATAAACATTGCGGTATGTATTTTGTTTGTACACACTGCGTATACGTAATGTAAGGCCACTCTTTTTGCCTACCCACCTGACTGACTGTCAGTGGCCAACGACACACACAAAGGATATACATACACACTCACACACGCACACACACACACCATGCACGTCACGTAGTCTATGCAGCAGCGCTCAGCAGCCCGGCAATCCATTGTGGCAAAATCATTTAACCCGTATCCCACTTGCTGTCAACTCTAGTTAGGCCATCTTTTTCTTCATATAATCTAGGCAAGATATTAACTCAAAATACAGTCGAACTTCTAAATATCTGCTTCTGAATATATATATTTATAACTTCAATAAAAAATATTGCGTAATTGTTTTCCTAATTTGTTATAAATTAAAAAGTTTTTAAATAATTTTGTTTGAATTTTTTTTTGAATTTTCTTCGAAGTAGTTGAAAATTTAATTTACTCGTTTCGAATTGCGGACAATTTCCATAAAAGTTTACGAAACGTCAAAATGTTTTGTTATTAACAGCTTGAGCTTTTCATTTCGGGGAAAACGTTGATGTATGTGGTTAGCAGTTGGGTTAAAAGTGAACTAATTTGCATAGACCGCATGGAACAATGCGCAGCCAGCTGCACGAGGAGGTAACAAAAAGATTCATTAGGGCCAATCAGTGCAAAGCGCGTCGGGCCGAGGGGCAGCAGGTGGCAGGGCGGCAAGAAGGGGGGTTGAACACGCTGCGAATCGAGTCGAGGCGAGTCCTCTACATATGTATATGTATGTGTGTATGTGTGTGTGTGTATTTGTAAACAGTTTTGTTGTTTGCCTTCCAAATACGCACGTTCTACTTTAAACAAAGCGTGGCTCACATAAACACACACGCACATACAGATGCAGGCACACACACGTGCTGGTCTGTTGTAAACAACTTATGTGCTTGTGTATGTGTGTGTGTGTGTGTGTGCAAAACAAATTTAAACTTTACGCCCAAAGTTTATTTTTATGAGCAAAACTTTAAATAATGAAATTATCTGACAAGAACTTGAAGATGGGCAAAGCATAACACAAAGAGCATCAAACGGACGCAGAGACAACGACAGAGAGAGAGAGAGAGACACAGAGAAAGAGAGCGTGTGCAAAAAGGAGCAGAGCAAGAGAAAGTTATGCGTCTGTGTGAGATCTTTGTCTATCTCTCTTTCTCACATACATACATACATACAAAAGTTTATGTTTCGCTGGCTTTGCCCAAAAAAACAAAAAAGTAATCATTGGGCGTAACTTATGCCTTAATTTTCCCAAATACTCCCATAATTTGTACCTTTGCGTTGCGTTATCAAATATTTATTTACACTTGAGCTATAATAATTCATTGATGCATTGACTGCCAGGCACAGGCTCGCACACTTGGTTTAATCGGTCTTGGGCACGACCCGGCAACGTAAACGTCAGGACTAACCTTTGCCCGTTGTCCTTCAACGGCGCCGTCGCTGTGAAAGCAACAGCTGTGCGCGCTCTCTCACGCTCGCTCTCCCTCTTTTTCTCTAACTCGCTCTCTCACTCACTCTCTCTCTCTAGATATTCCCTGTCCTTCCACAGAGCTTTCGACTTCCAGTTTCGAATTCGTTGGCAGAAAGCTTCGTTATCAAAGCTGCATAAGCGTAAAGAGACTATTGAAGGTATTGTCAAAATTGAGAGGGCTGCATGACAAATTTCGCTTTTTTTAAGTAAAAGTCAACAATTGTACATGGAAACTAAAAACGCAGAGGCAAAATAACAATAAAAGCGTTTGTAAAGATAAGCATGTATTTATTTTTTTAAAATGGTATTAAGGGACATTTTGTTAATTAGACGAAACATTTTTCTTTTCCTTAATGCATAATGCTTGTGTATATTTTAAAGGGAAGCAGTCAGCACATAAACTGACGTCGCAACTAGCACTTGTAACTAGTTGGACTACGGAGAGTGAGATCCTTCGTTGTGCACAGTAAAAGCGATGGTGGAAATCATGGTTACAAAAAAAGTGTTATAAAAGAACTCATCTTTCAACGGATTATTGATCGGATTTGTCACCTACATAAGTATGTAATGCATGCAGCGCAACGACGGATATATGCCAAGTTTAATCAATATTGCTTGAAAACTGAGAAGCTACTTTGCATAGAAACAGATGGACAAAAACTCTGAATTTGTAGAAATAATTTTGAAACTACAATTTTTGTTTTCCGAAATTGTTTATATCAACGTTAAAAGCTTCTTAATACACTTTTCAACTTAACTAAATAAAATTGTTTTGATTATGAGAATATGTTGTATAGAAATTGTTTAAGAACCAGTTATTTGAACAAAATTTAAGCAATTAGCGATATATATATATAGATACTATAAGACATGCGCAGATTAGAATGAAGCATCAGTCAGTGAACTCGAAGATCGGCTTGCCATTGGCGTCCCAACTATTTTTGCACTTCTTGAAGGCACAAACCAGATAAAGTGCTGCAAAATATATATGAGGAGAATAGGTTAATAGGTCGCAGGGATGGTAAAAATTTCAGTGATCTTTCGAAACACACCATTTAGAATTGAAAATGTTAACGAAATCAATAAATAATGTTTTAACAAAAGTTTTTCAATTAAATGCCCACAAATCGTAATTATAGAGCGATCACTGTACCCAGACTTGTACTCACTTGTTGCCTCCCATTCGGATTTGGAGAGTGTGCCTAATGGTCTCCCGCGCTGTGTACCAAAGACCTTTGCAACATGCATAAACTGCTCATCGTTGGCACAACGACTAGCCTGGACAGACTCCAGGCCGGACATGCGCTGTAGCAGCTGGCGGCCCTGGGGCAGCGTCTCCTTGTAATAATCGGCAAATGTGGTGCGCCGGATCAGCTGCAAGCCGTGCTTGCGACCCAGTTTAACCAGCGTGGGGAAATGCACCAGAAACTCGGGACAGTCAACAACGCCCTCCAGATGGAACTGATACTTTGCACCGAACAACGGCGGCGCCTCTGACATCATATCGTCCTCAAACTCAATGCTGTAGACATCGTTGCCGAAACGCCGTGCATCGGGGCCGGCAGCTCTCAATCTCCTCATAATCTCATATGCATCCGGTATGGTGGCTATAAAATAGCCACCTGGTTGCAGGCACTCGGCGGCATTGCGCATCATGCAGTCGGCCTGGCTGAGGGACTCGAAGCAGTAGTGAAACGCAAACTGGCACGACACCAGGTTCAGTTGCAGCGAGGCATCCTTATACCGTTCGCGCAGACGCACCATTGTCGAATCACAGGCAAAGAATTCGGCAGTGAATTTGTGGCCAAATTTCGATTTCTCTGCACGCTGCAGTATATCTTGATAGCGACGCTGGCATTGCTCAACCGAAACCTCCGCAATGTCAGTGCATATCAGATGCGAAATAAGCGCCTTGTCCCACTTCAGCAGATCGCCCCCCTTCCCACAGCACATGTCCAGCACACGGAGTGCATCGCCGACGCGCTTCTGATTTTTAATTAACGCCATATACTCATTGATTAGTTGGCTCTTGATCCAGTTGTTGAAGTTGCGCATAAAATAGATTTTCGACTTGTGTCGCTCCCTCCGCCCGGCCTCCTTCAGCTCGTTGTAATGATGGGCCACCACATGTGTGTTGGCGGCACCGCTGCCCTCAGCTTCTGCATCAGCATCTGCGTCAGCCTCTGCGTCTCTATCAGGCTGCGAATTCGCTTCAAGCGATTGGTCTATATTTCTTGTGACATTGTCTTCGCTATCCTCGTCGTCGGATAGTTTACCCCGTGCAAAATTTTCATCCGTTGTATTTGCATCATATTTTATGCTCATTTTAATTATTTGTACACTATGCGATTAAATACGTTCGCCGCTTACTAGTGAAAAGTCTGGCCGCGGCACTGAGCAAACAGCTGTTTTAAAATCATTCTCTTGCTTATCGATAACACAACTCTGCTCGATTGTTGAACAGTAAATACACTGTTCGCTCTATAAGCAAGACTTTGTGACGACATCCGCTCACTTATATGAGTTGAGAGAAGGTGTGTCGTTAGTGGAAGAAGCAGGCATTCGTGTGAGTAACCTTGTCTCACACACCTGTTTTACATGTGCTAAAAGAAAGGTTTTAAATGCATTTTCGTGCATTAAGTAGCGGTCTTTTCAAGCATTTCTTTAAAAATAAATGGAATAGACGCAGCATGGCCTGCAGCAGATACGAGTATGTTAAAGGCTACGAGCAGGACGACAGAATACTGCCAAATGTGTGGATTGTGATTCGCATCGATGGCAAAAAGTTTCACAAATTTGCCAATGCGCACAAATTTGAAAAACCCAACGATGAAAATGGTAAACTATACCAAAGTAATCACAAATAAATGTTAATAAGATGCTTCTTCCAACGAGTGCAGCGCTAAATGTAATGAATGCCGCTGGCATTGGCGTAATGCAGGAGTTCCGAGACATTGTGCTGGGCTATGGCCAGAGCGATGAGTACTCGTTTGTGTTCCGTAAGGATACGGACGCATTTAAGCGTCGCGCTGCCAAGCTGTTAACGTATGTGACGAGCCTCTTCTCTACCAGCTATGTGATGAGTTGGCCCAAGTGGATGCAACAGCCGCTGGCATATGCGCCCTGTTTCGATGGCAGGATCATCCTCTATCCATCGGATGAGAATCTGCGCGATTATCTCAGCTGGCGCCAGGCAGATGTGCATGTCAACAATCTGTACAATACGGCTTTCTGGAAGCTGGTGCTCGAGGCCGGCCTGAGCAATCAGCAGGCCGAGCAGAGGCTGCGTGGCACTCTCTCCGCCGATAAGAATGAGCTGCTATACCAGCAGTTTGGCATAAACTACAACAATATGCCGGCTATGTATCGCAAGGGCACTATTCTGCTGCGCAAGCGTGTGCTCCAGTCTGGAAAGGATGAACAGGAGAAGGGCAGGCAGGCAATAGTACCACTGCATGAGGACCTGATTGGCGCTGAATTCTGGCGGAAGCACACAGAAATTCTGGGAAAATATGTGCCGGGAAAGCAGCAGATGTTGGATGAGCAAAGTTTGCCCAAACTGCTGGAGCAGCAGCTGACGGATCAGTTGGAGAAGGACAGAATTAGCTGAGGGTTTTTTTTTTTACTTATGACAATAGTTTAATTAGAATTACTACAAAATTACATTAAGCTCAAATGGAAATTGAGCCCGTTGAACTATATATCGATCAGTAGTCATCGTCGTCATCATCATCGTCATCCTCACTGGGTTTGCTCACAGAGCTGCCCTGCGGCTTTTGCAGCAGCTGCTGATGTTGTGGTCGCTGTTGGATTAGGGCGTTGCTCTGTTGGACGGCTGCTGCCTGCATGCTCATCCATTGTTGTTGTTCCTCGCGTGCTTGCTCTTCGCGTGCGCGGGCAAATAGCTCCTGTTGCTGGCGCAGCAGCTCCTCCTCGGGTATGCCCAGATTCTCCAGGCGTGTGCTCTGGCGTCTTCGTTTCGCTGCGACCTCTTTGCAATCGTTGAGCACGGCCTCCGCCTCCTGTTTGTAGTCGTGAAAGTCTAGCCGATCGAGTGCCTCGAGCACATGCTCGGCATTGATTGTCTTCTTGCTGCGCTCATTGCACACCTCGTTCGCCTCGGAGCTGATAAGGTGGATGAATTCGGAGCAGCAGTTGAGGATCAGTTCGCGACTTTCGTTCGCAACGCGCACCGTGGGTACCAGTTCCTTGATTATTTTGTTGATGCTGGCGCGTGGCAGTGTTAGCTCATCGTCCTCGGCACTGGGCGGCAGCAGCTCCTCTTGGGGATTTGACATTGCGCGCACGAAAACGTAAACAAAACGCAAGAAACGAAACGAAAATAATAAACAACGATGCTGCTAGGGCTGATCAACCAATATCGATATATCGATTAGTACATTAATTTTGCAAATATCGGTATTTTATGCGATGTTGGAAGCACACACCAGCTGCTAAGTTTCGTTAAGTTTTTGTTGTGCTGGTAAACGCCAGGAACAATCGATTGGCACAATTTGTAAATACAAAGTAAACAAAAATTATAGTTATTGCAAAAGTTATTTAGCATTATGGGCGACTATGATTCGGATGATGAAACCTCGCAAGTGGAGAAACTGCGCAACGTCAAACTGCCGCGCGGCATGTTTGTCAGTGGCTGGGATGACGACGCCGACGAACTAATCGAGGAGGACAAAAATCCACAGGGTAAAAAGTTGACTTTCAATAATTTAAAAAATACGTAAATATTGTAATTGTAGCCAGCATCGATCGCATGATATTATGGGCCGTCAACGAGAATCGCATTAGCGAGGTGCGTGAAATACTCCAGCTGGATGCGGACATGGTGAATGCCAGGGACAACGATGGATATTCCCCGCTGCATCGAGCATGCTACAACAATTTCGTGGACATAGCCAGACTGCTGCTGCAGTATCAGGCGAATCCCAATGCACGCACAGAACTCGGCTGGACACCGTTGCATTCCGCCTGCAAGTGGAATAATGCCGATTGCGCCCAACTGCTGCTGCAATTTGGCGCCGACATCAATGCCGAATCCGATGGCCAACAGACACCGTTGCACATCACGGCGACCATTTCCAATTGCCGCAATACGGCAACTGTGCTGCTCCTGGACCGGAATATTAAGGCACGCAAGGAGAACAACTCGGAGGAGACAGCAAATGTCATTGCTCGTCGCACCGGCCTGAGCTATGTCATCTTTGAGATCGGACACGAGGCCTACGACTGTGCGACGGGACTGATTGATTAGTTGACAAGTCTTTTGTTTTTCGCATTTAATAATAATACTTAATGTTAGTTGAATTGTTGCTGTTCCCATTTGCTCAACTGGCTGGCGCTGGGGTGCGCACAAAGTGCTCGTAGAATGACTTTGTGTAGTTGACCATCTCATCCTGCATGGCAGCAGGCACAAAGTAGGGATTACCCTGTCCGCCCTCAATGCTGCCCTTTGCTGTGTAACGCATATAGCTGGACACAGTTGTCTCCGGCGGCAGCACAGCACCATCCTCGATAACACAGCAATCCTTCAAAGTGCAGCGACGACCCTAAGAAATTGAAAGTTTAACAGACGAATTATAATTTGTATTTTTGTATAAGCACTCACAATTATGGCATTCTTGCCAATGTAGACAAAGGAGCCAATTATGGCCGCCGAGACGACGGCGCCCTCGCCAATGAAGACATGATCGCCAATGTGCATGGGAAAGAAGGCGATGCCTTTGCTGAACTGCTTATAGGGTGGTCTTATAACAGAATTTCTGCTTATCACACAATATCGACCCGTTCGCACATTGGCCAGATCGCCACGAATGATGGCGCCACTCTGCACAATCACTTTGCCGTTGAGTACAATGTTCTGGGAGCCGCAGAGAACCGTTTGGCGACTCACCTTGTTCCCAGAGGCCTGTAAACAAATAAATGGAAAATGTATCAGTGATGAGGTCATCGCATGCAACTAGTAGTCAAGCGACAACACTACAATAGATATAGATATTTGGCACTACGTACTGTTTCAACATATTCATCTTTGCTATAATACGTGTCCGCTATTTCCATTATATTAATTACTTAAAAAATGAATTTCTTTATTTCTGCCAATTCAGTTTGCGTTTTTAGCTCAGCTGTTTCGATAATTATGCTATCGATATTTATGTGGCGTTGCCAACTTCTTTTGGCTAACCTGCTGCTGTTCACGAAAAGCTGACTGCTACAAGACTCTGTGCAATTGCATTGTACAAATTTCATATGCATTTCTGCATATTTAAATTAGTAATTGCTTAGTTAATTAGACGCACGCCATAGCTTGCTTAATGCTTACATTTGTAGTTATTATATGCGGGTGCTCTTAGCAATTGCAGGTGTTGAGCCCATGTTAACCCTGAACTTTGCATGCGGTTGGCAACTGTCAGCGTTGATTGGACCAACAATTATGCTGTACATTCATGTTGTTGTTGTTGCTGTTGCTGTTGTTGCTGTTAGTTACAGCTGCTGCAATTTGATTAGATCGTCTCTTAATAATAATGCAAAGTAGAAGATGTCTATAAAAATAACTGACTGCTGAAATTGACCACAGTTCTGTGCCACATTTGTGAAATATTTAGTAGGCACTTTTTCGTTGCTACATTTGGTAAACTTTTTATCTACTAAGCTCATTTATTAATTTTTTGTATTTTATTTTTATTTTTAATATTTACATCATTATTTTTTCTTTCTTATCAAAACTAATATTCAACATAAGTTTTCAGTTTAAGGCATAATATTTTGCGGTTGTTTAAAAGAAAGATTTGACTTCTGATAAGAAGATTTGTAGTTGAAAAAATACTTTAAATTTTTGTGTGTTTAACAGTAAAGTTAAGAATATAATAAAATAAAAAAATGTTAATATATAATTTAAGTACAAATTGAAAATTAAAATTAAAAATAAAGTATATAAATTATTTGAATGCACCTACAAACTAATTTTAAACATATGCAAATTTGGTACACTTTAATAATATTTAAATTTTGTGTTAAGAAATTTCATTCAAAGTAGTAGAGTATATTTTTAAGTGGCATTCTGCCATACAATGTTGTATGCCACACATATCAAATGATGTTCCCATTAAATTGCTAATTTCTTATATAATCGGGTCTGCCCGGCTTGTCGGTGGGGTTGGCCTTCGACTCGGACTCGACACGCTCGAATGCCCATGGGCCCTCCGCCTCTAGGCCACAATCGCTAATTGGCAGGCAGGTAGCCTTTAATGTCTGGTTCTGTGCATGCACAGAACACTCATAACCATATTTATGGTAATTCATTATTATGATGTGCCCAGCTCAACTAATACTGTATACAACTTATGGTTTGTTGCGCATGCGGCCAGCATGTAAATGAATTTGTTGCTTTCCATTTTTGTTTCAAGCCATTAGATATTCAACTTGTTCGACCTTACCAGCAATCCATTTGACCAAATGGTCAGTTGATCATCTGAACTTTTTGGCCAATTTATTTCGAAGAAAAAACAAAAAACATCAAGCAATTACCAACTGAAATTGAAACTAAATCTTGGCAATCTTTGTAGAAATGCCGTCAGTTGAAGGCTTTGGGGTGTTGCACGTTTGGCCTAAGGTTAATAAACTTCAACTTGAAACCAGCAGCTAAAGGTTAGAGGAGCTGCTCAGGTTCAGTTATTAATTGAAAATTGTATACACAACAGCAACAGCAGCTAAATCACATGCAATGCAAACAAGCAAACAAACAAGCAAACAAACAAACAATTGAATAAATGATCAAGCAAACAATCAAATGATTCAAATTTGTTTGTCGCTTAAGAGAGTTATTTTTTTTGTGGCAAGAATTTTTGGTATTACGTGTTTTTTATTCATATTTATCATATTATATAAATATTTATTACAATAAGAAACAACATTTTTGGACACAAAAAGAGATTTATTGAAAATGAATTATTTACTTAATTTATGCTTGTCCAATAATATTTAAATAATTCGATTTATAGAAAAGTCTAAGGCTGGTTCAATATCTTAATTAGATTAGAGAGAGAGAGAGAGTGAGAGCGCGAATGAAATATTAGTTAAAACAGAATTTCACTTTTTTAAAATTTTATTCAATGTTAAGTTAAGACCAATTCTGGCTCATCAACAGCTGATGGATTTAGCAGTACAAAATCAAGACTTGTTATGTGGTTGCCACATGCTGACCTTGACCATGCCGTAGCAAGCATTGATAGATGGGAATCTCCAACTGGTGGCATCTATGTAAATATTTACAATGCTACCTCATCGATGGCCTTGATGATAGCGCTGGTTTTTGTTGTTGTTGCTTTTGTTGCTGTTGCTGTTGTTGCTGATATCCATATTATTGAATGCCCAAAAAGCTAATCAAGATTTAAATTCACGCAGTGCACATCCGCCTGGGCAGATCGTCCGATTCTTCCAATCTCACGATCAATTTGCCATATTGTTATTATTATTATTGTTGTTGTTGCTATTGTAGCGAGCGTGTGCGCAGCTTCAGTTTGTTTGTTGTTATTGTTTTAGTTGTTGATTTTGAGCATTTTAATCGTTTCTCAAGTTGTGGTGAGGCGAAAACTCAAGTGCGCCCAGGGGCTATAAAAAAAAAAACCAATCAAAAAATTGCCAGAGAAAAATATCATAAATAAGCACATAATTAATAAAGACGGCAAGTGAAAAAAATAAATTCGAGATATATTTATATATAACGACATCAGCCGATGTCGCTTTGCTAGCAAAAAACAACAAATCCATTTATATTTTCGTAATTGCAATTAAAAATTTAGAAAAATTTTTCATTGAATTCTATTGCGCACAAGGTGAGGCGGGGTGTGGTGGGGAAGGGGAAGGGGCAGGCGAGGCAGACAACAATTGCATAATATTTTCACTTTTTTGCATGCAAACAAACAAGTTTTTTGCTCAAGTCTTTTGTTTCAATGCAGCAGCGAAATGCAATAAATCGTCGCTGTTATTGACAGAAGCCAAATGTATTATGGGATGTTCCGATATTGACTTGTACGTAAAAAATATATAAAACTCTTAAAGATATACAAAATTATAAATTATAATAATAAAAAATATAGCTAAAATGTTGGAGTAGAGTTAAAAGACGAAAAAATTGCAATTGCTGATTCCTTAAATATAATTCTTTAAGGAACTATATACTTGAAATTGAAGTTAACGCTTAATGTCAGTTTGTGTTATGAAACGGACTAATAAACTAGATTAGCAACTGGTAATCACATAACTCCATCATGGCCACATTTCCGACGCCCCACAAGTGCCTCACAGTTTCGAAGCTCAGGCGGGGCAATTAGCCGAGAACCGCCCAAGTTGCGTGCTGCTTGTCACAATCAACACAAGTCGACAGCGAATGAAAAACATAATAAAAAAAAATAAAAATAAACAAAAAGAGTGAAGCGAGTGAATATTAAAAATTAATTAAACAAAAGTCGCTACTAATGTAAGAAACAATATAAAATACATTTAGCGTGCACTTGACCTTGGTCGGGCGTTGAGCGACCAGGGCAAAACAAGCGCAAACAAAACCAAAACAAGAAGGGAAAGTCAACAGCCGAGCACCGAATCACGCATACCCTGCAAATAACTCTAGATATGCTAAACATCATTTAAATATCTCGTTTTTGATTTCACTTAATTATATTTATGATTTTCTTCTTCATTTTTATTGTAAATATAATATTAACTAAATCGCATATTTTCATATTATATTTATATTTTGCTATGTAATAATTGACAATAATTAATTAATTAATTTGTTTTACTTCGCATTATATTTAATAATAAAAATCATTGAAATATATTAAATGCAAAAATATCTCAAATCATTTTGTTGACTGCTTCCACATTTATTATGTAAGCCTTAAAAACTTGTTAAGAAATTTAAGAAAACAAATTGTGATTTGTGAAAAATCTCAATAAATAATAAATTAGTTTTATATATTAATTTATTAATATAAAAATATAATAAAATATGCTTAAAATATCCTCATCACTTTTATACAGACTTCAACTAAGTCTAACAACATTTATTCGCAATGTTTGTAAGCGTATTGTTGTATAGCATAAAGAGCATGCTCTTTGGGGCGGCCAGTCTCAAGGGGTACATGCCATGGTGGGGAACTAATGGGGGTTGTGGGAGGGGGGAGGGGGGAGGGTAGGGGCAGACCAGATTGTAGACTGTCCTCGTGGCATGCATGCCGCGTAATTCGCTGGCAATAACAGTTGATTTTGATTTCGATTTTGATTTCGATTGCGAGTTTTATTTACTGTCGCTACTTGAACTTCATGAGTATAATGTGTGCGTAGTAGTCGACAATATTTAACGAGCTGGGGCCCAAGGCGATCTCGACACGACGCCGCTTACATCGCGTATACGTAATATTTTATATGTATATTTATGACGTGGCACGTTGCGTGTAATTGACATTCGCACCGATTACTTCCTTATTCGGTGGTCGCAACTGAAGCATAAGGCTGATCAACTTTGTTGCTTTGGTTTTGTTTTTTAATTTTATTTATAATATATTAAATATTTCATACAAATATTGAAGAGCTATATTTTTGATTATTTTTTAGGTGGATAAACCACATCTCTTCTATATACACAAACTCGATAAAACACCTTTTTTATTTCAGATTATGCTTCATTTTTTATTTTATTTTAATTCATTGAATATCTAGTAAAGTTCAAATAAGTCATATTCACAAATGAGATTTTGAATTGAATTGCTTAATTAATTAAAATAATTATAAGATTCTCATCGCTTTTTTAATGGATTTTCATGTTTATTCTTAAGCTAAGCATTGCTATATGATTATAAAAAATAAATTGGAATAAATTTTGCCCATTGATATAAAATATAATTCTCTAGTCGAAGCTCCTTGACCTTTATTAATTATTTTCTGCCCTCGCTTAAAGCGCACAGAATAGGCAGCGAAATCCCATGAATACTGAATAGATGGTAATTTTTATGTTCGTAGTGCTCGGCACCTCTTATCCGAGTGGTATCGGAAGCCACGCGTCGTATTGCAAAATTGATTTGCAATTAAGCACCCACAATGAGCAAGTAACTAACAACTTCCTAGCCAAATGCGGTGCACACTTTGGGCCAACCTTCGGGCCAGTTGGCCATAATAAGCCGGGCCAATGCTCCACATAAATGGTAGCTATTTTATGAGCTACCAACCGAAGCAAGTGTCTGTCTGCGCGTGTCTGCGTGTGTGCATGTGTCTGAGAGTGTGTTTTCTATTATAAGACCTGACACATTTGCAACTTCATTGTCAATCATTGTCAATCAGATATTCGGCCACCCAGGCAACCACAAACATCATTTCGACAATGACACTGAGAGCGCCAAAGAAACCTTTAAAGTTCACTCAACTTCACAACTCAAGAGATTTAATTGTCGTAGATATTGGGCTTATTTTAGCACACACAAAACAGTTGACAATTTATACTCTAGGAAAATGGAAATTAAATCATTGATAGATAAAAATATTATAAAAATATACTTTGAAAATTTAAATATTTCAGCAAAAGATGTGTTTAATTTATAAAAAGAGGTCATCAAAAAAATATACGAATATATATTTCACACTTCTTGGAAATGCTTAGAGGGTAGCTGCTAATGGATCAATTGCGACTGGCCCATTCTAATTTGTTAATTAACGCTTATCAAAGCCGTTGAAATGGCCAAGGCAAGGAAGTCAAAACTTTAACCCATTTAATCTTTTAATTTGCAAAAGGTCCGTCAATTGGCCAGCCCAAAAAAAAAAACAAAAACAATTGCAAAACACCCTCTCCGTCGCACCATTTCCAACTCGAGGCTGTTCATCAGTCTTGCCCCTGGCATACAAATGCCGAAAAGCCAAAAAAATAATAAATACTATTTTCAGGTTCAAAACTATTAGCGTCCGCTTGCAAAGGCGATAAACCGATCAAAATTGGAACAATCTGCATGCGCGTTAAACAAATGAAATAATCAATAAACAATTGACTTGTGTGTTGTTGTTGTTGTTGTTGTCGTGTGTCGATAATTGATTTTTTGTTTTATTTTGTTTTTAATACTCTTTCCAAGAGTTGTAAAATTGTATATATTTTTTTATATATTTATATATTTTATATTCTTTAACCTCTTGATTTTAATTTATAAATCAACCTTTAAATTGGTTCCAACATGATTAGGTAAAATATGTCATCAGTTAATTTTGATTATGAAGGGTTCTCGAATATAGGAAGGGTATCAAAACTTCGCCAGTTTCTAGTTAACAGTTATATTCCAGTTGTGCTGTTTTGGTTTTTTATGACAGCTGACAGCTGTTGCCTACCGTTTTATACACGATGTCGTTTTTTGATTCTCTTTGGTTTGGTTTTTGGGGCCACTTGTTTGGGGCTTCTGTTGATCGATTCGCATTCGCATTCGCATTGGTCGATGCCGCATGCAAAGTCAGCCTCGGGGCATGGTTAGTGGCAATAATGTTTTAATTAGCAGTGCGAAACACGGAGTGAAGCTGAGGTCAATTCTAAAAGGCGGCCACGCCCCGTTGAGCAGCGCATACACACATACGAACATTGCCAGTATCATTATTACTATAATAATAATTGCAATCAGCCAGTTGGATGTTCATTCCATTTTCACACAATACCTCTGCGCATTTATTATTAGTTTTAATTTGTAGTTGTGCGACGATAAGCGCACACATTAACAATAAGCCAAACGAAAGGAAAATCTTAGCTAACAGCCGCAGCAGAGCAGTCTAATGGAACGCCTCAGTGCGCTGTTACACCCCTGCAACCCCCGCACCCACCGCACTGTAGTTACACTAGTGAAGAGTGCGTGTCACGACATGCTGTCAGTCGAACTTAACTAATCGTCGCTTAAGTAATTTTCTTTAATTATTCTACTGTACTACTTACTTATACTTTAATTATTATACCATAACTTAGTTTTGTAATATTTTTGTATTTATTTATTTATTCAATGTGGACTAAAAACAGTTCACAATTTATTAAAAAGATTTTTTATATATATATATGTAAAATTAAAATTAATTTAACTTTTATATTATTAAATTTATATTTTATTAAATTTAAGTATTCTATATTATTATTATTATACTCTGATTTAGTAAGACTTTTAGAAATTAATCATCACTTCGAATTAAAATCATATTTTTAACTGAAACATTCGATTTAAGGAATCCATTATCATCACTGAAAGCTAATTAAACACTAAAGATTTTTTTTGTAATATAGGATAATTAAAGTCACTTTTAAATTGGTGAGTAAACATGTGATTAATATATCAATTAATGATGTAAATATAACTGTTTATTGTTCATTATAATTTAAATATGTTTTTTTTAATGTGCTTTTATTTTTTATATACTCCAAAATGTTTCGAAACCCGTCGGAAAAAACACTCGGCAAACAGTTCTTAAATATAAATATAACTTTTAAATATTTGAAACATAAGAACAAGTTTTTTAATTTGCTATATGGAACAAACCCAACTGACTATATTTTTGGTTATTTAGTATAAAAAGTGCAGACAAAACGCGCTCATCGCTAATGGCAACCATGAAAATCTCGTATATATTGTCATTGTTTGGTTCTGTGAAGATCTCCTGCTTGCACTGCTAAAATACAATCGTTAGTTAGTTCTTGAACCCGGGGGCTTGAACGGAGCACACAGCCATAACTAATCTGTGCAACTCGATTCGTATATTTGTGTAGAATCTTGACATGAGGAAGCCATTTGGTTCGCTTTTGTGTAATGGCCGTAATTAGTGGAGTCATATTAAATGGCATTAGTGCGAGAGAGATGGCATTTCTGATCATTAAATATATATACAAATTATGAAGATGTGGAGATTAGAATTCACACCTGCTGTTGGGTAGCTGGGGGAACTGAAAGGCATCCCGCGAGCTATAATTACTTGACGAGAATAAACCTTGAACAACGTTAAGGGAAATATTTATAGCTAGTAATTATGATATTTTTTTTATAGAAACCCAAAGCCTCAAAATACATAATATGTTTTATGGGAGACGCGAGCTGTTATTTTAAAATGTTGTATATGTATGTGTGCCTGACGCATTTTATTGCTTGTAAGACTTATTTTTAGATTTCTATGCCAACAGTCAAAACTTTTCATTCTCACAGAATTTACAGACATACCTGTTCCTTTCGATTCTCAGACTCA
Source organism: Drosophila paracracens (assembly GCA_035044025.1). Taxonomy (NCBI): domain Eukaryota; kingdom Metazoa; phylum Arthropoda; class Insecta; order Diptera; family Drosophilidae; genus Drosophila; species Drosophila paracracens. The sequence goes on from JAWNMN010000398.1 coordinate 2,979,063, forward strand.
GTAAAAGCTATTTTACTTAGAAATCGCTGAGCCAATAAATAGCTGTAGTCGTTACAGTACATTTGCATATATGGCAATACCACTCATATCAGATCACTTACCTATAAAAATTTAACACAATCATCAACTACTTCTCATAGCCATTATTAGTTTCTTGACAATTACAGGTTGCCCTTCCCCACGTGCCCCGGTGACCGGTTCAACGTTCACCTTGAACTTGAGTAAAGTGCATTCGTCACTTTAAAATATAATTAAGTGGCTCGATTCCCTTTCCCTTTTGTTTCGAGTGCTCTGTTTCTTTGATTCGCAGCTTGTGTTGCTGAGTTGTGCGTGTGTGAGTGTGTGTCTCACATTCAGTTGAGCTTCTGGATATAAGTTGTGTGAGTCAGTCGGAACAGTTGGCGCGTGTGATGAATGCTGGAATTAAACACGTATCTTGATTTGTATACACAGCTATTAGTTTTGGGTTCGGTGCGGTGGACCAACGACCGTCCTCGGCATGTTTTGTGCACATTCCCAGTTACCAAAACATTGACGACACATCCGAATGGCATTTTTGTCTATTTTTCTCTGTTTTTTATCGGCTTATATTAAAGTCAGGTAGCAGATTTTGCGTAGCTCGGAAGTTTCTTTTTTATTTAAAGTTTGCTTGATTTATTTGATTTGATTTGATAACAACAATAATAATTTTAGCAATCTTTATAAAAGGGCATTGTGCGGTTTAGTTGCCTTTGTATCAATCCGATAAACTGGGCCCAGTTTCCATCCAGTTCGTCCAGTCTCTCCATGTGGTCTTCTGCTTCTGCTGAGTCAGTCACTGACCGTCACGACCTTGTGCGCCAATTTAGTTAAATTATATTTTGTGGTAGCAGCTGCTAACTTCTTTTTTAATTTTTATTTCATTTTTTCTTTTTTTGACTTGGGCTGACGTCTTTTATTATTTATTATTGGAGTTCAATAAGTTTTATGCTGTCTCAAGGTGATAATTTGGCATGATAATTGTGCTAGAACAAAAGACTTAGGCAACGAACTCCATTCGATACCCTTATTGATGGACACATTTAGTTCTTGTCTTCCAATTTAAGCAATTAATATAAACTCTGTAGAACACGGCTTTAAATTGAGTTAGCTGGCATCTGTATATAATTAGATATGAAATGTACAGTCAGGGATAGGAACAAGTTTAAAAAAAGCCATCTAATCAAAATAATTATCTAATAAGGATTAATTTATTTACATATTTTTATTATTATTACTTAAAAAAAAAATGTATATATGTAAATAAAATAATTTGAGTAAATATGAAACCAATATATAAATAACTTTATTATTTTATAAATTACTTTACTTTACTTATTTAGTTAAAATTATATTCAGACAATTTTTAATCCTGACAAACAATAATTATCCATCATAAAATTTTAAGGAAAATTATTTATTTTCGTAAATGGCGAATTTGCCTTAAGTAATGCATATTGAATTACAAATACTATAAATATTGTTAGACCGATATATTAAAACTGATAATTGAAGCCTTAATGTCAATGCTTCTAGCCTGTTTAACTAACAATTAAAGCTACTGTAGTATTTAATGTACTACGATTTGTGTATTTTATGGCTAATTTGGCACATCATAAAATTTCATCATACCGCTCGACTGCATCTACAGTGGCTGTTGAGTGGCTGTTCTGGCTGCTTTCGTGTTTGCCTGCCAAATTTGCGACTGTTGTCAAGATCTTTAACGACATATGTACAAATATCTAAGTATAGATCCGAGCACAAATCAAAGAAGCTTACACTATGAATACTGTTTTTGCGGCGTTGCACGGTAGTCGGCACTAAAAATTCAATTAGTAAATTAAATATTAATTACATGCAATGCACACGAGCAGCGGTCATTTCCATGCTAATTCAATTAGCAGCCGTCGCAGCCGTCTCCGACTTATCTACGAAAATCATCGTTAATTATTTTTTTTTTTTGGCATTTTTTAATGTGACAGCTGCTGGGCGACATTTTTTTTGTATTTGTATTTTATTTATTTTTAATTAATTGCAAATTCTTGCCTTGCTTATAAGTTTTGTATTGAGTGTAAGGTCGTCGCCTCAAAGTGAGCGAGTTTTTCCAGCTGTTACCCAAATGGTTACATAGGCTGGCAAGGTTTCAGCACCAGGAGCAGCCCTCGTGTCTGGTCCAGTTTTTTTTTTTAAATTTTGCTTTCGAGTATAAGGCTAGATCATAAATTCACACTCACTTTGGTTGGCTGCAGTGCTGAAAGCTTTTTGAGTTTCCAAAAAGCTTTTGGCGCCGCTCTTCACAAAATTGGATCTCTCGTGCTCGTGCGCGTGCTGGTGCTAGCTCTCTGTGCGTGTTTTGTCTTGCGCTCAATGCTTAACGACACTCAGTTAGCCAACGACAGGCGTTCGATGCGGACGCGATCCGAGCAAGTAAAAACAGCAACGTGACGCGACCGCTGTGCACAGGCGCAGCCAACAGTTACGTATTACGTACAACATAAAAAGTGTGCTTTTCGCCATGCGTTGGTCGTAAAGTTAAATTTCAAATAGCAAATACAAAATAGTCAACAAACTTGTCGTAAATTCGGTAAACAAAACTAGAAAAAGTTTGCTTTTATTTCAAACAACCAAAAAATCGACCGCAACATAACTGTAAAACAAACTGTGCTCCTCTTTCTACTTATTTGTATTTATGCCTTCGTCTTCGTTTTTCTGTTTTCCGCTCTTTGTTTTTGCTTAACATAAATGCCTCAAATTAAATTAAATAAATGTGCATCAAAATTATTGGGCACAAAAATGTGTGCAATGGCAATTAGCAGCAATAAAATAACATATATATATAATCGGTGCTTATAAAAAAGTTGAGCAAACTGTTCGTCTAATAATGACAAAAATAAATACAAAAAATTCATTTAAGCGTATTTTGTAATTGTTGCTGCTCTTTTGTAATTTTGCCTCCATAAGTTTATAGTGTATAATTAAATTTTTATAAAACGTCAAAAAAATGTTACTAAAAATGTCAATGCATATGGAAATAATAAAAATGCAATAATGATTCGTAATTTATTTATTTATTCTTAAACAATGCACCAAACCTGTCAAGATTTATAAAATTAAAAACTCGTAAGAAAAGAAGAAACCAACTCGAGAATTTTGAAGCTACTGGTTTTCCAAATGCGTGAATCTCTCTCTCTCTCTCCCGCTTATAAAATTGTAAGCTTTACATGCATTTTTTTCGTATGCACGTTTTTCCTCTGCCTTTGTGTCATTGTCGCTTACTCAACTCGCGCTCATTTGTTCGTTTTGAGAGGGTGGTGGGGGAGGCGTCTGCGATTTGTATACTTCACCGTTTTTTTTTGAATCTCTCTTTGTGCATATATTTATGGAGAGTTTGACGACAGGCGCACATTTCGGTTGTTTTTTTTTTCGTTTTCTTCACTTTTGGTTATTTTTGAGGTGTACTTTTCGATTACTTCATCTAGTGTTTATTTCCTATATGCTGCGAGCGCACATGTAACTGTAAGTGACCCACGCCGAAACTGACCAGCGCAAAAAGTGCAGCAAAGCGAAAAGCCAAAAACTATCCGCACAAGTAACAAAAATCGCACAAAAAGCCGGTTGAAGGCGACTCTTACATATTTACACGCACCAGCGCTTATTGAACACACACATACAGCAACAACAACGACACAAACAACATAAAAAACAAGCAGCAAACAGAAAGCAAAAGCAGCACGACACAAAAACCTGTAACGCTGGCAGCGACGTCGACAGACATTTGCACTACGTCGCGTTGATTATGTCAATTTCATGTTTACTTCATTTCCTCAACCATAAGAGCGGCAGCAGTCAGAAGGGGAGAGCAAACAGTAATTTCACTTTCGTTGGACTTGAAAAGCTGCAGCGCGGCGAGAGTGTGAGAGAGAGAGAGAGCGACAGCAGGTTGGCTACCAACTGCATTGGATGCTGCTGCTGCTGTTGTTGGTGGCTTACTGGGGCGTTGCTGATGCTTTTGTTGTTGTTGTTGTTTCTTTTTCGCTTTTGCTTTGCTCTGGCGTCGCATAGTTTCGGTTTCATTTTGTAACTGTAATGCTTGTGCCATTGTTGTAGTTGTAGTCTGCTGTTTGACAGACGCATGCAAAGCTTTTTTTTTTTGGTTTCTTTGTTAAGTTGGTGTGCAGTAAATAACGTAATAACGTAATGCGCTTTAAGATTTCCACATGCAATGCGCCGACGTGTTTAACGTTTTGGTGCCAAGTCCAGCGTCGACGTCAGCAGCAGAGCAGTTGCATTGTTGTTGTTGCTGTTACTGTTGTTGTTGGGCAATCAAGTAATAATAACAGCTCCTGCAGCAACTATGCGAAGGTCAGCAGCAGCAGCAACACCAATAACAATAACAAATTAGGCGCCCCAATAAGATTTTTGACTTCACGTTCTTACATATGTTTCGTTTATGTTTTGCACCTAATATTTTCGTGCCTTGCACGCTGTCAGCTTGTAAAAAATTCTAATTATAAATGAAACAATTTATTACCGGGTTTTAAAAATAAAATGCACTTTATGTGCAAAGTCAGGCGGCGTTGGCTACAAATCAAACCGGTTTAAAGCACCACCATAAACAGCAGCAACAACAGCACCAACAACAACAACAACAATAGCCATTCGTTGGGTGCAACAAAAACAACAACAACAAGAACAACAAAAAAATTTAACGATTCAAATAAAATGTTTTCAAATCTTAAATAGGAAAAAAATAGAAAAAAAATACGATGCTTTCGCAAACATATGTTAAAAGCTGTGAAAACAATGAGTTAAACTTGCAAAAAAAGAAAATAAATAAATAAATAAATAAAAAAAAATATTTAAAGAAATATGAGCACAACAAATTAATAATTTTGTATGCATAATTTTGCAATTTGTGTTACTCTCCCCTGTTTGTATTTACACATGTGTTGGTCTGTGAGTGTGTGACGTGCTTCATTAATCAAGTGTAATCAATTAATCAATTTTCAATAATAAATGCTAATTTTATTGGTCATTGCTTAGCGGCAGCTTTAAACTGCATTCAAAATTAAGCGACATTCTAAATTGGATATAAAAACAACAATTTAAACAAAATTAACAGAACAGCAACAAAATTATATGCAGTTTTTTTTTTAACAAGTTTGGTAAGTGAAATTTTTCAATTTATAAAAAAGAAAGCCAGATTAGCCATATATTATTATGATAAATTTAACAAGCCAAGAGTCTAAAATTAGCAAAGATCAATTAAAAGTTGCTGGGCATAGAATTAAATCAATTCTTTTCCTAAATGTCATTCAGTCAAGATATTGCTTCATTAAATCTCTCTTAGCGGTATAGACAGGCAGTGATTGCCCCTTGAGGCATGTCGACTTTCACAAAGCCAGAACTTGTGTTCACTGCTTGGGAAAACCCCGTTGCGCAGATACACTTAAATACACTTCAATAATTCCCAAAGACTGACTTCACTCACTTACATCCGCGTGCCAATGTGCCTCATCACATGGCGTATGCGCAATTCTCATTTTGTATACCCTGTACAGTCCTTGGGTAATAAGGTGTAATACCAAAATATCTATGGATTTGCTTCAAGGCTTTGACTACTTTTATCTTAAATATCTTTATTTTATTTTTTATTGCCTAACAAACTGAACTAAATTTATATTACACAAATCTGTTTTTATGATCTAACAAACAGCTAATACCGAAATTTGTAAAAGATCTTTGTAAGTCAATCGCTTCTTAAACTTCCATAGACTTCGAACTTACCTCTGAATAAAGTGTTTTTTTTTTCAAATATGTGTAGTAGTCAACAGAACTTAAGCTTGTTTAAATAAAAATGTAAAACAAAATTCGATTTTTTTAAAAACTTGAACTTGAACCGGCTACCTACACAAATTAGTATTGGACTCTTCTGACTTTGTCTTTGACTTTCTCTAGCTATCATCTTAAAAGTTTTGGCTTAGTAACATAATTAAAACGCTATTGAATAAGGGAATTATTCAAACTTAAGCTTCATTTTGGCTCCTTACGTTAATATACTGTATTCTTATTGGTTTTATTTGTTTCATATTAAATAAATTGCATTTGAGAAACTTTAATTTGTTTGGTCATTGCCTAAAGTGTAAACTAAATACAAGTTTGTATAATCTCTAGTATCGTTTTCTTAGACATCTGGTTTATTGAATTTAACGAAACAACGCCTTGCCGTTAACATTTTAATGCCTCTAATGCGATATACTTAAAAACCGGTTAGTTAAAACTCGTATATCTTCAAGTTCCAGTTAGTCAGCTGTTGCAGTTTATAAACTTACTAATCAGCTTTACAATGGCTAGGGTATTTACATATTCGTCACGCTCAGGCTATTATTAATTTTCAGTTATTTTATTTGATCGACGCTTAATTATAACTTTTGCCTACGTCATTTGAACAACAGCTGATGATTATTTCCATCTGTTTGTGTTGTTGCCTACCCCCTTCCATGGCGAGTTTTGTTTTGTTTCGAATCCGGTTCTAAATCTTAAGTATTTCTGGTTTTTTTTTTTTATTTTAATTTTTTTCGAACCCAAATCTCTAATTTTCAACAAGTTGTTTCGAGTGCTGAAAATCAAATTCCTTTGTTCAGCTTCTTTTTTTTGCTAAGTTTTTGTATTTATTTTTTTATCTGCACACTTCCGGTTAGGTGGAGTTATTTCAGGCCGTCTAAGATTTGGGTTGCTCGCTGTTTATCCAACTAATTAAGCGCTCGGTTCGGTTGCATTGAGCTGCCTTCTGCTTGCTGCCATTTGCTGCCAGTTGTCTGCTGCCTGCTGCCTGTCACTTGTCTATAATTCCGTCTCACAGTCTTCTTTTTAGTATCTGGAGCCTAAACGCTTAGTCACGAACCGAACCGCAATGAACTGAACCGAGGCGCAAAATTGCAAATCTACTTGGCAGCTGGCAAACTGGCAGCTAGCTTCTTATGCACACCCTTTCTAAAATAAATATACAACTTTTTCTAACTGCAGTCTTAGTTGAGCCACCTTAATGAGACTTGCTTAATGATATAACCAAAAACTGATCAACAACAGACAAACTAATATATTAGCTAACTGACATATTGGCAAGAAAGTATCTGTATTTAAGGATATAAGTATTTATTTTATTATACCAAATAGCATGTATGTCTCTTGCAAGAGTATTTAAAATTCAACATCACGCATGAAACTGTTCTTTCATGTTTTTCTTATATTAATAATCTTTTTTTCTGAAAAGTAGTTAGTCGTCTCTGCCCACGATGAGTTCGGTTGCGTTTCATTAGTTTTTGGTCTTGGCTTAATTAAGCATCGTTTTTTAAGCACGCATATGAAGTATGCAAATCTTATATTTGTATATTTTATTTTTATTTTAATTGAGTCTCTCAGCCATCAAATAATATTGTGAAAATCTGCGCAAAAATTTCAATTCATGTGGTATTTTTTTTTATTGTTTAACATTTTTTTTTCAGATACCGCCTGCATATATCACATATTTATATATCTAGCATGAAGGGCTGGTTCGACGCATTTCGAGACGATGGCGGTCCAACGCTTTATTCCTTCTCAAATCGCACTCCCGTCACTGGTGATGTGTCCATTGTGGCCGTATCCGTGCTATTTGCCACGTTCTATGTGGCATTTCTGGTCATATTTCCGGGTGTACGAAAACAGGTGAGTTCAATAAGTTGCTCAACAATTTGAACGAGTTATGGGCGAATTATGATTTTTTGTTGTTTTTTTTTTGGGTGTTTAAGTACAAATTACATAAGACTTCTAATTCTAATGGAATAATGTGATTATAACTGAAGCATAGGGAGCAAAATGTGTTATGGAAAAGCAAGAGATAACAATTTCCTTGCACTCCTAATCTCTAACTAACTTATCTAATTAATAATTAATTCGAAATAATCGATTTCTCCACTTATTAGTTTGTGTGAAAGTATTACACCAAGTTTTACGATCTGAAAGAAAAGAAAGATTTATTAGAATATGTCTATATGTAAACATACATTAATTTATCAGAATTAAGATTTATGAAAGTTACCTTCACAGAAAAAAATGTTGCTGACACAGGCAAAGCTTTACATTACTGGCGTACTTCATTATTAAAAGTTACAAAAATATGGCTTAAATTCAATGTTTTAGTTATTGACTTTAGATTAAAAAGATTTTAATTGGTGTACTACTTAATTTAAGATAATTCTAATTTCTAAGCGACTACATTAATTGAATTAATCGGACTAATTGCTTTACTTATCAAACATGTTGCGCAGGAAATTCACTCAAGTTTTTAACTGTCTGAACTTTTTTGGATCTTAAATGAAAATTGGTTATATCAAGTATTGATTCCTCCAACCAGCTAATATGCTTATGTCAAGGATTTTAAGTATTGTTAACAAGCTGAGCAGTACAATGCCAAAAGAACCTGTTCTAAATGCTCTTACAGCATATGCATGTGCTCGCTCAATGCTCCTATTTCACTTACCAAATTACATTTTAATTAACTTAATGGTATCTTGGGCTAATCTGGTCTCTGGTGTGTGGAACGTGTTTTAAGTTGAGTTCTCACGCTGCTGCCGCCTTGTCTGCGTCTCGTTATTAGACTGTAATCAACTGTAATCATAATCGTCGGCACGTATTCAATAGATGTCAGATATATATCTATAACCGGTTTGTTGGGCGCGCCCTTTTCCCCTCCACCTCTCTCTTTCTCTCTCTCTCTCACACACACACATATACAGTCTCTTTCTCTGTGTCAGTTATTGAGCCAGCTAGCTTGGCTAATTGAGTGGCTTATTCAATTAGCGCGCAACGTCTTTGGCCATAACTGGCTTTATAATGCTTATGCCTTATATAATGGAATTACCAATTGACTAACAGCGGACACACACACACACACACATAAGTGCAGTGCCAAGGCAATCAAATAAGCATAAGCATATCATTATAATCATCCATCACAATTTAAATTTACATTTCAATTTCATATTTAATTCACAGAAGTTCACAACATTCTCAACGGTCACACTCAGCCTCTTTGTGGGTCTAGTCATACTGAGTGAGTACCCGCTGGCCTTATGCATATATAAATATATATGCTTTTAGATTTTAATTCGTTTTCGTTCTCAACTTGCAGTCACCCGATTGGGCTCCGCGTGGCATGTGGCACATGCAACCATCATTGCACCATACAAAGCCTTCTCACGCGAGAAGCTGCCCGCCCGCATCGGCACCCACATTGGCCTCATGCACGTCAATGTAACACTCACAGGTGAGCTCACAGCAAAATTTGTCTAATTACTCATTAATAAATATATATGTATACCCGATCCTTATGTACAACATTTCATTACATAAGCTGGACTTTTCCTATTTTAGATTTTATCAATTTGTAAATGTGTTATTTATTTGTATTTAAACGGTTTTCTATCTGCTTTATTTAGTTTAAATCGAAGCTTTTCAACGTAATATAGAAATAACATTTTTGTATAAAAAATATTGATTATTTTTAGGGATTTTCTCGCAACTATATGTTTATAGTTTAAATAGTAAAAAAAAGTGATGGTTTTGTGCAAATGTTTGTAACAGACAGAGCGTCCTTCTCCGACCTCATAAAGTATATATATTCTTGATCAGGAAGCCGAGACGAACTAGTCCTGTCTGCCTGCTCGTCTGTATGAATTCGCGAATCTTAGAGAAGATCTTAGAGGAGTTCGATATTTGAAATTTTGACAAATTTCTCGATATCAGATAAGGTAAACCTATACCTATATCGAGCTCACTCGACCACAACATTCTTAATTGATCTATATTATTATAGATATTTGATATAACATTAACAAAATACCGCAAAATTGTTAAGAGAAATTATGTAATAGCTCAACGATTTCTCAAGAAATGCAAATTTCTTTTTTTGTATACTTATTTTATTTTGTTAAATTTTTGAACTGAACTCAGGTTGAGTTTCTCGCAGTTGTTGACTCACAGATAAACGTACATACCGCAACTGCAACAATTACAGTTACAACAAAAGCAACAACGACTTCCAAGCGACCCGCCCCCTTTTCGTGCTGTTGATTGAATAGCGGTTGTGGCCCGTTGACTGTTTTATGATTATGAATCTACATAATATCAAAAAGAGTTTGAAATGTATGCTTTGCTGCTGCTGAAGTTGTTGTTGCTGTCGTGCCCCTTAGCCAGCTGATGCCAAGCGGAAGATAAGCGAATCCAAAGAGCGGCATGAAAATGTCGCAAGCTTTAACGATTGAGCAATTTTCGTTAAAGATTTTGATCGGCAGTCAAAATGATTTTAATTAAATTTTCGGTTAGGGAATCGAGCAACTCAGTTGCAGTTGCAGTTGCAGTTTGGCCTTTTGTCTAAGACCGGCTAATTGATTTGCTTCTGTGGAAGTCGGCAGATCAATGAATGTGTGTGTGTGTCAGAAAGTTAAAAAAGTCTTTGCCTGTTGACGAGGTGAGTGACGTCAGCAGTGAATTTGAATTTGTGTGCTGTACGGCAAAGTGGCAAGTGGCAGTTCAAGCTGCATGTCACGATTCCCGCACAGACAATACCAGCAACAACAACAACAACATCAAACAGCAAACAGCAAACAACTGGCAACAACAACAACCACAACAATCGAATGAAATGCCACTCAACACCTGCGGAAATATTCGCACAAGTGACTGCTGACGCGCTGCCTCTCAACTGTGTTCAGGCTTAGACACAACTACAAACACACACACATACACACACATATATATATTATTATATACATAAACGTATATGTATATTTATGTACTACATAACACTCAATACGTAGTCGTATTTGTTTGTTTGCTTCCCTCACTCAATCGCACATTTGTTCATTCATTCATTGATGCATGCACTCGACACAAGCAAGAAAATAACCAAGAAAATACAATAGAAAAGGTGAAATGTGCTTGTGTTGTTCGAGCTGCCGCAGTAAATCAATTGAAATGCCAAACCAGTCTGAGGCATTCGGTGTAATCCTAGCCAAATGTTACACCAACAAGTCAGTCAAGAGCTGCCACAGCTTAAACTTCACTTATAACAATAAACTTACGTACATTATGTGCAGTTGTTCAGCTAACCGAAACCTAAATGCGCTATTCAACTTTTGACCTAGATCTGAATATTTCATAAGGATATATATGTACATGAGCAGTTATACTTAGAAATGAACAGTTCAGTTGCTATTGTTATACATACATTTAATCAAAATAATAGTCGTAAAATAATAAATAATATTTGAAAATGACGATCAATAATAAATACAGATAAACATTAAAAAATAGCATGGCAGTTGGATTATTAAAAAAATTAAAGTCTGAAAGTGTATCAATACTAAGTCCGTTAAAATAATAAAGTAGTGGATTAAGTGTAAAGTTTTCTAGCTCTGCCTGGGAATAATTAATATTTCTAAAAACCAGATCTAGAGTCACTAAAATTTTGGCATGTTTGTAGACCATACGATGTATAAGTTCTCGCAATACTCGAAATCTTAGATTGTATTAATTCCAGATGCATCGTTCTTAAGGTCCCACTGGAATTTCTGGATATGATTACGATCTGTAGATTTTATGGGCCATCCCATCTCCTTGACTCTATTGGTATAATTTGCAGTGGATCAATTAAGCCTAGATGCACTATAAAACTTGATTTATTTGATTATGAATATTGATATGGATAGGAGGCAATATCTATCGATAGAAATAAACAGATTATTAACTGTTTGGATATATAATTATTCGTTCGTTTTACTCTTTTAAGAAGTCTGAAATTTTGTCAGACACATTCAAAAAGTATTCACACATACGAACGCTTAAGTTGGTTTACAAATTTAATGAAAAAAAAGGATATTTATTTATAATAATTATTATTTATTTTTAAAGTATTTCAAACTTGAACAATTACATTTAAACAAATGCAAACCTTACATGAATTCAGTTGGACTCTTTTGCATTTACTCTTAATTGTCTGTCTGTGTTTTTTTTATTCGCGAGACGCAAAGCTCTTTGGCTCATAACTGCAAGCAATCTGGCTGGCCAGCGATTATGTCGGTTACCATATTGGTTTTTGGCTCTTACAGACCTTACCCCTATCCCCTGCTCCTAACAATGGGCTCCTCTTCGCTCTTTCATGTTTCAGTAGCAGTTTTACAAACTGACGCTTGCCAAAAGTGCTTCATGTTCATTTGAAATCGCTTCAGCGATTGCCATTGTTGTTGCGCTCGTCATAGCTGCTGCTGCTGCTGTTGTAGTTGTTGCTGCTGTTGTGTGTGTGTTTGCGAGTGTGTACTTGTGGGCGTGTGTCAGCTTGTGGGCGTTGCTTGCCAAAAGGGTAAACATAGTTGCTTAAACTGACTGGCAAAAGGCATCCAAAAACTGATGAAGTATTTTTTTATTTTTTTGTAGTCTTTATCAAATTTTGCTTTATACCTTTTTGGAATATTTGAATATGATAATTACGTATGTCAATTTGTGGCAGGATGATTGCATTGAGTAGTTCAGCATAGTTCAACACTGACAACTTAATTCTTACCCCTCGAATTGAATTCGAATTCAAACTTGTAATTGAAGCATTTTGAATCAATGTCAAATCAAAGTTTTTATTCACACCAAATATCAAATATCAAATGTGTCTTGGGTGTAGTAATTGGGACTGCTGCTCAAGCATTATTATTGCCATTATGATAATCACCAAACTAATAATGATGATGATAAAAACACCGCTGTTGTTAATGATGATGATGTTGTTGTTTGCATTTATAATGATTGAGCGGCCAATTTGTTTGGCACTTTGCCAAAAGTTTTGTTTCAAACTGCACTTTATACATTTTGATCATGATATTGAAGCTCCATGGTTATACCATATATATAATTGCAATGCACTTCGTGATGGGATGTTTTTTTTCATTTTTGTGGGCGTGAGTCACGCTCCATATGCTGCCACATTTTGAGGCATTTATTTTGTTAGGGGGAGTCTCAGCACTCGATTTTAATAGCACACCTGGCTTTAATGCTGCTACAGTGGCTGCAATCAGGCGCCTGCGAATTTTTCAGACCTTATATAGACAGCCAGCCAGCCAGCCAGCAAGCAATTGGTATTGCGCTGTGTGATGCCAAACACCAATCAAATGACTAAGCAAACAAGTTTTTATTTTTTATTTTTTATTTGTTTATTTGACTTCAAACTGATAAATTACAATGCATTAAAATGGACAATGCATGTTGTCTGATGTTAATGAAACTTTATGCAACTTTGATTGAAGTCAATTTAAAAATCAAACGCAGCTTCACTAAAGATTTTATAATTTAAAAAGAAAAGGCACAAAATTGTTATTATCTCACATTCAAATATTATTTTGGTATTGTTATTGATTTGTTATCGGTATTTTATAGTGTTCAGATTGAAGTTAATAAAGTTAATTTATATCCTATATCTTATTACTATGGAATATTAATTATATTTATTGGTTTTTTTAATATTATTTTTCTTTTTGAATCGGTTTTTTTTAATTGCTAAATATTTTAACTATTTACCGTTGAATTTCTACTTTTTAATATGTTTCACGCATATTAAATTAAAATGAACAATAATTATGATCCATATATCAAGCTATGAAACTGCTCAAAGTAGCATTGCCACTGATGATTAATGATTTGATACATATTTTATAATCTAACATTTATTTATAATATTTTGTTTTAAATGATTAAAGCTTCTGAGTTTATTATTATAAATTGGGGAACCATCACTGCGAACTATAAGGTCCATTGTGCCCCTCAAGCTTACTTTTAGAACTTAATTCAAGGTTTTGAAATAAATGTAATATATTTATAATATATTTTTACATAAATTATATTATTAAGTTGATTTATATGGGAATTGATTGGAATTGAATGGAAAAATTCCGTTGTTTGAAATCTGTTCTGGTTCCTTAACTTATTTGGAAAATGTGTGCAAATTTTTGCTTTGGTTTTTCTTTTTTACTGATTAAGGAAAATTTATCCGTCTTATTTGCAATACAGTTATTTTGCTAAGCAAATACAATTACGAGACACCATCTAAAGTTGGACCACGCCCACTTAACGTATGTCCAGCTAAAATCCATTTAAAATTATTATTCAAATTTGGTGTGTACTAATTTACTTTTTTATAGCATAATTTCAACATTTTGTTAAGTTATTTTTGATATGCGTCAAGTTCTATTTGCGAGTTTGTATTGTGATTTTGTGATTTTGGACATGCCACACTCGAGAATTGTCAAAATGATGACAGATGCGGAACATTCATTTATTTCTACACACAACGGTATGACGGGGTAAATAATTTTAGTGTTTGTTGTTGCTGTGTCGTGTGCCTTTTGCTATATTGTCAAAATGATTATTAATTCATATTTGCCGCTGCTGCCAAATTATGAGAGTTGTGAGTGAAACACAGCACCGCTTACTCGCCTCCTCGGTGTTCCTCTTCATAACCATTTGCTTGCCACTTTGCGTTGCTGAAATCGGCATAATCATCACTCAAAATTATGTAAAGTCATAGCTTTTTTTAATTTTTTTAAATAGACATATATTTATTCAATCTTTTTGTTACTAAGCGTATGTCTTTGTTGTCATTGTTATTGTTGTTGTACTGTACTTAAGCGCGAGCTGCTTCGTTGTCTGTGCCTCAAGCATCAAGTAGGATAATATCAATTTTATTGCCGCACATTTTGTAATTTTTTTTTGTTATCCTACTTAATGTTGTCTTGTTATTCTTATGACTATGACTGTCGCTATTCTCTTTGTGTTTTTGTATTATCTGTTTAATTTTTGTACGTCCAAGTTTCAGGAAGTTTTTTTTTTATTGATTTTTGGGAACTTTAATTTGTTAATGATAGCTTCAACTTTACCAGATGACGTTGTTCTTTTCATCATACTTCATGTTTTGAAAAGTTAAGACGAATTTTAACACAGTAGAAAAACTTATAAAAATTCTCTGTTAAAGGCAAAAAGCTAATTAACTTTATCAAGTTATATATAAAAAATCTTAAATAATTTAGAAAATTAATATAAAAAAAGAATAATAATATATATTAAATAATTAGATTAGATTTAATAGCTTAAACTTACTCAGTAATAAATATTAAAATTTTGCTTAAATTCTTTAATTATTTATTATAGTATAGAGGATAAGGGAATACATGAGAATTATCTGTACGATTATGTATACAAAATCTTAAAATGTTTAAGAAATTAAGAAACGAAAAATGGTTTGTTATAACTTATATAAATTAATGACCTTGAGAGAGGAATAATCTTTAAATTACGTTTATCTAAATGTCAATATTATAAATTACTAAATATTAAATATAAATATTAAAACAAAGTTTAAATTACTAATTTTAAAAATATATTTGTTAAAATTAAGGCTCAATTTAAGACGCTGTGCCAAAAATTTTGCATATTGCGTGGATAAATTTTAAAAAATGAACAGAAATTCCCACGGGTTGAAGAGTATACTTTCCCACACGACTCATACAGGCGGATGCGTAATCGGCTTATAAAACATCTCAAATTAATGCCCAATATTTAATACAGACCGAAATGCGCTTATGAATTAGTTGAGTATCGACAAGTGAATGGCATACGCCGAAGTTCAATACTGTTTTTATTTGCCATATATGTAGGTATGCTTTTTGTTGTTGTTGTTCCCATTGACAATTACATAAATTGTCAAATCAGCAGCTCCAAAAATGTTAACGACAATTTGAAAATGGCCTTAAACTCGACACAAGGTTGAGTTTCAAACACGAAAAATGCGTGCAAAGAGGAAAAAAAGAATGAATAAAAATCGAATCGGAACAAGAATGCGTTGAGTGTCTATGCAGCGTCTGCGATCGATCATAAAAAGTCATTAAACTGTTGACTTGATTTGATTTCCCAGCTGGTGGCTGATTGAAAATCAACACGTTTGTTTCTCTTTTGTTGACGCATGTGTTTTGTGCGTGGAACCGGTTCAATTTGCTGAGCGACTTAGAATGCTTCATATTGACTCGTGGTCTACGGATTAATGCTTTGATAATGCAGAGATATTGATCAGTTGTGAAGGGCAAGTCAATAATATAACGAATGTGAAAGGTATTTAAGAAAGGCAGCGAATAATACCGTTTGGAAAGGGTTTGTAATCAGCAACGAAAAGAAACAGATTGCTCGACTTGAAGTTACTCTGGCGCTTCAGTTCCACAGAACAAAACTGAAATTGATGATTTCTCCTATTATTATACACAAATGTTGGCAAGTGATGCGGAAGTTATCGCCTATGTTAATCTGATATCTACTCTGCATACTAGCCCCTATTTCGTATGGTACATGTATTTCCCATAAAAATGTACTTATTTATGGGGAACATTGACCCATTTAATGCAATAATGAACAATTATTATGTTTTTCCATGCAATATCTATGTGCTTTTCACATCACATTAAACATAAGTTTTTAATTCAAATGTAAGGCAAGAGCAAAAACAAACTTAAAATAAGTAAGCATAGTCTCGAGAGGCGAATAGGGCGCTCCAAAGTTAAGATTTGAGTAATAGCTGTAGTTTTCATTTCAATGCAACAAAATTTACATATTTTAATTAAAATTTTCAAAGCCAATAATAATTTTTAAGATATCTTCAAAAATGTTGAATTACAATTTTTTTTTATTATCGAATTTTAATTCACTAAAGTTGAATTAATCATTTGTGCAGCGTCTTGACAAGCACCCAATTCAACGGTTCATTTGACAGGCGCCCTGGCCACAACGCCTTGCAACCACTTAGTAGCAACAACTACAACAACAACAACAACGGCAACAATTTTTAACACTTTGCTTCAAGTGCAACAGCCATAACAAATTGTGCAACCTTCGCAGTTATTTAATGCAATTGAAAAATCACTTCCTGTCGCAGCCGGAAATTGTTGCAGCTGCTGCAAGTGCGTCAAAGTGACGGCCATGCGGCGTATGCGTAACGTACACCGCTCCTCCACCTCCTCCAACTCCTCCATCTCCTTACAGCCCACGTTGCACGCTGTTCGCACTTGCAATTCATTGTCAATGGCTCGACGTTAACGCGAGCTAACCTTACATAACTGCAGCAACAACAACAACAACAACTACTACTACTACTAAGCACCAAGTCAAGTCAAGAGTGAGCGGCTCTTAAAGTGCAACAACAACAACAACAACAAAATCGCATAATCAATTGCAGTCGGTGGGCAACAAAAATAACAACAACAACAACAACATCGGCAACTGTTTGCATATTTTGTTAACATTCGTCAACATTTTCCGGTTTACCACACAGCGCACGCGCTTTTGGGTCCGCTGCCAATTTTGTATGTGTGTCTGTGTGTGTGTGTTTGTGTCTATTGCGAGGGTCAATGCGAAAGTTCTAGGAACTCAACCAATGTTGTGATTTTGAATCTAAATTAATGCTGCATTCAAAATTTAAAATACTTTTTATTAATACATTTTAAGAAAATAATGATTAAAGCTCTTCGTATATATAAATCTGAAAGTTCCCATTCCTAAAAATGATTCGATCTCCAAGACATATTCAATTTTTTGCATATATTTATCTATTTTAATTTATGCATTAAACTTGACTTTATTTTATTGTTATAGATTTTGAGAAAATCGAATTTTGATAGTGAATTCAATTGTTAAACATAAGTTTTTGAATAAATAATATCGATCGTTTGAAATATGTTAATTTAAGTGTAACTCAATCGTAATTTTTCAGTTGAAAAGAAATAAATTTAAAGTTGAACGAAATCTGTAAATAATAATGATTGGATCCATAATTCGATCCATTCAACAATATATTTACTTATTGAAATATTATTATTATTATTATTGTTCAACGCAATTAATTAAAAAACTAATTAAGCCATCCTCTTACCTATGTGTTAATTTTCATATCTGTTTTTGCTCGATTCTTTTAACTAGTTTGGCAAACAATTTGCATAATTTATCGACATTATTTTTGTTTGTTTTGTGCGACGAAACAGAAAGATTCCGCATTTGTGAGGCGCTTCTCTATAAAATCAAGCAAATATATCTCAAAAGTTGCAATTGGCAAATGCGAAAGACTTAATTTAAATGCGACCTTTCGGGGCAACATATTAATATATATTTGTTAGCACTCCAAAACCTAAGCTTTATATTCTCAGCCGATTTTGGTATTAATTCTAATAGCTTTTAGCTTATGGAAACCATTAATCTTCTTGTTTCTAATATTCGGCTTCACTTTGTTGTTGGTGCTAATTTTTTAACAGTTAAATAGGGTCTACATCATCAAAAGCTCACATGATATATTATTATTGTGTTTGTTGATTCGTTTCTTGTTCGCTGTGGAGGCGCGCATGTTGCCAAAGTGTCTGCCACCGACTGACAAAATATGCACACAAAAAAAAAAAATCCAATCTTAAAACCACACAAACAAAGAATGATCCAAGAAAAAAATGAAAAAATAAAAACAATGAATACAGAAATCATGGGCATGATGTGAGACGATCTCTTTTGGCGGCGTCTTAAAGTAAAAGGCAAGGAATTCTTCTTCTTTTTTGATTATTTGAAAGTCAACAAGAAAACGTTTGAACACGTATAAATACCGTAGAAAAAATATATATATATATCTTGTGATGACTCAAGTCAGTTCAAAGCAAGAGTTCGACTTAATCTTAGTCATATATGCTAAGTAGCTTTGTATTTAAATATCACAAAATTATGAAGTCAAACTCCATTCTTTTCAATTGTGTCAGTCACAATTTGGATTTAAATTGCGAACTATATTTTAGTGCTAAAGTCAATAACACTTCTTCAAATACTATGATCATGGGTTTCTCTCTTCTCAAATTTACATCTTAATCTTTTTTATTTTATTTTTTTAATTCAAAATCTTTGGAATTTTCCATTATTTTAAATGTTAATGCTTCCGTTAAATCGACATTGATTTGACATTTTGTTATTAGGAATAGTTTGTCATGGAGGAAAGATGACTATTCCTATTCAGTCTTGCGTCTATATTCAACTTTAAATTTAAAATTTATGTTGTATGTTGTTGTATATACAGACTTTAGCTTATAAGTATGTAACGTAAGTAAATTAAAATTCAAACTATTTTTTGCAAAAATGAAGTAATCGAAACAGGGAAATGCATTGTAAAATGCAGGAAGTGACTTTATTTATTTATTTACTTAGATTATCCGCACTTCTTAACTAATCGTCGGTTTACTAAAATTCTATTTAAATATCTCTCTGAACTCCCTCACAAATATATATATATAAGCACAAATTTTATTTCGAATATTATTTAAGAATCGAACAAGAAATACCAACGACTACGTTTGTAAGTAAGTTAGATGCAAGGCAGTGTTATTTTGGTTCACTATTAACTGCTGAATGTTCACCTTAACATAGCAATAAGTCACTGTTATAGATTGTAATTACATCACTGTTAACTGCAAAAGTTTGATTATCATTAACATTATCATAATATTAATTTCTTCACTCTCATTCTATATTTTACAGCCATTCCGATTGGGAATTGGACACCGCCTGATATAGACTACAACGAACGATTCACATGGGAGGGCGCCAACGACATGAGCGCTAACTATCGACTGGCATTACAGCGCGGTCTGCCCTTCCCCATTCTGACCGTGGCCGAGTATTTTAGTCTGGGCCGCGAAGGTTTCTCCTGGGGTGGCCAATATCGCGCCGCGGGCTACTTTGCCAGCATTATGCTGTGGGCCTCGTTGGCTTCCTGGCTGCTGATGAATCTGCTGCTGTTGGCGGTGCCGCGCTACGGCGCCTACCTCAAAGCCCTAACCGGTGCCCTGCTCGTCTGCACCGCCATTGGCTACCACTGCCTGTTGCCACAGCGACCGCTCTGCATATTCCTAGAAGGCGGTCGCCTCGAGTTCCACTTTGGCTGGTGCTACTGGCTGGTCCTTGTCGCGGGTGAGTTAATTGGGTGAAATGGAATATCGATGTCGATCGATATCAATTGTGTGATCACCAACTTGAAGAAGAATAAGAAATCAGTCGCTGTGATCAAAGTAAAGTGAGCAGTCTTTTTTTTTTTTAGAAAGAAATGTAGTTTAGTTTGAGTGTCACACATGTTATGTTACAGGTTTAGTACCACGAGTACCACTAGTGGCCCGCTACAATTGCAAAATTTATTAACACATCCGGTTGGAGGACCTTCTGATCTCCCTGTTTCCAACAAGTCTAAGGAAATCGAAGCAGTATCCACATGACTTAAACAGTTTTAAAGCTTGAGATATGTATGTAGTTCCCATGAGAACAATGGGTAGGTTTAGATGTGACCAGGTGGTCTCAGCTTATGACAAGGTTCATAAATAATAATTAAGTATTCATTAACTAGTCAGCCAAATTCAACTAATTTTATTACGTAACTTTCAACTTCTAATGTGTGTTTTGTTTTGTGTTTTAATAGGCATTCTGTGCTTTATTGTCGGCGTGCTGATCTCGGTAATTGATCTGGTGTGGCCGCATACGTTCTCCACAGTGCTGGAGGTGTACTATGGCACACCTTACGATCGCCATGTTATCCTGGAAGAGTCGAGCGATGTGCGCTATCGCAAGCCGCGCAATAGTCGCGGCCTGGAGGATCCACCCGGATTGGGATCACGTATTTTGCGTCGCCTCAGCTCCAAGGCGCGCGACATGCAGGGCGGAACGGTGCCGCGCCGTGGCAGTCCCGCTGGCGTCTCGAGCAGCGGCGTCGAGAATAAGGCCTTCCAGGGCGATGCGCCCAAGAGTCCGTGGCGTCATCCCTTCCGCCGTTCGCAGCAGCTAGAACAGCCGCAACATTCGCAATCACAATCGCACACGTTGCGCAATTCACATTCGCAGCTGCAGCAGACACAGCAGCCGCATCAGCACCATCATCAGCAGCAGCTGCAGTTTGTGGGCGGCGGCGGTCCGATTGTGACGCATCCCATGCACCACATGCAGCGCACCCTGTCACAGGACTCCGGCTCCAGCATTGCCTCGGCGACTGTCCAAATTTCTCCGTTGCATAAGCATGCGATGGCCCGAATGTTGCCGTAAGTTAAATCCATATCAAATTATATATACACTCCATTAAATCGACTCTTTATATTTGCACAGTAATCCGCCAGTGGAACGCATACGCGACATGGATCACTGGTAGAGACCAGCGTCTGCAGAGCAACAATGATAGCCTCGAGGGCTTCTAAGCGAATTCTTGACAATTCTACAAACTCTTATTGACAACAAACAAAAAAAAAAGAACGCTACAAAACAATTTGTGATAATTTTTTAATTTAAACAAAAAAATACAAAAGAGACATTAAATTTTTTTAAAAAATAATTGACAATATCGCATAATTACCTGACGTACTTATAAAAATTTGTTAAATATAATTCACTTAAGTTTAATTAAATTATTTTAAATGTTTAAGTTAAACAAAATTTGTTGTAAACTGTGACGTCATGTTGTCACTTGTGATACGATTAATCTACCACACGACGGACACAGATTAGTGTTCATTTTAGATATTGATTTAATTAATTTCATGCCAGTGTATGTAACGATTAGCTTAACGATCTATTGTATAATTCGTATAAACTATGTTCTTTTTAAGCTGTGACGATGTTCTAAATATATATTGCAACAAGTGCAACTATTCCCGGCTTTATCTGAATACAATCCAACAAATAAACTTGCAATTTTGTAAGCATTTATAATATTCAGTTTCGAATTTCAGACTGAACCAACTTGGAATTTATATGTTAATATTTTTGATGCAAACATGAAACTTCAGATCTGGACCGTGATTAAACTATTTTATTAGCAACTTTATCCGTGACTCGAACAAAAGCGCGTCTGACTTGCGTGGAGCTCAAATTCGGATTCTCGATAGTGAATCTATCGATATTTACTAAGTTTCAATTTGTGTTAACAAAAATGAGTAAGACTTAACAGAGTTATGTAAAGTAGCGATAAATTGATAGAATTAACAGCTGATCATTCAATATCAGTTACATTCAAATTAATTTGACATTCAAGAATAAGAAGAACTGATTCTTGACTTTAAATATATTTTATTTTCTACCTTCAATATATTGAGTGAGTTTCATTTTAGCATAAATTTTTATAACTCAATCACTCTGAACCACTCTAGGACAACTTTAAAAAATCAATTGGCGACAAAAACTAGCGTTCGATTGATGCAATCAGAGCTAGTATGATAAAGAATTTAACTAAAAGCATTCTATACAACTTATCTGAGTTCCACGTTTTTGGTACACTTGCACTGGAAGTATAATCTTAGGTTTTAATTTAATTTTATATATATTTGGACAATAATAATTTCAATCATATCTATAATTGATAAGCGCATTGGCGCTACTCAAAGTCAAGTATGACGTTAACTGATATGATTAGATGCAAATGTTTAATTTGGTACCGAACAAATGATAGCTTCCAGAGTTAAACATCCGATTTAGAGATAGGGTCGGGAATCCCATTGGTTCCACAGCAGGCTGATAGTCATTGGTATTATTGTCAATAGCTAAACTTGCAACGCGTTACTAAAAAGGGGATTATAATAACATTTTTCATCTGATAAATTATTTTTATGTGACTGGATTGAGTTTTTTTTTTTAAATATAAAAACAAACAATGACTTGCAAAGAGAATTACTTGAATAACTAATTTGTTTTTTAAAACGTTTCGGACTTGATTTCAATAGCATATCGACTGTCCGTCCGTCTCTGTAAGAATTGCATCCTCCAGGAGGCTAGGAAATCGATAAGATTGATAATCGCAAATCGATAAAGCCACATATCTTCCACAATTTTAAGGCTTCAGTCACTAAATTTGGTTGGTAAGTTGAAGAATACTTCAAAGATTAGCACGCCACACACACTCCTCCTCCCAAACCGATACACATGTTGGTGTAAATCGATAAAACTATATATCTCTCACAATTTGAAATCTAGTCACCAAATTTAAAAAGTGTCTTGCTAGTGTAGCAGGCCTCTAGTAATGTGGATAACAGGCCACTAGTGATTTAGTCCTAAGGCTGTAACATAACATCTGTAATCTAACATGCGACTATGTACTTAACATTAATATCGATGTCGATGGATCGACGCTTGAAAATAACGGCGAATGTGCGGAGGAAGCGGACAGCGGCAACAGTCGCGACGGCGGCAGTCAGCAAGTTGTCGCCAGCGAAAACGGCCGTTGTGAGATTCAACAGGCAATGCACGAAAATGAGAAAAATGAGAAAAAATTCATTAACGGCACCTGAAGTTAAATTCGCAAGAAAAGTTCTAATAGAATTTGATGGTAATTTTTCAGTGCGCAATTGGATAATTCATTTGATGAAGGTTACCGAAAAATACCGATTGACTGAGAGAGGCAGACCCACTTGATTTGTTTAGCCAAGCTTAAGGGCGATGCATTACAATAGCTGCGCGCTCAGCCGACACGCATTGTCAAATCATTTATTGAATACAATCCAACAAATGAACTTGCAATTTTGTAAGCATCTATAATATTTAACAGGGGAATATTATTTGTTCGAGGCTAACTGTAGCCTCAGTATCGAATTTCAGACTGAAACAATTTGGTATTCGTATATTAATATTTATTATCACTGTTGGATGCATAAGGCGCTTCTTTGATGCAAACATGAAACTTCAGATCTGGACCGTGATTAAACTATTTTATTAGCAACTTTATTCATGACACGAACAAAAGCGCATCTGACTTGCGTGGAGCTCAAATTCGGATTCTCGATAGTAAATCTATCGATATTTACCATGATTACAATTTGTGTTTACATAAATGAGTAAGATTTAGCAGAGTTATGTAAAGTGGCGATAAATTGATAGAATTACCAGCTGATCATTCAATATCAGTTACATTCAAATTAATTAATGACATTCAAGAATAAGAAGAATAACACTTTTCACTAGTTTTGTCAGCCAGCTTTGAACTGATTCTTCACATGAAATATATTTTACTTTATATTTTCAAAATATATTGAGTGAGTTTCATTTTAGCATAAATTCTTATAACTCAATCACTCTGAACCACTCTAGGACAACTTTAAAAAATCAATTAGCGACAAAAACTAGCGTTCGATTGATGCAATCAGAGCTAGTATGATAAAGAATTTTTATTATTATTGGTATTACCCATAACTAAAAGCTTTCTATACAAATTATCTGAGCATTGACGATTCACACATTTTTCGTACATTTGCACTGAAAGTATAATCTCTAATTGATAAGCTCATTGGCTCTGTTCAAAGTCCAGGATGACTTCAACTGATATGATTAAATGCAAATGTTAAATTTGGTACCAATCAAAAGATAACTTCCAGACTTAAACATCCGATGAAGAAATAGGGTCAGGAGTCATAACGGTTCCACAGCAGGCTGATGGTCAAGCGACAGTCCGTCCGTACGTCTCTATGAACCCATCTTTTTTCGGCATCTGGGAACATATACTGATCTGTGCCCGCGTCTGACAAAGTGTAAGAATTGCGTCCTCTAGGAGGCTAGGAAATCACTCAGATTTAGAATCGCAAGTCGATAAAGCCATATATCTTCCACAATTTTAAGGCTAGAGTCGCCAAATTTGGTTGGTAAGTTGAAGGACACTTTCACCCCGCACACACTCCTCCTCCCAAAACCGATACACTTGTTTGTGTAAATTGATAAAACTACATATTGAAATCTAGAAAATTAAAATTGAGTGCACTCAAAAAGACAAGGATAGAGTATTGCTGCTATCTTCGCACACATTCAAGGACCTGCCCGATCCGGTGGCAATATAGCTGCCCTTTTCGCACACATTCATAACCCATTAGGGCCTACGAGAAAAGCTGCCCAGAGACTCAGAAAAAACTGATACACTTTTTTTTTTTTTTTAGATTTGACACCTCTAAGTGTTGTCTGCTTAGTGGCTATAGTTAGGAAACTTGGAATAGCCTTCGAAATTCACAAAAGCCAATATCTCGCTTAATTAAAGGGCTACAGTTACCAAACTTGGGAGGTAGATTATCCATTTTAAAGGCAAACTTTGAAGATAGATTAAGGAACTTCCTTCAAAGATCGGTATTACTTAGCTACACCTACACCTGTTCTGTGGCACCTGCCATCGGCTGGTATTAGAGTTCTCTATTGATATTTGTGTAGTTTTCTGTTCGCTATTTTTATTGACAATGGAAAAAAGTCTTATTACATTGAATCGATGCACTGTTCGACTCTGGGCAAAAAGTTATTGAAACTCTGCTGCACCTCCATGGTGGCATCGTAGAAGCAAGCTTCCGTATCGACTGGCAGCTTGGCGATCAGCTTCAGGGTGGTGTTTAGCTTGTGGGTTAGTTTCATTACGGCCTTAAACAGACCCCAGAAGCAGTCGAACGAGGTCGTCTTGCTATCCTCTTCGTCGGCACAAATCGTGCTATGTAAATGCAAAATGTCGTTGCAGATTTCGATGATTTCTTGGCAGTTTTTCACAATCTTCGCCACATCTTTGGGCACAGCCGTGCCGCACGCCCCGACGGCATCCACGTAATTAGTGGCCGCATTCAAAACATTGACTACCTCCTTGATGGTGCAATTGACACCCTGCAACGTGGTCAATGCCTTCTTCAGAACCTTCTCCACACTCTTGATCCAGCTGTCATCGCCAAAGGGCTGCGCCTCCTCCAGTGAATAGGTAGCGCTAGCCTGAAAATTATATTAAGTTCTTAACATTTGTAAAAATACCAACACCAAGTCGACAGTTTCACCAACATCTATGCTCAGCATGCATCCGCCCGAGACGAGCACCAACAGCCAAAGAGTAATAGTTCTCATATCGAATGTTTCACGTTGAATGTGTGACCACACTCGATGTTTCCTCCCTTTTAAGGAACTATCAGTCAAGTGTTTTCATTGCTACTGTACATGCTTACTTTTGGCATAAGCATTGATTAGATTACAATTTAATAAGGTACACTCTATAGTATATACCTATATCATTATACAGTGTCTCACACCTTATTTCAAGCAGTGTCAAAGAAAATAGGCTACTTTTTTTCATAATCCTACCTAGCACGTGGGGAAACCCCAGTGTATTGGGGTCATATCTTAATTTAGGTGGTTAATATATTTACCTACCATCGGTCTTTGGAATTTTTGAAAAATAATAAATAATTAGCTTATGGCAGGCAATTACTTTTTTTCTTTGACACTGCTTGAAATAAGGTGTGAGACACTGTATATGTATTCCCCACTCTATTGTCAAGTACCAGAAAATTAAATAGCTCTTTATGAAACTAAGCTAGCAGATTTCAAAGC
Source organism: Drosophila paracracens (assembly GCA_035044025.1). NCBI lineage: Eukaryota > Metazoa > Arthropoda > Insecta > Diptera > Drosophilidae > Drosophila > Drosophila paracracens. The sequence continues at coordinate 3,005,529 of JAWNMN010000398.1, forward strand.
TCTTAAAAACTGGTTAGTTATTGTGACTAGAGAGATAAACGCAGTACATATATATATACATATATCGAGCAATGAAAGCAAATCTCTCCCTTTCTCTCTCTCTCTGTTTCTCACTCCCTCTCTTTGTCTCTTGTGCAAGAAGCAGATGATTTCGCGCAGCATTTTGTTCTCCTACATAAATCGAATTGTTGGTATATAAATCAATTATGTTCAAGCGTGTGCAAATAAATAAAAGCAAATAAAATGTACTTCATATGCACAACTATAAATAGACAGTTATATTGCCAGAGACACACACACACACACACACACACATGGTATATATACACACAGATACAGCACGCTGTTTGCTTTAGACTCAGAAATCAGGATTTATGACATTTTTATTATAAAAACGAGCGTCGTTTGTTGTGGGCGACTGTAAAAATAATATGCAGGACTAAAAAAGAGAGTGGCTGGCGAGCTGTAACAGCAGGGAAGGGAGGGGAAGGAATGTGAGGGGTAGATAGGTATTCCCTGCTGACTTCAAAAATATGCAGCCAGGCGCATCATGGCATTATTGCGAAAACGAAACGGAGGCTGAGAAAGTCGACTCCTTGGGCTGTGCTCCGGTTGTTGAGCTGATGCAACGCCGCATGCAACGGAAGGCGCATAATTCAAACAAAACAGCAGGCCAGGCATTAGTCGGTGGCCGGGGGTTAATATGGGGACAGGGGCAGGTTGAGCAGATTGAGGGGGTTGGGGTTGGGGTTGGGGTTGTTGTTGGCATTTGGAATGCTGAAATCTGAGTGCAGGACCTTTGGGCGCGTTTTTGATATAAACAAATTGCAGCGCCTCTTATTTATGATATTTATTTATTTTTGCTTTTTTTTTCTGTTCTTGCTTCTTCTTCTTGTTATGGGCTTCTGTCGTTTTGTCGTTTGCCAACAACTGCTGCACTTTTGGCCCGTTTCTGATTGTTGTTGTTGTTGTTTTTGGCAGCTTCAATAAATCTGTTGCAAAATATGCCAAAATTAAGAAACAAACATATTTATTACTTTTGCTCTTTAGAACTGAAGTTGAGAATCACATTTTTGATTTTACATCGTTTTCTACCTGGTTTCTACTTATTTAAATATTATATTTAAGTAATATGCTAAGTTATTTTAATTGCAATCCATATTTATAAGCTAATCTCTTCAAAAAGTGTAAAAGATTTAGTGAAGTTGTGCAGAGCTACTTAACCCACCCCATAAGCATAGGTCTGCATGGACAAACGGATCACAGAGCTATATACTTCAAATTTGGATCAAAATATTGTAAATATTTCTTATTTTTTAAATTGAAATTAAAAACATATTTTATTTTTAATTTAATTTATTTTTTATATATAATAATATAATAAATACCAAAGGCAGCTCAAGTTTATTTCATTTTCAACAAACTATTATCAGCTGGACTGATAAGTCTTTAATAACTGGGAACACGGATCGATAACAACTATAAGTGCACAAATATCTTGGATATAGTAACTAGAGTCACCAAATTAAGTTGATTTCTGATTGATTTCCTTCATAGCCTTTGCGCTGGAGTCATTAAATAAGTCTTAGATAAATTGAACCAAGTGCAGAACAATCTAAAATCCATTGGTCTTGACTTCAAAAGAAAGTATAATTTAATTTCTGTTCAAGGAGTAGTCCTATTAAGAATACGATTCATATATATTTATATATATATATATGTATATATATGTACATAAATAATATATAGTCAAAATATTATGAGTTTACTGTAAATGTAGCTTAAATAGATGTGGGGATTTTGAGATGCTCTTCGAATCCCATTAAGAATACGGCATCAATTTGCATCGATCACTTGACTGGCAATATGTCCAAAGGCAAAAGCAAAAAGCGAGACAAGAAACGGTTAGAAAATAAATAAATGGGAGATAAGCAAGAGCAATACAGAATAAAAAGGCGAGTGTCATGGAAAATAAGATAAATTCCAAAGGCAGCTGCGCTAACGAGCGTCTTCTTCTTCGTCTCTTCTTCTTAGCAGCAGCTGACAGGTGGACGAGGGAACAAGAAGAAGAGGGGGAGGAGGAGGAGGGAGTATAGTGCATTCTGCAATTTTTTTTGGTTGTTTTGTATTGTTGTCGAAACTCTGCTGTGTAATGCGAGAGCGAGAGAGAGGGAAAGAGAGAGATAGGGGGAGATTGGCTGCTGAAAAGTTGACGGCACTTTTGGCTTTTCGCTTAATACAAATGAAAATGGATGAGCTACTAAATGTTGTCAGCGCTGTTGTTGCACGCAGCGCATTGACTGCATCAAATGAAATGCGAGTTGCTACAAACAAGCTAACAACAAGCAACACGCCTCCACCCCACTTCCCCACACTGCTTAACCTCTGCCATTTTTCTTAGCTGTAAATTTTCTTCTGCTCTTGCTTTGCAGCTTGTTTTGTGTTTGTCCATTCCCGATATTCTTCCCGCTCCTCTTCCTCTCTCTCTCCCACCACCATGTGTTTGTCATTGTTTTTATACCATTTATTTATTTAAGGCAATTTCGCTGAGTGTGTTTGAGCATTTTGTTGCAATTCATTTTCGGGTTTTTTGCAGATACTTTCTTTAGGATACCCTGTAACTGAAACAATATTGCCATGTGGCTGCTTCACTTTATGCTTTATTGGTGTTCAGCAGGAATGCAGGGAATATTGGTAACTAACATAACGACATAATAATAAAAACAGCAATAATAATAATAATAGTAATACCAATAATAATAACATTAATGTTAATAATGATAATTATAATGATTAAAACAATAATAATAAAAATAAAAATAACTATAATAATAAGAATAAGAATAATTGAAATAGTGATACCATAATAATAATAATAATAATAATAATAATATTGATAATAATAATATTAGCAATATTAATAAATATTTTGATAACCTGATAGTAATATTAATAATAATAATAATAATAGTATTACTAATTTAACAGTGGTATTATAATAATAATGAAAGTAAATTTAATTCGAAAACAGGGTATTCGGCAATGGCGCAGTCTCAAGAAGAGCATTTATTGTTTGAGTTTGTTTTATTTGTTGCTGCCATTTTTTCTTTTTAGCAGCTTCTCTGACAAACTTGATGACAATTTGTACTTTGAGTGATTGCATTGACTGCATGGGGAGTGAAAGAGAGAGTGAGAGTAAGGCAATAAGCAGCTCACTTGATAGACGTAGACACACACATACACACACGCACACGCACACACGCATACGTGAAATATGTCAGCAAATGCAAATATTTATGCATTTGAGTGCGTGTGTTCAGTGTTGAGCAATATTCTAGTTATTTGCTCAATATTTGAGTGGAAGGCATTTTCAGTAAGTTAATATGCGAGTCGTGTTTCTTTCCAATCAATGTGCAGACTGGAAAATATAAATATAATACAAATGTTAAGTAATATTATAATAATAAAATATTAATATTTAAATTACAAGTGCATTAATATACAACTTTAATTATGATTGAAAATAAATAACTTTGAATTAAATAATTATATTAATAATGCATACTTCATTTATTTTATTTGTTAATTTTTATTTATATTGCAATATTAACATAATTCTTGAGTTAATTAACAGTATTCGCTAACATTGATAAAGCTGAGACACAAACCATTTATACCTATTTGAAATGCTCTCTTATACACGCAAAACTCGCACATAGATGGCGCTGATGGTGTCTCTCCTTAACAGCGCAACAAGCGCGAAGAGTACAAATATCTCTTTATCTCTTTTTCTATCTCTCTCGATATTATTGAAAATAAATCAAGGCACCGATCTGCCTTAATAAATAACTAAAGCAATTGATTCACTTTAAATATTTTATCTCTTATCTTTTATATGCGCTCTTATATTATACTCCAATGTTTACATAATTTTTGCAAATTTCCGTATTTGATTTTCAGCTGATTGATCTCCTGTTGCTGCTGCTGATGTACTGTTAAAAGCCGAAAGCTTCGCTGGTCACGCTCTCTCTCTCTCTTCCTCTCGTGCCGCAGTCATTCGTATTCAGCAAAGCAAAATGCTCGGCTTCGACTTCGTGTTCGCTTTCGTGTCTCGTTTGCCATCGTCGTTGTACTTCGTGTAGCGTCGACGCCTGGCGAATGGCAAACGAAGCGTTCGTTGAGCAATGCAGCTTTAGTTGAAGCTCAGCCGTCGGAGTGTTTTGTACGTATGCAAAAATGCAGACGCTTGCCTCGCGCACAAATCGCGTTCGGTAATTCGGCGAAACGACGTTAAATGCTTAAATCAAGTCAAAATAAAATCAAATAGAATTCGAATCGATTCCAACAAATAAAAAGTGTTAAATAAAGCACAAAACTCAGAGCAGCTAACAAAAGAAAATGTAATTCACAATGTTGTTAAACAAAACACAATCAATAAGCGACTGACAAAATTTTGCGATTTCGATTTCGATTTTCAACTTTAAAACACGCGTGGCAAACAAACTCGACAAACGGTAAATGTGTGCTTTGAACGCTTGAGTACTACGCATTGCTTGAGTACTTCTAACGCCCTCTGTTGACGGTTGGAGTAAAGTCAAAAAGTCGGAACGCCTCCTCTCCCTTTTGTCCCTCTGTCCCTTTCCTACCCACGCACACACATAGTGGATTTAATTGCTTTGCTCTCCTTTTTTGGCATACATTAGGCGTGTAAACAACAACAACAGCAACAATAGCAAGTGTTTTTAGTGACTTGCAAGTGTGTGTGTGTGTGTGTGTGTGTCAGTGTGTGTGTTTGTGTGTGTGCTCGTTGGTCACGTGGCCAAAAAGTTGTTTGTGGCCATGTTTTGTGAACATCCGAACCACTGTGCGTGACACAGTTCAGCAAAAACAACCAAAAACAACAAAAACAAAACATAATAAAAACGACAACAACAAATTAAGGATTATCACTGTGACCAGGTCAAAAACTCACAATTTGTTCGCCAGGTAAGTTATTTTTTCTATTCCTGTTCTTCCTCTTCTTCTTTAAAGCGTCGCTTTTATTATTTTTCCAGTAGTCATAAAATGCTTGCGGTTTTAAACTCTTGTCTCGCTGCGCCAGTTCCTCCTCGTCCCTCCCTCTGCCAAAGTTATCCCCGCACTCCACCCCCATCCACCCTTGGTCGTGTCGATTGCCGTAACTTAAAATGCGGCAACTGACTGCCAAAAGTTGGCAAAACTTTTGCCTAAAGTTTTTTTTAGTTGTTTTATTATTTGTTGTTTTTTTTTTTCATTTTTTGTTCCTGTTTTTGTCTTCTACACTTCTGTTGGCCAGTGTATGGCAAGGGCAAGCGGGCGGATTTCTTGGCTTAAAACATTATTCAAATACCCTTTTGTTAACCATTATAATCTTCTTCTCAGAATAAAAACTAGAAAGATCGGTTTTCTGTTTGCGGACTGCTTTTTGGTATTGTCTTTATATATAAATTTTAATTATAATAATAATACTTCATTAGGTCGTCAAACTTTGAGATTTTTTACACTTTCTATACCACTGATTATTATTATTAAAAAAAACCTTTTTTATTAATAAAAGCCTTATTTCACATATTTATCGCTGGAAGTATTTCTTTTCCTACCTTTAATTAAATTTTAATCTTTTTCCGGGAATTTTCTGAGGAGCATTAGCTATATACATTTAACTCACATAGCTTAAGAAATTTTGCTTTCTCATCTGTTTTTTCTATTTCTCTTCTTCAGTTTCATTCACTGCTATCTTTAGACTTTGTTGACTGGTTTTTTTCTTGGTTTCGCCAATGTTTGCAATCATTGTCGTACGATTTTTCTTTTTAATACATTATTTTATATATTCTATTATTCAAATTAATGTCAATTTGAAATTTATAATTTTCCAAATTATTTTTTAAAATTTTATATTTTATAATTCTTGTTTCTTTTTCCACATTTTAGAATTACAACTTTTTACTCAGCATCACCTGCAAGGAACACGTCAACTCAGCGATTTATGTTTATTTTAATAATTATGACATTAAAAAGAAAAGACAAAATTGTTTGTTTATGAACGCTAAAATACCAAATATTATGTTTATTTCGACTACATTAAAAAAATAAATCAATTATTATTAAAACAAATTAAAAATAATGTTTGTGATTTAAAAAGAAAACTGTTTTTTTGTTTATATTGTAAATTAATTCAAAAATTAATAATACTATTTATAAAACATAATTATTTTGAAGCTTTACTTGAGTATTCTTGCCTCACTTTTGTTGCCGACTTTTTTAAGGTATCCAAAAGTCATTTGGCAATTTAACAAATTTGTGGAGCGTGGCAGCTGTGCCAACAGATTGCCATTCTGTATCTGCTGTTAGCATTGCCTTACTTGGCGCATAGTTAAAGTTAATGTAAATAAATTAGTTAAATAAATAGAAAAGCAAAAGCAGCAGCAGCAGCAAATGTCTGCTCAAAAATTTGACAATTGAAATATGCAAATTAGGCTAAAGCTAAAAAAGCAGTTGAACAGTTTGTTGGACAGAAATCGGCAAGTATCCGGGCAGTCCACCAATTGGCCAAAGCACGCACGAACAGGCCAAAAACATGAGCGCATGTTGCACAGCGCGTGGGAAGGGAGGAGAGAGGGAATGGAGTTGGGGTGTTGACAGTTGCGTGGGGTGGTTTAGGTACAGTTACAAAATTCGTATGGTGCATTTTGATAAGCCGCTTGTGTCGCCAAATGTCCACAAAATTTTGACAATTTCCACACATACACACACACATATGTATATACATGACTTAAGCTCCCTGGGGAGGCAAGTAGAGGAGTGTGGGATGGGGAGGGGGAGTTGGGCTGATTGCGGTGCGTTTTGCGTGATGTGTGCCAAACAATTGTTGAAATTTATAGCGAAAAGCCAATTATGCCTGGTAGCTGATACAACAGACAGCTAGTTGAGGGTTGCCAAAGGATTTTCGAACTGAAAATGAAGAGTTGTATACACATGTATGTATATATATGTATATGTTTGTCATTGGCTTATCGGAGTGCTGAGCAAACCAAAAAACCAATTTGCGTGAGTTCGTACTTCAAAAAGGGCATTAGCAACAAAACGCATAAACAAAAGTTGCGTATACGCTGCGTTAACCGTTGACGGGTTAATGTGATTTTAATGTACTTTTTAGAACACCCATCCAACCCCCTCCACACCCTATACCCAGCAACTCTTGTGTGTGTGCCTTATGTGTGCATACTTTGTGTGTTTGTGGTGTGTGTGTACATTGCTCTATCAAAGTTTCCCGCAATTCCAAATTAATGCTGGATTTTTCATTCTTTTTTCTTCCACTTTTAATAACCTTTGCAAATATGAATTGCAGTAAGAAGTTAAAAAAAAAAAATGATATTCCTTTCAGAATTTGCTCTACATTTATATTCCATTAGTTACTGTAGAGAAATTTAAGTTTGCAAAGCACGAAATTAGTTTGGGCATCTTTTTTAGACGGCGAACACGATTAAATTTAAAATTCATTTTAATTTATTCCAAAAATAAAACTTTTTGAATTTTCAACTAATGCAAATTTTATTTGAGCGTATAAAATTTAATAATGCCCAATTTAATTTAAAAAAAAACTTGTCGAAGAATAATTAATATGTTTATAAGGATAGATAAATTTACATTTATAAATTTATTTTAATTTTGTTTTGTACTTTTATTAATTTAGGTAAATTTTTAAATTCAATTTTGATTCCACAATCTAAGCAAAATGAAGCAACTAAACTTCGGACACGAAATATTGTGTAACTAAATCAAATGCGTTTTATTTGTAAATATATATTATACATAATATATATATAATAATAATATAATATAATATATGTATGTACGTTATCAGGAAATAATAATCTTGTTTTTATTTGGACCTCGTTTGATATGAAAGGAATTCAACTTGTGTTTAGCAGGCAACAAAAAAATAATAAAAAACCAAACTGCAAATATAATCAAAATGATCTCCGCTTCACAGAACAAAAAACCCGCCACAAACACGAGAAATTCGAGGGCGGGGGAGTGGCAGGTATTTTTGGTGTTTGCGTGCTGTGTGTGTGTGTGTGTCGGTGTATGCGTGTGTGTGTGTGTGTGTGGTTGCCTCAACAACAATGGTGGACATAATATTGCTCGCTTTTGAAATCAATCTTCCTAATGACAGACAGCCAGTCAGCAGGCAGGCAGGCAGGCAGCCAGGCAGGCAGGCAACAACAATAAGCAAGGGGTGGGGCAGGTGGCGGGTGTAAGGGATGGAGGCGGTACTTGATGGGGTACAGTAGAGTAGTAGCTGTAGACACGTGCGCTTGCGTTTTTACGCTCAAGTATCTGGCACTTGTAACGGTAATCGATCTGAGCAACAGCAACACCCACAACAACAAAAACAACAACAACAGAAGTAGCGGTTAGCATGAGTTGGCGTAAAAATAACAACTACAACAACAAGGGGGGAAAATCAACAAACAATAAACAATAAACAGGCACAAGCAACAATCCGTCAGGCCACATTAAACTTGAGCAGTCTGCGGAGTGAATTGAATATATATATACTATATATATATGTATTTGTACTTTTACAAAGCTTAGCTCCATTTCAGAAAATGCCAATAAGCGGAGCCCTTCAGCTGCAATTGTATTGAATTCAATTGTTATTGTGCTTAAATCAGTAATATTTGTTTCAATTTTAAAACAGATTTAAAGTGTGAGTTATTAAAAATGCGAAAATATCAAAGTAGTTTTCAAGTAATTATATTTATTGGACACATTGTGCTGCCTCATTCGAATACTACTCCACTTTCCTAACATTAAATGGAAACAATAACATCAAAAGGGGTTCCAACCGGATGCATTAATAAAATTCGCAAATTTGATTGATCCCAAATTTGCCAACTGAGATAGTTCGTTTAGAAAGGCTGCTTCCCATGGATATCCTTAATCTCTTACTGGCAGGGGCAGAAGAAGTGTTCTGGGGATACTTGTTATACTGCATCCTTGCAACTTCAGCAGAAATCCTTGTAGGGGACTTTCAGCTAATTAGTGGCCAGCTCAAACGCGAATGAGCTGTTTACGGTTTTCCTTATTTCCAGCCGGATTAGGCGTGCTAATGACAGTGAAATTCATTACTCACTATCTTAATCCAGAGTGTTCTGACTTCCATATGGAAAGAATGTCGCTTCAATATCCAGCTTTGTATATACTTTTTAGGTAGGGGTGCCTTTTTTCAGTTTTTCTCGTTCAGAGACTTGCGAAACAAGCTGTCCAATATGGAATTTGCAAATATCGTGCTAATAGATTTGATATATTAATAATTATTAATAGCTGTTAAAAGTCTGTATAATTCAATTGGCAACCGCGTCCCCTTTTCTTGCTCCTTACAATATAATTCTTTTATTCTCATTTCCAAATATGCTCTTTATAAATTATAAATAATCAACGTTTAACATTTTTGGCTTTTTCTTTTGACCTTTTTTCTTTTTTTTTCTCCCAGATATTTTATATTTAACGTGTACACTTTCAAATGTTAATTTTGTTATTCCTTTTTAATTTTAAATCATTTCATTTGAAACAAAATTTTTAATTTTAATCTAAACTGAATTGCTTAATAATGATTTTAATTTATTTAATCATTTTTTTCTCTTCAAAATCACAAATTGTATTTGAATTTCGTTATGACAGATACAAAATAACAGTATAATTATAAATTAATATATAGTTCGATTGAAATCGTTGATTCCTTGGATTGAAAACTATTACTAAACTGACAAATTCTGGCTCTATATCCATATATAATTGACTGTTTTCTAGCCTAACCTTTTCATATATTTGACTTAATTTAAATTATCATCTTAATACAATCTTTGTCTTTATTCATAATTAATTTACACTTAATATTTATTTGATTTCACTAATATTAAATTTTTGACTGTTGTAAATAATAATAATAAGGAGCTTATCAGCCTTATTATTTTTCTTTTATTATTATCTTATTTCAAATAATTATCTCTTCTAATAAATATTTACTCAATTTAATCTTAATATATTTTTTTCATAATGAAAAATATTTATACAAAAAATATATATTTATAAATATATATTAAAGTTAGAAAACTCCAATGTCTGTACGCTGCGTGAACAACTAAGAGACTCGGGCTCTTTTGGCCATAATGTAGCAAACGTAATTTGCCACAGTCATCAGTTTACCGTTACATTTATATGACACTAGCAGATTTCAGTTACTTGATCCGCTGTGTTGTTTGTTCCTCTGTGTGTTTCTGAGTTCCAATGTTTCTTGTGCATTTAGCACATTTGCAATGACGAGCGCCTGTTATATTAACGGAATGAAACATTATGCTTGCGGATATACTCATTGGGTGCGCCTTTTATGAGGTAAGTTTGTTCAACTGGAACTGCTGCCGGGCTTGGGGGCAAGCGGCAAAGTGTGGGGAGTGCGGGGAGTGTTGCCCACAGCTCGGAACTCATCTCGTATTTTGGCTTATCTGCAAGTTTGATGGATTCTTATCCTTTTGGCCTTTCGCTCGGTTTTGGGGCTGCTTGCCCCCCGTTTGCCCACCGCTTGCCCCTGTTTGCCTCTGCTTGCTTATGTATTTTTATTATTATGCGTCTCTCTTTCGCTCGCTCTTTCGACTTAATGTTTGTGCTGTGTTGCTTTGCTGCATTTATATATATATAAATATATATGTATAAATATATATATATTTTTTTGTTTTTGTATTTTGTGTGTGTGTGTGTTTTTTTATTATGGCAGCAGATACACGCAGTATATTTATTGTGCTTGTATTTTCGTTTTGCCCATTTTGCGTCTCTGTCTCTGTCTCAGCCTCTATCTCTATCTCTTTCTGCTTCTTGTCTTCAGCTGAGGCATTTATTTATTTTCGTTTCCTGCGTTTTCGCCGCTTCTCGTTGTCGGCGCATTTATAAATATAAATGAGTTTTGCTCGATGAAGGTTAAATTGAAATTTACTTTGAGCACAGCAATGGGTTCCTTTTAAAGAAGCTGACACGACACGCATTCATATTAATATGTGTGTGTGTGTGTGTGAGTGCCACATGATGGAAACCTGCTGAAAACTTTTAGACCTCTGCATTTCCGCCTTTATGACTTTCCCTCTGCTCACACTCAGAATATCTCTGTCTGACTCTTTCTTTTTTGTGGTTTCATTTTAATTTTGATAAGCAAATGCGGCACATCCCTTTTTTCCAGCGACTGCTGCGGCTTCTTCTTCTTCTTGTTCTTCTTCATTTTCTGGGTGTGAAAAGTTTGTTTGCCTGGCTGCTTTTTGTTTGGCCTCATCATTTGTCAAAAAAGGCAAAACGAATTCTTCAAATTGAATATTTGCATAAGTTTATTGGAACAGGCAGACAGACAAACAACTCTTGGCTAACCTCATATTAAATCATGGTTGAAGCGGAGGGGGTAGGGAAAGGGAGAGAGGTGCAACTCTCATTTTATATGGCATCTGTTTGATTTGCTGTACTTGATACCGAAAGCTTTCTTCTGATTGATTCCATTCGCTAAATAAATCTACGTTTTCCATTTTTTATATTTTCATTATTTAATTGAATATTTCCAGAAGTGTTTTTGCCACAAACAATTTTTGGGCGGAATATTGGAAAGTGAAAATGAAAGTTGTATGTAAAAAAGTAGCTATAAACCATGTCCTGATCAAAGTCAGTTGTATATATTAATGAGTTGCACAGCTTTATCGATAGACATCTTATTGAATATTTAGCAAAAATTCGAATATCTTTGGCATTTTCTAATAATAAAAGTATGTAAAAGTGAAAGTAAAAGTGAAAAATGCGTATAATTTTATATTTGTGATTAGTATACATAATAAATATTTTAAACTTAAAAACTTCTCTTATTTTGGAAAAAATGTTCTCTGATTTCGCTATAACAATTTATCTTGTAAAGGATTTTTTGCAATCTTTTAACTATTTATTATTATTATGATGAATTATTGCCCTTAATAGATTTGTATTAATATATGGGAATGTGCCCACAGGATATGCGTAATAACTTTTGTTGGCTGTAATTTTGGAAGTTAATGCGATACTTGGTTGCATAATAAAAACGCTTTCATTTCATTTGGCCAAGACCGCGATTGCCCAAACGTACTTACAATAAGTAAGGTCAATAAATAAGCGAGTACTCTACCAATAGCAATTGCTTGCCGCTCCCAAAGGAACAGCAGCTGAATGAATGTGTGTGTGTGTGTGTGTGTGTGGTGTGGTGTATGTGTGTTATGTATGTGTATGATGTATGTGTGTTTTATACAACATATGTATAAAGTCGGCGGCTTAAGCGCTGGCTATAAGTCAAGCTTGCGTCCAGATTGTCCAGTGTCCACGGTTCGTATGGGACGATAAATCTCATCGACACTAAAAATCAGATATGCGTTATAAGTCCAGACACCATGCGGCAAGTTATGCCAAGGGGAGCAAGGTGGAGGGGGTCTGGGGTAGAGTGGTGGTTGTAATGCCATTTATATGTCGCCATTAATGTCGTGTTATGAAAGTAATTTTCTTAAATTCGCATATTAAACGTTTTGGCCATTAATAATGGACAGCCAGCCAGAGAAGCTGTAGAAGGGCAGAGTGTGTGTGCTTATGTGTTTCTATATGTTTATGTGTGTGTGAGTGGAGGAGGGCAGCAATAATAAAAGCAGCAAAGTGGTAGGAGCTGAAGACGCAGAGAGAGAGAAGCGAATATAACAAACATGAAAATGCTGTGCATGTTCCAAATGATCGCTTCAATAACCACAAAAACCATAAGAAACAGCCAGAAACGAGAAAGCAGCGAGTGAATGAATAAATGAATAACGCTCCCGGAATGATGTTGCCAAACTGCAAGGATGCCATGATGGACTACAAAACAGACAGACACACACACACACACACACACAGACTGCCGCTTTGGCACATGATAAAAATTTATTTAGACCAAATAGAAAAGAATGAGACTAGCGGGAATAATAAACTACAACTGAGTTGGGCTTTAGCTTCAGCTTCAGCTTCTGCCTCAGCATCTGGTTGGGTTGAGTTAAGTTTTTGGCGAGCAGCAGGAAATGCCGTGGCAGCTATTGACGGTCCATTGTCCAGAGTGGTAATACAAAACAAAACAAGCACACACACACACACACACACACATAGACAGTCACGTATGTACATAGCATATGAGTGCATGTCAGTTGCGATTCATAGACCAGAGTCCTTTCCAGAAGCTGACTGACTGACTGACTGACTGACTGGGTTTGCCTGCATGCTATAAAATGTGTCTATCAAATGTTGCCTATTTTCATTCCATTTTGTGCCTTATGGGTCGAAGCAAAGGGTAGAACAGGAAAAATGCAAGTTGCGCAGACGAAATAGTTTAAATAAATAAATATTTTTGTCGAATATCTAAATATTTAAGTTAATTATCTCCCCGCAAATTAATTTAAAAATTTTTAATTTAAAAACTGTGTTATTCCAAAGTATTTCTCTTACTACTTTTATAATATTTAATGCAATTTTTATGTGCTTTTATGCGTTTGTTTAAAGGGCATCCACAGTTCGTTCATAGCCATTGATGCATTTATTTTGCATTGCTCTGGACGTGGTCCCCTTTCCTGTTGTTGTTTGAATGTTTGCCTATTGGTCGTTGGGTCTGTTGGACGCTCGCTCGGCCGACGTTTCCGTTTCCGGCGCCTGTACGCCATGTTGATTTTGCCTGGCTCTTTTTTGCTGCTGCTGTTGTTCCTGTGTTTGTTTTGTGCTTTTTGTGTGTTTGTTCTCTGGGTTAATGTGCGCACTCGACTGTGCGCAAATTGCTCAAGTGTTGCTGAAGTTGTCCATTCAGTTTTTTTTTTATCCCCATATTGTGCGATATTTAAAAACCTAAACAAATTTTTCATAATTGCCGTCGCACCATTAGTTTTATCATCATCATCATCATTATTATTATCATTATTATCTGGGGCATTATTATTGCTCTCACATTGTCACCTTCTCATTGTTCGCCATTGCCTTTGCTTATCTGCCGGCCATTTGGTCGCTTATTGCGATGTCTTACATTTTTATCATTATTAACGCTTCCCCCTACACCCATCATTCCGCCATATCACAAACCCAACCCCAACTCAACCCCAACATTAACATCCCTACATCCTTACATCCCCACCCCATTCTATTTCGGTGACGACACTCGGCGGACACGTTGACAAAATGACAATAGAAACAGAAGTGGCAGCAACTAAAAAACCCGTTTTCAGCTTTTCGAATTCGTGATGCTCTTTTGGGGCAACAGATGGGGATCTTAATCTTCTATATTTGTTTAATTTTTTAAAGAAATTTTGGTATCCTTGAACATAATTTATTTCACATCTCCCTTAAATTATAATCAAATATCTGGCTTAAAAGGGAGTTCTTAATTTGTGTTAAATTTAAGAAAATTTATGAATATTGTTCTTATAAGTATGCCTAATCGTATACTTAAAATAATTTAACTTATAATTCTTTTAAATATTTAACCTTATCATTTTTCTTTTAACATTCTGTACTTTTTAACAAGTTCGTAATGGCCTGATGCTGTTAGAGTACGCGAAGGAAAGAAAAAGGTCAGGTAAAACTTAAAATTGCCCATGTTGCGTTTCTATTGATTTGTCGGCGACTTTTCTTATTCCTTTGCCTTCTGCCAGCCACCCAGCCACCCAGCCATATAACTCATTCAGAATTTTATCTATTTGCGTAGACTGTGAACCTTTTGGCCCCTTTGGCGTGAGTTGTATCTGTTGCAAGCTGCTTTGGTATCAGCTTTTGTGTATATTTATTAGCGCTACCTTTCTCTTGTCAACATTTCTTTTACCTTTCTTTACCTTTACCTTTACATTTCCTATTTCTCATTTTGTTGTTGCCATATTTGTTGTCAGCTTCATTTCGTATTTGCAAATCATCATTATTATTTGCATCTGAGCATTTTTATAGATTCTCTTTTTTCTTTGTCCTGGCTCAAAAATATATAAAATGAGCCTTGCCTTTATTTCACGATTTTTCGTCTCTTCTTATGCTGATTGAAAATGTGTAAAAAGAGTGTAATGATGTCTTCGAAAACACAAGGTAAATATATTCTGGATCAGGTTCAACAGACAAGTCAATCAATCTGTCTGTCCATTTATCTGTCCGACAGACCGATAACTTTCCACGTTTCCACTTTCCATATTTCGGATTGCAATAAAATCTTCAATCTCAAAGATTGAACTGTCTCATCGGGTCTGTAGATATCTTGACTTAATATTGATTAACTGTAAGATTGACTGTGGTAGCAGTAAGAAATTCGCTGATTTTTCAGGGTGATTCTGCAGTGTGATACTTACATAATTGGTTTTCAGGGTATCTCATAGTCGAGCTCTCTCGACTGCACCATTTTTACTTGTCTTTTTGTTGCGTCGTGTGCCAAATTTTGTACCTTAATTTTTATGTTAGTTATTTTCATTTTCATTTTTTGTATTTTGGATATTTTTTGTGGACACATTCGCAGCATCCCCTTAGAATTTCCTTAGCTCACGGCAACATTTGTTATCGAACGCTGGCAATCTACTGGCGGAGCGGTGGTGGGTGGTGGGGCTAAAGGGAGTTAAGGGACTCGCCGGAAATTGTAAATTTTTGTTTGTTGCCACTGCCGCTGCTGCTGCGTCGTGGCTTTATCTGTATAGCTGCGACTGTTGAATTGCGAATGGCATTGGAAGCCATACAAAGAGCTGCTGCTTCTACTGCTGCTGCTGGCTGCTGGCTGCTGACTGCGAGTTTTAAGTTACATTGAATACTCGCAAACCCCAGTGGAAATATCGTAGAGTTTATTGTGTGCGTTGGATATGGAAACGACGAATGAAATTTACTGTGTTCATCACTCAATGGAATACTGAATTCGGCGCAACTTCAATATCACAAATGTCTATAAGGTTCGGCTCAATTGTAATAGAATTGTCTGGCATGGGAAATTATGCATATTTTATATTGAAGTAGCAAACGATTCATTCCATTCATATAGGAATTTTATATTGGATACAAATTGATTGCTTTTGACAATTGATTTGAGATACATTTCAAATATAACTTTTTATAGAACAATTTTTCAATCAAATGCCCTCAGAAAAAAAATAAATTGATAAATTTTAATTAATTCTTATTTATTTTATATTAAAGTTAAAAATTAAATTATAAAATGCTATTAAATGTTTATAAGATGACAAAACTTTTAATTATGTTTTTTTATTGTTTACTCACATTCAGCTGTGATATATTTTAAAGTTAGATTAAAAATTAAAAATACTTTTCAACCATAAGCCGCAATTGGATTTTTATCTACTATCAAGCCGCACATGCCAGCTGAGACGCATCACTCTTATCAAGTCATAAATAAATAATTAGACCTTTGACATACACTTTCCACGACTCGAAGAAAAAGCCTTTTCGTATAGGAATGTGAAAACCTTTTCAACAGCTTGACAAACTGAACACTTACTTAAAAATTTGTTTTAGTCCAACGGGGCTTGGCTGGGAAAAGGCAGAACTGTGTGTGAGTGTGTGTGTGAGTGGGCGTGGGCGTATCTCGCCTTACAACTCGATAATTGCGGCTTCAATTTGACTTTAACAAAAAGTTGAACAACTTTTTAACTAGCTACCCCCTCGAAAAAGTTTTCAACGCACTCACAACTGATGGCATTTTTTTCACTCTGTTCTGCTTACTTTCAGCTGCTGACTGCGCGGCGCCATCAAAATGTGCTTTCACTAGGCAGAAGCTGTAGCTGCAGCAGGTGGAGCACTGGTGGAGGGCGAAAAAGGAGGAGAAGAGTGTGAGAAGTGAAGCTTAAACTGGCAAACAGAAGCAGGGAGCAAAACTACAGCGTCTGCAACTGGCGGAATCTGCAAACCAAATCCAACTTAAGTCACATCAAATTAAAATCAACAAGCGGCGAACAAAAAATATAGAAAGAACGGCCAACTGCTGCTTTTGGCCAAAAGAAATTACAAGAAAAACAAGAAAGAAAAAAAACCAAAAAAAAAGAGAAGACATAGAAAAAAGTATATACTATAATCTCGAGAAAGGGCAGCGCATGAAAATGAAGTGCAATAAAAGTCAAATGGCCACGTTAACAATGTGGAAAATTTTTATGGCCCTGCTGGCCGTGGCGTTCGTAATGCCGGTCACATTAGCGCACCAGCACTCCATGCTCGGTGGAGGATCTGCAGGTGGTGGCGGCGGCAACGGTGGTGGTGGTGGTGCTGCAGGACACGGCGGCGTCATGGGCATGGGTGGGTCTGGACTTGGCTCTGGACTCGGCAAAGATGCGCACGGTAAGTTTATTCTCTGCATTTCCTTCAACTATTTTCTAGTTTTTGTTGTTGTTGCTGTTTCCTGATTATTTTTAATGGGCGTCCAGCGTTGTGGCCCTAGGCTCCACAGACTGTGGGGCACTTTGCCAATAAATAAATTTAAATATTTAACTAACTCGAATTCGGCGTTAGACGAAAACTTTAACACCTCGTTGCAAGCCGGAAAGATGCTTGCAACTTGCAAGTGGAGCATGTGGCACGAGTCTCTGTGACTCCCATGGCGCTGGCGCGGCACGTGTCCGGCCATTTATGATTTCACTTCGCTTGGTTGCACTCAGAGCTCTTTTATTGCACCACTCGCTCGCCCAAAACTCTCCAAACGCTTATGGAATTTATAAACGCATGACATTATCAAACTTGATTATCATTATCATAATTCCTGTCAAATTAAAAGCGTTTTCGAGTGCTGAACATATCTGTATGGGAATGGCATATGAAAGAGCGGGATGCTTATTTAAATCTATGGATCTATGGATCATTGCTAAGTATTCTTTTCATTCTAGTTTTGTGTCCACTTATCACAGTATTACCACTAGCTCGATGGATGAGTAATTGCTGGCAAAGACTCAGTTAAACTGTTGTCCAAAGTTTAGGATTATTAGGAAGTGAAACCCAACATGCCTGAGTTCACTGCTAACAATTCTTTCACTCTCGAGTATGTACAGCATGTATATTTCCCATAAGGGACAACTTTCTGTACATTCAACATTCATAAAGTTTGTTGAGAATTTGAAAAACAGTCACCTCGAGAATTTCGTGTTCTTAACGTTGTTTTGTTGTTAAGGAATGTATGACAATATCCCAAACACTGAACATTCTAAGAATGGTAAGCAATCATTTTAAAATAATTTGAATTTTTTTAATAATTTATTTTAATTGATATCCTTTCAATTATTAAGCTTGTTTGGGTTGTTTACAGAAAAACGGTTTATCGTGTGCCCAATTATTTATTGTTTTAGCATTCATTATTAATTCACTTAGCAATTAAGTGGTAGAAGAATAATTTATTAAAGGCCAAAATCCTGTTACTTTTATGCATATTCAATATAACTGATTGAGGAGCATTAATTAAAAATATTTAATGGCCGATAGTTTGGTGGGAGTGGCTGATTCTCAGATTGAGTATTAAATTGCTTTCTAAACGTCACGCAAATTGTTTGGCTGACAAACTTGAGTGGTTCAAAAGCGCCAAAACAGCAAAAGGCAACTTGATTGAAAAGTTGTTGGCCAACTGGTGGAGGCTAGTTTACAGTGTACAGAGGGGGAGAGCGGTAAGGGGGGATACGATGGCTGTGCTTCGCTTTAAGCTCTGCAGTTCCTCTCTCTCTCTTTCTTTATCTCTCTCTCTCTCTCTTTATCTCTGTCTCTCTCTCTCTCTCTCTCTCTCTTTCCATCTCTCAGGTAACTTTTAGCAAAACACTTTGCACATGTTTTCAAGTCAATGCGAGCTATTTGACAAAAATGCCAGGCCAAAAGCTGGGCTATTTATTATGCTTGGCACTTTGGGACGCACACACACTCACACACACACACAAACACACACACACAGGCACAGGCATGCATACACACAAGTGGGCAACTGCGTAAATCATTTCCACTTTATGCGCTCTGTAAGCCAGACAATGTCAACAACAAACTGCAAAAGACAGAGGAAGCTGAACGTGGGCCAACAGCAGCAAGAGACAAGCATTATAACGCATTAAAAAGTAGCTGCAGAGATGAAAAGGGTTTGTGGGGAGTTGGTGGAGTGGGGGGTGGCAATGTGCAGCAAGCGACAATCTCTCTTGCTAGCCAAAAAGTTTGGCCGTTTAGAAAAGTGTCAAGCATTTTATCACACCAAGCAAAATGTAGCAGCAACAACAACAACAACAACAGCAGCGAGAGATGAGGCGAGTGCCGTAATGCATTGCAGCTAAGCAGCCGCTTAAAAGTATGCAACGTAACGGTAAATAGCGACTGACTTACAGACTGGCTGACTGAATAACTGGCTGACTGCCTGACTGAATGACTGGGTGATTGGGTGACTGGGTGACTGAGTGAGTGGCCATTTGCTAAGTTTGTCCGCACAAGCCGAAAAACTTGTCAACATGTTGAGTGCAGCAGTTGGCTGTCGCTCTGGGCACACCGCAGTTGCCCGCACAAACTTTGTGGCAAGCAGAAAAACCAAGCAAAATACCTACAAAAAAAAATTAATCAGTTGGGAGTTGAGAGTGTTCGTCTGCGAGGTGCCCACCACAAATACACCCAATACTGAATACCTACTGAAATATAAACATTTATCCGACAATTCATTTTCTAAATCTAAATTTCTAGATCTAAATATAAAAGAAGAGATCAATCTTTGAAGATAAACTAAGGCAGCTGATACACTAAATTACTAAGGATCGCAAGCAACGTGTTAAGGGACCCCAGCCGCTTTGAGTGTCTACAGGGTATTTACCAAGAAAAAAAAAGGAAAACTAATACAAAAAAAAAGGGGGAAAAAAAAAATCGGTCATCAAAAATGAGAGCTTGTTTGTTATTTGTTCGCTGGTCGCCCTTTTTTGTTTGTTGTGGTTTCTGTTGGTGAGTGAATTGTTGGTTTTGCCACATATACAATAAAGAGCAACAAGAACAACATCTTGAGCACCAGCTAATTGCATTTGAGATACACAAATAAATCAAAGCTAAACAAGATAACACTCAAGTTTTCAAGATTTCTGGGAATTTATTTTCAATTCGTTAAGTTTGCTTCGTTTCGCTTGGCAGGTGATGGGTTACAACCATAAATCTTTAGCTAAATCTGAGCGTCAATCTCCGGCGAAGAAGTAGCCTGTCCTAATAGCTAATAAAATGAGTTGATGTTGGGGCTGTTGACGAATTTTCATTGAATTTTTAATTACCGCTGGGATGAATTGACAAGCGGTTGTCAGGTGTTTCATGTTGCCCATCTGCGGCCTTAATTAATTAAGACAGAAGCTTCGCAAACATCCCACAGAGAAAGTGAGACAGAGACAGAGATAGCGAGAGAGAGAGAGAGTGAGAGAGAGAGAGAGAGAGAGAGAGAGTGTGTTAGAGATTTGGGTAGAAAGGCTATTGTTAAATGCCAACAGATGCGTCGACAATTTAATAGGGCTGTAAAAGTGTGGCGAGCTGTAAGTAACTTTAATTAACAACTTTTGATACTGTTTCAAATAGTATGGAAAATTATGAAAAATGCAAGTTATAATTTTATTCTTAATTAACGACTTTTGATTATGTTTAATACTTAGAAAATGGGAGCAAAGTTAAAAGAAATTATGTAAAAGATTAAATTACTTAAATTTCGATCAGAAAATTATAAATAAAAAAAGCCAAAAGAAATGAAAATACATTTTTACTTACAGTTTCTGTCACCAGACCAATAACAATAGTTAACAGAAAAATTGTCAATGGACAGATTAATCGATACATTTAATAAATTATTTTAGTTTTAAGGTGTAGTGGCTCCAATATACTACAATAATTAATTATTATCTCTAATGAACCTGATTTTAATGTTGAATAACTTTCTCCTCATTCAGTTATCTTCGACTTAAGTGTTGTATCTGATACCAGTCTCATTTAATAAGTTATCCAAGCCAATACAAATGGCATGTTATAAATTATGAGCAGTGTCAAACAGTTGTTCATTGCCAACAGCTGGATAATATCATTTTTTCACATTATTATGGGCATCGCCATTGAGTTGGCGTGTCGAGACAAACAGCAAATTACGTTGCTTATCTGCACAATTTACGTGCCGGCGCACAAAGGACACTGTCCGCCGGTCCTTTTGTCCTTTTGTCTGCAGCGGCGCTGCTGCGCTGCATTTTTGGCGACGCGCAGCTCTTGGGAATATAGCGTGAACAGCATTAAATGCAGCGCGTGCCACAAATTCAAAGGATTCAAAGCGTTGGCTTTAAAACAAAAGCCCTTTGCCCCGAAAATGTGACAAACGAGAAACGAAAAACGCCTCGAAGCCAGCCGACTCTGCCACAAGGATGCGAGCATTATAAAGGACGCATCGCTGCAGCCGTTAGAAAAGCGCAGCTTGTTACCCAAAATCCATACAAAATGAAAGTATTTCGCCTTATATATACATAAATAAATGTATATATAATATATATTTCCTTTAACTTTACTGTGCATGGTAGAAATAGCGACTTACTGAGTATGTGTGTGTGTGTGTGTGTTTGTGTGCCTAAAAACATGCTACAAAATTCTAAAGAGCCAACTGAAACGAGTTGTCAACTTCTGCCGTTGGCATCTGCGCCGTTGAGGCTACGCCGTTGAGGCTACGCCGAGTGGTGGTTGTGGTGGCTGATTGTAAGAGTTGCCTGTGCCTGTCCCGCATTTTTGTGACTTTCATATACCATAAATTATTTTATGTTATTATTACCTACAACATGTAACGGATTGAGGAAAAGAGACCGTGTTGGGGACGACAAGCAACAAGCAAATGGTAAATTTTACTTTTATTGCCATTAGGTTGACATCGTCTGTGTGTGTGTGTGTGTGTGTGTGTGTCTGTGTGTGCTTGTGTCTGCATTGTTTTTAATCATATTTGGACGAGGTGCGGGTAAATAAAATTAAATCACAATGAGTAACATAAACTGAGAGCTGTACTTTCAGCAAGAGCAATATAGATATTCTGTCATCTTTTACATAAAATCTACAACAAAAAAATCACCAAACTTTTGATGACAACGGATTCTATAAGTATATTTTAAGAGTATATTTTCAAAACGGATTTAAATAAAACATATTTTTTCAAGTATTTCCATATATTTTAGATAGTTTACAAATGTGTATAAATTAATTTAAAAAAAAAAACAATTAACGGAGAATCATCGCAGGCAGACAACAACTAAACTCTAACATCGCAGTCGAGAGAGCTAAGAACAACAATTCTAACTTTTTGATAAAGTTTCTGTTATTAGGAAATATATTTCTGAAAAAAGTTTTGAACTTTATGAAATTAACTTTTTTGTATATTTAGAAATTATTTTGAAAACAAGGAAAAACCTTCGGGTCGATTTTTTGTGACAATATTAATTGGAAATAGTTAACATTAAATTAACATTGTTTTATTAATTCAAATAGAGCTATTAAAAAGCTGATAGCGCAAACAACTTCCATTATTAATAATGACTAATTACAAAAATAGCTGAACATAAAAATAAATACGTTAATCAATCATTATTAGTGCTCTGAATGCCATTAACTCTTCTAATTATGTTAAAAGCTAACTATTGTCGCCCATTATAGGCGATGGCCTAGTCCTGACATGTAAGTTTTATATATATATTCGCTAAGATTTCATTTGGTGTGAATCGAATTTACTTGGCACGGGTAATTTGAACAAAAGTGGTTATTAGACCTGGCCTAAAAATTTTAAATGGCCAATTTACGTTTACGTCCTCAATTCTTTCAAATTAAGTAATAGAAACCGGCAATTATAAGCACATTTATAGGCAGGAATTGAAAAAATTGCGGTGCTCCATCGAAGTTTTGGTTCAGGCCACCAATTTGTTGGAATAATATCTATAGCGTAACCGGATATGTTATTGCGGTTCAGACGATCAACCCGTTTGTTGATTATTCGTGCTCGTGTTCATTTGTGTTCCTTTTTTTTTTTTGTGTTTTGTTATTTGTGTTTTTAATTAATACGTATGGCTGGCAGCAACGACAAATGGCGTCCACCACTCATATAAATTTAAGCAGCGAGTCAATGCACCTGGAAGCGGTTACCAGTTCGAGGAGCGAGGCTTTGAGCGGTTCCCGTGTCGTGCGGACGAGTGATTATGTAATAATTAACTGTACATTAACTATTTGTAACCATGAAATTCCACACGAAAAACAGCTCACGTGGCTACATGCCGAAAAAACAACAAAACAACAAAACAACATAACAAAAAAATAGAGAAAAAACATATAATAAAATATGTGTACTTAGTTTTCTGACACGATAGCACAAGCAAACAAAAGTTTAGCCAGTCATCACATAACCGTTGTTAAAATACCCTCTAACCAGATGGGTATAATTAATTTCAAAGAAAAAATTAATGGGGACATATTGTTGCATTGACTCATAACTGTTGCTGTGTATCACTTCGGTGCCACAGTTTATGACATAGTCCGAGTACTTCACACAACTTGCAGTTGAAGCAGCTTCAAAGCAAATATTTTTGTTTAATTTTTGGCACAATTTTTACGTTAAATTTAACACTCAGCAGAGGAAAAAAAAATAAGCAGCTGCGCACATTGCGTATACGTAATGGCTATGGGAATATGCTGGTGTGAGTGTGTGGGTGTGTTGGGCAACTATAACTGTAAATCTTATTTATGTGTTTTTGTGCGATTTTTATGAGTTGATATTTGATATGAGAATATTATTGCCAGGGGGCAGGGGGCTGTGGACAGGGGGCGGATTGCCAAATAGTTTAAATAAATGGGCGCACAAAAAATGAAAATAATGCTATAAAATACAAATACTGGCGGGAACGGAAGTGCCAAATGCGCTGGTCACGCTTCACAGTCCAACTGTTACAAAAAAGGAAGAGAGAGAAATTCTCTAATCTAATTTAAGCTGCCATTAGTGTTTAACACTCGGCCCGGCCCACAATTTGGGGGGGGGGGGGGGGGGCGCAAGCGCCGCCCAACTCTCCAACAAGTTCATCAATCAAAGGCTACGCAACGCAGTTTGCATGCCCCAAGACCAGATGAGGGTAGTGGGTAGAGGAGTGTGGTGGGATCAGGCAAGGTTGGGGTGTGTGCGTGCCATCAGAACGCGTTCGCTGCGCTATTTAAGTTAAGAACTTGTTCAAAACACGCGCCGCCGCCTTCAGCGTATTGCAAAAGGGAGCGAGTACCCAAAAGTAGGCATTGAATTCCTCGAGGCACATCCATTTGTGGCAGGGTCAAAACATGCGGATACTTACGGCCAGTTGTATTGTTCAATGAGTGATGTTGCAGATCTATCATTGTTTCCAGTGGAACTGCTGAACAGCACTGAATCATGCAACGGTTTAGTTGAACGTAATAGGCTGAAAGTAAACATGAACATTTTATATAGTTAGTGGGTAGATCAATCATGAGCCTAACCTTGCACTAATTTGATTGGAATGTTTATATAATCGGGCCACAATTAATGTTTACGTAGTATTTTCAATCTTTGATTCTTTTTCAACTTTAATTTTAACGAAAATAGTTAAATATGTTATGGTAAAAGTGGGTAACAATAAACTATTTATTTTAAAAACAAACCATAGAAGGTTGTTAATTAAGCTTGTAATAAAGTAATCAATAAATATATATATATATTAAAAAGCAATATATATGAAAAGCCCTTTAGCTTCTCAACTTTTAACTTTACGTTAGCAGTTTTAATTACAAACACAAGTGCAGAGCAATCAGAATCTCTGAGAACAGCTTGAAATTGTTATCTATTGCTCAAACGATTGAAGCAGAGAGGGGCGTAAGTGGGGCAAGGAGGTTAAAAGAGGGTGGATATTTGACAAATGCAACACTTTCATCGATTGTCTGCGAATCGCGTTTCATGTTTACAAACATTTTCAGCCTTTGTCGTAAGGGGATACCAAGTTTTGACGGTTCGTGATTTGACGTTAAAAGTTGGCTCTTTGAAGGGAGGAGAGTGCGATTGTGAGTGGGTGGGGGGATGGTTATCGGGGGTTGATTTCTTATTGTAATACTTTGAAGTAATTGATTTTTAAACTTGACACCTTGCTCTAAGCGGCTTAGGGATGGAAATGCGCGACCCTCGAGACCTCCCGAACACTGCTGACGCTTTTGGTATGTCTGATGTCTGAAGGACGCCCCAATCTTTTTTTTCTTAATATCCTGTACACAATGAGCATAAACCTAACGTAAGGTTGTCTATGTGTTACATAAACTGAGAAACGATAAACGAGACTATATTACCAGCTATAGTTTAATACTTAATTGCTTATCGATTTTTGCAGCTAATTAGTTCTAATTTTACGCCTTTAAGAGCAGGTGCATATAAGTAACTGTGAGCTTACGTAAGGGCTGGGAACAGGGTACCTCCCAGTCAGGCACGCCCAAACAATTCAAATGTCCAGATGCCGAATTTGTAGTTGCCGTAATGTGATACGGCTCATTAGTGGATTTTGAGTGAGACATGGAATTTGTATTCGTATTTGGAGGCGGTTGGGTTTATTTGTATTTGATTACAAAATGCTTTTTGCAGCTCAAGCAAAGCGTACGCGATTTAAATGGAATTTACTGGTGCGGCTGTGTTGCAATTAGATTTAAGTGCGTTACTCAACACGGCGGGCTGTGAGCAAATATGAACAGCAAAATGCTTTTAATTTATTGCGACACTAATATACATTAATGTCTTGGCCAACTTCAAAAGGCGCTGCGCTGCCAGCATCAGGTCAAAGCGACGGCCCCAAATGGACCGCCCTCGACCCTAGCCAGGCCCAGACTCAACCAGACAATTAAAAGTCCGTGGCCCAGAGAAATGTTAATGACATTTCGCACCAGGCAACCAACCACTTGGACAGCTTTGAAAGCAGCCAAAGAGCCACTGAGTAAGTGAGTAACTGGCGGCAACAAGGGGTGAAGTAGAAGGGAGCTTAAGTCGCGGCAGTCTGCACAAATTTGAAACTACCGTAATTTGCATATTTTAAGTTGACTTTTATTGCATTCAAAATGGCAGTGGCTTTGCCATTTTGGCCGCAGCTGTAAAACTGCCGTTGCCCACCAATCCCCCCACTTCCACAACGGGCTAAGGCGTTGCCAAACAAACCCATCTCGCTGCACTGTGGTTAAAAATGCAATCAAATAGCGAGAATCAAATCTTCGCAAAACTCCATTTGACAGCTGTTTGGAGCTAATAAGCCAAATAATCTTTTGAAACTCCACTTTTGACTTCTTGGCTCAATTTTGATCTAATCAAAGCTCTTATAATTTTCTTATTAATTATGTTTCTATATCTATTAAATTTATATTCTGATAATAAACATTTTGCATTAATAAAAAAAAACTAATTTAACGTAAGCAAATTGATGTTTTGGGTAGATCATATATACCATATACATATATCATATATACTATATAGCCAATAAAAACTACCATTTGTTCGATCTTCCCTTTAGGATGCTGACACAAATCAAAGTCAGTTTCAATTCAACCCGTGAATTTCACATTGTTTTTCACATTATATCATTATATGAATTAATTGGTATTCGACTTCAAATGTAACCATAAATAGCTATAAAATCAGATATCATTTCTGATTAGCTACAGATTAATTTTCAGTTCGCAGCTTTGTGCCACTGTTCATCAGTTTAGTGCAGCAAATGCTGTCGTCTGCTGGCTCCTCTGGTTGTTTGCCTTGGCCGCATGTAAAACTAGTAGAAGACAGATTACAAAAATACAATTAAAATGTTTTAGTGAAAATTAACTGCAGTTTAAATAAAATGCTACGTTGGCCGGAAAAGCATAGCATGGAATCCCAAAAGTTTCTGTCTCTCTCACTGCCTCTATCACTCTCTCTCTCTCTCTCTGTCTCTGGCTCTCTCCAGCCTCGAGCGCTTGCTTGTTTTCTTTAGTGGTTTTAGTGGTTAAGGGTTTTACGTTAAGTATACGCACGATGTGCGCTGTCAAGTTTCAAGGTGGTGCCAGCAAGAGTCGAGTAGTTTTAGTTGCTGCAGTCGAAGCTGTTTACTCAAGGTGTGGCCTGACGTGGATTTTGCAATTTGTTAGACTTCTCTTGGTCTGCTGCTTCTCCTGCCTCCTGCCTCTTGGCTCTTCAACGTCAACTCGTGCCGCTTGGACGCAGTCGCCAACAACAACAACAGCAACAACATCATAATCATTATCATCATCATTATCAACATTATTAACAGCAGCTGCTTGTCTATTTTGTGGCTATTCTTGCTGTTGTTGTTTGCGGCTGGCCTACAAACTTAATTGAAAATAAGAAAGAACAGTTTTCTTAGGCACACCGAAGAATACATACCCTTGCAAACCTGAGTCAACCTTAAAATAGACGGAGATGTGAACAAGCTTTACACTAAAATTGCAACACCCTCTGCAAGAGTATAAGCTAACACACACACATACACACACACACATACATACAAGCGGCGGTTTTAAAAAAGGTTTAATTTAAACAAAGTACGAGCACCACCTAGGCTATATTACCAGCTAAATGGGCTTCGCTTCGAGCAGTTTGGGCCATATATGGGGTTCAGGTGTTGCCAGTTGCTGCGGCTTAGTCGATTAGATCTTCTGGTGTCTTTTGCCCTGGTCATTTGTTGAGTCGACTCTTGTCGCCTTAAAGGTCTTCTGGTCGACTGAACCGAACAGCTCAGCGTCTACTCAAAATTGCCTCCATTTTTTTTTGTTGCTAAATATCGACGAAGAGCTAACAACGAGTAAAGACATATGTGTATTTGTGCAACATTTGTATGTGTAATCAATAGTTATAATCCTAATATATATATACATATGGCATAAAGTATAATTTATCAATTTCCATAAGCAAATAACATGTCATTAAGCAATTTCCATAATTAAGTTTACTTAATCTGTATTCAATTAACTTTAGCTTACTTCTTTAACTTAAGTGTACAGGCTTAATGACATTTTCCAATTTAATAATTGATAAGTAATATAAAAAAAAGGTTTAAAATTAGGCCAAATTTAAACATCTTACGAATAGAGACAGTTATATACAAAAGCTTCAACAAATTCCATATTCTGCAGCATGCTGAAGCAAGCTCAACATCCACACAGGGATTAAACTTTGCTACATTTCAAGAGTGCCGAAGTCAAATCTTGTTTTAAAAGTTTTTCTGCAAAACGAAGAAGAATTTATGACCCATTCACTGGCCAAAACTTGTTGGCAAGTTATATATATATATACATAAATCCATAAGATATTTTTACTCTCGCCCCATTACGCAGAATCCACTTGATGAAACTGAACTCTTTGATCTAAAAACGCACACAGACACCCACAGATAACTCAATACAAATGCCAATGCCCTTGGCTGCCCGAAAATTGGGCACGCCCACTATAAATAGCCCATAAAAATTGTGGGTTAACCGGAATCGTTGCTTTGCCTACTTTTCAGGGCAGCCGTAAAATATGTATGTGCAAATGATGAAACTTTAAATTCAAAGGCGAAGCCAACATTAAGCTGGTTTACATACATTTTTAATAAAGTTTTTCAGATAGAAACTGTTATTTTTAGACAGACATCGGGAAGGAAGAGAACTAGCAGGGCGAGGTTGGGGAGATGTACGATGACGCAGCAACAGCAGCAGCAGCAACAGAAGCGGATAAAATATGACATTTATAGCGCCCAAATACGTAAAAGTTGAACGCACCCGTTGAGAAGCAGCCACAGGAGCCGCAGGAGCCACAGGAGCAGCAGCACTTTGAATTTTATGTGGCTTATATAAGGACTGCTTGAGGGTAGCAAAACACAGGGGTTTGGTACGGAAGGATGCGGTAGGTGTGGGGGGCGCGTGATAAGTCTAACCCCAGCTCAGCGGGTGCAAAACGCAAATGGCGTCGGTTTTGATTGAGGTTTCTATTGACTGGGGAGGTGGAAGTGGATGCATTACATTGGCAGCTGCTGCCTGCATTTTGTGCAAGTTACTGACAGTTTCTTTTTATGTGGAATAATGTGAAACATCCTTAAAATTATATAGTGTATATGAGCTGAGGGTTTGCAGCCCAATATATTGAATTTATTAAACCAGTTGTAGCTCACTTTGAAAATCATTCTCAGCACTTTTGTTAAGGCTGCACACATTGCAAAATATCAGAAAAGGATCCTCTTTCAAATAGGTTGTTACAGATTGTGGACATCAGATTCGGTACGAGTACAATAAGTAAATATAAATATATAGTTTGTTGAACTAAAGAGTTAAATATGTGATAACGGCACACTTTGAAAATATTTCACAGGCAGACTTAAAATCTAAGTGTAAATATTTGGAATAATCATTCTACTTAATCCCAAACGGTATAATACTTGTAGACTTGACGAAACTATGCGATTGAGTTGGTGAAATATTTATGAATAAGCTTAGGCTTACTGTATGCATATTTATATCAAGGACGCTTAAGGACACATTGAATCCCTACTCAAATGGCAGACCAAACATTTAGAAAGTATTATTAAAATTTTTGGCGCCTGTTTGCCATAAAGCAAATGTAAATTACACATGAACGCATAGCACAAGGGCTGGAATAATATTTAAAGCATACACAAACGCACACACACACACACACATATATATATATATATATATATGTAAATATATTTGTACATGGGCACACACACACAAAGGACACTTATGGCAACACCTTCTAATCAAGCAAAGAGCTTAAAATAAAGTAAAGCAAAGAATGAAATGAAAGATATTATGAAATTTCAAACACACCCTCCAGAAGACCGCACACAAAAGCAAGTGTGTGTATATGCGAACACACACACACACACACACGCGCACACACACACATGTCAGCTAGACAAGGAAGAAAAAATATTACACACATAACTGTCAAGCAGCGCTAGGGGTATCACACTGGCCCTCATCCCCTCCCCTTCGCACCAGGTCCCCTTTCAACCCACTTTGTGCGTGCTTGTTAATGAAATGTTTGCCTTTCGCATTTAGTTACGCTACGTTAGACACTTTTGCTTATTAGTGTAAAGCGCAACTTAAACGTTGAAAGACTGACAGAAAAACAGATGGAGAAAACAAGATAGGCAGACAGACAGACAGACAAACAGACAGAGACGCCGGCAGGCAGGCAGAGAAAACATCGCCTAGACAGGGCAAGGACAGTAGAGAGACAATGTCCTTGTCTTATTATTAGAAGACATGGCAAATAATTGTAGTCCCACCCCCAACCCATACCCCCCAGCACCCCTGGCTGACAACAGTCAAGGTTCAAGGTTAGAATCGTGGTTGCCTTCAATTTCGGGTTAGAGTTTTCGGTTAACACATATATGTATATGTCCGCCTTTTCCTCTCCCCTTCACTCTGTCTATATCTGCCAGCCTAGCTGACAACTTTTTTGGGGCAATTAAAAAATTAAATTGTGCATATGTCACGTAGAAAATGGGCATCCCTTTAGACAGGCTAAACGGCGCCAGGCAGCCAGCACGACTTCTTGCCTTTTTAAGTTTAATTGGATTTTGAACACAGCGCTGCGAGGCGAGCCTTAACAACAATAATGTTTAATTGAGCACACACACAATCTCTCTCGCACACACCCACACAGTCTTGCACACAATAGACCAATTGTTGCCAAAGTTACAAAGGATTTCTTCTTATACATACATATACCCAATTTAGATGTGGCCCTTTTATGCATCCACGTGTACTTCAGCAGCCTTTTAGACTGTGAGATTCGAAAGTTGTCGTTGAGCTACTCAAATAAATTCACTTAGTTCGAACTAAATTGAATAATGTTGTTTTAGAGTATCTTTCACAATCGATTAGATGGAATTACTTTAAATTTCTCGTCCTAAGCTCTCATTAAAATACAAGTATTTAAATGTGAATCGTGTAGGGATGTTGAAGAGGCATCTTATGAGCCAGACGATCTATGCAGATCTCTTCTGTCTGACGGTTTCTCGACTATGGAACACTATTTTAAGGTGAAACATTTGACTGAGTCTAAAAGCGTAGAGAGCCAAATCTTAAGCTCTCTGTTGGCCAAAACGAAGTTATGGTCCGTACACAAATATGCACAATTCATTCTTGCCAAAAGTATAACTAATTAGTCTTACAGCCCCCTCTTCTCATACTCCAGTAAGGAGAAGGGAAAATCTTTACCTGATAAAGTATCTAATTCTGAGATGTTCTACGACTTCAATAGCAAATATGATATTCTCCTCTTCTCTTTTGTTATTTTCCAGTTAGTGATTCAAAACTGAATAAAATGAGCCACCAAATTGACATCTGATTCAGTTAATAGAGTTGCTTTTGGATCAAATAATTATTAATTATACTTAAAGTTTCGATGAGATTATCGTTTTCTATTTCTTTTTATACCTTGAATCATTAAAAGTTGGTATAAAGTATATATGTTCTTGATCAGGATCAACAGCCGAGTCGATCTAGCCATGTCCGTCTGTCCGTCCTCAGATTAAACAGCTGGACTCAGGGTGTATCGTGGGTGAGCTCACTCGACTACAGCATTCTTACTTGTTTTCTATTCATTTTAACCAAACTTAAGCAGAATATATATTTTTTTAGGTAAGTTGACTTTGTTTTCATATTTTATGTGTAATATGAGATTTTTATAAATAGTTTGTGATATGATATTTGATATGCTCAAAGTGTCAAATGGCAAATTTCCGTAATTATTATCCCCAAAAATATGTGGCACAACTACCCCAGCCCGCCCCTAAGCGCTGTTCGCAGCAATATAACTTTCAGACTGGCAAACAAAATGCCACAAAAGTGTTTGCATAGCGTCAAAGTAAAATATTTTATCGACACGCACATCCCGACACAATTCCAACCTCAGCCCCGCACCCTTGACCTTGTCTTGACTTGATTCGCATGTTAACAGCAAGCCGTTGGTGAAAAGAAAAACACAATTTATATATATATGCATATACCACATCTATATGTATATATTGTGTTTTATCTTTAGACTTAACCTTTGTGCGACAAAAGCTTTTAATATGCAAATGACTAAATGAGCGGCCCTGTCGAGCAGTTTAAGGATCCCATTCCCAGTGGAGGTTTTGGTTGTTGGTATGCGAAATGTGCCTCGGTCAATTGGTACATTTGCACATTTCATTAACGCGACCAGTTTAACATGACCTACCAGCCCCATCACAACCAAACACCACCACCACAACTCGCCCCACCCTTGCTTGCCATGGCCTCAGTCTGCTCAACTCCACTCTACTCCTAACTAGCTGACGCAGCTGGAAAGGTCCTTGCTTTGATGTTCTTGCTTTAACTTCAGCAAATGGGCTAAATGGAAATTCCTTAAATATGTATGGCTTCTTGTGTGTGTGTGTGTGGGTGTGTGTGTGCGTGTGTGTGTGGGGTTGTGTGTGTTTGGTTCGCTTACACACTTCAACACACTTATTCATGCACATTTGCATATCATTATGTGTATTTGGGCCAAGCCAAAGCCAAAGCTAACAGCACCAACAGCAGCCCAATTCTCATAGTTTTCTTGCTGCTCTCACTCGTTCTTGTTTGCTTACTTCTCTCTCACTCTCTCTCTCACTCTCCCTCTCTCTTTCTTTAATGCTCACTCATAACGCCTAGATTTAAGATTATGAGCTGACTGAGTTTTGTGGCTCGCCGCTAAAACATGTTTGGTATGTCAGTTAGTTAGTAAATCTGTGTGTAGGCCAAGTTAGCAGTCACATTGGGCGCGCAGGTGTTATTTTGGGTTATTAACTTGGCATTCCGGCAGGTGACTTGGGTTGACTTAAAGACTTGACGGCTCTTAACGTATTGGCCACATTGTTGATCCGTCCGTTGAGATTTGTTGCAAAAATGCTGCATTAAATCTGAACATTTTCCAGCTATCTTTGCATTTTATAAATGTTTCTGTTATTTGAATTTTTTTATGGTGTATTTCAGTATTTCAGTGTATATTTTGGGAATATGTAAATATACCTATGATATGAAATAGATGCTTAAGGTTGACCCAAATGATATATATAAATTCATATTTAATTACAATTTCAACCAACAAAAACCAAAACAAACTCAGCCTGTTATTCAGAAAGCATATTTGTCTTTCTGCTAGTCAGGACTTTTCTTTTTTTGTAATTTCACATTATTCATGAAATTATCTCTAATTTCCAGGATAAAAAATATATTTTATGTTTGTTAGCGAGAGTCACACAACTAGGAGCAGCTTGGATATTCTGTGGAGGAGCAGCCATTATTATTCGCAGCAATTTCATTAATAATCCAGCCACATTCATATTAAGGACAAAATTCTGAAATGCTGGCTTCTACAACAACAACAACAACAACAAATTTTTCAAAATTGAAATGATCAATTAAATCCAACTAAACATAATTTAATAATTTCGTTTGAAAGTAACGATGCCACAAACTAAGTCGAATAAGTCGAATTAATTATGAAAATATTGGTCTGTGAGAACACAATTACAGGATTCTCTTTTCATATTCATTATAGAGGCTCTAATTATTATTAAATTGATTCGTATTAACTTAATTTGTTTTATTATAATTATTATATATTGGGCATTCAACTCTGATAAATGTAACAAAAGCAAGTATTGTTTTATTGAATTAAAGTTTGTGGCTGGCGGACTAATAAGGGCGCGTTGCCATTTCAATGCTGATGTGTGCCACATTTGCCACAATTGTTGTCAGCTAAACCTATTTCAATGCCACACACATACACACTTACACACGGAGACCCACACGGACACACCCACAAACATGTACATGTATTCTATGCGGCTGAGCCGACTTAAAAGGCCGCAACAATCGGTCGCAGCTGCTGCCAGTCGAGGATGCTTAGCTCAGCATAACATAGCGAAATATATGTATATACATATATATATATATATATATGTATATTGTATGAACATGTACATTGAGTAAACACATAAAGTTCAATATCTGCGCCTCCACATCGACTCCACGTCGCCTCCTCGCTGCAGGCAGCTGTGAGCTGTGTTGATATGATGAGCGATTTTAACACTTGTGCTATGACATTTTTAAAGCAAAATGTTGCAATACTCAACCTATTTTTATATGGCCAACAACAAGAGCAACAGCAGCAGCAACAACAACAATAACAACAGTAGTAACAACCACCACAGTCAATGTGTAGTTATGACATTTGGCCATTGCGGCTTATGGCAACTTGGTGGCAACAGTAAAACGAAATGGAACAACATTGTTGAGAGCGGTATGGGGTGTAGGAAGTTGGGTTAAAGCCAAGTCAGTTTTTATGCTAGCCATGGTATACACTCTGTTTTGGAAATTATATTTATATATAAATTATATATTTCGCAGTAGCAAGTAATGCAGCCTTCCAGTTGACTTACGATTTTGCAACGAATTAAAAACAAATGTACAAAAAAAAAGAGGATTTTAAAATTATTTTCTTTATTAGATTTGCAAATAAAGCAAATTATTAATAAATTAAATTATGCTTATTATCTTCTTATTTTGCTTCATATTTAAGTTATTTAAATAAAACATTGACTCACCGTTATTTAACAATTAGTTCAAATAAAAGACAGGCTTTAAGCCATATTCTGCTAGTATGGAATGAGGTTGTAAGCTTAGCTTGGATATTGAGGTAAGCTTTTAAATTTCTTCGCAACAAAATTGCCACAAGCATTTCAAACATTGGAACTGAAGTATTATATACAGAAGTATATAAGTCTGAAGTATATATGCCTCGCTGCTACACTCAGATGGGTTATTATATACGCAATTGCCTAGCGGCCACACCGATAGGGTATTTCAAATAGTAATCAAATATAAATGCTACTATTTCATTGTTATATGTTGGCGTTGTTGTTGTGGCTGTTGTTGTTGGCGCTGCTGCGTGTTGATCCAAAAGCCACATAACCAACTGGCAATGACATTTGACAGACACACCCTTACACACACACACACACACATACACTCACGTACATGTGGGGTTGTATACTTTGTGTACACTCGCTCACATAAGTATACATACATTGATAAGCGCGTGTTTACATTTACACTGGGGAACCACCGAAAACGAAAACGACGCACAGAAAATGTTATTTATATAAAAAAAAAACAAAATAAATCAAGGAAAAAAAACGACAGGAGAGATAGCAAGTTGTATTATTTTGTTGATGTTATTTTGCTGGTTTATGCTGTGTGTCCTTGGGGGACTTGGCGATAGTCCTGTAGAAATATCATACGCGTTGATTTGCAGCTCGCATTTAAACGAACGGTAATGGAGCGCATGGCTCGCACAACTGGGCGTATGCTTCATATTTACTACCACCCCACACACACACACACGCACACACAATCAGTTTTAATTTATTTGCATGCCCCGTTGCAATAACTAGGTCGGAATCCTTTGAAAATCTGCCACGCAGAGCAAACAAAATGTAATTTAAATTTAATTAGCTCAACGCGAAGTGAACTCGAGAGTAAAATGCAGCGCGGGAAACAGCGGGGGAATAGTTGTCAGTGCAATAATTCTTTAAAAGACAACAAAAAAGAAAAACGAAGGAAATTAAGAGAAAGCGATGCGTCGTCCAAGAAATAATTACAATACTTAATATTTATCAGCGTGCTGTGCGTAAAGAGTGAAATGGCCTTCAACATTGACACACACACACATATATATATATTATATATATATGCACGTGTCAGTTTCTCACTCGCACTCGCTGTCAGATGCTGTGCTCTTTCGCACTACGTAATTGGATCAGCATTAGCAAAGCCAACACAGCCAGCTTCCTCACTCGACAGCACATGAGAGAGCAGGAAATGATATAGTCAACTGAGCTCACGACACTAATACGACTACCAACGAGTTGGCTTAGTGCAAGACAAAGCGAGACAGCAGGCAAGAGAGTGAGACGGAGTGACTTGCACGGTCAGAGTCCATAAAGCGGCATACACATGAGACAGCGGCTAACGAGGTCAATTGTAAGTTATTTCCTTATCCTCCTCAACGAGAACAACAAAGGAGCAGCAGGAAAAAAAAGACAAGTACATTGAATCTTGTGGAGCAGACCAGGAAATAGCCAGCATGAATATCATTAATGGCTAAGGAGAATGTTAAAGGTTGTTGCCCGCATGCAGCCACAAAAGAAATAGTATGTATGTAGCACAGTGTAGTGGAGTATGCTGAACAGCAGCCTAGTAAATCAGAATTAGTTTCTATCATACAAACATTTAGATTTAGTATCCTAGGGAAAGATGTTCTAAGCTCGGACGACATGAAATCCGTCAAGCCAACAAGGATTTTTGTATTCGTCTAGAAATTGGGTTTAACGGAAGTGTTACAGGCTCAGAGAGGGAACAATAGATCTAACAGGTCACAGTGAATGAGCAGCAAGCAAAAAACTTAATTAAAAAGTAATAAGAATTCACTTAATTCGATTTCTGGCTTTATTAAATTGAAAATTTAAATTAAAGATTTTTACTCTAATTTTGATTTAAAAGAATAAACTTTTAGTTTAGTTAGGGAAAGTTTAAAAACAGTTTCTTACTTAATTTAAACCAATTGTTAATGAATATCATTATTCAAAATAAAAGGCTTAACTCATTTTATGCCTACATTTTTAAACTAATTTATATGAACGGTTAAAAAATCTTTTTATTGTTTAATTTTGGAGCAAATTCTATGCAAGCGTTCATTGATCCACATTAATTTGACATTCATTTGAATGAATTGCGGTTCATTTGGCGTATGAAATGTGTGTTGTATATCATTATAAATAAAGAACCAGCTCAGCTGTTATTTTTTCGAAATACATCAACATATTCATGCCACATTTAATGTATGCACAATAATTTACGCTCTTGCATGTCTAACGAGTCTCATTTAAAATGCTATCAACCGAAATGCATTGTAATTTTCAACAATAAGTAAACTAAAAGGAAAAAAAAAAAACCAAAGCCAAAAATTGAATTGTTAAAAAATGCGAAATTGTGTCACCTAATTTTACAGCAGCTCTCAGCCACGCATCATTGCGCAGACACACACACACACATACATTCGTTCTGTCAAACAATTACGCATACGTCAGGTATGCCAGTGTACAATAAAAATATGCATATACTGAAAAATATGTGCTAAGCATCCAGAACAACAACAACTGAGCATTTTTTTCACTTTTATTTTGTTTTGTTTTTGTTTTTGCACCTAAAGCGAGTTTCAGTCTTGCTTTCAATGCACTTTTGCCTCCTTCGCCCCACACTGTTGGCTTGCTCTCCACCGCTTCCGCTGGGGGAGCGCACAGGCTGCGAAACAATTGTATGCATATTTCATAATTCATAAGTTTTCGGGTTCAAAAAATATGAATATTCAGCACAAGAAGGAAAGAAGAAAGAAAAGGCATCAAATATTAAAAAATAAAAAATAAATGTCTGCGAAATCGTTGCATGTCGTCTCACTCCCTTCACAGTTTGTTGGTATTCCCAAACTGTCAGGTTTAATAATACTCGATTCTCACATTTCTATCTCGCCATCTCTCTCTCTCTCTCTCTCTCTGTGCCCCAAATACTGACTCGTGCAGCCAAAAATGAAAAATGAAACTTGTCCTTTATTTTATGTTATTTGATTTGATTCTTTAAAATTTCGATTGCATAAATTTGGGTCAATGCAAGTGATCTTTTATTTTGTGCAGGTTTTTACCCAGCCTCCTCGGCTCCTCCCCTCATCCTCCACCTCAACACAGTTGTTCAGAGCTGTTCTTATAGCTTTTTGTCTCCTGACGACAAACAAACGACAGGCAACAATGCACGAACAAAAGGACAACAGAGCCGCTGGGGGACCCAAAGTATATACTACGTGCTTTGTATGATTCAATAGTGTGGCTCAAACATACACACATACGAGAAACCCAAAAACTTTTATTTTATGCAAAATAGTTATGTGTTTTCCGATGCACTATCTACAATGTACACAACTCTTGTTATTGTTGTATCTTGTTGGATTTCCACGCCTGTTTTTTCTTTTCATTTTTTTTGTTCTTGCCTCGTATTGATTTTTTCATTTTTAGGTCGCACAAGTTGCGGGTGGAGGAAGCTGTGTGGTAGCTAGGAATTTGGTAAAGTTTGAAACACACTCACACACGCATACACTCAAACTTAATGAAGCCGTTTTGCGGCTAGATTTATGGCCACAGACGTGGCCTTAACACGCTGTTTGTCCTAACCAAATGCAATTTTATTCATGAGTTTTACACATTTAGCGAATCAATTTCGCTTACATTTTGCAACCAAAAAATAAAATATTTTGCGTGATCACCAGCTTGAGGCAGAAGAGATCAAACGTTGTACTGCTATATATATATATATATTTTATTTTAAATAATATTTATTGCTACCCGTAAATTTGAGAAATCTAAGGCAAAGGCCTAAATAAATATCGAATTCTTATTATTGTAAAAGAAATATGTAGAATAATATTTATTGAAATGGTTTGAAATGCATTAATTTGGGAAAATCTTAAATGGCCTGGTGCCACATAAATATCAAATTCTAATTGAGATATTCGCAAATTAAATGAAAGTATACTTAAAAATTCTTATTTGTATTTCAATTCTGAATTTGAGTCCATAATTCCGACTTCCATCATCAGACATCAGACTTTAACTGGATTCAATATCAACCCTTGGCGCAGAACATTTAAGTTGGCAACATTTCATATTCCCACAGGACACATAAATTTAATGTTGTGCTGCCAGAACATCCCTCCCCCTTCCTCTTCCCCACACATACACAAAATTACACACTGAGACTAGCAAAGCATAGAGTTGAGTTTTTATTTGATATTTTGCTGCTCTGGAAAATGGAAGCTTTCAGCTTATTATGCTGTCATTTAAAACAAATTCAATATTCGCATCGCATTCTGCCAGAAACATGGTCAACACCTCTGAGCTTTCTGACTGTTTTGCATAAAACTGAAGCAGCTCCAATGTAAGCCAGGAGCAGAAAAACAGCAACAGCTACAATAGCACTAGCAACTTTTATATAGCCTTGCCACAAAAGTTCAGTGGGTCAGTTCAGGGGTCCAGGGGTTGCTGGCAGTGGGTTCAGCTGTGCACAGATTTCGCATTTCTGTTACTTTATTATAAAACTGGGCTTATTTGTCTGCTTGCCAGCTGCCTGCTGACTGGTGACTGCTGCCCGCTGGCCTTGCTGCCACTATCCTTCCAGCTGCTGTTGCATTTGAACCTCATTGTATGCTAAACTCAAGTTTATCTCCTGCTTTGTCAGTTTCTTGTTTTCTGCTTATTGATTGTTATCTCATCTCGCTCAACTCTCTAGGCCCTGCAGCTCCTGCAGCAAGCAAGCAAGATAAACACACAAAAAAAAATCTAAATAAATAAATCGAAATCATTGCTGAGTCCTTTGACTTTTGGCTCCTTCTTGATGCTGATGCCCTGCAGCGATACATGGGCAAATACGGATTACATATTCATATGAACCTCACATGTTACGGGCGGAATTAAAAAGTTGAGCTGGCCATAGTTTAAGTGTTTCTGTATGCGATAAGCGATTGCTAAACATCCCTAGAAGCTATGAAATATATATATATATATAGCTAGCAAGTTTAAAGTGAAACTGGTTTTTTGGCTTGCAATTACGTTTAACAAGTAATGAGTTCTTTATGAATAAAATTATGTCAATATTTCAATTAATTATGCATGTTATTTTGACACACGTCAATTTGTATACCAACGTTAGTCGGTTGCCACAGGTCATTGTATAGTCGTTCAGTTGATCGTTTTATTGTATTTTACTCAATAGCAATTTGTGCTATCGGGATTTGTATTCAACCCCGCCGCATGACGTTTATCCTTTTATGTACAGCTCTCTATCAATTTAATCGAATTTGATTATCCTTGTGGGAATTATGTGATTCCGAAACGTTTTTGCATCAAGAGAAGTTGTTTGTGATTTTTCTTTATTTGGTTTAGTTGTCGTCAAATTTACTTTTAATTCAATTTTTGTGTTTTAATATTTCAAACCAATTTCATTTCGGTGGCAGGTGCAATTTTGCAATTTTCGGTCCCGGGCAAACAGTCATTCGTATTTTGCAAAATTGAAATTTGTTCAAATTTAAAATGCAATACAAAAAACATGAACGTGTTGTGAATTTTATATGCCCGTTTGCGGTTCGGCTTTAGTTGGCTAAATTCAAATTCCAATTTCGAACACGAGGAATTGTTATTTAAATTTAGTAGTAAATTTACCTTATTTCTGTCAGTCATTAGACATTAAATGACGCTTTTATCTTTCAACAGTTGCCATTCGTAGGAATTTCAGCTGATTTTTAAAACTAAAAAATAAATAATTTAAAAGTAAACAAAATCATTTAATATTGATGCGCCCAAAAGTATGCCTTACGTAGCTGCAAGAAAGTGTGCAATCATTAATTATATTTTTGGAACCCCGCCCAAAAGTATGCAATAAAAATGTTAGCTTTCTCTTGCTCTCTTTGTACAAACAGGTACACGTAAAACTAACGAGATAAATATTTTATATATTTTTATATATTTATGTATTATACATATATTTGAAAACTTATTTCAGTTCATGCATTTTCCGATTAACTATTTCCGTAATCATATGTATCAAATAAATGTGCTGGCATCAAGCTCTGCAATCGCACAACACTCTTGACAAAGACAAAACAGCTTTGTATGGCAGTCCTCAAGCCAGTATTTAGTCCACATCGAGTACCTCTGAATTGGAAATACTTCAAAAATACCAAAATATTAGTCTAAGAAACATTGCATTTGTGTGCAAACAACCTTGAAATCCATATCGACTTCAGCGCACCTTATTTTGAAGACCAAATAAGCAAATCATTTTAAAGATATTTACTTTAAAACCATGAAAACCTGGCAATTAATTTATTGGATAATAGCATATAAGCTAGACTCCTGCAAAAAAATTATGTTTTGAACCTTCCACATATATTTTAAACAATTCGATCAAATTAGTTAAGTAACATTTAATCTTCATCAATGAATCTATAAAATTTGCTGAGTGTCCTCTGACAAATTGTGACTAAAAAATTAAAAAAGAATTATTTATATATATAGTATATATATAATATATAGTACTCTTGTCATATCGTCTTCTTCAAGCTGTGATACAATCAAATTAAGCGTCACAGATTTTATCTTCAGTCGAAGCTTGTAACTTTTGCGTAGTCAACTGATAAAAAACTTCAGCCTCAATGTCATATCGATCTGTAAATTTTACTTGTTTTGAAATACTATTTAAACACTTATAAATGATTGAAGATTGCAGCTGAAGAGTCAATGCAGTAGACCAGATAATGATTTATTGATTCTTCTATTAAATATATATATATACATATACTTATATATATTTGCAAGTTTGCAACTACACTTATGTTATCTATGTTAAATGGGTTTAAATCAGGGTAAACAGATTGTGTCGGAATTGAGTAATCAATGTATATATATGTATATATATGTATACATTTCCGATCGAAATTTAATATTTTTGTAGAGCTGTGTCCAATTCATCAAGGGAGTCTTCCCGCTGCACAAGACCAGCATAGGCTACATTGTTAAAGGCCCTAATTAGTTCGTGCTCACTTTGTTTGGTAGCGTTGCTGAGCTCTTGTATCTTAGGACTGGCTACAAACGTAAACAACTGTATTTCTCTGCTCATTTTTCTTAGTGAATTGTTGGTTAGATCATCCATTGTATTATTTGTATACAGTGCTAAGCGAGCTTTTATTTGCTGCTCATTTAACTTATCGAACGATAGAATTCTCACCGAATCAGTTCTAATATCATCCAATGCATTTTCAGACAAATTGCCACTCTCAAGCAGTACCATTGCTCTGGTTACAATATGGGTCTGTATTTGTCGTATTATCGACTCGTCTGCCACCCGAGCATTCACAATAGCTTCCCCCATTTCAATGGCAAACTTCGCACTGTTCTGCAATAATATCAGTTTCGTATGTTCGAGAGCCTGCTTAACTTCGGCTATAAGTATCCGATCCCTAAAAGGCACTGCATGCACAAGGCTCTAAAAAAGTTTCAATTATTAAAAAATATTAATATTTATGTACATAATATTAATGTACTCACCAACGCTGCCAACATAATCGCAAAATAATGTACGTAACTCATCTTCAAGAGTGTTTTTGTAGACTGATGATAACAATTATTGACTCGAAGCTTATAAATAATTTCCATATGGCATATAAGCATTGAGCGATGCACACATATATCAACTATTAACATACTCTACATATGCTGTAATAACTAATAACTACTAAATTCCAGTTAACAATATTTTGAAAATCTGCAAACGATATATTTATTAATAAGTGTTATTTTAAAACGATTTAATAAATTAGTAATGTGCGGTAGAGTATTTCATCTAGTTTAAGGGCATCCAGTAGCTACATTTTGCTGTTGCATTATTTGACTTTCAAATGCAACTGGAATTATTCATGGCTATAATGTGTGCAAATATATATGTATGTACATTTTCATTGGGAATGTCTATACAGATTAGAATGTCAATACATATATTTGCAAGCTGTGAAGGTATTTGACATTTTAATACTTTAATTCCGTAGGAATCCCAAACCTCCCTAAGCCGATCCAGCATATATCTCACACAGAAAAAAAAACCTATATCCGCAATTTTGAATGCGAGCTTGAACAGTATCTTGTTATACCTATTATCAGCTGATATTACTTATGGTATCAAAGTATTTCGCTGTCGGTTACAACCCACTGCAACGTTCTCTCTTGCTTACAAATATATTTTGTAATTGCAAAGCACTGCTAAATTATATTATTTAATGCAATAAATCATAAAAATATCTTATAAAGTATTAGCTTCAAAAACTTGCTGAGTCACTTTAAAATTTATTTAATAAATTGATTGATATAACTTTTAAAAGACACTTCTAAGAATAATAGTAAGTAAATTAATTTATATATATATTTTTATTTTCAGTATTTACACCAACCGATAAAGTTGAAACATACTTCACTCGAACTTAATGACAAATCTGTTCAAACCGCACAAGTCGAACACACACACACACACACATACACTCAGACAGTAAATTATATGTACATAGTTGAGAATGATTTCAATGTGTATTTAATGAATGCACAACGCTGCGTTTTCCCAGCGGTGTTCATAAATATTTTCACCACTAATGAGCCCGACGATTAATCGCAAAGTGTCAGAGACACAGAGACACACACGCACATACACACACACATCCAGAGGTAGAGTGAGAGAGAGAGAGAGACTCTCTTATGTGGGTGTTTGGTGACATGTAATTGTCAGCGAAATATTTTTACATGAAATAAAGTAATTTCATGTGAGAGGCGAACTCATGTATATAAATAGAGAGGAGTTGGGTTGATGGGGTAGGCGGGGTGCCGCTGATGGTTATGGGGCGTGGCACTGGCTTATGATAAATTGTATGGATATGGTAATTGGAGGCCACAAGACGCTCCGGCAATTACAAAAGCGAGGCAACAACTTCAAGAGCAGCAGCGCCCAGTAGCCGTACTTAAATATCAATTAAAATGCTTTACCAAAAATATGAGTTCTACTGTAC
The DNA here is from genome assembly GCA_035044025.1 of Drosophila paracracens. Taxonomy (NCBI): domain Eukaryota; kingdom Metazoa; phylum Arthropoda; class Insecta; order Diptera; family Drosophilidae; genus Drosophila; species Drosophila paracracens. Next base: position 3,049,303 of record JAWNMN010000398.1, read on the forward strand.
AGTGAAGACGAGTAAGTGTGCATTCCATACACACAAATATCAGTTGCCAGTGCTGTAATGTTGCACAGCACTAATGCCGCATCGCCACAAATTCCATTTAAGTTTTTCACTTCAAATTGCATGAGCAATGCTCAGGCGGGGAAGAGTGTGGGCAGTATGCAGTGACTGGGGAATTCGAGGCGATAACAGAGTGCGATGCATGCAAATTGTCAGTGTCTCTGTCTCTCTCTCTTTCTCTCTCTCTCTATCTCATTCTCCCTCTCTCTCTGTGTATTTATGTTAACCCCAGAGATAACTATTTCATTGGATGTTAAAAGTAACAAGCATTAGAATTATCTTTTTCAATCTTAAATGGCACATTCTGTTTAATAAGCTTGATTGGGTGATCGGTTGACATTATCCACATAAGTCAAATTAATTAACCCAGATTCTCCAGTTCCAAATATTTGCAATGTTATCACTTTTGCAATTTCTATAGAATACAATAATCGATAATTTTGTTTCGATAGAACATGCTGTCTTTTTCTGATTTAAGTTCTATTTATGTCTTCTTCCATAAATTTTAGTTTTTCTCGGTTTTTATTTCCAATTTACGCATTTTAACAGTTATAGGGTTAATTCTTGCGAATATGTAGACAATATGTCGGCAACCTTATCTACATATCTGTGTGTGTGTGTGTATGTTTGAGTTTGTGTATGTGGCAGCTTGGTTTTCTTCTCCTTTTTTGAGCAGCAATCGGAGTCAAGTCGAAAGCAATGCCAAAGCTAAAGCTAAAGCTAAAGCCAAAGGATTTGAGAGCGGAGCAGAGTCTGGTTAGAAATGGTTTGGGTTGGCATGAAGCCAATCAAGGCATTCAAAGAGAGCATATTTAAATAGCTTTTAACATGCACGAGCTCTCAAGCAGTCGAGCAGTCGAGCTGTCGACCTGTCGACCTGTCGTGGCTGCTGTAGTTAAGTGAAGGCCAACCAAAGGCGACACAAAAATGCAACCAGAAACCGAGCACGAATCTCAGGTTCTAACAGTAAACATTTTTCAAAAGTGCTGCTCAAAGCAAAGCACTGAGGGGTGCTGGAGTATTGCAGTCATCTTAAAGTCGTTTAGTAATGCAGTCAACGTAATGCATCTTTGCCTTTGGTGTATTCCCTTTACGGAAGACGCATAACTGGTTGAAGCACAAGCACAAACTTCAATTTAATTTTAGAGTTGGTAATCAAAAACAAACACTTAAATACTGTTGTCTAAATGAGTTTTCATCGATCCTTAGTGCCATATCATGTTTTCTAGTTAACATACATTTTTTTATTCCGGCTGTTAATCCTTAACAGAGAATAATTACAAGCTGACAACATAATTACAAAGTTACAGACCTAAGACAGCGCCATCTATCGGATGATATGTTTACTCTTCTAATGATCCTTAAGGTCAAGCACGTAGCATCACTTGCAGTAGGCAATTAAGCTGGCGCCATCTACCGCAAGGAGCCTAATGTTGGTAGCACTAACTGTTTTTCTGAATCAAATTCAGATTTATCGGAACGCGTGAGCCAAGAAAATGTGTAATTAGATTACAGCCAGTCAGATTATAGTCAGTTACAGTTGTCTTGATTTTATTCAGCGACAAATATTTAAATTTAACTATAAATTTTTGAAATGGCATACCACACCTCCAATTCAAGCTAATTAAATACCTACAAGCTTAGTTTACGTTACAAGCCATCAAAGAAGCGGTCGAGCATTGTGTCATTGACCAGGCCAAAGTTCCAGCGCTGTCGCTCATTACCCTCTTGGCAAGCATTGGTGCACACTTTAGCCACATTGTTCTCCACGAAGGCCTCCATACATTGTTTGCCGCGCAGTCCATGAACAATCCAATTTTTCACGCGATCGTAATACCAGAACTGATTGCCACCCTGATTATGGCAGGTCCACATCCAGACGGTAGCATTCGGTTGAGAATCCTGGACGTCCAGACACTCATGGTCGATGCGTCGCAGCTCGCGATTTATGCTGAGAACCCAGTTCTGAGAGTCCTGGGGAGATTGTTTATCCTCAGCACAAGGGTACATGCCCACCGCACTATTCGAACCCAAGCCCATGCTGTCCAGGCAGTAGTTTGGATAGGCAACGCTCTGTATGGCACCCGATGCATAGGGGAGTGGTTCAACAGGCGGATACTTAACAAGGAAATCGGGCGCCACTTCCTTCATGTACCAGTCAAAGGACTTGCACTGCAAACGCTCTCGCACCGCACGCTGTAGAGTCAAATCGCCTGTATCAGTGTTGTCATAGGTTTTCCGATCCCGCCTATACACATGCTCCTTGTACTCATCCATCCAGACCTCGGCGACGCGTTTGTGATTCTATCAAATATTGGATTAAATTGATTAGAAAGGAAGTCTGAATACTCTGTCTGTTTGATTGCAAGCCAGTCTCTCAGTTTTGGAGGCAGGCGAGCACGATGCCGACAATTCTAACTAATTACCCTTGCCACAAAGTTGTAATTGAGCGGATTGGGGCGTGGGTCCATTTGGCCACGAAAGATGTGTGCGACACGGGAGCAGGGCACATCGAGCAGCATGCCACCGCACATCCAGATCTTGAAGCTCAGTTCGTACTGCTCGCCACCCCAAATTTGAAGACCATCATCATAGCCACCCAGATCCCAGAAGAATTTGCTGGCAATGGCAAATAGACCGCCCATCATCACTGGATTGCGATACGGCAGAGATTTGTCCACACTATCCTCGGGTAGCACTGGCAACTGTTTATAGAAGAAACGCCAATCGAAGCCCCCTCGACTGCCTTCTTGATAGCCGCCATTATACGCGAAGTTGTTGTGATCAATGATGTCCACAATGGGGCAAGTGGATATCTTATTATTGATGGCAATTGGCTCCAAGAGCGGCGGCAACTGTAAATGGATTAATGGTTGTTTATCTTGCTTATTGTTGTCTTATTCTGAATCGTTTTTTAGCCTGCTTGTACTCATAAAGCACTTTTCACTGAGCATAGATGGATTGGCTTACCCAATTGTAGTTGACCTCAATGTGGGAGTCGAAGAAGACCATGACTTCACCATTAGACGCCTTGGCACCAGCTATACGTGCACCAATCAGGCCACGTCGCTCGGGACTGTGGACCACGTCAACTAGATGGGGCCAGTGTTGGGCCACATAGTCGTCCAACTGTTGCTTTAGCGTTTCCCATTCGCTGCCATCGTCCACAAGCACAATCTGCTGGAGCAGCTCCGGCGGAGTGCGATTTATGATGCTGTGAACGGTGCGCAGAAGCGTCTGAAAGTGTTCGTTGAAGAAGATGATGACGACGCTCACTCTGGGCAGCTTGGCCAGGTATTTGCGCGTCTTGCATCTGCCCCGGCGAAAGTGGCGAGATTTGTACAATTATTTGAAAATATATCAGCAAGAAATCGTACTTACTCCTCGCGTCGCACATCCGGTAAGGAGCGATTCACTGAGATTCTGTCGGAGATGTACCCATTAAAGCCATTCCTTCGGTACTCCTTCTCCTCGAGCTCTTTCTCAGCGGCATCCTCAATCTGGACGGGCAGTCCGTGCTCCCCAAAGCCGACACGCAACTTGTCCGCTTCCATTGCCTTGTAGTCGTGCCAATCTCTGCGCTCGCCTTGTGGCGTTGGCAGCGTAAACATTTTGACTATCTCAGTCCTCTCTAGTTTCTTTTCTTGAAATTCACCCGGCACGGGATCACGAACCGAATTCCGATCCTGAAAGGGCGGTCGCGCATTTCGACGTAGCGGCGGCACATTTTCCGCACGGAACGGTGGCGTTATGGGATCGCCGTTTACATCCAAATTGCTCTCGTCCGGCTCATTCGTTGAATTCATACGCTTCTCTACGATCAATGTGGTTACTATCGATATGAAGGCTATGAATAAGATCAGAAATATGAACTTGCGCAAGAGGCGCTTCACTTGACGTTTTTTTATGGCCATGGCCAGAACGACATGTGGCTGAGAGTCTTGTCTTGGGAATGTTTCATGCATCCTACACGTTCAACTGGTGTCGGCTGCAATGCGTGGCATGATGAATGGCCATTAATTTAATTGCCATTTGAGTTGTGTGATAAGCATGATAAGGTGGCGGGCAAGTTAATTTCGCTTATTTAGTACATCATTCTGCAATATCAATCAGAGCTATCAGTTTTCGTGCCTTGGCCCAACTACTCAGCTAACAAACTCTTTCTAACTTCGACTAACCCATTCAAGTTCAGCGTGAGTGCTCTCTCTGATCGTTTCTCTTCGTGCTGATAATGGTTTCGTTCCACATTTTCTAGCAACATAAGCAATACTATTAATAAGCCAGAACTGTTATCTTGAGCACGTCGAAGACTACATACCCTTTGTAATGATAAACGTATTGCCACTTTTCTGTAGAGTTTTCCCTAGAATGTAATATATATTTTTTTTATGACCACCTACACTGGATCATCGCGGAGGTCGGGACCCTTTGATACCCCAGCTCTGTTTGGAGAATTGGGTGGGGTTGCCGTTTCCGATGGCTCTATTACATAATGTTAATAATCTTCAATTAATTAGGAAGTACCAAACTTCGAATGGCACAAACGAAGGATAAACAATAGGAGTTATTATTATTACAGGGGAAGTTTGGTGATAGATCTTTGATGTCTATACCCACCCAACCATGAATCTCTGAATCATTTCGAGAGGCCCCAGATATACGACAATTATTCCATCATTTTTGTTAAACGTTATAAATTCTTAGTTCTTTTATTTCTGATCATGCATATTGGTTTCATTTGATAAAGTTTATATACTTATGATATAATATAAATTACAGCTTAAAATATAAATTTCAAAAGGGGTATATATTTAAAAAAAAAAAATTAATATTAATACTTTTAAATATTTTAATTGATTTAATTACTTATTGTTTTTTTTGTTGTAAGTCTTTAATTAAATGCTTAATTATTTGTAGTGCAGGGTTTTATTTTGGCAAAAATTACGCTCGCTGAAGACGCAGCCTACGTCAGGGAGAAATTGTGGGTCACTCGTAAGTGAATCTACTCGTGAAGCTTTGCCATAAAAAAGGCACCATGAGTCCAGGAAATATGGCCCGGATGTCGTATGTCGTTTGGAACTGACACCCCAGTCGAACCACTTTGTTTCGCAAGCCATTTTGTTAAGTTAGATGTTAAAATGTTCAGTTCTAAAGGGTTAGTTAATTGTTTCTTAATTTTATTCAGCGACTTTAATTAGTTTAATAAAAATAGTAATTTGTTAAATTACATTAGAAATGCCATACAATACCTCCAATTCAAGCTAATTAAATACCTACAAGCTTAGTTTACGTTACAAGCCCTCAAAGAAGCGATCGAGCATTGTGTCATTGACCAGGGCAAAGTTCCAGCGCTGTCGCTCATTACCCTCTTGGCAAGCATTGGTGCACACTTTAGCCACATTGTTCTCTACAAAGGCTTCCATACATTGTTTGCCGCGCAGTCCATGAACAATCCAATTTTTCACGCGATCGTAATACCAGAACTGATTGCCACCCTGATTATGGCAGGTCCACATCCAGACGGTAGCATTCGGTTGAAAATCCTGGACGTCCAGACACTCACGGTCGATGCGTCGCAGGTCGCGATGTTTGCTGAGAACCCATTTCTGAGAATCCTGTGGAGATTGTTTATTCTCAGCACACGGGTACATGCCCACCGCACTCTTCGAACCCAAGCCCATGCTGTCCAGGCAATAGTTTGGATAGGCAACGCTCTGTATGGGACCCGATGCATAGGGTATTGGTTCAATAGGCGGAAACAGAACAAGGAAATCGGGCGCCACCTCCTTCATGTACCAGTCAAAGGACTTGCACTGCAAACGCTCTCGCACCGCACGCTGTAGAGTCAAATCGCCTGCATCAGTGTTGTCATAGGTCTTCCGATCCCGCCTATACACATGCTCCTTGTACTCATCCATCCAGACCTCGGCAACGCGTTTGTGATTCTATCAAATATTGGAATAAATTGATTAGAAAGGAAGTCTGAGTTTCGGAGGCAGGTGAGCAAGATGCCGACAATTCTAACTAATTACCCTTGCCACAAAGTTGTAATTGAGCGGATTGGGGCGTGGGTCCATTTTGCCTCGAAAGATGTGTGCGACACGGGAGCAGGGCACATCGAGAAGCATGCCACCGCACATCCAGATCTTGAAGCTCAGTTCGTACTGCTCGCCACCCCAAATTTTAAGACCATCATCATAGCCACCCAGATCCCAGAAGAATTTGCTGGCAATGGCAAATAGACCGCCCATCATCACTGGATTGCGATACGGAAGAGATTTGTCCACACTATCCTCGGGTAGCACTGGCACCTGTTTATAGTAGAAACGCCAATCGAAGCCACCTCGACTGCCTTCCTGATAGCCGCCATTATACGCGAAGTTGTTGTGATCAATGACGTCCACAATGGGGCAAGTGGATACCTTATTGTTGATGGCAATGGGCTCCAAGAGCGGCGGCAACTGTAAATGGATTAATGGTTGTTTATCTTGCTTATTGTTGCCTTATTCTGAATCGTTTTTTAGCCTGCTTGTACTCATAAAGCACTTTTCACTGAGCATAGATGGATTGGCTTACCCAATTGTAGTTGACCTCAATGTGGGAGTCGAAGAAGACCATGACTTCACCATTAGACGCCTTGGCACCAGCTATACGTGCACCAATCAGGCCACGTCGCTCGGGACTGTGGACCACGTCAACTAGATGGGGCCAGTGTTGGGCCACATAGTCGTCCAACTGTTGCTTTAGCGTTTCCCATTCGCTGCCATCGTCCACGAGCACAATCTGCTGGAGCAGCTCCGGCGGAGTGCGATTTATGATGCTGTGAACGGTGCGCAGAAGCGTCTGAAAGTGTTCGTTGAAGAAGATGATGACGACGCTCACTCTGGGCAGCTTGGCCAGGTATTTGCGCGTCTTGCATCTGCCCCGGCGAAAGTGGCGAGATTTGTACAATTATTTGAAAATATATCAGCAAGAAATCGTACTTACTCCTCGCGTCGCACATCCGGCAAGGAGCGATTCACTGAGATTCTGTCGGAGATGTACCCATTGAAGCCATTCCTTCGGTACTCCTTCTCCTCGAGCTCTTTCTCAGCGGCATCCTCAATCTGGACGGGCAGTCCGTGCTCCCCAAAGCCGACTCGCAACTTGTCCGCTTCCATTGCCTTGTAGTCGTTCCAATCTCTGCGCTCGCCTTGTGGCGTTGGCAGCGTAAACATTTTGACTATCTCAGTCTTCTCTAGTTTCTCTTCTTGAAATTCACCCAGCACGGGATCACGAACAGAATTCCGATTCTGAAAGGGCGGTCGCGCTTTTCGACGTGTCGGCGGCACGTTTGCCGCACGGAAGGCCGGCGTTATGGGATTGCCATTTCCATCCAAATTGCTCTCGTCCGGCTCATTCGTTGAATTCATACGCTTCTCTACGATCGATTTGGTTACCAGCGAGATGAAGGCTATGAATAAGATCAGAAATATGAACTTGCGCAAAAGGCGCTTCACTTGCCGCTTCATCGGGGCCATGGCCATTGTCCCTTGGATTGAAAGATGTTGAATTTGCAACGGCTGCAATAATAATAATATAAAGGTGTGAGGCAACTTCATTCCGGTTATTATGTTATCAGTCAGAGCTAGTTCTCGTGCCCAACTACTCTACTAATAAACTCTCAGCTTTTTCAAAGCCCCACTCACCCGCTTCAAGTTCATTGTGCGTGCTTTTCGGTGTCTCAATTTGGGGTCTAAACGGTTTTCGTCGAGATGATTATATTTTTGTTCCAACTTTCCTGGCATCACAAATTATACTGAAGTAAAATTTATAATTTGTGAAAAAACGTATATATTCCTTATACTATATGTATTATTTTACAATTGAGGTTAATTCTTGCCATCTTAAGTAAATAGATGAAAGCATTTATTTGCGCAGTCGCTAGACATATGATCTACGTTTGTACTTCACAGCACACAGTTTAGACTCTTGGCTTGGCAGCTGTGTCCATATTGCTGTACGAGCAATTCTATTTGCTTAGAACACATACCACAAACAATTGTTTGGCAATTGATCGCAAATTTATTATACAGCGCTGCATATTCGCTATTGACACCAAATTTCCACGCATTATGGCAACAGCTACCAATGTTGGTGCTTGACTTCAGTTTTGATTGTTTCAACTGCCAAAATGTTGACGCGGCTAGAAGTGCAGCCAGCTATAAAAGATAAAAATAAAATAACAAATATTGCGAATAGTGCATATAAATAGCTACATATTATTGCAAAAATATTTATTTCTCAGAGATATTTGTATTTGAATGCAAATAAATGTTCATAAATGCCGTATTAGCTTTTTCGTTTTATTTAAAACATGCCCTTATTTATTAAATTCAATTTCAATAACTATATATTTTACTGTATTAAATATTTGTGGTAGTTTCAGTCATATATCATGGTAATGAGCATTCTTAATCTTCAATAATAATTATTTACAAATAGGTTGCTCTAAAAAAAGATAGTGAGCCCTTACAAGTTTGGTAACTTTCTTCCTTAATCTGGGCTCTTTAAAATTGTGAGAGATATATGGTTTTATCGATTTACACCATCAGGTATATCGGTTTTCAAAGATATGCATTGGAGATATGCGGTTTAATCGACTTAAATCGATTATTGGCGACTTACCTTCGGTGTCAGAGTATAAAATGTACGCTTTAATATTAAAATAATACCCTGTGAACAGACTATCTTAATTTATAGATGTGACTCTATCTTCACTTAAGCCACTTATAAAATTTAAATGAATATAGAAAAAAAGACAACGAAGCTTTGCGTATAAGCTATAGACACAAATAATATTTTACAACTTGTGTGTAACATTTACATATTTATAAATTCAAAAAGTTTTTTATTTGCCCCAAAAATGTAACAAGCTGAAGCTTAGTAAATTGTTTGGAATAACGCACATTTTGATTATGCTTGGCTTTCGGGCTTGTTTTCAAACAGATTTTGTGCAAAAAGGGCTTAAATGCGTTGTGTACGCTCAAGCTGCTCGTTGTCCCAGTCTGAACTGATGGGCGTGTGTTGGCTGAAATAATGGGCGTGGCTTAAAAGTATTTCGCAGGCATTTGCACATGCATAATAAATAAATAAAGCGTGCTCTAAGCAGCGCGTTTGTAATTACGTTAAAATTAAGCCGGCATCAACATTTAATTGCGAAAAGCCCCAGACTGCAGATGCAGAAGGCTTTATATACGCAAATACATATACACATATATATATATATATATATTTATATGGGTATGTGAGAACGCGGGCACGCATGCCAAAAAGGAACCAGCATTTAATTAACAAATTTTACGCATTTATTTTCTATTTTCATATGAACACCCGAACCGGCCAACGATGCTGACCACCAACCAACATAAACCGTGACAACATAATTTGCCTGGCCCCCAAAATGAAATGGCGGCGACTTTGTGCCACCACAACAACACAAACAACACAAACAACAACAACGGCTACAACAACAACTAATGGCAAACACATCCACAAACCACAATCGGTACAGTGAAAACGAAGGACATTGATGCCGTCGAGGGTAAATCAGTGTCGCTACCCTGCCCCATTGCCGAGCCCCTGCATGATGTTTATATGGTCTTATGGTTTCGTGATAATGCGGGAATACCTTTATATAGGTGAGTACTGTCTCTACCTTGCTCTCTCTTCTTATTGTTCGTGTGTATTGGTGCGTGGGGACTGCCTCATTTGGCTTATTGTCTTCCTCTCTCTCTCTCTAAGTGTGTGTGTCTCTCTTTTTATACGCATTTAATTAAATGCAAACGAGCCTTGAGAGCAGCTGCCCTTTAAATTGTGTGGACCAACGTCGCACATAAGTATGCTACAATATTTTTGTGATATACCCCATAAAATGTGTAAGCAAAGCGGCATGTAATGATTTTACTTATATTTGAGAAAAGAAAAACACATTTTGATCTAGCTTAACATAATTATTTATTTATAAAATAGAAGCTGACAGACTCATGCAAATTTCTGAAGTAAAGTAAATGAAAATATTAAATAATATAAATAAATGATTGCTTATCTCTTGGTGACCTCTGCAGCCAGCCAAAAAAATATATATCTAAAATTTAAATATAGAACGAAAAGCAACTAGAAAGAAATAATACCAATAGTATCAGTATCAGTAATAAAATATTTCCTAGGCTATTAAAAATGTGAATAAATTTCATCACAGGGTATTTTCAGGCCATCTACATGAATGTGTTGTAATTAAAGTTGTGCTGTGTGAAAGTGTGTGTGTGTTTATATTTTTTTTCTCTTTTTTTTGCACCTGACTTCCTACTGATAAGTGTGCCTTTTGTTTGCATGTGCTCTTTAACTTTGGTGTGTGTTTTTGTTGTCACAGGCGTACAGTAAATTAACTTAATTATGTTTACCTAATTTACTAATTAACCTCAGACGAAAAGCCGCAAGAATTATGTGGATAAATGACATTGAATGTCTTTCACATATACGGATTTGGGCATTAAGCTGCTGCTAAGCTTGCGGCTACGCTGTTGTGGTTGTTGTTGCTTGCCCAACAGCATTCATTCAGGCAGGTCATAAGCAACTCCATGAAATATAACTGCAAAGTGCATGAGGCAAGACTAGAGGACCCTATCTGTAGGATGCGAGTAGTCTCGGGGGTGTGAGCCAGCAGAATCAACTCCTAATCACGCATTTCAACTGTGTTTTCATTTCAAATGTGTATAGATAAAATGGTAGTTAACACTGAAAAACGAAAATACTTAGTTTTAATTTATTCAAATTTGATTAACTTTATATATTTTTAAATAAATAATATGTGTATGAAGATTTTGTAACTCGTTATGAGAAGTGTCTTTCCCCGTTTTCAACAATGAATAGCCTAGAACATTACGCCATGTTTGCCTGGCTGTTTCGTTGCAAGCTCATTTCTTAGTACGAAAGCCTGGCTGTTCTATAAAGATAAGAAAAGAAGGTTTAATCGAACGATGAAGATATAATTACTCAGATTACAACTTCCTTGCCTTACTTATTGGTATTACATTCTGAATCGTTTTTAAGCCTGCTTGTGTCTTTAAAGATCTTCTCATTGATCAGTGATCACATCTGAAACGCAAAAGTAATTATTGATATCATTGCCTTGGCTTACCCAATGCAGCTCGAGCTCTTTCTCTGCAGCATCTTCAATGTAGACGGTCAGTCCCTGCTCCATTTCAATTTCCACTGTCCTAGTCGATGGCTTCTCAATTGCGGCGTTTTGGAATCCCCATTTATACCCAAATTACTCTAGTACGGACAACCAGGACGAGAGCAATTTGGATGTTAATGACGATCCCGAAAGCAATGATTAAGATCAATAAGATGAACTGAGCAACAGGCGCTTTACTCATGTCAGTACTCGTGCACACTCTTAGTTTTTTCTAACTACGTAGCTCTAATCATATTTGTTTGTGCTGATTATGTTTTTGTTCCAACTTTTCTAGCAACACAAATTATACTGAAGCACAATTTTTAATTTTAAATAAAAAGTATAAGTTCCACATATTATATTTAATAGTACAGCTGGAGTAAATTCTTGCCACATATCTCCCACCAAGTTAACTAGACTACGTTCATACTTCACAAGCCAGATGTTGCACAGTTTACACTCTGCCCGCTGCCAGCTGTGTCCCATAAAGCTAAGCAAATACACATCCCACAGACAATTGTTTGGCAAAGCAAATAGTATATTTTTATTATACGCATAAAAAATGTACACAACATTTGAACACATTGTGCCAATAAAATGGCATTTTGTATATTTCATTCTTTGTCTTCACTAGCTTGGGGCTAAATTAAGAATCGAGGCATTTATAATAATATTTGTTTCCACTTTTGATTGCTAACACGCATAAGTGGTATGTGAGACATAAAGTGACGATAAATATAAGTTGAGAGAACTGCAAATGCTGTATTGGATCTTTTAATGCCATACAAGATAACTACAATTCCCGGTTTACCGATAACCATAATGAAGAAAAGCATGCAAACTGAAATGTGGCAACCACATTGACAGAATAATTTTCTTTCTACTTTTGGCCATTTCATTACACTCAGTTTGCTTGGGTTCACATAGCATATTATTTGGCCATAAACATTTGTTGCATAGGCCCCAAAGAACAGTTATTAAGCTTAGTCAACCCTCACTCGCCTCTCAAGAGCATTTCACTTTCTCTAGCCGCAGGCTCTGCAGCCAAGTGCTTCACTTTTTTTTTTTTTATTATTTCATTCATTTTTTTAGTTTTTAATTAAAATGGCAGCGGAGTGGGCTACACAAAATTGGGTTAACGTTGCCCCCGTTCTCACTCTCTCTGTCTCTCTCTCTCCCTCACACACACACAAGCATTCTCTGTCTCTATCGTTCTGTAGCTGGCTTGCTTTGCACTTGAGTTGGCGCCCGCTTGGCACGCAGCAATTAAGTTGTTGCATTTTGCGACGCCGGCGTCGACGTTGAGGCAGAAGCTGGCAGCATTTGCCGTTGGTTGCCCGCATAAATTATTGCGTGTTGCATACAAAAGGGCGCTTAACGCGCCACTTGCCGCAACGGCTCACGAAAAGTGGCTGCCACAATAACAACAACAAACACAATGGGCCCCGGACCCTTGACTTCTCTTTCGCAACTCAACGCCGATGCGAACTTTGCGCCACAAGTCTTTAAGCAACTGCTGTCAGAAATTGAGAAACAATCAAAGTGCTCTTATAGGATTTCAGTGCAGTACTTTTACTATATAGTAACTAGTCTAAGTATCATTTAGAAACTGTTTATTTATGAAATTTTAATTTATTAACAGCATTTTTCAACAATATTCTACATTTTTCAGAACTAAATAATTGAAAAGAACACTTGATATGAAAAAATTGAAACGAATTTTATTTAAAATAGTTATAAAGCAGATATATAGACAGGCTGTTGGGGCAGTAACTTGGTGACTTATGGAATGTAAACACTTGATTTGAGAAAGCAAAAGAACGGACAAATTGCTGCAGCCCTTATTTTTTAGTCCTTTTGCTCAATATAAATAAATATATCAGAAATTATATATTAATGTTATGTATGGTCCAATTTTACAGTACAACTTTATTTCTAAGCTAGTTTAGTTTTAAAGCTATTCAGATTCTAATGTTGCTCTAAAATTAAGCATAACTAAGAAGTAGAATTCTCTAAATAAGATTATTATTATCATATAATAAATCAAATAATTATTATTATATCTTGGGTGCTTCATGCACTGCAAATTAGTTTAATCCATTGTGCTTCTTTCTGAGAATATATATTAATCTTTGGCAAGTTACAGTTCCAAGCGAGACATTGGCAGTCATTTTTATACCCATCTTAATGTCCCACTACGAAGCCAACTGCAGCACTCAGCACTTAGCCAGGTCCGAAGTGTTATGGTTATGGCTTGTTGTGTATTTGCGTTAGTATTGCTGCTGTTAGGTAAAACCTGGCGCATTAAATGCACTCCAGCATAAAAGAAAAGGGGAATTTCAAAAAATGTTTATCTGGTAGCCCATAAATTTAATTTTGGCAGCCAGTCCGGGGTAGGGGTTTTTCTGGCCTGGGTCAATTCTCGTCTAATGAGCGGGCTAAAATGCATGAGGTTAATTTTCGAGCGCAATTTTCAAATGGAAAGAAAACACGAGCAGTGAATTATGTTGCCTATGGATTTCATTAGTTTTTGCTGTGAGCTTAAGAATTTATCTCAACTGGATTCCATTTAGCCTTGCTGAAATATTTATGAGACGGCATAATAATAATAATTCTTAGCAGAAATTTAGTTAAGCTCTCTTTCCCTCTCTCACTCTCTCACTCTCTCTCTTTCTCTTTTTGTTTGCTTTGCAGCTTTGATGTGCGCGATAATATGGCCATTGAGCAGCCCCGACATTGGTCAGCTCCGGAGGTTTTTGGCTCACGTGCCAAATTCCATTTTGACTCCCAGCCAGCAACCTTGGAAATTAAGGTAAGATCTCAAATGGTTGCCCAAGACAAACACACACACACAGTCGGAGCCCATTTATTATGTACGCGTGTGTGTGTAAGCACTTCACGGCCTCAACTTTAATCAAATCCTTAAATCCTTAAACCATTAAATTTGAGCGAACTTGAAGAAAGTGCAGAAAACGCAGTGAATGAAAAAAATAAAAGCGCGCATTTTAAATAAATAAATAAATGCGAAATGCAAACAAATGTGCTGAAATGTTAAACAATTCAATGGAATATGGAATAATGGAATAAATTGCGAAATATAAAGCTGAACAAAATAACGAAAAATGCCAGAGCGGAATATGCTCCAAACCAACATAATATTATTGTGTATACCCTGTTCTTTTTTTGGTTTGTTACATTTTTGCCAAAGTTCTCGAATGCATTGCAAGTGCTTTCAATTTGCTGAAAATGGCAACTGGAATTGCGAATGCGTGTCAGAAAAATTAAGTCAGCGGCAATAGCAGTAAACGGATGTGGCCAACATATTGCAAAAAAGGCGAAAAAGAAGTAGAGGCCAATGCATATTGGTAGCAAAAGGAATGCTAAATAACTGTAGAAAGCTACGATTGCCACAACTGCGACTGAGACGGTGACGGCGACGGCGACTGCGGCTGAGGCATTGCGAAAACAAATTTAGATATCAAAAGTTGTTAAATTGCCTCGCGCACGCGAAATGTTTATTAATGTCTTGCATGTTTACAGATAACTTGATTTACCGTTATTGTCATGCAATGCACACACACATATACACACACACATATCCACACGCAGAGACACTTACACACACCCACATGTGTACACACAGTGTGGCAGATACTTGAACTAACGCCTCTTCGCGCAGACAGACTTGACTTTTAAATGGCAAGTTGGCTTGGCTCCGCGTTCAAGTTACATCGCCTGCTGTGGGAATCCTTGGACAATTTCCAGTTTGTGGCAGGCTGTGGGGGTTCTTCTGTCTGCACGTTAACGAGGTGCATGTATAAACACACAGACACACACCGGTATCTGAAAATGGATGTGAAGTTCACACGCAGAGGCAGGCCAAACAACATTCACATGCATTTGCCACTCGCGGTTGCATTAACTTCATAATGCCAGCCAGGCACACATATAAATGCCACATATATGTGTATATATATATGTATATGTAACTCGCTTGAATTATGAGCGACCAATTAAGATGACCTTATAAATTAATTTTAAATGCCTTTCAACTGTCTGACAATTTACATACATCGGCGATTATATAATATGCGTTTGGTTTAAACGCCATTCGATTTATCGCTTGCTTATTACAGCCAAACAGTTCAATGGACAGCTTAGAAGGATTCAAGTTTACTATTATTATTTTGAACATAAGACTAAGCAAATTACAATTTCTGTTAACTACTGGGCACATTACAAGTTGTTCATTACAGTAAATATATATATAAATGTATAATTTATGTATACTCAAAATAGTTGTTTATATTTTCTACATATTTGTGTGTAAAGACTTAAATAAAGTTGGTTGAATAGGAACTCCTCAACAATTAACAAAAGTTCAAACGTATCTTTCATTAATAATAATAATAATCTTTCGTTGAGTAAAATGATTAAACAATAAACCCAAATTAGTTGGCTGCTAAGCTGTGTGAAACTGGTTTGGGATCGTAAGGAAGTTGTCATCTGGCAAACGACACGTTGAAATCTTCATAAAAGAACCAAATTGCCAGATTGGCAACTGCTTAGCCACAATGAACTGAGCCGAGAGTGAACTGGTCTACAACAGCTTGGTCGCATAATTGCCTGACTAACGATTCGATACATCTACGTACAAGTTGGCCACACAGTTGTAGGACTTGGGTGACATGCAAAATTGAATGTTACATGGCCAGAACGAGACACGAATGTTTTGTGGGTGTGGTGTGTATGTTTGTGTGAGTGTAAGAGTGTGTGTTTGTGAGTGTGTATGGGCTTGTGCGTGCGTGTAGGTATGCTAATCATCTGTTTCCTTACACAATCAAATAATATACAATGTCCATGATATTTTGCAGGATATCAAACGTCATGATCAAGGCATTTACCGTTGTCGTGTGGATTTTCGCACAGCTCAAACGCAAAGCTTCCGCTTCAATTTGTCGGTAATAAGTGAGTATCGAATATGCTGAAGAGTAGTAAGTCTCTGACTGCTAAATCTACACATATACACCTATACTGATACCTATACCTATCAATCTGTCTTTGTATTGCTGTCGTTTGTAGTACTTCCGGAGCAGCCCCTCATACTGGATCGTTGGGGTCGTCAACTAAATGGCACACAATTGGGTCCCAAGCAGGAGGGCGACGATATTGTTATCACTTGTCGTGTGGTGGGCGGTAAGTAAACCCCCAACTAGCTAGCTTAACCCCATTGTAACCTTCCCCAATCCCCCCAAACACTCCGTATCACCCAAACTTTTTTGCTATTGCCCACACACATAGCTATATCCGTTCGACCGGCTAGACAATTTCCTGTTAATTTCCTTAAAAGCTTTGGCCAAAAACACAACAGAGAGCAAGAGAAGCAAGAGAGAAAAATGCTCAATCGCAATAAAAAAAAAACTAAAAATAAAGAGGAAAATAAAGGAAAAACCTCAAGCCGCACTTTGACCGAAAATGAAAATATCACAAAGTTTGCTTATGCTATGCTTTGGTTTTCTTTTGCGCCAGCTTGACTTTTTAATTTGCACTCCCTGTACACACACGCACGCACACACACCCATACACCGATACGCCCATGCATATGTGTATAACTATGGTTTTTCTTTTATCGTACTGCATTTCATAGGTCGACCACAACCACAGGTCCGCTGGCTCGTAAATGGACTACTTGTCGACAATCAAAACGAGCACAATTCCGGCGATGTTATCGAGAATCGACTGTTGTGGCCATCGGTGCAGCGGAACGATTTGAATTCCGTATTCACATGTCAGGCATTGAATACGCAATTAGATAAGCCCAAGGAGAAGAGCTTCATACTCGATATGCACCGTAAGTCCCCAATCGACCCAATCCCCAAACCAATTTACTACTTACCCGCATGACCTGAAAAAACAAACAGGCCCAAGTCGATTTGGGTTCATTCCGTCGCCAAACTTAAGTTATCTGTTGTGGAAATCATCGTTAATTACATTTATATAGACAAGCATTGGATAAACAACTAGCATGTTCCATTAACATAAACATTTCGCATTGAATATTTCCTATGATAAAGAACATCCGATACTGTTGGCCTTAAGCACCACTCATAGCTCACAGCATAACCCGCTGAATAATAATATGTTTACAAAAATGAGTGAATTGCGGGGCGTTACTTCCAGCGATAACCTCGCTCCATTTCAATTGCACTCGTGGGGAGTTGACTCGGCAAAAACAGCAGCTACAATGTTGGCACGTTCATTAAACGTCATTATTTAAGTCATATATGTTTTAAGTGCCTGAGTGCTGTTGAAACGTCCGTTAGCCCCTCGTAATATGTATATAGACAAAAAGAGTGCAAGGAATGAGGTATTTAAAAAGTTGAGTTATTTCATGTCCAAGTTTTTTGAGACGTTCTTTCTTTTACATAGTTAACTTGTTCAGTCAAAAAACGAAACCAAATTGCAATCTCTAAAAATTATATTAGGTTTTTCTCTTTAAACTTAAAGTACTTTTTAATATATTATGCTTTCTTAATAATTGAGTTTGTAACCAGGATTTGTGTTAGTTTAGTTTATGAAACAAGTTAAGTTAGGTTAGTTAAACAAGCAACTTAAAAAGGTTTTATTTTTTTTTAAAAGTCATTGAAGTATTTTGAGATCAAAAAAATGTATAGCAAATCGTGTGTTAAGAATTTTAAAATTTCATTTTCTACAAAATTTGTAGAAAAACAACTTAATATGAAAATGTTTCTTAAAAATGGCTAATTGCTCTTTGTTCTTTTCACAGTGAAACCATTAACCGTAAAAATTCTGGAGCCACCCAGTTCAATGATTGCCGATCGACGCTATGAAGTCACGTGCGAATCGTCGGGCTCCCGTCCCAATGCCATCATCACGTGGTATAAGGGAAAACGTCAATTGCGACGCACAAAAGTGAGTAGCGCAGAGAGGCGGGAGAGAGGAAAGAGGCGAAAGAGGAGAAATGGGGGCTGGGACACAGACCTGCAGACAGTCGGAGGTGGCATCCACTGCAATGGACTCGCACATGACCGCAATTGACGTAACTTGCCCAACACTTTTCTTTTGGCGAGGGGAGCAGGACCTTTGACTACCACACACACACACACGCACACACACACGCACACACACACAAACCAGCTCTATAAGTTATTGTGTTTGCACAGTCATGCCATACACACACACACACAGCAAACCGTTGCTCGTAGGTCTGTAGCAGGGCGTGCTGGGGAGTGGAGAAAGAGAGTTGGCAACACCCACTTGTTGTCCCTGGGTGTGGCTAACACTCGCCACTCGCCGCTTGTCGCTCTGCACTCCACATTCACCGTTAGAATAAACACAGATAATGTGATATAAACTCCGCAATACACACTCCACCCACCGCCCACTAACATATTCAGACGTCCCTCTTGGTTTTTATATTCCATTTGCCACGCTTTTCCTTGGCTGCTTTAGTTTCTTGTTTTGCTTTTGTTTTTTATGTTTTTGTATTTTTGTTTTTTGTTTCAACTTTATACAAATTTATGGGAGTTTTAGCGCAATTTTGTTGCAATTCATTTTTGCGCCGATTCGTTGTCGTCGCCCCTCCCCTTCCCAACACCAAGCTAGTTCCCGCTCCGGAACCGAAAACTGTTGTTGTTTATGTCCATGTCTGTCCGCCTTCCACACACATGCATAGATACATAGATACATTTACTTGCTTATGCATTCCATCGCTGATTGCTTTGCCGTTTGTAGCTACACTCCTTTAAAGACCGGAAATGTTTTTCAGTAGTTTTTCACGTTGCATAAAGTTACCGTAATGCGGCAAAATGTCTGCCCAGTTCACAGTTCACAGTCCACAACAGCCCACACACTCCCACCAGACAGCCAGACAGTGAGAGAGTCAGGCAGTCAGGCAGCCAGACAGCCAGACAGACGGGCCCTTAGATATGTTGAACATGCCTTTTGGTGCCTTAGTATCCCCCTAATGTGTGGGTGTTGTGGGTGCTCTGTGTTTGTGTGGCCGTATTGCCAGACATGTGGATATTTGGAGTATAAGCTAAAGCCTGGAACAGTCCAAATGGGGCACAACATTAATTAACGCTTGGGGCCAACGACACACCAAACTGAACCTAGTTTTTCGTTACGAATTGCAGCTAATGAGTGTCGCCTGGATGAGAGCAAGTGCCTCAACATGTTATTCCCAAAACTATGCTAAGCAAATTTTAAGCAAGTCACAACTTGATGACATGTAAAGTATTTTTGTGTTTTGTCTATTTCTATTATAAGAATATACGCTTCTATTAAAGCCCAGTTCCTAGCTTTATAAGGCTTTCCAGCTATGCAATTTTTCTATCATACAATCATATTTTTTAGTTCTGTTCAATTCAATTATATTTGGTAATTATTTTCACAGAAAGTCTATTTAACTTGAACTCTAGGGATTTGTCAGACTTACTTAATTTATCGTGATCTATCCTTAATATAATTTGCATATAGCCTTTCAGGCAGTCAAATATATACTATTTGAATACCATTGCTTAGAGTTTTACCATACTGTTTGTAATCCCCAGTGAAATTAGTGTTTGTTTTGCTTGTTTCTTTTTAGTTACAATTTCATTTCGACTTTCTGACTTGTCGGCTGTCTGAATATTTACTTATTGCTGCTTGTAGCATATATTTCTTGTTCGAAAAATTAGGTTGCTACGATAGCAGAGCAAGCGGCCAACTGTACGTCCTTCAACACCTTCGAACGATACCACTTAAAATCGAAACACCAACACAGCCACTAACACGTGTTGTCCGTTCCCAGGGAATGTATTTGTGTGTGCATATTTCACGCCTTTACATTCGCTTAGCAAGTTTGGCGCCTCTTCGCCAGGGTGGGGAGACAAACAAACACACTGTTAAAAATGAACAATTTTATGACCCGTTCAACTAACAGCAAGAATTACGACTACAAAGCACAACTAATTATGTGCTGTTGTTGTAGTTGTTGTAGTTGTTGCTGCTGCTGCTGCTGCTGCTGATGCTTGTCGCTATAAAATTTATAATACCCACACAAGTCACATAAAACCCAAAGTATGCAGCAATAAATTTTAAATTGCAAACATAAAATATTTCGACAAATTTGCAAAAAAAGAAGCACACACTCACACTTTCACACACACACACACACTCGTATAAACAAAGGGAACAAAAAACGATACGAAGAACTGCGCCTAAGGACATTTTCGAGGGGGGAAGATTGTGGAATGTGGGGATGGGAGGTTCTCACTCGTCTGGGGCCGAAACTTAATTAATGCAGAAACACATTTTCCAGGACGACATATCAAAGAACTCGACACGCTCAGAGCTGAGCTTTGTGCCCACCACAGACGACGATGGCAAATCGATAACATGCCGTGCGGAAAATCCAAATGTGAACGGCCTCTATTTGGAGACCATGTGGAAATTGAATGTCGTTTGTAAGTATTACAAATTGTGTTTAAGTCTAAAATATATACACACAAGCACACACATATGTATGTATGTATATCTGCCATACACTTAGCTAAAAATAAAAAAATGAATAAAATAAAATAAAAGTAAGAAAACGCAACAGCAAAAATAAGCATTTGCCGACAGCTAGCAAAAGGTAGACAGCCAGCTAAATTTATTACGTCGGCGTTGTCGACGTCGCCGTTGAAAGCCTTTAAAATGCAAATAAATCAAAGACAAATGACAAATTGTGAATAATTTGCCATGGGCCAGAAGGCAGCTGCCGTCCTCCCCGCTGCCCCTCTGCCACTGCCTCTTCCACATACCCCTCCCTGCCATTATCATTGCTCCCCGTCGCGGGCAACGCTGCAGCGCCCTAGTGAAATATGTGGGCTAACAAAATGTATGGCTGGCGCTTAAATTAAATGAAGCACTTTTTGTGTACGTAGCCATCAAACCTCACTCCATTCTTCAAAAAAGAAAAAAAAAAACCAAAAATAAAAATAGCCAAACAAAGGTATCAAAGTAGGTAGAACTGTGACTCTATAAATGGCTCAGTTTTGAGAACCTTTTTCACAATTTCCTTAAAAATTAAAGTTTTTATTCGTAATGTTTAGGCACTCTATCTACCGATCTACTCTTAAGATCGTAGCTTGAGGGTTCAATGTATTTTTAAAACTTCAGAGCATTTTTAATTTCCTAAATCAA
The DNA here is from genome assembly GCA_035044025.1 of Drosophila paracracens. Lineage (NCBI taxonomy): Eukaryota > Metazoa > Arthropoda > Insecta > Diptera > Drosophilidae > Drosophila > Drosophila paracracens. The sequence goes on from JAWNMN010000398.1 coordinate 3,070,766, forward strand.
TGCCAGAAATCCTTCCGAACTTAGTTCTGGCTGACCTCTTAGAAAATTATGTTATTCTATTATGCCACTTTTTGTTCGTCAATCAAATATTTGTAATATTAATAATACTTATTAATAAGAAATAAGTGAATAATCTTAAATACTAAATAATCAACATTCTTCGGCCAATAATCGCTGTCAATTAGGATATAAAAAGCAGGTGAATTGAATACGTTTCCAAATATTTGCAGTCACTTTTAACTGATGATAGCAAGAGTATCGGTTATTTAGAAGTCGCGGTCAAACTCATAATCTTGGCCAAAATACAAATACCAGCATTTACAAAATTGTTTGGCCAAATTGAATGGGTCAATAGCCGCAAAGTAAGTACTGCGGACATCGTAAAGTGCCGAAGTCACCGTTGAGTTTACAGTTGCTCGGCGTTACGTATACGTCCCGTCTGCGGCTGTAAATGTATTTTATTATTTCGACTGTTTGTACATTGTGCAAACAGGCACACACACACTTGTACACACACACTTTTACACACATACACTTGTACACACATTCACTTGTACACACACACTTGTACACACACTCACATATTCATGTCAGTGTGTGTGCATATGCGGCACATCACGTAATGTTGTTTCTTTGCTTTTCACTTCCTCAAATATTAAATTTTTACTGCAATCTGCTGACGTACCGAAAGAAAAGAAAACACAAATACGTATGAAGAAAGTACACAGAAAGAAAAAAAACATGCAGCTGTTTAGGTTTAACGTTTAAAAATAAGGTGTTATTATTATATTTTTATGCGCCTCACATACTTGTTGGCTTCATATTTTATACTTTGGAATATTATTTTTTATTTGTTTGTTTTGCTGCTGCTCGCCTCGCCGATGTTGCCCGATGCGCCCTTTGCTACATTGACTGAAATAAACTTTATGATCGGCACGTACCGCAACATTTTCATTTACATACATGCCCACATACATTCATGTATGTATTTCGGTGCTGCAGGCAAGCGCTTGACTTAAAGCAGAATTACAAAAAATACATGTACGATAAGAATTATGCTTTTTAATTTGAGCATGTGTAATACCCTACAGTCATTTTTCCATGGTGGCCTTGGGCTGTCAAATGCGCAAATAAAATTATTATGTGCATAATTCGTAAAGTCCTCATATGAGAATTTACGTCTATCTTAAAAGAGCAGCCTTGCAAAATGGTATTAACTTTTCAAATTCAGATATATGGGGCTGATTTAAAGTCACAGCAAATTTCCAGTTTCCCTCAATGTTCCTTCAAGTTCATTCAGAAAAATATTGATGCAATCATAGCATATTTAAATTAATAAAAATTATATGGAATGAAACTTTCAAAATCCTAAGCAGTTTCTCTTAGAATTTGAACTTATTGCTTTGTAATTAATATTATTTAATAATATAATAATTTATTGCATAAACAATATATTATATTTAAATATTGATTTCATATTTTTCGGACGTTTTCTAAACTTATTTATTTCTTCCACATAACAAATCAAACTGCTAACTGATATTTGGTCGCTATTTTACACATTTGTTCAATTTCTTACTACTTTTGAAGTTTTTTTTTCTTTTTTTGCGTATAGTTTTCCTTATAGCGTATTTGATATTCGCCCGTGGCCATTTCAATTATTTGCTGGTGTTTTTAATTTGAACACACATGGCAAATATGTTCTGCATCGTTTCACATTATTCGTTGTTGCTGCTGCTTTTTATTTGTTGTTGTTGTTGTTTTTGTTGTGTCCTTGTTGTCCTTTCTGTACGATATCTCTATTCAGCATCATGCCTGAGTTATTATGCCAACTTCGTTTTGGATTCTTAGGCACGGCATTTGGCAAGGCCATTTGCCATACGGTATGGCAACGAAGGGGGGTAGGTGGGGCATGGTTGCTGCTGCATTCCTTGCGTATAATTTTGTTTATGTGTGCGTATGTGACACGCTCGTTTTAAAATTTATAATGTGGCCCTGGCTAACAGGGAAGCAGGACAGCAACAACGAAAGAACATGCAATGCAATCACAGACCCAGAGAGATTCCCATGAGCGCACTACACACACTGTCTTCTACAATTTCTGTGTGTGTGTGTCTGTGTGAGTGTATGATTGTGTGTGCGCGTGTCTGCATGCCCCTTAGCCGTTGTTTATGACTGGGCTACATTGGCGCTTGTGCTGTGTGCGTGCCTGGCATTTTGGAGAAGCGAAAGCATCGCGATATTTTTCTCAATGCCGCAATCTAAGTTGATATTTTTAAAGCGGCGCGCAATGGAGCATAGCAATAGGGCTTACACATATATACAAGCATATATATGTATATATGCTAGATGATGTATATGACAGTTGTTATTGTAGCTCGAGCAGAGGTCGAATCCATGGATGTATCTATGAACAGTTCTAGGACCAAGTTTGATTGACATATCTATACAATTTAAGGCAAATCTCCAGTTATATCGTTATATACCTCCCCTTCCTTATAAGTCATCCTTTCGGTAGGGAAACTTTTCAATTTTTCAATTATATATAATACATGAAACATAGCTGATAAGTAAATAATTAATTAAAACTCTGCATTATTAAATATCTTTCAGCAATTATTATTTTATAATTAACTAAATTGTGAATGTAGTTGACTCCATTTGACTCCAATATTCATTGAGCAATGCTACATCTCAGATAGGTTTATAACTAAAACTATTGCTATCATTTCATAATACAGTACAAAATTATTCAGCACTTTTAAAAAAATCTAAAAATGAATTTTATTTCTTGACTGAGTTAAAAAGTCTGATCTAAAAGATTTATTTTAAAACCTATCAACAAAGCCGCTTAATCACAGAGCAGCACATATCAAATGATGTTATAATTCAAAACTTTAATTTGCACATAAATTACCGCAGATAGATATATGTACATATATAGAGACAGAGACAGGGAGAGAGAAAACTGTCGATCGATGGCCGCCCCAAAATAAGGGGATGGGGAGTGTGGGCAGCCGCATATATATTTGGGGCGATTTCAGCTGTTGGCAGTTTGGGTAGCTAACGGTAAATGATAATCACAAAAAGTGGCCCGCAACATGTGTGCGGAAATACAGCGACGCGGCTTTTGGCGCAAGTCTTTTTGCACTTGGGCTCTTTTGGAGCACTTTTGCTGATTGGCGGGGCGACTGCTGTCTGCTGTCTGCTGCCAAGTTAGACCCTCTTTTGGCGGGGCAAGAAAGAGGAAAGGGTAAAGCAAACTTTGCGAGGCCATTCTAAAGTGAGCAAACTTTTGGCCTCGCTCGTCGACGTCGTCATCGTCATCGTCTTCGTTGTCGTTGTCGTAGTCGTCTAACTCTTGACTGGCGCCGTTTGGCTTTGGCCGCCAATAACTCAACAATATTAAGGTTAGCACGTGCGTCCTTCCTTGCTGTGTTTGTCGCAAAGTTTGTGGCTCGTTAAGCAAATTCAAACGACTTAAGCGGCAACACATGTTCACAAGCAGCGCCAGACCTGGGGCTCAACTTTAGAGCCAGCCAGCTATTGGGTAGCTAGTGCGCTCCAAGGCTCTACTTATTACAAGTTCCCATTACATTTCTGTACCTATAACTCTTCGTTGAGGTGCCTGTCGTTGCAGCAAATCGCCCATATCTGACAGCCACTATTAAACCAAGTAGATCACTCCACTTATTGTGACAGCTGATGACTAAACAACTCGCTTGTCATAGTGGTATCAGCCTGTCGTTTTAAGTTTTGAACATCCTGTGCATGACGAATCGAAGGAGAATATTAATAGTAGAATGAATGAATAGGACAGCGAATAGACATTGTTAGAGTTGATTACATTTGATGAATATATTGGAAATAAAGCAATTCAGATCAAATACATTACAATTAATAAGGATAAGGTTTTGGGGTCACACAAAACACATCGTTAAGGTTATAATTAAGCAGAAAGTTAGTTGGGTGTGGAGAAGAGCTAAGTATATTAAGTATTTAAGTATAGTTGTACCTATATATGTATACATCTGATAATCGACATAGACGTCAATGAATTTATATTCAATTATTTAATAAGCCTACACGTCATTCTCGATTATTTGCAGATCCCCCATTGGTTACTCTGCGCCTGGGCTCCACACTGTCGCCGGATGATATCAAGGAAGGCGACGATGTTTACTTCGAGTGTCACGTACAATCGAATCCTCAATGGCGGAAGCTGCTGTGGTTACATAATGTAGGTCGCGTCAAGTCAGCTGGAAGTGAGCTTCTGTTGCACAACCATTCCACAACCCATCTCTCCTCCCACCCGGTCTACTTTCATATCTGCCGCCAAGCACACACTGAAACCCCAAAAGCCAAAAACCGAAATCCCCAATTGACAACGGCGGCATCAGGAACTACCCAGGTCATCCTGCGTCCTGCGTCCTACGTCTACTCTTGGGCCGGCTGTCTGCTTGGTTGGCTTCCGTTCATTTCTGTTTAAGTGTCAATAACATTGGCAAGTTGCGTCTGTTCCCAATTTCGGCTTCCGCCCCTCCTCCCTTCGGCTTGAGGTTGCATTGCTCTGCATTTGCGCATTTCAATTCATTTCACACCAAGAATGGCAGTCGGTTGGGCAGGTGGACAAATGATGGTGTGCATTCTAGTCTGTGGTGCAAAATAGTTTCGCAATTTGGAGCATTGATTTTGTGGTAGCTGTCGCCGTAACAGTCGCTGTCGCTCAATCAATCAGCGAGGAGCACATGCCAAGTCTGGCTCCCAGCACAGACTCCTCCAGCACCACACAGCACATCTATCAGCATCTCCCGCTACTTCCTGTATAGTCTTAATTGGTCTGTCTTGCACTCCTTGACTTACACACAAAATCTATTGCACGGAAACACACTTCAATTGAAGTTCAAAAATGCTGAGCATATGCCAAAAATTACTTATTTAATGTAGATAAATATATACTTTTAAAGTACGTATTCTCTATTCCTCTTTGTATGCAGGGCATTCACTTGGAGCACAACACGTCAGCTCGTGTCATCCGCTCGAATCAAAGTCTAGTGCTGCAGAAGATAACCAAACACTATGCCGGAAATTATGCGTGCAGCGCCATCAATGATGAGGGCGAAACGATCAGCAATCAACTGCCCCTGCGGGTTAAATGTGAGTAAACAAACACAATAAGTATGAAGGGAATAATGGTAAATATGGCCAGGATTGAATGCGGCACAATCAATGCATTATGTGACGAGTAGCAACATTTCAAGAGCATTAATGGAAGAAGGAGAGTTGTAAAAGAAGAGTCGCAGAAGAAGAGTCGTAAAAGAAGAGTCGTATAACAAGAGTCGTACAAGAAGAGTTGGAGAAGAAGAGTTTATCTGAAACAAAACTTATTTGACAGGAATAGGAAATCTTTGTAAGTCTCGCTTCTTGACTACGAGATACCCCTTAGCTACAACGACTGACATGGCTGCATCAACTCGGCTTTCGATTCCGAAAATGAAATTGGACGAAGAGAGGCAGCATTGGTATTATTTTGACCGCAGCTGTACTCAGCACACACATTCGAGCGATTTTTGTAACTGTAGTCTGCAATTGCAGCAGCGGCTGCTGTTGTGCTGATGATGCAGCGAGTTTTGTGTTTAGTGCGCATCAGTTGGCATTACGAGCAATACGGCTGCCACCGAGCCAAGCCCAACCAAGCCAAGCCGCGCCAAACGCAACACAAGTACCCTCTCCCCCCGCATGTTTCCTTACCATAAAGTCAGACAGCGACGTTGTCAAGCTGCATTTCCTCTTTCTCGCTTTCTTTGCCCCACTTGATGTATTGCATTTTCTTTCTTTCGCCAGTTTTTTTTTTCTTTTTTATAAACTCTTTCTGCCACGCGCTTGGTCCTTTTCATTTCACAAGTCGAGCTGGAGCACTCGTTGTGGCGCAGAAGCGAGTCAAGGCTGTGAAAATATTTTTCATTCTGCTTTTTGCATAAATACAACATTTTGCCATCTCACACTGCCTCCCCTGTGCCACACTCGCTTCTTATCTGGCAAATCCAGTCGCTTTCATATCCTTGCCACATGCGCTGCATCATATTTCATTGCTGCTGCGCTGTTGCTGCTGCAGTTGCAGCTGCTACGGAATTATGCATCAATTTAACAGGCCGCGAAATGCTGCCAACTCTTTTGCTGCTGCTTATTTCTCAGAAGGAGCTCTCAGAGCCAGCTGCGTTTAAATTCCAGCAATTTGACAAGCGTCTCTGCTCTCTGATGATCGCTTTCATCATATGCTCTGCAGCAGAATGTAGCTAGTAGTATTGCTGCCTCTTAGCCTCTTAGCGATATACAATTTTCAACAATATACATTTGCAAATTCTCACTTCAAGACTCGAGAGCTTGCCCCTCTCTCTCTCCCATGCTGCAGCCAGAATGACGCATTGCTGCTGGCCATAAATTTAATGGCTTGGATTTTACTCAGCTCGCCAAGGATTTCCAGACTTGGTAGAGCTTATATAAGTACACGCTTAAGCTAGGAAACAGGAGTAAAACAATTCTCAAAAAATATATAATGTTTTATGAAAAACTATGAATAATTCATATACTTATTTGTACCTTCACTCTGCTTTCATCATTTATTTCATCTTCACTGTTTACAATCTTATTATAAATCCCATACAAATATATTCTGTAAAGAGTCCAAGGCAACAATGAATTAATAAATATGCAGGTCATTAAACACGAAAGCGTTTTAATATTGAGTTAAACATGTATTTTCTTTTGCCTGACACCCATTATAAACGAATAATAAATAAAGAAAATATTGATTGACGGAATAAATAAATTCAGGGACCATGACCTTTTCAACTTAAACTAAATCAGTCTAATTCCTACTGGCACGAATGAACAACTATATTTATCTTTTGGGTACAAGCAATTTTCTACAATTATAACCAAGCCCAACTTGTGGCAACCACATTTTAAAAATCCAAATAGAAGGCCAACTTCTTACTCCACCTGATTCCAAATCGTTTACGTAGCCTTTACCCAACTTTCCACTTTCTGTTTGATGTCATTCAACTTTGCTGTTTGCAGAACAAAGAGCAACAAGTGGCATTCGAGGGCTGTCTCAAGTGCTGCCTAATTAGCTGACGACTGATCAAACAGCCCTCGTGAACTCGCATTTTAAATAAGCAACAGCATTAAACAAACCAACAAAATGGTGAATGTGGCGGGGGTTGACTGAATGATGAAGGCTGCGGGACTGTTTTTGGCTAATTAATTACGCCCTTTTGAAAATTTTTAAGACAAACAATTCATCAAAAACTCAACTTGGCTGACTGCTAATGCGTTTGGTTTGTAGGCTTGTGTGTGTGTGTGGCAGGAGCATCCGTTGACGACAACGTAACGCGAGGTTGCGTATACGCCACGTGTGCTGTCAGCTAATAATCCTTTAACATTTATGAACGCCTTATTTACCTGCGAGTACTAAATCATGTTGCCACATTAATTAATTTTAGGTAAACAAGAACGTCGCGTCGCCACTCGACGATTTTCCTTGTTGCCACTGCCATTGCCATTGCCATTGCCTTTGACACTGACTGACTGCCTCAGCTAGCTCCTCCTCTCTCTCTCTCTCTCTCTTTCTCTCTGTATCTGTCTCTGTCTCACTCTCTCCCTTTCCGCGCTGCGCCTACGCTAACAGATGACTGGGCCGCCCTGCTGTCGAAATCACTTTTGTGTGTTTGCCTCGTGCTCAACGCCCCAGCAACTCCTTTATAAACAACCAAACGCGTTGCCTCATTTTTCAGCGTTTTCTCTCCTCTCTCTGTCTCTCTCTCTCTCTCTGTCACAATGTTTACGTTTATTTTTATGCCACCCAGCCGTGGTTAGCTTGCAGCTACAGTTATAGATGTTTTTGGCTGACGACGTTACATAATATAGTATAAAAGATTTATTGTATTAAAATTCTTTTTTCAAGTATGGATGGGTTCATATGTTTTTTTGATTACATCAAACATAAAAAAGCTTAAGGATCCTCCTCAAAAGGTCAAAAGATTGAAAAGTATTGATTAATAATAAAATAAAATTAAATCAGGTTGTGATCAATTGGTTTGAAAGAAAAGTAGATCAAGGCCAATATTAACGACCTGGATACAGGAGTGGCAAAATTTGATATTTTCTGTGAGAAAAGATTTTAAATCGATATGGCCTAAATTATTACTGGAACGATTTCAAGACGTCTGAGATAATAGTGATTATATAAGCATTGTTTTATATATAAATCGAGAATGCGAGTTGGGGTATTTCTCATTTAATATGTTCTAACGATTAATTGTATTTTCTTTAATCTTTGCACCCTTTCTTTAGACACGCCTGTTTGCAAGCACACGGATCGAGTTATTCTAATTGGTGCCTCCAAGGATGAGACTGTTGAGGTCATATGCGAAATACAAGCGGATCCGCCGCCACGGTAAGAGCCAACACAAAAGAAACCATTAAAAAAAAAATAAATAAAGTAAGTGGTGACAGGCCTGCTAGCCCCGTGTAAGCGCTTCCCCTTTACCGTTGTTGGCAATTGCTTCCGGTTTCCTGTTGAATGGAAGTTTGCTAAATTGACAAATGACTGTGATTGTGTGTGTGTGTGTGTCTGTGTGTGTGCGTAACGGGAAATGCTGTTTTTATGTTAGGAAATGTGCGAAAATTCAGCAAAATTTTGATTTGCCTCAGTCCACATCCTCCATCTGAGCACTTTAATTTATATTTTAAATATGCAGCTGGTGCTGCTGCTGCTCAGGGATTCTAGGGGAGGGTTTTATGGCTCTGTGTGTGTGTGTGTGTGTGTGCTGGACTCTGTTAATTCACATTGCCACATTTGCTCCACTTTAATGTTTTTTTAATGAGCCACCTCCCGCCGCTGTGGCCAGTCCAGCGACTTTATGCTTTTCTCTGTCTGTCTGTCTGTCTGTCTGTCCAACTCAATCCCCCTCTCTCTCTGCCTATCTGAGTAACTGTCCAGCTGGCTTGTCTCGTATTTAATTTCAATTTTTTTTTTTTGCTTCTGCTGTTGTTGTTATTGTCTGTGGCTGCGTCTTGAGTTGACGCTTTATGCTAAAATAATTAATCATTAACTGGCACAAAATATGCGCGTTGTTGCTGCTGGCAGCGCAGCTGCGTCGTGTAATTGTTGTGGTAGCTAAGTGAGGGGCGCGGCAGAGCAGAGGGGCGGCGCCACCGGAGGCGTTGCTCAGCGTGAACATTAAAAAGCTGCTGCTGCTGCTGCTGCTGCTTGCTTTGAAGGGGAAGTAGGAACCAGAAACTGGTCCTGCTTGCCCGAGGGGGCGGCTTCAAGTTAATTTATCAGCATTTAACTGCTTGACAGCGATGCTAGAAACATTTTTTCCTTTTGATTTTCGTATTTTTTGTACGCTTTTAAATTAAAGTATCGTGTTGCGAAATATGCAAATCAATTACTGCATGCGCCACTTAAGTATTTACAACAAAATTAAGTGGAAAATCTGGCAAATTATTGGTAAATAAAATTGAAATTTACGCTTGGTCAGAGCAAATTCATTTTGAAAGCATTTCATTTTAAAGGCTTCTTGTGCCCTTAAAATTGTTTTAAGTACTTATGGCAGACTAATCAATAGATAATAGGATATATCAATTTGAATTTTAAATAAAATAAATAAATATTAATACACTTGAAATTAAATTATTTAAAACGGTATTTTCGTCTGATTTCTGATATTTTTATGAGCAGAGAATTATTGATTTCTTTAAATTAACACGCAGCTTTACTTAATGTTATTGGTAAATATGTAAGCAGATGTACACGTATTATTTATTTATCAGTATTTCAATTTACTGTAGGCAGCGAGAAAAGCGAACGCGTCCAACCGAATGTGCCACAGATAATTAACCTTTTAATTCGCTCTCCGTGTGCGAGAGAGAACTTGACTCTTTAGCTCTGCGAGTCGGTTGTTGGACTGTGATGTCATGTGTGTGTGTGCGGGTGTGTGTGCGTGTGGGAGTGCTTGTTTGTGAGCTTTACCGTGCTTGTATGGGTGTGTTTAATCTTTAATATTTTAACGAGCTGTTTTAAAAATTTAAAACTTTCCAAACATGTCTCACTTGCTGCCTGTCTCTGTCCCGATATGCCTTTGGTCTGGACTGATGTTTCTGTCTGCTGCACGCGCCTTCCACTGACAACGCAACTGTCAAAATGTCGTCGCAACGCAAACAACAACAAACGAAAACCATAAAACCACACCAAAAAAAAAAACGTAAAAAAAAAAACTTATAAAACAACAAACATGTGCAGTACATTCCGCTGGAAATTCAACAACTCGGGTGAAACTCTGGACGTGGGCAGCGAACGATTCAGCGTGAATGGAAGCCGCAGCATTTTAAAGTACACTCCGGTCACAGATCAGGTAAATAACTACGCCCAACCAATTAAGCGACACACCGCGCCGACAGTAAAGTCACTCTGGTACATATGCATTTATGTACTTCCAGGATTACGGCACACTATCCTGCTGGGCGGCCAACGAGGTGGGCACCCAACAGCAGCCCTGCCTCTTTCAAGTGGTTTTAGCAGGTAAACGCACAAAAGACTTATTCATTTTAATGAGTACTCACCTCATAGCTAACGATGTATACACCCACTTAGGTCATGCATTCATTTAATTCATTTAATGAATCAGAATATTATTTTTTTTTGCTATCTGCTTTGTTTGTTAAGTATACAAATAATGTATTATATTAATTTTGTTTTAAATAAAGTTATTCAATAACAACGTTAAGATTGGAATTTGAGCTCTTTTCATGCTTGTCCTTTTTATTGCATACTCACCTCATGTATTCACCTGCGTGGGTCTGGCATAATAATTTATTTTTTGTATGATACCTGATTTAAAGCAAGTTCTTTTATCTTTTCGTTTGTAGCATTAGTTTTAGTTTGAGACATATCCTCTGATATAACATAATATTAAATTATTTGTATGATACCCGATTAAAGGTTACTTAATATGCACATAAGATAAAATATTTGATTTCTATGTTTTTAAGTAAGGTAATGCAAACACAAATAAGAAAGCTAATTTTAGCGATTACTTCAACAATGAATATGTGAAATAATTTATTAATCATATATGGATCCCTTTTGATTTTTTATTGACTTGTTTTTTAAATAATAATTTAACAGCTATGGCTGTGGTATATGTGTATGTGCCTGTACGATTTAATTGCTTGACAGAATAGCTTTAATTGAACTGTTCCACTGACTGTGTATCTGTGCGTGTTTTGCAAATTAAACCTCAACAAGTTAAGGACACATGCAAACACTCAGAGTCGCGCTCGCAGATAGCATGGAACAAACAGGCAACTTGTTTGTTTATACCAAAAAAAATAAGGGAAATAAAATGTTTAAATCTCTCTCTTTCTCTCTCTCTCTCTCTCTCCCATTCTCTCTCTCTTCTCTCTCTCTCTCGCACTTTATCTTCTCTTTCTGCAAAAATTGGACAACATAAATCCGATTCCGATTTTGATCCCGATACCCATCTGCTCGCACACACTGTCACACTCTCACACATACATAAACAGCTTTGCCCAATTGCGTCAGCAATTGCAGCATCTTCAATCGGACTGAACTGAATGTTGACATACAATGCATACCCGGCTATGATGGCGGCCTGCCCCAAATATTTGTACTCGAAATGTTTTCAACACGCACCGGCCTTACAAGGTAAGCATATTAACCAGCAACATAGTATATACGACATAATCCGAAATCTGGACACACACACACTCATACACATAATCGGATTATATTTGTGAGGGAACTTTACTTAGCCTTCAGGCTCCGACTTTCAGCATATGCCAAATAGGAGATGTAATATTACCTCTGGTTAACCAAAGTGAATCGGAAATGCGCCTTTCCGAGCTGGCTACTTATTTAGTGTAGTTAAATTTAATGCTCTCGATTTAGTACAGCTATTAATAAGTTTAAAGATAATTTCATTAGTAAGGTGAGATTCGATTTATACACATATATAGATTAGAGTATAAGTTAGTAACAGGTGTATAGATTAGGGTAAGGATTATGAATTAAAGGCGGTTCAAATAGTCATTTGTTGCAGCTTAAGAGCTACGTGTTTGCTGCTCGTGAATATTCCTTATTTCTCTGCCTATTGTGCTTCATAAATACATATGTTAATGTACATATTTATGTGGGTGTTACACCCACACATCCACACACATTCCGAGGTAAGCATCTACTGTCTGCGTGTGACAGCTGCCTTATGGGGAGGTACCAGCAGGATAATATTCAATATCAGTTTTAGTCGGACAATGGTAGTCAGGCTACCTGTGATTGTCTGTGTGCGCTTAATTCATAAGCATAATTTTGGAGTTTGGCACATTCCTTGGGCAGGGAGCATGTAATTAGGCGTGAAAGAGGATGCTTCAAGCCAAGTTTGTGTTCTCGCCCCGTAATAAAATTGCCAGCGCAAATCAGCCATTTATATGCATGTCAAATGTGTGTTTAAAAAATGCGCATTTTATTGGGGCCTAAACCCGAAATCAAATCGTATTCATATGCAAACATAATATTATGCTACCGCATTGTATAAATTTGGCAAGAAAACAAAACCAGCAACATTTAATAAATATTACTTATTAATACAATGCGCAGACCCAAGGGAGAAAACTTGGCAGTGTTGTCTCCACAAAAACGATAAAATAAATAAAAAAAAAAAAATAATAATATCAAAGGACCCTCATTCAAAAAGATTGCGCCAAAACGCAACAAACGTCGTCATCAATGCTCAAAGTGTTTGTTAAACCAAATGGCATCTGGGGAATAAGAAAAATGAAGTCGCTTTGGCATGGCGAAGTTCAAATACCCTATATGTTAACACAAGGCTATATACCATGGTCCAACTGAGAGACTATTTCGAATAAATAGTCAGATAATCAATGGGTATATTTATTTGGACTCAGCATAATTCGCATCTTATTTCAGCTTGTAACAACAACTCTTCCTGAATGAGTTACATAGCAGAGCAGAGAATTCAAATGTTCTTAGCAAGGGCATCTTAAGGATGGAAAAAATGATGTTAAATTTATATAGATATTGAACCCTAATATTTCAGGGCTTGGCACACCAGAAACAAAAAGCGAACCATAGACACAAGACAGGAGACGAAAGACAAGCGAAAGCCGCAACCAGGCAAAAGGCATCAAATTTAAATTGAGGTCATGATTGGAGAAATGCTTCGGTTTTGTTTGAGTTGAGCTTGAGTTGGGATTGGGTCCGTAGTCCAAGGCGGAAATTCAAAAGGCGTTAGCTGTCAAAAATAGGAATATTTTTGAAAAAGGGGTTTTGTGACAAGCTGACATTTGATTGCACATGATTAAAGGCTCAGAGCTATTGATTTGGCAGGCTGATTTACTATACTATACAAATAAATATAATAATATTCTGTGATCCCTCTATTCTCGTGTTTGTTTCTCTTTTAGATTTAATCTGAGCAATGCGGAGGAGGCGCTCTTCTCGCTAGAGAATCTGGATACGCTCACCTCGATGATGATGCAGGAAAATAACTCGTTGAGGCTCCGCATTTACTCCTACAATCAAAAGGGACGCAGTGCGGCATTTCTGTTGCCCGATTTCATAATTGGCTCAACAGCTTACAAGACAGGTGAGTGGCACTCACACACAAACACACGCACACACTGACGCACGCATACACACACACATACGCATTGGCTATAGCAGGATAGGCTTGATTGATGGATGGAAATTGTAGGGCTGCTGCTTGCATTTGACACATGAAGTCTGGCAAGAAGAGCAGCCTTGGGCCACCCTCTTCCTAAATCCCATATCCTCGCATACAGCTGTTTTCCACTGATTTCATGTTTTAATCCAAAGTCAGGGCTTCATACTTGGCTTGACTTCCACATCCCTCACATATGGTGGCGACACTTGACAGGTACCAGAGTCATCCACAGTACTTACATAATCAACATGCCTGCCTCATGGCCTGTCTCTCGCTGCTGCACAGCACACATGCGTAAATTTACTTTCTGACGTGCCAGCTGCTTTGCAGCACCGAATATTATCTGACACATTGATTTCACTCCGATCAGCAAATCTACAAAGTTCCATCATTCCAAATACATACATACAAAATCACAACTGAGAGTCTTTAATCGTACTCGATGTCTTTAAATAAACATTAACAAATAAATACGAAATCTGGAATATTTTTCAGTTTTCATTTTGAAGCCATCAATCCATTAATTTATCTTTAAGTATTTTGATAAGTTTAGGATTGCTTCCCTTTATGATTGTATGATTTGAACCACTGTGCATTTCTACAATTGTTTGTTGAAATTAACTCATGCCCACTTTTCCCGATTCTTTCCATTTGCATGTCGTTAACACAACGCGCCTAAAAATAAAACTGTCAAACGACTAACTTGAACTCAAACTCAAACACAAACATAAACTAAACTCAACGCAATCCAACAACAATCGTGATATATGTGGAATATTTGCTATGTGTGATGCCAATCTATCTAAAACCGACGACGACGATGATGACGACAACGATGATTTATGACTGTCGATTGTCAACCTGTAATTACGACAATAACCGATGACAACAACAATAATAACAACAACAACAACAACAACGATAACAATAACAGACGACGATGTAACACTGGCCCTGTCGCCGGTGATTGTTGGCAGCGTTCTGACCATCATAATCATTGGGGTGGCAATCGCGATACGAATATTTGTGGTAACCTTCGTGCACAATTTGCGACGCAATCGGCAGCATGGCAACAAGGCGACAGCTGCTGGTGTCGTCGTCCAGGCGGGCGATGTCTTTAAGGTGAGTGCACCAACTTGGCCCATCTCCCCTCCCTCCCCCCCATGCCATTAATAATGTTCCACTGCGACACTTTGCAGAGCGGTAACCTAGAGAAACCGCGCTGGCAGCATACGGATATAAAAACGAAATCATCGGAGGATTTGGTTGAGGACGAACGTGATCCAGATGTTATACCCTCACAATACGGTAAGTCGTAACTTACAAGTTATTTTTATAAACAGTTCTGCTAATAGCTTAGCTGGCTTTTATGTGATTGACAGTGACGGAAAATATCAGTTTAATACTCGAACTCATCAGAAATAGGCTAATTTATCAATTTGTTTTAAAAATTCCAAAAAATATCAATTGTCCAAATGCAAATGCAGCAATAATTTAAATTCAATTAAATTCTGTCTCTTTCAACTCATAATTGGATATCTAGAAAATTAATTAAGAACTGAGAATATTTTAATTAATTTTTATTTAAAATTGTAATTAAATAAAAGTATGCATTTTTAGCCACAGACTATTTAGGTTTCAATATTGCAATAAATAATCTTCCAGTTGTGTGATATGACAGCTGTTGAGATTTTTGATTGAGGTATGATAGGATAGGCTGGGATATTATGTCCAAGCCTTAGAGTATTTGAGTTTCAGTATACCAATAAACAATCTTTCAGTTGTGTGATAATATAATTGTCGAGTTCGTGCAGCAACGTGCACTTTGAGCATTAAACTTTAATCAAATTTTATGGTCACTTTTCTGACATTTACTTTCATGTGTCTTACTTTCGCTTCCTGCTGTTGCTGCTGTTCCTGCTGGTGCCCCGTAATCGTAATCAATCTCATCAATACAACAATACGACCGGCAATCTAAACATGTTGCGAACCCCAACCAAACCAATTCGAACCCCACCGAACCGCACGAAACCAAATGAAACCATTCCAATATAATCCAATCAACGGATGCAATTTTCTTTTAATCGTAAATATTTTTAACGATGGCATCCGCCAATCTAAAACTCAACCGCATCATCGCCTGGCCACCGGTCTCTCATTCGGTCTCCCACTTGGACACACTCATCAATAAATTTCAATCACACAGTTGGCGGCAGCAGCGCCGGCAGCAGTGGCAGCAACGCCTCCAATGTGGGCAGCACCACTGCCGGCACAGCCACCGGCAGCAGCACATCGACAGCGGTTGCCACAGCTGCGCCCCCAACGGACCGCGATGCCCATCCGTTTGCCACTGTTGCAACACCAGCAGCTGCGACGCCATCCGGCGTTGGACTCGTTGGCAGCATTTCCAAATGGTCACCCAATAGCAATGTAAGTACGCCTCCAAAATGTAGCATTACAGATGAGCAACAAAGAGTGCAATTATTTTCTTCTTCTTTTTTTTGTGTATATCACTTAAAAAATGAAGAAGAAGAAAGAAATGTTAATGCTTATTAGATTTTATTATAAGCGGAAACACGCAATGCACATTATTTACTCACAGGCTCAGAGTTGTGCCTGTCGCTTCTTTATTTTCTCTCTTTCTTTCGTTCTACTTTAATTGCTACTTATTACGAAAGTTTAACCATTTTTATTCTAATTGCGTTTTTCTTTCACCCAGAATTAATTTTCTTTATTAATTTTGTTCCCTTTTAAGTTAATTTCAGCTGTAATTATTATAAGTTTGTATCACTTAAATAATTTGTAACTTTCATTTAAATTTTAAATTAAATTTTTTTTAATTGTGTTAAGACCACACTAAATTAAAAAATTATAATAAATTAAATAATTACTCTACTCTACTCTACTTTCAACTGAAGCTTATAAATATATAAATTATTTGTACTATCAGTTAAAGCAATATTTTATAATGTCAAATAATTTAAAAGTGAGTTGACTTAGTGCGTATTTTATTTAAAACAAAAATTATGACCGAGCTATCCCTTGTATTAATATGGAAATTTCTTAGTGCAGTTATAAATGAAAGTAATCAAAGTTTTAATACTGTCAAGCATTGCGGGTCATAATTAAAAAAGGCTTATCCAGGCTGAACCGTAATTCATGGGCGAGTGGGTAGAATAATAAATAAATTGTAATCGAGGGATTGGCTCCACATTTGCATTGCCATTTTGGCAATTGAGTTCGCTTTTTCCTGGTTTTGCGACTTTGCTGAGGCATCGATATCTGCTACTTGTCAATTCCGGTTATTATTAGCCACCTTGACAATTTTTATGTTTTTTTCCTCTTTTTTATTTTTTTCTCTTTTAACCTGTTTTTTTCCTTTTATCTGGCAGTCTGTTTTTCACACCAAAACCAATCGAATGCCGAAATTGCAAAATTGCTAAACAAAATTCTGGGTAACCACAGTACGGGTCTCAAATTCCAATTTGAATTGAAGACCTGCAGAACCCGCAACCCGCCATCCGCAAAACACAAACCCCAAAGCATACCAAAGGGGTGTTTATTAAAAAAAGCTTTTAAACTGTCAGAGCGCACGTCTCGTGGCACGACTGCTCCAGCCCCATCCCCTCGACCAGCAGCAGTTATAAATAAAAGCCATTGGCTAAATCCGAGTATAATGTGGCAAGCACTTTTGCATTGCAACGAGCCAATATCCGCCACCAAAGAACCACAGAGACAAGGTAATTGCAAGATTCCTTTTTCTCCTTTTAAGGGCGATACATCATGTTAAGCTACCCATAATCAATCAATATTTTCAGTATTTATATTGCTCAACATTCCTTGGCTGCTACGGTGGTGGTGGGGAGTCCTAGAGATGGGGGGTGGCGGCGAATGTACGTGTCCTTAAATCAGTTCACAGTGATTGAATGTGCAACATGTGTTTGCCTCTTATTTTATACATAGTGATGAAGAAAACAACTGAGTTACTTAAACAAAGTTAAAAATACTTAAATTAGCATACAAAAGTGAGCCACAATTTCAATTTCAATTCAAAACTAAAGGAAAAACAAACAGCTTTATTTATTTATATTCTATTTATTTGGTTTCTATTTATGTTAGTAGAAATTTAAAAAAATTGTAAATTAATTGAATAAAAATAAAATCAAATAAGAAACGCATCTGTTTCAAGTTGCTATCGTTAATCGGACAGATGGGCTTGGTTATGTGCATATATTTCAAATTTTTAATATTGGCCCAATTAAACTGTAGACCGCAAAATAGAGCATTCGAAACAAAAAACAAACAAAAAGCAATAATTAAAGATTTACATATATTTACAATTATAATTTTAACAAATGAATAAATTCGTTTCTCGACACCATTCATATTTTATTTGTTGTATAATTCGCGTCTGTTTTGAATTATAAATGCCAGATAGTAGCATTTGTGGTCTGTCTATTGCAATTCAATTATGGATATTGCGACTATAGTTGAGATGCCTGGCATTAGCATAAGCTGTTCCGAGTGCGATTAGAGAGCCGCTACAAACCGTATGCCATGAGCATACACAGTTCCACTGAACATTTATATATCGTGCAACAGCACAAAAATCAACCACATAAACCAATCTACAGACATGCAGTGAAAAATGCTTATTAACAAAAAGTACAACATCCATAAAATACTTCAAAAATACAAAAAAAAAAAAACTTTCGAATGCAGCGGTTTTCGATGTTGCCTAGTTGGGCGAAGGATGATTTCAGTGCATATGCAATTTGGTGCGCTGATTTTAATTAGATTTAAATTAGCATCAGGCAAAGGGTGCAGACCGTAGACCGTAGTCCGCAGACCGGAGTTGTAGTTGTAGCTGTAGTCGTGGTCAGTGTCTGACATAACTCAATTCGCTCATTAAATAATTTTAAATATTGCCAAACATAACACAAACATGCAACATTGCGCATCCACGCATGGCCAACATCTGTAACTCGCTTCGCAATAACGCAATTCAGCAATTCTTAATTGCATCGAGAGTTTTTCAATTAGAATTTCCACTTTAACTGGCCGAAAAAATACTTTTTTCGCAGTCTTTTGCGATGTTGCTTTAAATTTGGCAGATAGCTTGAAATTATCATCCCAAATAAATATCTTTTCAATCTAACCGGTTATGAACTTAAAACGCACTCGACTCGGCACTCGAATTAAACTTCAATTTACTTTTAAATTTACAGATCTTTATTAAAGATCTAAACTACAAAATGAATATCTATTGAAGAGGCCTGATTCGATTTAAATCTGACTTCTTTTCAAATTTACAATTGATTAATTATATTTAAAAAAAATAGTTTAATTTTCTTGTTTTTGTGAATTTTTGCAACTGTTTCAATAACTTTACTTGTACACGCTTAAAATTCGGAATTTTGTGAAAAAACGTTGACAAATTTTACGTATATGGTTGTGATCATATTATTTGAATAAATTTGTATTGAGTTCTACCTGCTATGATTTTTTTGAAATATGCGAATGAATAATTAAATTTTAAGAATTTAGTATATAAAAATTAAAAACATTTCTGATTAGGTTCTGACTTATCTCATTGTTTTAACTCTCCAAAATGATGTGCATACTTAATGATGTTTATTTATTAATTATTATTAAAATTACTTTTAAATAATTTTCCATCTGATTTGCTTAAATCGCCGATTAGCTGAATTTAAAATTGGTTTCAGCTGAGTGGCTTTAGTGCGTTTCCAACTTTTAACTGTCGCATCTGTTTGCAGGCACCGGCCATGACGACGACCACGGCGCTGTCGTCCGGCGATCCCTCGAGCCCGCCGATCACCTACAATCAGATCAATGCGCAGCGGGCGCAGCTGCTGGCCGCTGTTGCCGCCGTTGGTGGCGGGTGCAGTAGCACCGTTATTTCGCCCAGCAGCAGCATAATGGGCAGCCTGGGAGTCGGTGGTGCTGGTAAGCCGCTGACACTGGGTATGGGCGGCACCATCATTGGCTCACCCACATCGCTCTCGTCTACGGCGACGCTGGCGGCGCATCTGCAGCCGGCGCATAGCAGCGGCGTTGGCACATTGCCGCCCGGACTGGGCAGTGGCGGTGGCTATATAATGAATGCCTATGCCAGTGGCAGTGGCAGGCTGCATCATCCGACGGGTCACACGGCCACCCTGAATCGTCATCATCATCATCAGCAACAGCAGCAGCACCATCATCACCATCCGCAGCAGCAGCAGCAGCCGCACCATCATCATCAGCCCGGCTCGGGCTCGAGTCTGTTGCTGGGCAGCGTGGGCAGCGTTATGGGCGTGGGCGTTACCTCGACAACAACCACGTCGTGCAACTCGTCGCAGGACTTGGATGACAACATCAACATAAATGCGATTAAGGATTGCCTAATGACGCAACGCGTGCCCGAAAGCTGTGTCTAAGTTCTCAAATACATTGTCTACACTTGGTAACTAATATAGCTCTCGACTAAAACCGACTACAAATATATATATATATATAGCTAGACATAGACTAGATTAGATCGTCATCTAAACCTTGCGTGTATGTATGTAGTTGAATGTACATATATACATATATCAATATATACATATGTCAAAGTTGAATTCCCGTTAAGGTGCTGTGCATAACTAAATTCGATTTATGATGACAACTTGCATATCTTCTGCATCTAGATTTCCAGACATATCCATTTCTATATCAAGTGAGAAATCATATTCCACAAATATATTACATGACAGAGCTTTCACATACCAGCTGAAACATATCTTTTGAAAATCATCAATACTCAACGATAAGCTATCGATAACTTCTGAAAGGTAAACTACAGTAGTTCATTCAACACATCACACATTGATCGAAAACCAATCTAAATGTATCTACCAGAGATGTATAATACTTAACGATAATTATCGGTAGCAGAAAGATAATTGAAGAGTGTTTTTTTAGTATAAATGCGTGGATTACTTTTACAACGGGCAACATATCACAAATAATTCACAGAAGTATATCGATTAGAATTCAAAAACCATCAGCGTGGTGATAAATAGTTCATCCACGAATTATCGATAACGTTTGAGGGACAGATAAATCTCATTTTTATTCCATTTAATAACGGAATGCTGTTTACATAGCATCACAGTGCAAATATATTGTGTAGAGATAGACAACACACAACAAGCGATTTAGACGATAGCGCAAAGTTATCGATAACATTTGAGGATCTTCTTGTCCAATAATGCAACTAAAACCGTAAGTAAAATATTGTCGCTTATCCCAATTCCTGAATAAAACGAGAAATTGACAAAAAAATTTAAGTCTTTCCAAAATGAAAAGCAAAGTAACGTCTCTTTAGAAAATCCTTCAAACTTTCATATGTTTAAAGCATAAGAATACCAATACATAAAAATTAATACAAAACCAAAAATATAACAGTATAATAATTAAGATTAAGGCAACTTCAAAAAGACTCTGAATTTTAGTAGAAAAATTTAATTTGTAGCAAAAATGTTCCCAAAACCAATAAAAATAAATTATAAAAGAGATTGTAGATACATAAGTAAAAATTGTCGAGTTGTAAATAAATAACTATATATGCATAGATATTAAAGTTGTATAAAGCAAATGTTTTTAGTCTACGATTTTTGTTGTATATGTATGTATGTATATTTATTTATTGAGGAACTGCAAACTGCAGATGCAGCTAAGTTGCGTGTGAGTAGCCCGATTCAAGTCGGGAATGTCCTGCATAGTAAGAATAATTCTAGAAATGGTAAAGTTAATGCAAATTGTTGGAGCGCATTGCGCTTAAGCAGAATTTAACGACAGAGTTTAGTTAAAAATGTGTTAGGCTATTAAAATCGATGCATAAATAATGATAAATCAATTAACTACGTCATAGAAATTGTGACAAAAAATAAGAATATTAAGAACATGGTAAAATAAATATAATTAATTATTACATACAAATTGTGTGATCTTTTTCGACAACGGTTTCAAATTTAACTTGGATGATGTGGAGGGGTTAGGTTCACTGCTTTATAAGGTAAGTACTGGATAATTTGTATGTTCAAATAAATTGCCCCTAAAAGTAGGCAACATTTTACGTAATCCTACCTAGCAGGTGGGGAAACCTCAGTGTATTAGGGCCATATATTAATTTAGGCCCTAAATATATATACCTACCATCGGACTTTGGAATTTTTGAAAAATAAAATTAGCTTATGGCAGGCAGTTACTTTTTTTCTTTGACTCAGGTCCACTTGAGCTGTCTGCCACTGTATGTGGAAAAATGGTAGAATAAATTCCTATCGGCTATGGAAACTTTCAATACTTTTATATATTTCGCTGGCACCACATTCCCTGCTGAACCAATTAAAACCGGTGCTCAAATACGAACCCATCTCTGGTGGTTCACACTTGCAACCACAGTTGCCGCAGTTGCACAGTTGGCCAACATCCTCTTGATAAGCCACAGAAGCTGCACGGGGGGAAAACTGTTTTAAATTTCATATATGGCCCCGACTCGGCTCATTAGCAAATCAAATTTATACAGTATACAGTATACAAGAGATATTTCTGGCAACTCAGCAGCAATCAGGCTGACACCCGAAAAATCACCCAAGCACCGAGCCACACAGCAACCCAATGGTTGACCACACGAAACTTTGGACCGAAGCAAAATTGACAGGAAAAGTGAAACTTGCCTTTGATTTGTGGGAGTGGTATGCAAAAATGCTTCTGTAGACAAGTTTCGGGATTCATTTGGGTCTCGGATAATTGGAAACCGCGCTGACAGCTGCCCCAACCACCAAAACTGGACCGGAGTCCAAATGTCCACTCTTAATGTGGGTCACACACATATGGGGACTGTGTTTGGGGGTATTAATGCCCAATTCCAACTCCACAATTCAACACCAAGGCAACCATTTGTTTGACGATTTATTTGAATGTCTAAAGGTTGTTAGAACTATAATCTTACGGCAATAGATATTTAAATATCGATTATGAGTAGTTTTAAATTGTTTTGCCCAAAATGTAACTATGAAAGAAAACAAATTATTTTTAATCAATATTTATTGGCTTAATATACTGGTCTTACGACCTAAAATCACGTTTTCATTTTTAAATGTACGATTGATTTAGGTGCAAAACTATGATCAAAAAGCCTTCGCTTTTTAATCTCAGTTGAGTTTTGACGAAGTTATGGCATTTTTTAGGTTTCGACCTGTGCCCAAATGCCTATTTTTAGACCGGTTTTTTTTACTTGTCTTCCGACCCAAAATCACGTTTTCAACTTTAAATGTACGATTGATTAAGGTGCAAAACTATGATCAAAAAGCCCTCGCTTTTTAATCTCAGTTGAGTTTTGACGAAGTTATGGCATTTTTTAGGTTTCGACCTATGCCCAAATGCCTATTTTTAGACCGGTTTTTTTACTTGTCTTCCGACCTAAGATCACGTTCTCAACTTTAAATGTACGATTGATTTAGGTACAAAACTATGATCAAAAAGCCCTCGCTTTTTAATCTCAGTTGAGTTTTGACGAAGTTTTGGCATTTTTTAGGTTTCGACCTATGCCCAAACGCCTATTTTTAAACCAGTTTTTTTACTTGTCTTCCGACCCAAAATCACGTTTTCAACTTTAAATGTACGATTGATTTAGGTGCAAAACTATGATCAAAAAGCCCTCGCTTTTTAATCTCAGTTGAGTTTTGACGAAGTTATGGCATTTTTTAGGTTTCGACCTATGCCCAAATGCCTATTTTTAGACCGGTTTTTTACTTGTCTTCCGACCTAAGATCACGATCTCAACTTTAAATGTACGATTGATTTAGGTACAAAACTATGATCAAAAAGCCCTCGCTTTTTAATCTCAGTTGAGTTTTGACGAAGTTATGGCATTTTTTAGGTTTCGACCTATGCCCAAATGCCTATTTTTAGACCGGTTTTTTTACTTGTTTTCCGACCCAAAATCACGTTTTCAACTTTAAATGTACGATTGATTTAGGTGCAAAACTATGATCAAAAAGCCCTTGCTTTTTAATCTCAGTTGAGTTTTGACGAAGTTATGGCATTTTTTAGGTTTCGACCTATGCCCGAATGCCTATTTTTAGACCGGTTTTTTTACTTGTCTTCCGACCTAAGATCACGTTCTCAACTTTAAATGTACGATTGATTTAGGTGCAAAACTATGATCAAAAAGCCCTCGCTTTTTAATCTCAGTTGAGTTTTGACGAAGTTATGGCATTTTTTTGGTTTCGACCTATGCCCAAATGCTTATTTTTAGACCGGTTTTTTTACTTGTCTTCCGACCTAAGATCACGTTTTCAACTTTAAATGTACGATTGATTTAGGTACAAAACTATGATCAAAAAGCCCTCGATTTTTATTCTCAGTTGAGTTTTGACGAAGTTATGGCATTTTTTAGGTTTCGACCTATGCCCAAATGCCTGTTTTTAGA
The DNA here is from genome assembly GCA_035044025.1 of Drosophila paracracens. NCBI lineage: Eukaryota > Metazoa > Arthropoda > Insecta > Diptera > Drosophilidae > Drosophila > Drosophila paracracens. The sequence goes on from JAWNMN010000398.1 coordinate 3,095,015, forward strand.
CCGGTTTTTTTACTTGTCTTCCGACCTAAGATCACGTTCTCAACTTTAAATGTACGATTGATTTAGGTGCAAAACTATGATCAAAAAGCCCTTGCTTTTTAGTCTCAGTTGAGTTTTGACGAAGTTATGGCATTTTTTAGGTTTCGACCTATGCCCAAATGCCTATTTTTAGACCGGTTTTTTTACTTGTCTTCCGACCTAAGATCACGTTCTCAACTTTAAATGTACGATTGATTTAGGTGCAAAACTATGATCAAAAAGCCCTCGCTTTTTAGTCTCAGTTGAGTTTTGACGAAGTTATGGCATTTTTTAGGTTTCGACCTATGCCCAAATGCCTATTTTTAGACCGGTTTTTTTACTTGTCTTCCGACCTAAGATCACGTTCTCAACTTTAAATGTACGATTGATTTAGGTACAAAACTATGATCAAAAAGCCCTCGATTTTTATTCTCAGTTGAGTTTTGACGAAGTTATGGCATTTTTTAGGTTTCGACCTATGCCCAAATGCCTGTTTTTAGACCGGTTTTTTTACTTGTCTTCCGACCTAAGATCACGTTCTCAACTTTAAATGTACGATTGATTTAGGTGCAAAACTATGATCAAAAAGCCCTCGATTTTTATTCTCAGTTGAGTTTTGACGAAGTTATGGCATTTTTTAGGTTTCGACCTATGCCCAAATGCCTATTTTTAGACCGGTTTTTTTACTTGTCTTCCGACCTAAGATCACGTTCTCAACTTTAAATGTACGATTGATTTAGGTGCAAAACTATGATCAAAAAGCCCTCGATTTTTATTCTCAGTTGAGTTTTGACGAAGTTATGGCATTTTTTAGGTTTCGACCTATGCCCGAATGCCTATTTTTAGACCGGTTTTTTTACTTGTCTTCCGACCTAAGATCACGTTCTCAACTTTAAATGTACGATTGATTTAGGTGCAAAACTATGATCAAAAAGCCCTCGCTTTTTAATCTCAGTTGAGTTTTGACGAAGTTATGGCATTTTTTAGGTTTCGACCTATGCCCAAATGCCTATTTTTAGACCGGTTTTTTTACTTGTCTTCCGACCTAAGATCACGTTCTCAACTTTAAATGTACGATTGATTTAGGTACAAAACTATGATCAAAAAGCCCTCGCTTTTTATTCTCAGTTGAGTTTTGACGAAGTTATGGCATTTTTTAGGTTTCGACCTATGCCCAAATGCCTGTTTTTAGACCGGTTTTTTTACTTGTCTTCCGACCTAAGATCACGTTCTCAACTTTAAATGTACGATTGATTTAGGTGCAAAACTATGATCAAAAAGCCCTCGCTTTTTAGTCTCAGTTGAGTTTTGACGAAGTTATGGCATTTTTTAGGTTTCGACCTATGCCCAAATGCCTATTTTTAGACCGGTTTTTTTACTTGTCTTCCGACCTAAGATCACGTTCTCAACTTTAAATGTACGATTGATTTAGGTACAAAACTATGATCAAAAAGCCCTCGCTTTTTAATCTCAGTTGAGTTTTGACGAAGTTATGGCATTTTTTAGGTTTCGACCTATGCCCAAATGCCTATTTTTAGACCGGTTTTTTTACTTGTCTTCCGACCTAAGATCACGTTCTCAACTTTAAATGTACGATTGATTTAGGTGCAAAACTATGATCAAAAAGCCCTCGCTTTTTAGTCTCAGTTGAGTTTTGACGAAGTTATGGCATTTTTTAGGTTTCGACCTATGCCCAAATGCCTATTTTTAGACCGGTTTTTTTACTTGTCTTCCGACCTAAGATCACGTTCTCAACTTTAAATGTACGATTGATTTAGGTACAAAACTATGATCAAAAAGCCCTCGCTTTTTAATCTCAGTTGAGTTTTGACGAAGTTATGGCATTTTTTATGTTTCGACCTATGCCCAAATGCCTATTTTTAGACCGGTTTTTTTACTTGTCTTCCGACCTAAGATCACGTTCTCAACTTTAAATGTACGATTGATTTAGGTACAAAACTATGATCAAAAAGCCCTCGCTTTTTAATCTCAGTTGAGTTTTGACGAAGTTATGGCATTTTTTAGGTTTCGACCTATGCCCAAATGCCTATTTTTAGACCGGTTTTTTTACTTGTCTTCCGACCCAAAATCTCGTTTTCAACTTTAAATGTACGATTGATTTAGGTGCAAAACTATGATCAAAAAGCCCTCGCTTTTTAATCTCAGTTGAGTTTTGACGAAGTTATGGCATTTTTTAGGTTTCGACCTATGCCCAAACGCCTATTTTTAAACCGGTTGTTTTACTTGTCTTCCGACCCAAAATCTCGTTTTCATCTTTAAATGTACGATTGATTTAGGTGCAAAACTATGATCAAAAAGACCTCGCTTTTTAATCTCAGTTGAGTTTTGACGAAGTTATGGCATTTTTTAGGTTTCGACCTATGCCCAAACGCCTTTTTTTAAGCCAGTTTTTTTACTTGTCTTCCGACCCAAAATCTCGTTTTCATCTTTAAATGTACGATTGATTTAGGTGCAAAACTATGATCAAAAAGCCCTCGCTTTTTAATCTAAGTTGAGTTTTGACGAAGTTATGGCATTTTTTAGGTTTCGACCTATGCCCAAATGCATATTTTTAGGCCTAATTGTCCAAATTTTGAAATATACAATTGGAGAAAACATATCTATTAGAGAAAAAATATAAAAGATCAAAATAACAGAATAACTTTATCAATCTGACTTATCAAAACAAGACTAGTTGAAGAACTATGTACTGTGATACCGAAGGTATTAGAAAATCGATAATCGCCAATAGATAAAGCCACATATCTCCCAAATTTTGGTGTTAGGTTTTTGGCTATGTCCTTTAAAGATCGGCACATGCCACGCCCATTTCCGCAAGTCCCACGCCAACTCCTAAAAATTTGGAAAGTATATTACTTGTAGCCGACCTTAAGAACTGATAAACAATATTTATGGCCATGCCCCCACCTGCGCCCATAATCGCCAAAGCCGATTTTTCGGCAAATCTTTCTCAATTTTAAAGACGGAGTCACCAATCGTGGAAGGTAACTTGCATTTGACCTCCTTCAAAGATTTTAAGACAATGCCCACACCCTCTGCCCCCAGGAACTTAGGACCTAAAAATCAGAAGTGCTCAAAATAAGAGCATGTATTTCGTGGCTACAACCACAATTGTCCGCGGCACCTGTAATCAGATGGTATTACTTATGGTATCGGAGTATATCGCAGTCGGTTACATCCGACTGAAACTTTCTCACTTGCTTTCATTTATTTTTCTTTCTCACAGTTTTTCCCTAAAGGAAAACTAATTACTCTGGCCGATCTACTCTGCATGAACAGACTTCAAGCGATTGATGTTGCACTTCTGTTTCTCTGAAGATTATTATCTGTCTACAGTTGGGCAATTAAGTTGTCAAGCGAGACTCGGACAACTTTAGGTGGCTTCAATGTGCCTTCTCTAGATACATATATCTATTACCCATCCCAGGCAGCGCAGCACTTCAATTCACTTCCGCTACGGTTTTGCTTACTTCCGTTTGCACATTTACGCCACTGGCATCGTGAGCATTCGCTGCCTAATAGAAAACTGTTCACACGTGCTGCAAATTACACTGTTTGAATGCCTAACCATCCACCCACACAACCAAACAACCAACCAACCAACCAACTACCCAGCACTGACCAGACAGAGCCCATCGGACCCAAAACAGAACCAGCCACAGACAGTCCGTGCGGTCAATAAATGTAAATAAAATGGACGCGACCACCTACCCAAAGGCCACGCCCCATTTGTTGGATGATGGTATCAGAGCAAAAAGTGGGCAACACAGCAAAAAAGGAAACTCTAATAGAAATTGCATAGCGAATATTGTAACGAAATTATGCAGGTTATTTATGTATTTGTTGTTTTATTTATGTATTTGTTGTTGTCGCTCATGCAGCTGCCCTTCGCTGTGGTTCACATTTGCCATTTATTGATTTTCACGTGTGAAAATTAAATTCCCTTTTTAAGTTACTCCGATCCGAACATAAAGTTTTGTTAGACGCGATTAGTAGCGGGAGTCTCGCCCCCTCAGTCGCTCTTGCGCCCGTCGGCCCAAATTGAATTGAAGCGCGTTGTGTAAATCAGCGGCTCAATAAAATCTAATAGTCTCGGGCAGATTGCTGCTCGGCACGCACCCAAAGCGAGCTGAAACCCAGAAACGCAGGAACTTTGTGTACAGGCACATAAATTAACGCGGACAACGCTGGTGACTAGAACTTTCGGGAGTACAAGGACGTGAATGTCCTTGACAGTGGCAACCTTATAAAAACAAGCACAGGAACTAGACGAACCCAAAGTGTTTCTGATTAGCCGAAGCATTCATGCCCTTGAGGCGTGAAATCCAAGTCTATCTATGAAATAAAGTGGGATTCAATGAGGTGTTAGATCCATATTATTGAAGAGATCTTTATTGTTTCTGGAATATTGACGAACAAAATAATATCGATAGCTTAATATTTTATTTGTGACCAGAGCCAGCAAAAAACATACTCTAAAGTATATTTAAGTTTTGCTGATATATAAAATGTCGGAAGCTAAATTCCAAATAGTTTAAGCGGGCTAAATACATATATTCTCAAGAGGAATAATAAATCAAACACAGAAAATAGAAGCTTAAGATTTTAAAAGTAAAATAAATTAGACTCGAAGTCTTTGCAGGGCTAGCTAGAGTTCATCAGTCAGAAGTCAAAGTTGGTAGTATTAATTATAATTTTAATGAAACTAATTTGTTAAGATAGTGATAGGATTATCATACTGCATTTAGCCAGCACCTTGCATCCTGTTGAACACATTCAAAAATCTTTCTCGTGGCTAAATTTATGTACATACAAATGGAAGATTGATTGAAGAAATTGCTTGCTTGACAAACTTCATGGGAAATGCACAAGATCCTTTTTGGCGGAGGGCACAAACCAACAGAAGCCATTTGGCAAATTAACTAATGACCCCATATTAGGTGCTAGGCATCGTAGCGGGGCCAAAGCGTCGGCAGGAGAGGAGAAGGAATTGTTGCCGACGCGTTTGCTTAATTGTCGTGCGACCAACCCGCTTTTTGCTCGTTTTAATGAGTCAATTTAAATTCCAATTTCGATTGTGGGACTCACTCAGCTTTCAGCAAAGAGCTCACCAGCAGCCCGATTGCCCGACTGCGGCCAAATCGATGTTCATTAACAGAAGGCGGTGCCACGCCCAACGCCAAAACGGATGGGGCTTTTGTCGGCCGCATTGTCAACGCAATTAGCTGAAGTTTTTGAGTTAATATTGGTTTTTGTTTTAGCATTCAAATGATTTGAATCGTGCGTAAAGCCTATAAGATAGTCAAAAGTTAAGGATTTTAAACAAATTCAAACAATCAATCAAGTGACACTTTTTATGATATTTTATTTAATTTTTAATTAAAAACTGACCGCACTTTTTGTTGGCTAAGCTAATGAACGAAACATCCGCTTTTTTAATACCCTGTCCTCATTAAAACGGTCAAAGTGGGTAAGCAGGACTTCCGACAATGTTTGTAGCGAACAATATAATTGTGCTCAGACTTGTGGCAAGTGTAATAAATGAGTCAAATTTAAATTATGATTTTGCATTTACTCACACTGATTTAGTTTCCTCATTTAAAAAATATTTACATCAAATTCTAGTGCTCACTACTTGAAATGAAATGAAAACATAACAAACGCTGCTGCAATAATTGACAAATATTCATTTGAATTTTTAATATATGCATGCAAAATGTGAAAAAATAGACATCACCTGTTAACAACAGTTATACGTTCTGGCAACTAAACGTAACTAAAAATTACAGACGGATTGTTGTCATTTTGTTAAAAATATAAGTAGAAACTCGAAAAAAACCTTTTAACATTTAAAATTTATCATCTTCAGAGCTACGCAAAATGAAGACTACTTAAATTTTTATATGTTATTAAATTGAGGTTTTCATCTCAAATATATATTAAATGGGGTCTTAACATTTTACTAATTTTCTGTACTAATTATATTATTTTACGATGCATAAAATTAGTATTTACGTAATTATGCATTTTATTTGTATACTTAGATTTTCACAGGGTATATCCTAGTCGCACGCTGCTTAAACACTCTCTTTTTTAGTGTTTGTTTTTTATGGACTTTAATTAAAACATGTGCGTTTTATTATTTGATTTATTATAAGCATATGACGGCCAGCAGTAACAACTAACAAACACATGTGTAATTGCATATTTGAACTCAATTAACCGGCGACTTGAATGCTCAAATTTATTTAGTGTGCTGGTGGTGGAGATGGGATGTGCTATCCAAGGACCAAACTGTGACAGTATCAGAGATGGAAAGGAACGGGAGGAGGTGAGCGTGTGCCATAAATTCCCTTCTACGCACTCAGTCAACTTGACCCCGACTATGACTATGCCGACGAGGACGAGGACGAGGATGAGAACGGGAAAAGGTACGGGGGCGAGCATGAGAACGACAAGGATATTTTGTGGAGCGCAGCGCTGCATGAAATGAAATTTAGCGCAACGGTCTCTTTCCATATGCTTTTTTATGCTGGCCGAAACAATTTATGGCTAAGCGCGCATGTTGGCCTAAAAATATGTATAAACATATATAAAGCTTGCATGCATATGTATACAATATATATAAATATACATATATATGCATGCATGTCCAAGTAAAAAATCGTTACATAGAAACACGTCAATAAATTACGTACCCCAAGCCTTAGACTTAACCAAGTTGAACTAATGGCAGCTCCTAAAACCCACTCAACTCAACAACAAGGGCTGTGTTAAGCAGTTAGGAGCCCGATTCTTAAGTGTAAAATGAAATTTAGATACCCTAGAGGTAAAGATATGTAACACAAGTAGGATAATGAAGTTGAGATGGGATAAGCCCAAGGGATAAGCTTTAGTTAAGAAACACACAACACAATAAAGAAACACACAGCAACGAAGATGATTTGCATTTATATAGCATAAATAATTATAGAAAATGTATAAAGATTTACAAACACATTAGAAAATATTATAATTATATATATACACAAGGCAAACCGATTCCTGGAATTAATATACCCAAAGCGTATGCATCAACTTTGAAAGAAAAACAAGAAATATAAATTTAAATTCTGTGCCAACATGCAGCAGGACATTTACAGACGGGCAGAGCGTATATGGGGGAGGTCTTGGCTGAAGGGGGGAGGGGCGAGAGACGGCTCAACAATTTATGCGAAAACGCGACAACATCAAAAACAACAACGGCAACAACAACATATCGTAAGTGCATGCGTGAGTGCTGATTAGAATGCCTCAATTAAAATAATTTGGAATGATTCCAAGCGCCGACAGAGCGAGAGTTCCAAATTACAGACACTGCTATGGGGAGAGAGAGATAGAAAGAGGTAGAGCGAGAGAGAGAGAGAGAGAGAGAGAGTGAGAGGGAGAGCGAAAGACTGTAAAAGAGTCGACATTTTTTTGCTTATTGACTGGCGCACAGATTGACAAGCATGACGAGGGGCAACCGGCACGCCCCCAAAGACCAATTTCGTAGCTCCCACACCATACCTCATACACACACACACACCAGGGAATTGGATTTCCGTTTCGAACACATTAAAAACTTTACAATTTTGCAGTGTAGTCAAGTTTAATTTTTTGGTTGAGTTCATGCGAAAATTGCAAAAATCATATTCCAACTGTTTGGCAAGCCATTAAAGGTATGGGCAGCATCAGGGTGCAAGCTGCAAGGGGGGCGTGCAGGCTATAGGGATCGGCCCTGCCACCAGCAGCTAAGGTTTTAGACGGACATGGAACGAAATGACAGAAAATGAAATGTGAAATTAAATCTGCATTTTGTCCGAAGTCTTGCCAGGTGGGCAAGAGAGTGCAACATGTGTGTTGCATGTGCCCCTCATCTGGACTTATTTGCATTGGAAATTGAAAAGGTTCTATAAACAGTGGAGATTGAATTTTCCTCAGACACTGCTGGCTATTGTTGGTGGAGAACATCCCAAATCTACAGTATCCAACCCCTTCTCATCACCCCAACCACTTGCTCTAAGTACGCGAAACTTTTCTGTTTCCGTTTCTGTTTTTTTGTTTGTCTGTGGTATGTGTTTCCTTTTAATGTCTTATCTACGTGGGCTGCCTTTTCAAATTAAGCAACAAATTTAACACAAAACACACGCGCAGTGCATAAAAACCAAGCAGCTCCCAAAAAATAAATAAAAAATGAAAAAACGTAGAAAAGAAAGGAACACAAAACAAAATAATAAAGAAAATACTCTTAACCGTTACCATTTCCCCAGCAACCCTGACAGAAACCCCAGCATTAGTCATAATTATACTCGGCCCATTGTGACTCTGCACGCGGCACGCAAAACATTTTTTGTAATTATCTCTCCAAAACTGAAAAAATCCTGCAAAGCGGAAACACTTACAACAAAAAAATTATGCAAATGGTTCAGAAAAAAGGCTTAGATAGTCGCCGCTTTGATACACTTTCAATTAAATTAAAAAATTTAGAAATTATCACAACATATTCTATCAATAATGTTTTCTTAGATAATTCGTTATATCCAAGAATGAATAAAGCTTATACCTTTTTTTAATAATAAAAGACAAAAATTAAATATTATTTTTGAATTGTTATATTAGAACAGCAATATGTAGTGAAATTGAAAGGATTTTCCATATCAAGTTGTTGCTATTCATTCTGAAAATGAAAAAATTATTATTATACAAAAAATGTATGTAAATAAGCATGCTTCATCTAAAATCGATTTATCTAAATATTAGTTGTATTAAAAAATATATAAATAAATAAATAAACTAATAAAATATGTGATATGATTATTTAGTTTTCGCTTGCCTGCTCTAAATTTGATTTTCTGTTTCTCTACTTATACAATCTAGTGCATATGCTCCACTTGGCTAGAGTATGTCAAGGAAATGAAGATTCTGCAGTGCACGTGTTGCAGTAGAACTAGGAAGGGGTCAGAAATGAATGCACCTCATCCCTTGCCCCTCGCACCTCATCATGGCTTACAGTGAATATGCGTGTGTAATTAGCAGAAAAATAAGTTTTGGCTATTTTTTTTTTTGCTTAAAGTAATGCGTGCAAACTACTTTGTAGCTATTCGGTTTACTTTTGACAAGCTTGTGCCATTGTCTAAGAAGAGTATCTACTAGAGACTAGGAGAGAAAGTTTCTCTGATTGCAGCATTAAGATTTAAAAAATAAAAATATTTAATGCTTAACCAACTAAATAAATATTTTTTTTAAATAAATCTGTTTTATTTTTTGAGAAAAAAACATACAATGTAGATAAATTTACAGCAGCAGTCAAAGCTAAAAATGAATATCCCTAGAAATTCACACACTTTCGACTGAGAGTTAGGCAAGATTAAAGTCTGTGCAGGACGTTTTGTCGAGAGTTGCGCAAGTTTTATACGAAGCTATAATTTGAGGTCCCTCAGAGTCGTACCTGCCATTTAACAAGAGAAATCAAGCAAAGGGCGGGGAGTGGGCGATGCGTCACGTCGAAGGGAGGCGTGGCCTGCAACATTGTGAGTTTATGGGTCAACGGTTTCGCTGCACTTATTGCTGTTATTGTTATGGTTAGTGTTAGAGCTGTTACGGGTTGAGGGAATAGCGATAATAAAGCAAACATATGACGACAGTGACATAGTCGCTGCGCTTGTAAGCAACAAAAGCAACACACACTGAAACTACACCAGCGGAAAACGACAACAAAGTTTTCCGCCTGCAGCGAGCAGGCAGCCAATAAAGTCAAGAACACAGTCATGAAAAACGTTGCCAAAAATAAAGAGCGAGAGCGCCAGATACGACAGCCAAACGAGCCAGTTGTAAGTACATGTGTCTCTGTCTCTGTGTGTGTGCGTGTCTCTGTGTGTGTGTGTGTGAGTATGTACGTATGTGTGCGCGTGTTGTATGTTATTATTATTTTTACTGCAAGGCATTCGCATAAAGGACATAATCATATTTTTCATCAAAGTCAGCAATGGCGATAAAACTACAACAAAAGCGCACACCGAGAGCAATAATACAAGCCACTATATGAAGCTGTAAGTGTGTGTGTGTGTGTGTGTTAGTGTGTGTGTGAGTGTGTGTGAATGTTAGGCATTGACTGTCTCCCTCTGATGCGCAGCATATCCATTCTGCAGTTGCTGTCAACATTTTTCATATCATAAACACTTTTAGTGTTGATATTACCAACAATAACTTTTACCCAACACACACACACACACACAGTATGGGTGTGTTTGTGTGTGTATTTGACACGCCTCCCTGTCGCGTTATTGTGGGAGTCTCGTCCGTTATTTTGCCTTTGACACGCTTCACTTTTTTTTTGTTTTGCCTCACATCGGCCTTGTAAGAAGACGGAGACGCTTTGCGAGCTGGCTGCCTGAGTGGGCGTGTGTGTGCGTGTGTGTGTTAATGTGTGTGTATATCGATGCCTGTGCTTGGCTAGTGTGCGTTAATGTGCGTGTGTGTCCTTTTTAATGTATACACATATTTGTTTATTCGGTTGAACCTTGAGAACATAGAGAAAGCGCTGACCAACGACTTGAATCACATTCGACAGCAGCTTTAAAATCATATTTATTTTTTTATTTATCATATAATATATATAATGGCTTAAGCTTAAAAAATGTGTATATATTTAAAGTGTAAATAATGTTCATTAGGAAAAAAACGAAATTTACATTTGTTTATTTATTCAAATTATTTATTTTTTCAAGCACATTTATCTGTTCAGTTTCAAACAATATTTGGCAGCATTTCACCACAAATACGTTTTAATATCAATTGTATACTGATTTATTGGTCCTTCCACCCATTCGCCCAGTTCTCCTTGTGGCACATTCGTAAACGTTTTAATTGTAGCGAGTTGCCTATGCAATGTTTTGTTGTCATTGATATTGGACTGTAAATTGAACTGTGAATTGCTAAATCAATTTATACACAAGTTGTGCACAATTATAACTTAAGCATTTAGCATGTCATATTTTTCAATAACATTCAATTGCGGCCAGAATGCAACGTAGACAAAAGCTTAAACTTAAGAGGCTTTCAAATTTACAAGTAAATATTTGATGTGTAAATAGCCAAGCGGCAGGCTGTCGAAAGACAAAGCCCAGGATTGAATTTCGTCTGGTTGACCACAGCAACTAATAACCGAGCCGAACACATCATATTAGTCTCGAGACTATTCCGACCGCAGGACATGCCAGAGAGGTGGTTGTCCTGGCGACAGGATGAATCGCCAAATGAGTGGCATGTTCTGGCTGTTTACTCCACACGCACACGCACACACACATACACACACACACATCTCGAACTATTTCGGTTGTGCTCGAGTCGCCGCCCTGGTTATCTTTGCACAAAGATGACATTTGTGTTGAAACAGGCAAATTAGTATTTATTGCCTTCTGCTGCTGTTACTGACATATTATTTTATTTGTTTAATTAATTTACAAAAAACAGAAGAACACCAAGGGACCACAAGACAAAATCATCAACAACAACAACAGATGCTCCCACCCCCCAAGAACCGCTCCCTTGGCCCACCCCCCTCTTAAGCCATATGGCATATGGTAGCTGTAATAAATAAGCGTCTAGCAACAGATAACCAAGGACATTCCATATAAAGAGCTACTCCGACCTCCCCAAAATGCTGGGCCTCATAAATTTTATGCGTAGTTTGGGTTGATTTAATGACCATTTTCCCTGCGCTCAGCCGCCGATTTCCCCCCTTAACTGTCCACATAATTAAATCAACTAAATATTTAACGGCACATTTATTTGGCTTTGCTTCGTCCAGCGTCCTTGACCATTTGCCAGGATTTTTATTACATTGCTGGAACATTAAGTGGTCGAGAGTTCAAGTTCCACATTCCATTTCAGTCCATTCACTTGGCCAGTATGTCCAGCGCCCATAAATTAGCAATGGCTGGCCGAAATTGTATTAAGTAAATCATGTGCCAACGTCAAGAAAGGCCACGCCTACTTCCTACTTCCTACTGCCCATTGCCCACCTTCCCCAATCACCAAACCCAAACACCCATTTTGGCTCAATATCCTGTTTTTGGTATTTAATTTCCTTTGTTTGGCTTTCGCTCAATAATTATGAAGTGTTCATTTGACAAATGCCTTAAGATCCGCCAAATTTACTGGTTGTATTTTGTTGATTAGGGTGAATGTTGTAACAGCTTATATACATTTATGTACACTTATATACAAATAATATAATATACACATTTGTGTATCTATCCTTATTATCTGAACCCAACTCTTTGATTTGGTTGTTCCCCTTCAGTTTCTTTGTGTATATTTGTTTTTATGCAAGTCGACTGGAACAATTGAACAAAAGTTTTGTTCGCGTATTAAACAATATTTTTAACAATATGTCCTGACCAAGCTTACAATATTATATTATATTATCATCATAATCGAACCACGTATCATATAGCTGCCATATTAAATTGAAAGACTTAAACTAACTAAACCCCATTCTGATGCAAGTTGGTAAGCAGAACATATAATATTATTTCAAACTCCTCAAATTTAGATATCAGATTAATTCCGTTTTGCAAGGGTATATTTTCTTCGGCTTGCTCAAAATAATCCTTATTTCTTGTTTCATGTTATCTCTATTTAAATTGTTAACATTTTTCACAGCCTGCATTTCAATTGTCCTTTTGTTGCTAATAACAACAATAGCCAGTCCAGATAGACATTTCTGTGTACACACTAATAGAGATAGGAAACTGTTTGGACTGATGGACGGAGGGACATTTGCTGAAGGCCATTTGCTACACTGTGCTACACAGTGTGCGATTTCTGGTTGGATTTATTTCACGGCACATTTAATATGGGCACGCGCTCGACGGCACAGATAGAATATCCTTGACGATGCGACTGACAGCTTCGAGGACAATTCGACGACAGTCAAGACAATTTTTGCTTTTATAATTTTTTTCTTTTTTTTTGTGGGCTTTGTTGTAATTTGTTTAATTTTAAGTAGCTGTAGGGGCACTATTCGGCTTGTCCGTGGGTTTCTCCAGCCGATGGCAATACGAATAATCGCAAAGCGAGGGCGCATTTTCCTGTTCCCCCAGCTCACTTATAAACTGTCCAGAGAGTTGCTGCTGTTGTTGTTGCTGGCATGGCCATAAAAATCAAAAGAGCATAAAAATACATTTGATAACACAGCGAGTTCTGTTTGTTGTTTGCCTTTGCCTATGGCCCTTGGCGTATTTGCCTTAAGTGCTCATTTCAATGTCGCCAAGTGTCAGTCGCCAAGACGTGGTTCACAGCAGCCCAAGGACCAAACGGTACTAGTCGTGGCCCAGGAAATTGGCAATGTCAAAGCCAAGAAGACGAAGAGGCAAAAAAAAAAAAAAACAGAAGGCAAACGAGGCGACGGCTACGTCCAAAAGTGAATTAAAATAAATTTGCTAGCGGGGATTTGGGGATTTGTTGTGCTGCGCATTTTTAGTATAACACTAAGGACACCCTCGCTACGATTTTGGCTCTGACACCCAGGGCTGGGCACAACTGTGCCCTCAAGTGATTTACAATAGTTGCTCGAGACAAGGCAATGTGAGCAAAGAATCAAATATTTGTCAATTTAAATAATAGAGTATTAAGCGTGAAGCCAATTGAATTGAACCACAATTACCAAGTATTTGCATGATTATTTGACTTCCGGGAAAAGCAATAAACAAAATGGCAACACTAAATATATATCGCTTGAGGATTTGATGAGATTTTTAGGTTGTAAGAAATAAACTGATATACGAATAGATATAAGAATAGAATGGAATATTGAACAATTGAAAAAGTATTCTTGAATATATATATTTTTATTATATTATTTTTATATTATTTATATTATATATACATATATTCAATATCAATTCAACTACTCTCGAATTAAGAGGATTATTAATATATTTCTATATTTTTCTATAATATAATTGCCAGCCCTGATTTCTTAAAAAACTCTCCGCGCCCCATGTTTTTTTAAGAAAACGTATCCGTAATAATAATTTGCTGTTCTTGTGCCTCTGGCTATTATTTCAATAACAGAAACAAAGAGAGAAAGTGGCAGAGAAGCGAAAGAGGGAGAGACTAAGCTGCTGGCCTTGTTATCGGCTCTGGTTGTTTGTCTATTGACATAAGCATACGGCATTTATATAATTGTTATATCAAATATCAGACATTGTTGAAAACACACTTTAAACGCTCAAAATGCCATCAAATTGATGGCTTTAAAATTAGCGTAAAGTTGGCGCCAGAACGGACCCCCAACGCGGAGCCAGCGAAAGTGAAATGCGCCAAGTGCGAGCTTAAAATAAGGAAGCGATGGGTGTGGCGGAAGCAGGATGGAGAGAGGAGGGACGAGGCAGTGATGTGGCGAATGTGCGGTTCCAAATGGGCTGCTACGCGAGTGCTTGGGTTTGGCTAGGAAGTGGACCGTCGCATTGATAATGACGGCAGGGTGGATTGTGTCTTGGCTGGTTTTTTGGGGCTTCTTTTGGCCCAGTTTACAAAACTTTACAATTAGATTTGCGCGCGGCTGAGCTGTCGTAAGACCTTTCGGTCAGAACGTGAGTCTCCCCTCTACCCTCCTCGTACCCTACCCAGTGATTTATTGGCACATTGTTGGTTTGTTGTGGCTCGAACATAAATCAAGTAAATATGTTGAGACTCCGTAGAGAAAATTCAACAAATTACGACATGGCTTTAATGTAAAAAACAAATGTAAAAAAAAAACGAGAAGTCGTTGCAACTAAAATAATTTTAAGCCTTTTTTTGCGTTTTTATGGTCTTTGTTTTGGGTCGGTCAAAGACTTGTCCTAATGATTACAACATAATCCAATTTTCATTACATTTACATCAATTCAAGAAGATAAATGAAATGTTCAAATAATGAGACCAAAACTGAGACCATTTTACGTTAACCCTTTTCGTTTTCCGCAAGGCCCCTGACGTTTTTAACATTAACCAAATTTTCTGTGAGATGAGCTTAACTCCTCTATCGAGAAAAGGGTATAAGGACTTATTAGTTTAGTTTGCCACGACCAAAAGGAAGGGAAAGGGAGTAATTTGAAATTTGAAAAACTAAGAGAGAATAATTATTTGCAATTTTAGAAATATCTTAATGGAGTTCGGGCAAAGAACACAAATTAATTTTTGACGCTGCTGAAAGTGTAGTGGAATATTGAGATGACAAAATTATTCGCTGTGTCTTCTCATCATCAGTTATTTTTTAGCATTTGCATAATTTTCTACAGATTAAACTACAATTTATCATAATTTTTTTTTTCTTCTGACATGTTGTTGCCCTCCTTTTGGGTTACGGCTGAATGCTCAAAGTGATTTTTAATAGCGGGACAACTTTTTCGTTTTCTTGGCAAGCTTAAGCTTCCTAGTCCCATTACCCAAGCAATCATTTGTTTATGCTCACCAGCCGAGAACAGGACTGAGGATTTGCGCAGTTCCTTCGGTCCGAGTTGCATTTGGAATGGAGGGTGCGAAAGATGATTTGAAAATACACAGTCAGCGAAAAGGGATAAGCATACATCAAAGGCGGCCATAAATCTGCAGACTAGTCCCGCAGTACCAAATGCGAAATCACTTTGCAGTATTAACCAGAGGCGGGCGAGGAGCACATAAAGCGCCACGCACGATAACTTGACCAAACAATGAGCGAGAGAGACACAGATATAAATCCAACTTGGCACCCGGCAGACGCCGAGACAGGCAGACAGATAGACCGATAGACAAAAAGGGCGAGTGAGAGAGAACTTTTGAGTTGAAGTCAACACATTTTCACACACAATAAATTTTTGCCAACGTTTGCAGGAAAACCATATACGAGAATGGAATGGAAAAAGGAAACGTGCCATGTAGATGTAGATCCTTCAGGGGCGGTGCGGGAGGGGGCCGTGTTCAGTTCGCTTGTTTGCCTATTGATTTTATAAGCAACTTAAAGCAGAGTCTCCGTGCCACATCGCATGGTAATTTCACAATTTGAGAAACAAAAACCTTGAAAGTAAATCGTATGCCCAGCAATTGCCTTCAATTGAAAGATTTATGAGAAAATGCCAAAGCGTTAATCCAAGTCAATTAGTTTCTTTGTTCATTTTGGGAGCGCGCCAGCAGCGGCCAAGAATTTGTTCGCTACTTAACTTTATGGTAAAGTTTTGCTCGTGACTGACGGAAAGTTTGACAACGACTTTGATGACCTTTGCACCTACGCGGCCCTGTTGGCCCAAGGGTGAATGCAAACCTGCGGGTTGAAAGGTCAATTATGACCACAAATTTCCGACAGATATGGCTTTAATTTGATGGGCCAAAGTTTAATTAATGGCTTCTTGTTTGAGCAAAAATTAAGCCTTATAGTTAAGCTACTCCTTAAAAAAATATATTAAATAATAAGAAAATAAATTTCTTCTATTCGTTTATAATATATGCATGTTTCAAACAGTCAAAATTGAAAATGTGCCCGGACATAAACAATTTAACATTTTTATCAGAAAATATTATGAAAAAATAAGTGTAAAGAAAGTAATGTCTTTATTTTTGGGGAATTCGCAGCGTGTTGCGTTTTTTTACATCCGATCGCCTACTGCTTTCTGACACTTGATGTCTTATTTGTAACATACCATGAACCAAATTCCCCTCAAACAGCCCCAGTACTCAACCCTTTTTATGGGGTTCTCTCGCCTACGCCTGATTTGCTGCCATTGAATTGAATGATTTTGTTTTTCAATTTATTGGGATTTGCTCGACTCGGCAGGCAGGCAGGCAGGCAGGCAAACTGGCAAGGCAGTCCGGAAGGATTCCGTCCCAGCATCTAAGCATATAAAGCATTTTTATTATAAAAGGGCGCTCGATATTATCGAAGTTGATTTATTTGCCAGTTTGCCTGTGTTGGTCTTTGGGGGTTGTGCCCGGGCTTGCGAAGGCTGCTGACTTAAAGCCAATGTTTTTTCCGAATTTTCTTCTTTTTTTTTCATTTGCAGACCAAAACACGTTTCATGAGTTTCCACATTTTTTTATACGCTTCCACACAATAAACACATTTTCGAATGCAGCAAATTGTTTTTATTTAATTAAAATGCTTTTCATACCGCTCACGCAGCGACACTAAAAGCAACACAGTCCAACCAAAGTATTGAAAAATGTTCAAAAGTGAACATAAAAAGAATTTGACAAAGGAACAATCCTGAAAAATTTAGCAACGGTTCAGATGCGTTCCTTCTCCAATCCCTGAATTTGTACGACCAGTTGGCAATCGGAAATTATTGACAATAGATGTGTTTCTTTCCTATTTAAAAATATTAAATGAATCGTTGATAATAACAAGCTTCTTGTAAAATGCTAAAAGTCTAAGCTTGCTTAAAAACAAAGCTTGCTTCCCAACGCCATAATTCGTTTACACCAAACAATTGTTGTTTTATATATTTTTGATGGATTTTTTTATTATTTTAAAAATCCGTTAACCGCAGAGCTGACGACCACAAGCGGATGGCGGTTCGCTTTGCTATCTGGCTGGTTATTAAAAATAAAACAAACGAAAAAAAGTGGAATAAAAAAGGAAAACAAAACTTTAGCCAGAAGCCGGCGCAAAAGTGTGCAGAAGGGGAGCGGAGGGGAATTGCGCTGTAACTGTGAATGCGCGGCGTCCATAAATCCCGCCGGCATTTCACATGTGTATACGTTTTTTATTGCCATGTGTGTGTGTGTGTGTTGTTTGGACGGGGCCCGAAGGCGAAACGCTTGGCGCTGCTGTCTTTGCAATTGCCACGGTTTTGACCCCTTTGGATGCCAAAGTAGGAAATAGAAACAGGGGCAGAGGGGGCGGCAGTGTTCGGGAAGCTGGCGGCGAGCTTTGCGCTTAAGTCTAATGCGAAAAGTTGTGAATAGGCTCAGTAGGAAATCCTATTTTATGGCGCAAAGTTACTGCAGTCATAAAAACGTTGGCCAACTCTCTCCCTCTCCCTCTCCCTCTATCTCTCTGTTTCTCAGACCGAGCGATTTGGCAAGTGCTGTGAGTGAAAGAGCGAAAGAGAGCGAAACGGAAAATGCGTGAGAAATATTGTTGCTTAGAAATTCGGTTTGTTTGTTTCTGCTTATGCAAATATTTATATATTTCCGAGATGAAGCGAAATAAAGACAACAACACGAGCTCGGTGAGTGTGCTTGTGTGTGTGTGCCTTAGTAGAGGATTCATAATTGAACTGCCCAATTTTGAATTCATAATTACATAAAAAGTATTTGCCATTCACAAACTGCAATTATTTGTAGAATCAAAAATACAAGAAAAAAACAAAAATTAAATTAAATTCCAATACTCTTTGTTTCCTGAATCAAATATATAATTAATAACCAACAAAAAATATACAAAAATTACAAATCCATCCTAACATTCTTTTGTTGCTTACAAAATGTTAAATATTTTGCATAAATACATATTTTGTTAAATATTTTTAGAGTGCCATTACTTTTTAAGCCTTATTCTACTGCAAATAAATCATACTTAACCGAAAACAATTATTAATTAAAAAACATGTATTCAATAATTTATGTTTAGTTGGAATTATTAGTATAAGTTATTTATTTTTTTAAAAATAATATTGGTATGATTTAAGAGCGGGTATTAAAATGTTTGATAGATTCGAAGAATTACTTTTTTTTATTAAACAATTGTGAAACTCAAAACTACAACTTTATGTAAATTTGGCCAAATTGACACCATAACAGTTAGCAGTTATAATTACAGTTAGCAGTTGAATTAAATGTTTTCACATGGCTTAAATGCGTCCGTAAAAACTGTATTTAAATTGAGAAGGGGACGTTCACAATTCCCTTAATATGCAAATAATTTGATTAAAAGGTTATTGCATTTGAATGCACATATTTTATTATGCATAAACATGAACAATAAATTATAATGTCCTTCCTCACACCCCTCTAACAACTTGCACCTTCTGTAATATGCAATATGCCCCAGTGCATGAGGTTGCGTGGCACGCAAATCCGACACGTAAAATAATAAGCGGAAATGTTGAAAAATTCAAAGCAGATTTCAGCATCTGTCGCCTCAATGTCTCCGTCTCAATCCCCTAGCTCCTGCTCTTGCTGCTCCTCCTGCTCCTGCTTCCATTATCGCATTGACGTTAGCTGAAAGTCAAGATTTGTGCGCATTAATGGCAGCGATTCAATTTTCAATATCTACGGCACGTGACTGCCGTCCGCGGCATCGATGTCATTGAAACCTGACGTGCCCAACATGTTTAATTGCCATAGAAACTCACGGCGCAATATATTTAAAGTACTCACGAATCAGCAGGTTTGACTGAGTGATTGAGCGAAAGATGAATAAATCGACAAATTATCAATTTGACTACATCTTATAAAAGGCTATAAGGTTAGCTATGTATATGTAGATGTAGGTATAGTTATAGATTTAGGTATAGGTATAGTCAATTATAATCTGTTTCTACCTTTGCACCAACTTGGTTAATAGAACATTATAATAGACACAAACAGCGGAAAACCGCTTATTTAAAAATACACATTAATTTATTTTGTATACTTTAACCAAAATAAAACAATTTACTAATAAAAATATTTTGAACTTCAAAATTTTTTTTTTTTTAGTCAACTATTTTAATTTTTATTTCGCAAAGACAAATAAAAATCGTTAGATTATATTTTTTATTTAAGTCCAACTTTAATTATTTCAGTCACACGTTAACAACAATGGAGACTTCTAATGGAATCGCAAAATGTCTGATGTGTGAATGTGGGAAATGTTGAGCAAAGTATCATCAGGCTGTACAAAAAAATTGTGCCTTGATTGCAATCTAAAATAGAAGCTATCTTGAAAATGTAACGAACTTAATATGGTATGCGAAGACCTCGATACCAGATTTGATGTCTCGGCGTATTTATACAAAACGAACTAAAAATAGAACTTTAATCAACTTAGGTGTAGGAATACACATTAAGACTGTTATCAGGTATACTGTTACGTGGTACAAGTAAAAGTCATAGCAACCTAACCACATTGAAGTGTCAGCTAAACAGGCTCAAGCACACACACACACAAAACAAACTGGTGATGATGGGCATTTGGCAGATCATAAGTTAGTCGGAGATTAATAGCCGCACTGAGTGCTTGGCACCTATCAAATTCAATCAAGGACATTCATCAATTTTCAATTTGGCATTTGGACAGGGCCAATAGCGACGAAGATACAAACTAAAATAAAAATGAAAATGAAAAGGAAGCGCAAACTTGGATTGCTGTGTGCTGCCTGCGACTTGGGTGCGATTTCTTGCCAACGACAGCAGACATCAAAAGCGAATCGCCAAATCGGGTCGAGACTAAAAGGCAAAGCGCAAAAAGTGAAAAAAAGAAGAAGAATATAAAAAACTGCACAAAATATGAAAAATCGTTGCTGACCACAAGGAACAAAAAAACAACAACAAGAACAACAACAAGAGAGAGCACACACACTCACACACACCCGCCTGAAATAGATTCAATGTCATAAATTAGTTTTGAAATACTCGAAGCATTCGCAAAACGCTTGC
Source organism: Drosophila paracracens (assembly GCA_035044025.1). Lineage (NCBI taxonomy): Eukaryota > Metazoa > Arthropoda > Insecta > Diptera > Drosophilidae > Drosophila > Drosophila paracracens. Next base: position 3,115,676 of record JAWNMN010000398.1, read on the forward strand.
AGAGGCGCCCATACAAAAATGTGTGAGAAATTTTCTTTTTAAGTTTTTTAAGTGTCGCTTGACATTTTTGCACGCTTCCGACTAGAGAGTGTTGCAAAAGGGGCAGAAACCAATGAAGCGCCACACAAAATGTGAGAGTAAATGAAATTCACGAGTATTTTGCATAGCAATTGCGATGGGTTTTGATTTTGTTTTCGTCATTCTGTGTCCTTTTTTGAGTATACATTATTTTTTCTATGCGCCACATGGCGTATGCGCAACTTTTTTGTTTACACTACGCTACATTACCGAAATGCTTTAGGGCAGCAGCTGAGCGGGTCGGCGCGTGCCTTATAAATGATGTACAATCAATTAATTTGCGGCCTGTTTACAAAGCGACTAGGCACTGCTGCTGGACTGGGAAGGGGGGGCTGCGGGTGCAGGAGGAGGCACTAATAGCGCCAAAGCAATAACAAACACACAAAGCGCGTGAATGGGTGGGTGCTCGGCGCATGGTGGTTGGTGGTGGGGGGGAGGCACCACAAATATTTTGCGCAGTTTGGCAGCAGTTTTTGTGCATTTATCACACTTGAAGGCAAGTGTTTTATCTAATGATGCCCAAATGGTTTTTGTGTGCGGCGGCAAATTGTTTGAGTTCTGATTCGAATCCAATTGGCATGTCTAACATTTGAATTGGCAGCAATGAAAAAGCACAGTTGTGGCTTGAAAAAAAAGTACAAGTTGCACCTAATCGCTGAATTTTTCAAGCCTCTGCATATAATCTGAAAATAATTAACTAATAATAACTAATTTTGTATATTTTTCCATTCACTTATATTGTATTTAAGACGAGTAATGCATTTTTTAAAAGAAACCAAGTTAGATGCGATGTCAAAATACTTTGATTACAATGAAATCTTAGCTAACTTCAATCGGTAATATATCTTCCATGTTTGGTGACTCCAGCTCTAAAACTGTGGGATCTGTAACGATCTTTGCAGGACATCGCCAACAATCAACTAACCAAATGTGGTGCCTGTAGCTTTAAACATTTAAACATTTGAGATAAGGTAAATGGTCTTATCGATTTGTAGTTATCGATTCTTATCAATTTTCTGTTCCCCAGTGGACATAGCACTCCATGTTTAACATTTTGTCTGTCGGGCACAGAGAAGATATGTTCCAGTCTCTGGCTGTGCGGGTGTCAAACGAAAGGAGAGCTTGACGCACATTGCACAACGCCAATATACTCTTGTACCCTCGGCATCAAGGCATAAAAATACACTGTGTGCAGCAAGGCTGCAATCAACAAGCAATCAATCACTCCAGCTGTCCACTGCTCTGCTAAGCAGCAACATGTGACGACAGCTGCTTGCCCCAATGCCCAGTCGAGTTGTCGGCTAGCAAATGCCTTTGACATTTGGGTGTCACTTTAATTAGTGAGCAAACGAGGAAGGAGCAGCGAGCTGCGAATATCAAGTATTAAGCATACATTTGAGGAGAGCGTGGCTTCCACCAAATGGGGCATCCATCACTTGAGAGCAATCAGTATGGTTTTAATGCGAAACGTTGCACAAATCACTGAATCACGGCATGAAAGTGGATCCAATCATATCATCAGTTATGACTTTGATTAATCATGCAAACAAAACGGGGCCAGCCAGGTGGCAAGCGAGGGGAGGGTGGGAGGTTTGTCATAGTTTACCCCTTGTGGGCGTTGCATGCATTTTTAATGTGTTGCGGCAGCTGCTGTTGCAGCTGTTTTGGGTAGCATTCAAATGATTTCAATATAAAGCCGGGGACTTCATTTTATATGCCAACTTTTACGAGTTGAAACTTTTGACCTTTTTATCCTGCGGGGCACAGCAACAACAATAACAATAACAACGACAACAACAACAATGACAATAAAATCAACACGTTTCGACAATCGATCGATTTCATGAGCAATCAAACGTTGTCACATGGGGCAACAACATCCAGCTGGGCAGTGGAAGGGGGCAAGCCGAAAACCTTCTACCAGAAAGTTGTGGCAAGCTCAAAGTTCTTAACCCCCAAAGGCGATTGGTGGCTCTGGATACGCTGGAGTGGCACTGAAAATATACACAATGCAGGACCACAGCAGCTATAAAAGTAAATCCATTTGCCACCCACACACTCCATCAAACTCTCTCTCTCTCTCTCACACACACACACACACTCACTTTCTCTTTCTTGCCGCTCTCTTACAGCAGATTGGTGACAAAAGCACAAGGCCAAAAGTAAGTTAAAATTAAATTTGCGCCAGTTCAAAAACTTTCCGTTCACACTGTTTCTGTTTCTGAGCTTGCTGCTTCCATCAATATTTTAAGCAGCACAATAAATACGTTCATCATTTCAAAAGTTTGAATTGCAAAATAAATATACAAAGGCACATTAAATTTGAATAAGTTGCCAGAATATCCTCACAAAGGTGGCCAGACCAGCCAGTCAAAATAAAGAATTATCGATAATTTTGAGAAGTCCATTAAATGATTGTTGTAATTACGAAGCCCTATTAATTATTAAGTTTGCAACAATCAAACAAACATATCAATGCATTATATTAATATATAATTAGATCAAATTTGAATTAATCAATAATTTTACCTGTTTGAAGCCTTTGGCTTATTTTAACTGGCTTAATTCGTAATTTACCACAGTTGCTTCTTCTGGTTAGAGTAGTGTATCAATAATTCGGCTTACTATAAATTGCATGATAAACTAATTATATCCAAGTCAGAAATAGAAGCCAACAGTCGAGGCACACGCCTTAAAAGCTAAGCTTCCTTAGCGGAAGGCGAAGGCGCAGTTAAAGAAGTCGCTTATACCTTGGCTGGAATGCCTGGTAAAAGTTAACAAGAACACGTACTACAGATTTTGCCGTTTAGGCTTTAATGCGATTAGAATGGCAGAGAACAGAAGCATCAGCAGCAGCCACAGCAGCAGGAGCAGCAGCAACCAAACCGGAAAACAGACTGCCAGCTAGTGCCGCAACCGGAGTCGTAGACGCAGTCGGAGACGGAGTCGTTTTGGGTCTGTGATTTATGGGCAGCTACAATCAATGCTGAGAGGTTGCTTGGATGGAGGCCAAGTTGTTGCCATTGCCGTTGCCATATTTAACTTAAAAAATTTATCAATTGGATTTGCAAACTGCTTTGTCATAAGTTCTGTGGCCTTTTTATGCCCCCAACGAGACGAAAGCAACTCGCAAGTTTTCTGATTAAGCCCAGGTCAAGCCAACTTGCCTTGCAAAGCTGTGACTATCGCAGCACGTGCCGGTATTTTGTATTTGATTTACTGTTGAGAGCCCAGATTCCATGCCGAAAGCTAGCTGGCATGGCGGGTGGATGGCTAACCCCGTGGGAATCTAGTTTTTCTGGCTTGACTAAAGATTTGGAGTGTCGAAGTTCATATCTTACTGAACGTGAGAATAACGCATAGCCACAACAAATGTTAGCTTTTGGGATTGATATGAGAATCCACCAAACTGGCAACTGTTGATTAAATCTTGACACACTGAATAATTTCGATTAAAAATTACAATACTTGATTTTGCCTATACCTTAATACAATCAAGTTCTGACTTGTTTGCCTAGAATACAAAACCTTCTCTGCCTAAGGCGACAGAGTAAGCTGTGATGTGCCTTAAGGGTTTCTTTAGAATTGGCTTACACCATCCTCTTCGAGTTTACGTAGAAGGCTATACCAGTGGGGGAAAAACAGTTCATCCCCGAATATGATTACTCCCAATTCCTATTTCGCTCCATAAGCATTATGTAAGTCTGACCGATATAGCTGCAAAGTATTATATTTTCAAGATAAGTGCTTAACCAGAGCCCAAGACTGCAGAGTTCTTTAAACTGATGGAAAGAGGTGGATTCCAGAATGTAATTGCCATTCTACATAATGTCTCTTAATCATCATATGAAAATGTAAGCAGATTGATTTTTCCAGGTATTCGTTAATGTTTTTAATGATTTCAATTACGCTGAATTATTTAACTTCATGCAATGAAATTTCGTTAATACCACAGTTACAACGACAACGACATGACTTTTGTTCAACTGTCAACAATTTTTTATTTCGTTTTTTCCTTTTTACATTATTATTTTTATATTTCTGCTGTTGTGCTAAATATTTCAATTAAAGAAATAATTATATTTAATGCGTGGAAGCAGTGCCATCCACGTGGCCTCGACTACAGCAGGATGCCTGCGGACAGTTTTTGCTTGCATTTCTTTTTTAATACCCTCACCCGCTATGATGTGCTTTTGCTATTCAAACTGTGAAAGAGTATATTTGCATTTGCATGAATATGAGATAAATCAATACACAACCGTTTCACATGTCTCAATATTGAAAGAGATTTTATTTGTTGTGTTCACAAATCTGAAAGAAAATGCAAAATATTAAATCGCAGCTGCATCTTAAGAGTATTCGGACAGCAGCATCTCATTGTATAGCTCTTCTTCCTTTTGAACACAGTTTTTTTTCCAGCGATTTTCCCTTTTTTTTATTGCAAAACTTCATTAAGCAAATTTATTGCTAGGCCATCGAGAAAAATGCAATTAAAATTTGCAAAAAACGTGTGCATCAAATACAAATGTAGATGTGAATGATTATGTGCTTGTGTGTGAATGTGGGTGTGTGTGTGTGTGCGTGTGTGTGTTTGTTTCATCAATGAAATATGCACCTTTGACATTTTCGCTTGTTTAATTATTTCAATTATAGCTATATATTTATAATATGCTTATAAATAAAATGTATTCATTACGTTAAGTATGCTTGTGGATTGATGTAGGTTGGTCGATTGCCTCACATAGTTAACAGTTTGATAGGCAAATTGAAAATAAATTCAAAATGTTAACTCTAGATTTTCTAGAACCTTGAAAAATATTATTTTTATTCAAGTACGACCATAAAGGTATTTTTGATAGACACAGACGAGCAACGACCAAATCTGTTACTTTAAATGAATTTCGATTTGATACAAAAATTTCTGACCAATATAGGATAGATTGGAATTTGGTCCCAGGAAATTAAATTATAGAAATGTATTCTTATCACTTAACTAATTACATTTTAAATGCTTTATTTGAAGACATTTGTTTCTTTTGTCTTAAAAAAAAAGTCAAGTTCTAGTTCGAAATAAGTGCCTTGCGCAGATCCAAAAACATTACATTTTTTAGATGTAAATTTCTATCTAGCGTTTTTTCATCTACAAATATGTCTGAATGCTGAAAGCATACTGAATGCTTGTCATTCTATGCTAAAATATATGTTTTCTACCAATACAGTAAAAAATATGCGTACATTTTTTACCTAAGATTGTTGAGACTAGAATATATGAAGAGATTTCTCTCGGGCTGTCCCCCTCAAATATTTAATAAGAACGCATTAGGTTGCGACACATTTGCAGTCAAGTCAACAAATTGCCGACAGCATATCCAGCGCTCTGCGTTCCAGCAATTTTTCAGAAGCCCCGACTCCACCATCCCATCTCCACCTTCCCCCCGCATCACTTATTTTGAAACTGGCAACCTGGCGACGTGAACGCTTTAATCTTGTATAAAAACGCGCAGCTGCAATAACAATAACAAAAACATTCAACAGCCAAACGGGGGAGGGGGCTGGGGACAGAGTTGCGTGACTGTGCGTAAAAAGAGGAAACACACAGCGCACACACAAACACACACACATACAACCGCACACAAAGTGGAAAAGAAAAAATGTTGTTGGCTGCATTTAGGCGAGCTGCCATGTCAAATCTGTGTTGTGAGCATTCTAATGAGAAGTGCTTGCCAGCTTCCTTAACTTTCGCCAGCTTACAAGGACAGAAACAACAAGAACAACAACATGTCGCTATCACAGCCACATAATCAAAGGGCGTGGGGCATGGGGCGTGGCCGGCACTCGTCTACCACTTGCGCCTTTTGCCTCTCGTTTGTGTTGCTGTTGTTGTTCTTTCTGCTCGTATTTTTTATGCCCCTTATGTAATTTCATATTTTCTTTCTTTAAGATAATTATGTCGATAAGTCGGAAAAGGCAACGCACACCAGTTAAATAAAAAAACAGGTAGAGTGCTGCTGCCGTGCCGCAAGGCATAAACAAAATGTAGGCAACCGGAAATTGGTAGCGTAAAAAGCTAAATCATTGTAATACCCTGCTTCTTTAAATTAAACCTTTAACAATGGATATATAAACTGAATGTGCGCAATTTTTAATCTAAATGTTGAACATAATAAGACTAAAAGAAAACCATTCATAAGGGAAATGCTTTTGTTATATTCAGCAAGCTTAAAAATGTCTCATATTTTGGCAAGTTTCTTCTTAAGTAAGTAGCTCAGCAAAACTTTTTATCTGGTAAATATTAAAAATGTTCAAAATAAAACAAATCATATTCGAAAAGTACGAGATTTAAGTTTGTTCTAAAGTATATTTATACACAACTTGATATTCCAAAACTGACCAACTAATTTAAGTAATATAGATATAAAGGTTCCTAAATTGTGAAATATGTTGCAAATTTGGCAAAGTTACTTAAATTTTGTATGTAACCTGCAAAGCAAAAAACAATTTTCAATTGCTAAAAATAAAGCAAATTTTTATTCCAAAAAAAAAGTATTTAAGTTTGCTCAAAATCATATTTATAAACTACAGGTTATTATTAGTGGAACCGAGAACCGAAGTTTATTTTTATTTTTTGTCATTTACTATTGTCTTGTAAAACCCAGAATATCCGATTTACGGACACAGCACAATTTTCATGTTTTCTGACCCAAAATGCGTTGCCAATCAGCTAAACAAGTTACGTACTACAAAAACAACAAGGACAAGAATGAGAACAAAGCCTGGGCAGGCTTAAATCCTTGCCCGTTTGGTCCTTTGTCTGTTCATGCCCTTAGCTGTTGCATAAAAAACTGACTCGAATTGACTTTTTCCATTAAGGAGATAGCTAAATTTACCATAGCTGTTGCATAGTCTGTGGGCAGCATGTGCAGATGCAGTCAGTAAAAACAGAACATAATCGACTTACGGAAACAGCATTGTTGCTGCCGTCTATGTTCTGCTTATACAGCCCAATTGGCAGTCAGTTCATTAAATCATTCAATTTGCGAATTCTTGAATAGTTTGGACTTAAGATGTCACGCTGCAGCGATTTGAGAAGAGGCAGGCATGTGTTGTTGACTAACATTGTTAGACGAGTCGATGAAACCCATTCAGTCTGTCTAAACTTTGGTAATCTCAGGAACTGCACAGAAATTGGGAAGTAAGTTGGTTTTCAAACTACTAAACATAGTGTCGTTCATTCTAAAATCAATTAAAATATACAAATAAATAAAAATATTAAAATCGAAGCCATTTCCTTGATTTTAATTTTCTTTAATTTTTAACTCTTCGCATTTACGAAATAAATATATATAAATTTAATGCTAAACAAGGAAGTTATAATTTCGAACATATTTTTTAAATCCAACACAATACATTACATTCCCCATTAAATAATCGCATAAAATAAAGTATCCCAATAAAAAGGTCTTGTAATATAATCATTTAAAATATTGTGGGCTGTACACATTATGCATTCATACAGTCAACTCACTCGCTTTCAATTTCCTAGTTAAATCTTGTAGACAAATTCGATTTCTTATGCGGCTGTCTTGGGGCATATCATCACATTCGTAAGCTTCTCATTCAAGTGCAAAGAGCTCTCCATATGTGAGTGTTCGCAACGGCACCCAATTCCCTGTTTGCAAACACACATCCACACACCCACACACACTTGCCTACTACCCTACTGTTCATCCACCTTGCGCAGCTGCTTCCTCTTACTTGGTGTAATAACTTAAAAATCCCATAATAAAGCTACTTACTGCTGCCAACTTGGCTTGGGGTTTGCTTTCCCCTTTCTTCTCGTCTGCCTAACAATAACTATTTTTCTTTGGATTTGGCTCCGGCTCCAATTGACTTCGAGACTTGCAGCCTTCGCCACAAATGTGCAAGTCAAGTCAAGTGCATACGTCACCGGTCCCATTCATATATACTGGAACCCCATTTCCCTTCTCCCCCCTTCTCTTGACATCGAACAGGTCTAAGTATATGGCATATATTTTTTTCATTCGATTTTGCTTACTCTCTATGTAGGGATATTATGATTCTCTCATGAGTTGTGAATATTTGATCAGCTATTTATATAAATATATATAACAATATATAAATAGCAAAAAAATTCGATTTTCTGAATTCGATTTACAATTTAGAGCTTCAAAGGAATTGTATATTATTTTGTGTTATTTATTTAAGTTCTGTCTACTTTTATATTTTTTATTAATCATGAACAATTGAACAGTCACGAACACAATACAATATTCTTTGTAACAAGACGCTTAACGATTTATCAAGTATTTAATAAACACAATTTTACAAGTGCATTCAATCTTCGACATTCCAAGTTCAGCCTTTCTTTCTGTTTTTCATTTTTCTACATTTAGTTACTTTTCAGTCTGTGTGCATTAAAAAAAAGCTCCTGCTGGGCGACTGGATTAAGATTGAATTTTTGTCGACATCGTTTATTTTTTTCATACATATTTCTTTTTTTATCTTGTCGTCGTCAGGTGAGGAGTCGCTTCGATTTGTACATGCACGCAGACACACACACAAAAGGCTGATAAAAATATTTTCATGTTGCAATAGAAGTATTTCGCCATTGAAATTGGAAGCGATTTTGCTATTGTGTGGCTCGACCGGATATTGTACAGTTAAAGGAATGTCTTCGCCTGACAACAGAAAACGACCTACCACAACAATGGACTACAGCTATTAGTTGGCTTTTTTCTAGTACTTTTTGTTGTTGTTGTTGTTGCTTTCTGGCTGTTGTCGACAGGAAATAGTAAGCTTACTTCTCTTATTAATTTCTGTTGTGCAGCAGCCACTTCCTAAAATGTTGTCCAGCTAAATCAGCGAAGTAGATGTTGCTGTTCTAAACTACTCCTCAACACCAACTGCATTTTGTGCTTTCTGTCGTCCAATTGTTTGCATTGTTGCTTCCAAGAATTCATTCTAGAATTGCTCCTAACTTAATTTGATTTGGAATGCAATCGGGACGGGCGAAAGGCAATTGCTAAATGCTCGACTGCTCTCATATTTGTCATTGCAAGGCATTCAAAAGGAAAATTTTCATAAAATCAATATTTCCAACCATGGGAATTTCGACAATAATTAAACTACTGCAAATATGCGAGACGACTGGAGCTCTAATTTGAAGAGCAGGATATGAAATTTGTCATGAAATACCCAAGAATATAATAAATCAATTTATTTAGACAAGGTATAAGGGAAATGTGAAATTTGTTATGAAATATCTAAAAATATAATATATATAATATAATATAGAACTCAAACACTCTCATTAAGTTGGCTTCAGAGTGTATTGGCAAAAAGTATTTCACAGCTAAAACAAGTATGAACAACAAATATATACTAATTCAAGCTTGAGTGGCTAGATAAATGATAGGTGCAGATAAGATTAAACTACAAACATGCAATCGCACTCTGGGAAGCACAAACTAAGTTAATTATGACTCGATTGACGGCTAATTCAATGCATGACCACGAATTTGTCGTTGTTTTTGGGTTGGTTGCAGCTGCTAACCGAATGGCAACCAAAATATTCCATGTCACTTGAATAAGTTAATTTTGTGCATAAATGCAAAAATAATTGTATGATTGTGGTGAGTGTTGCAATTGCTCATTCCCCCGCCAACACAGTACTCCCCCCTCCACTAGTGGGTACCCTCATAATTATTATTCCGTTTTTCAATATTTAATTTGTTGCTGCCTCAGTTTCTCTGCGGGTCCCGGCTCGTTTCCAATGTGGCAATATTTCTAATTAAAGGTTGTAAACGAAATCAAAACAACCGCGAACCAGTTACGCAGCACGACAACCAACCAACCAATTTAAATTGATGTGTGTGTTGTGTGTGAGTGTGTGTGTGCTGTTAAGTATGCTATGATTTATGCATCGCTGCTAAATGTTGCTGAGGTTTTTGCGTTGATTTTGTGCAATTGGTTCTCAACGTGCCGCGCCGAGTCGCATTTCGCTTACCTCCACTTCGCTGCGGTGTTGCCATTGTGTGGCCAATGTCAACTATTTCGCATTCAAATTGTATATTCCATGCACGCATAATTTAAGCCATTGAACATGCAATGCTCAACCTCTCCACCAACCCGCAAGCAACCCACCAGTGGGCATGGCTATTTTTGTGTTTTCAACTCGGTGAAATTATACCACAAGAGATGTGTTATTCGGCGCATGCATCAAATCAAATCATGGGGAAATAAAGAATAATCAGCCGCATATTATATATTTTCAATTTTAAACGGAAGCAGTAGATAACAATAAGTTCATGGAAAATTTATATACAAAAAACTCCTTTATATTCAACAATATTATTTCAGAACAGTTACCTATTCTGCTTTCTATTATCCAGTGCTCTCCACCCAAGTATTTAATTTGTTATCAATTAAAATATATTTAATTGTTTGCATTTGAGTGGAAGATTTAGTGCTAGGCCTTTAAATATTATCAAATCAATTTGAACCAAAACCCAATAAAATGCAGCTTAACAATAGTATATCACTTTAATGGGACATTTTAAAATAGATGAAAATAACATTGTTGAAAGCTGTACTTCTATAAAAGAGGTCTTTTAAAACAATATAATAACATACGTATTTTATATTAGACAACAAATTTATAGTGAAATTTAAAAATGATTTACTAGTTATGGAAATCCAGGTGGCAATAACTTTGAAAATTAATAGCTCTTTTGATGGTCTGGTTTTGGCTTGTTTCAGATCTTCGAGACTTCTTTTGTCTGGAATATTCAAGATTTTTAGTTTTTGAATAAGCAACGTTTTAAAATTAATTCCAATTCAGCTTTGTCCTTAATAAGTGTTCTTAATTTTATTATTTTACATGTAACTTTACAATCGACATTTAAGATTGTAAGATAATTAGTATAAGAGCGAAATGCTAAACATGAATAAAATAAAACTATTAAAGCAAACTAGACCATAAATTGTAACCCAATTTTTTTTATTTATGAGCAGCAGAAGAACAGAATTTGCTTTTGAAGTTCATTTTGATTACTGATTAATAAAAAAAAGATGGAATGGAGTGTATCAAAAAAAAGAAATTCTTGGCAATTTTAATGAAATATATAAAACGAAAATATATATAAAAAGAAACTTTTTTGGCATTACCTAAATGAACTTCGCGTGCTTGCTTAATGTTTTGGCTACGCTTTCGACCTAGTTAATAATCGAGTACAGTAAATGGTTAAGATGAGTGTTAGCAGCATTTGGTGTGTCATATTTGACACTCTGACTAATTTTATGGGAAACAGTGAAGGCTTACTTGACGTGTCCTTTTTTTTTTGCTTACTAATGTCTCTGCACGCAAAAATTTTTGGACTCAAGGCGCGACAGAGCTCATGTATTTAATATTTAGAGTGACATATCTATTTATATGCAAATGCCACGCCTCCCAGCCACACACACCGCACCGCAGTTGCCACCTGACCGCGGATTGTGTAGGTGCTGTGTGCGTGCCAAGGCGGAAACTTTCTTTTGGCTCAAAATTCCTCGCACAATAAATCACAACACATACGCGCCAGGGCACACACACACTATATGAGAGGGGAGCGGGAGCGAAAAAGAACTAATAAATCTAAAGCCAATTAATTGACTTAAGTGGGTGTGAGAGGTTCTGTGGACAATGCCCTTTGTGCCCTTTTGGTGGGCCGCAATTTATTGCCCAAACATAAACTTGAACTCGCATGTAATAAATCATAACATTTTACAGATAATAGAAAGCCTTCTAGCATACATGTAGTCTTGAACACCGAACACTGAATACCAAATCCTGTCTTCTTTATCCTTTCGCTGTGAGCCTCTTGTGTTTGTGTGTGTGTGAGTTTAAATCGCAGCCCCTGCGGCTGAAAAATTTTATAAATAGCAGCAAAAAATGTTCATAGTGCAGAAGAAAATGTAAAATAAAATTGTTCATACACATACACATTACTTATGCTGTGCTCCACTCCAACCAGGACTAAATCTAAGCTAGAGCAACAAACCACACACAGGATGTGCACCTTATATCCGCCGGCGCCGCATTGGTGCCTGCCACACTTCCATCCAATCAAAAATAATTATTTTGAGTGCTTTGTTTTTTGCAAATGGATGCTTCGACCTCGTATAGACGCATTCTTGATCTGTCGAGTCGCTATAATCATATATGGCTGTTTCTCTATTTTATATATATACACCTCATATTTTCTATATTTATTTATATATCTTAAAAGTTAATAAAAACAGTAGGCGATTATAAATGAGTCTCAAGCTGGGTAGCCTTCTCAACTCAAAGTAAACACTTAATTTAACTTAACACTTATAGATGATTTTTCAGTAATTTAAATTTTTTTTAATATTTCTGGTAAGGTAAGGTAAGTGAAAAAATAACATAGGCAAACACGAAGCCGCTCTTCGTGGTTGCCCATTTCCTGTGATGCGGCCCACAGCTGGCTGGTGCAGACAGCCGACATTGTTGCCACACCCCGTGATATGTAATGACGTCATTTACATGGTGCAACAACATTCATTACAAGGACGGCAGTCACCTAAGCAACATCGCCTATGTGGCTAAGGCGTTGATATAACACGACTATTCTACATAAATCAAGCCGAAGACATTGGCACTTTGAAAGTTTTAAATGTTTCTTAATTAAACTAATTCCTTTTAGCGTCGCCTGCAGTCCCAAATAGCTCAAGATGAATGCCATAAAACGCAGGACTTTCACATCACGCAAAAGTCAAAAGTCCAAGGGAAGAAAGTGCCAGAGATCCGGGCCTGTTACAGTTAACCCGTTCTCTAACTTTATGAGAACTTTTCGGCGAAAAAACTGCGGATTTGGTCCCATAGAAATGTTTTGCAAGGGCGGAGCTGCATGGCGTACGTTACCCGAAAGCAAAAAGGATTGTTACCGTCGGCAGGTAGGCTTACTAATCTCGAGATTCTATTTTATGCAACATGTAAAACATTTTTCTCTAGGCTTGCAAAGAAAGCAAGAGGCGCCGCAACAGACGCCGACGTGTGTGTGCCTTTAACCAACCAAATGTGTATATGTTATATCGTTTAATACCATTTTAAATATTATGAAAAATTCATGTTGCTAATAAGAGTCGAATCTGCCAAATGAGGCAAGTAAAAAGTGCTGGAATCTGCCACAAAATATGTTTCAGTAGATGTGTGCGCTGTGATTGAATCAACTTTTAATCCACGCACGCAACAACAACAACAACAAGAGGTGCAACGGTGGTAGGGAGGGGAGATGTTCTGGATAATGTTGGGGCAGCCGCTCGTAAACATAAATCCAAGTGACGCTAATTGTTTGTTGCAATTACTGCTGCAGTTGCTGCCACTGTTCAGTTACGTGCAGCAGAACAGACAACATCAGTTGACAGTGCGGCAAGTATCAGGGCTGCAACTGAGCATGGCTTTGGGTATGGGTGAGGTTGTGGTGTGGCGGGGTGATAATCGGGGTGGGGTGGGGCAGAGTTGCTGCTGGCTCATGCATGCAAATTTTGTTGGAACTGTAGTTGTTGATGCTGCTGTTGCTGCTGCTACTACTGCATTTGGTCGATGTTGCAGCAACAGCAAACAATTACTCAAACATTGTTGCAGCTGCACATTGTTGTCGTTGTTCCTGGATGCTGTTTTTATTGTTGTTGTTGTTGTTGTGGCTGCTGCTCGTTGTGCGTGCTAAATGGCAACCATTCTGGCGGCTAATGATAATCACTCAACGCCCTCTGCACTTACCTTTTGTGTCGCAGACCCTGGCTCCATCTGTCTCTCCCTTTCCATCCCTCTCTCTATACTCTCAATCTTTCTCCTTCTGCATGTGACATCTTCAGCTCGAATGTTGGCTGCCGCCTGTCAATTTCTTAATCAAAGCTGCTACAGTTCGTTCTACTACTTTTTTCACTAACATTGGCAGGGAACGTGATTCCTGCACAAGTTGCTTTATTACAAAGCACTTTGCTTGGCGACTTCTCTGAAAGGAACAATGATGCTGGATAAACAGAAAACTAAGATGAGTAGGATGGGTGGAAAAAACTCGAGTAGAGCTCGGCAGTATTACAGAAGAAGCAATTCATAAAGACAGTTGAGTAAAACACACTTTTGAAATGGCACAGTGAGCTCGACTGCCAGATAAATGTGAAATCAATTATTACAGTTTGATTGCCAAATTTCCCGTTGCACACGCAAAGCAGGTGTGAAAGTGCTCTCATTTCTTATGACCACCACAGGAGCAGGAGGGGATACAAATTTAAGGCATTGCATATTTAAATTTATTCAAAAAATAATATGATTACGCCTGCTGATTGTCGTCAATGATGAAATTTGTACAGTTTATCGATAATATGTCAAGCTACATTTTATAGCAAGTCAAAGCTATGCCTTTGAAATTGAGGGTTTTATCGACAGCCACAAATCGACCTCGATATTTGCAAATCCAGGTCAATTTAACTTTTGAGCTTACTATCAAATTTACACTAGCTTTAGTTACATTTTTTTATATTAAGTCATTGAGGAAATGTAATTGTCCTAACAGTTTTTTTTTGTGTGTTTTTATGCCTCTCACTTTGTGCTTTTCTCACAATTAGCATATCAGAATAAAATATCATAAATCAACTTTATTTTTTTTTTGGGTTTGTTTTCGCAGATACTAAAAATAGTCCATAATCCCAATATTATTTACATTCTTTGCAAATACTAGGTATATGAGATATTTTCTCTAAATTACTTTTTTATCCCATGTAAGTGATTACATCTGCAAAATTAATATCAGTTGCTCGATGAAAATCTATTCATAATTTTCATTTATATAATTTACATGCCTTAATGGCTTAATTGTATGCAAATGGAATACCATTAATTTACCAGAGCTTTAGTTGTTACCTGCACAAAGAAAATAATGCATTCTGAAAACCAAATTGTGTTTTTTATGGAATAATTTATTTACTTTATATTTAAGAAAAAAAAATAGAATTTTAATTATTTATCATTTGTTGTTAAAGAATGCATTCTGAAAACTGCGAATCATGATTCGGTAATTTTTTTAATTTTAATTTGGAATGCAAAATAAATACAGATTTTGTAAATTATTATAGCTATATGTGTTTTAAAAAAATGGTCTTCTTAGAGCAAAAGTGCGAATATTATTAATTAATTTTTAAATAGAAATTCTTAAAGAGGTTTTTCTTAATTCTTTATTATAAATGTGCACTTCAAATTGATTTGACTTGAATCAAGGTGGCTTCTGGATTTAATTTGATGCGTTTTCACACAAGGTGATTTTATTTTTTTTCCACAGTGTAGGCTTTTAAGTATAGGTAAACAAGTCCCACACATACACACACACACACGCAGACAGACGGCTGAGCTGAGCAAAGCTGAGTGGCTGTCTGTTGCAGTCGTGGTCGCAGCATATATGAACTTGCGTCAAGCGTCCACTTCGTCGTGCATAATGTTGCTGTCGGTTGCTTTGTTGCCTGTCAGCTGTCAGCAGTTCCATCAAATAGACCAACAAATCCCCTGCCGACCAGAGCATTATACTATTTATATGCCAGCATAATTGGCACTGGGGCAATACTGCACTCTCCACTCCTCTCCTCTCCTACCCGCTAAACAAACTGCTAAACAGACTGAGGATGGATTTCAACATTGCATACAAAGTCAGAAATACACACACACACAGACACACTCGCTCTTAAATGGGACGCTTAATGGTCAGAGAGTCCACAATTGCCATAGAGACAGGCGGCACAGCACACAGCTGAACATAAATCAGAATTAATGCATGGCCATAAGAAATCATATTAATATTTTTGGAAGCACATTGGCAATACATAGAGCATGGACAGAGCTTAGTTAAATTATTATTTATAAGTGAATGTTGTTGAATTCGGAGCACATTTCAACCAACACAGCTATATGCAAATGAAATGGTCTGTTTGTGGGTTTTAAACGCATGAGAGCAATTGCTCTAACAAACTGAATGTTAAGTTGTACTCATTTGAGCTTATTCAAAACTGAACTGATTGAAGCTCAGCTAAATCAGAGACGTGTTAGCTCTTATAAGCTCTGAAAAGCAAAGCGCCCTGAACTTTAGAAAATTACCATATTTTGGCGTCAAGGATATACCTATATCTCATTCCTTATTATTCAGAAATCATTTCTTAAACTCTTTTTGTTTTTTATTCTATTATTAATTAACAGTTAAAGATTTCACAAATAAAAACATTTCAGTTAGTTTATAAATTCATAAAATTTAATTTGAAAAAAAAAAAAATAAAACTTACGCTATGCGGAGATTCCTCTAAGGCAAGCAGCAGTGCCATTCTTCCTTGTAGAAATAATTTCTAATGTTAAGAAATATCTTTCTGAATAGTGAAAAAAACTTGCTTTCTAATTTCCAGAATTTTCGTTCACAAACTTCAAAAATCCCAAAAAGAATTCAAATGTTCAGATTGATGTTCTAAGTTTACATAGGAACAATCGGTCGGTACCTACATATATATTTTTACACTGAAATTTACATGTCACCAATCAGTTTCCGGTCTTTTAATACTAAGAACTAGTTGCAAGCGCAACGCTTTGATATTACGGCTTTAACGAGCAGTTGTTATGCCAACTCTTGCCAATTAGTCATAGGTATTATTCATATGCAGTTCTGTCCAGCATAACTGCAAACCATCTTGTTAGTCTTAACTGTGAGACGGTCCATAGGTGGCTTACTGCCTGCCAGTCAAAGCAGCCTCAACAATTAAATAAACAGTTCGCAAAGCTGCTGTTAGATCCCCATCTCCCCCCTCTCTAACTCTCTCTTTTGTAACTGGCGGCTTTATCTATGTGTTGTAACTGTAAAGTGATATTAATTATGAGGTTTTGTTGCAAGAAGCGACTGCACTCGACACAGTTGCCAGCCAACACTGTTTGCAACTCGACGTTATCAGTGCTGTTGTTGTGCTTGTCCCTGTCTCATCGTCTTGTCACTGATTAAGTGAGCTTTGGTGCATGACTCAACTCTGCGGCTGTGGCTGTAGCTGTGGCTGTGGCTGAAGCTGGGGTGCATGTATGTACATCAGCTAGACACACAAAATTTGTTGCAATTAATGTTGAGCACTGTATACAAGCGCTTAGAGAATCGACTGACATCATAATTTTCATTTCTCGTAGAAAATTGCGGATGTACTGTTAATGAATTTAATGTCGATTAGATTACAAATATATATTGATTTGCTTCGATTCTATCGCTTAAATGATTGAATATTCAAATATATTTTGAATAATTCTTTTAAGCGTCTTTTCCTATTTGTCAGTCAGTGCCGAATTACTTTTCTGCTTGTCTGGTTAATGGTTGCAAATCAATGAATAATGAATTGTTGCAACACGGTTTTTGGGATTGGCAACCCCAAATTCCGCAAATTAAGCATTCTTAAAGTATTTTGCGAACATTATAAATTGTCCCCGATTATTTATTTATTTATTTACCGAATTTCGTATCAACGTTACCACATGTATGACAATATCAATGTCACAAAAAGCTGATATTGAAAGAAAGATAAGCGGATTTTAGTCTGTATGTAATTTAGGGAAGGAGGTGGAATAATAAGAGGAAGGAAGATAAGGACTCTGTTGATTTGCAATTCAAATAAAGTTGTGAAATTATAAATTCAGTAATTTTATTATTATATTCGTGTCAATTCGTTTTATCAGTTTGAGTTGAATTTGGTTAGATAGAGATATCGTTGCATATTCATATGTAGATTTGCTTATCACACATTCCGCACCAACATCTGACGAAATTGTTTGGAATTCCTAATTCCTTGCTCAATCAGGTAACAGTTTAATGACTTTTTGCGAGTCTCTCATTAATGTGTTGTGTGCTGGCAAAAACAAACTAAATATCGCGTGAGAGTCAGTCTAGTCAGCCTAGTGCCATGCGAGGCATAGATACAAGTACATTTGTATCTCACGGCAAACAGGCTGGTTAGTTGGCTGGCTGGTTGGTTGGTTGGATGGTGGCAGGTAGCACGTGTCGCTACTTATGCATTTGTGCAGGCTTGCGGCCCAAATTCAATTTATTATTCCACCATATGAGCTTTCGCACTTAACTTGCATGAATATATAATGAGCTTGTATGGCTAAATGGAGAGAGAAAGCGTTTCGACAGCGGGTTGAGGGTTCATTCTACGCATTGTGAGTCGTTGCGTGTTCGAGCCTGCTGTGAGATGTCCAAATTGAATTATTAATAACACGCAGCGCGACTGAAACAATCTATAAATATGACTCTGTGTGTGTGTGTGTGTATGTGAGTGTGTGTTTGGTATGGTGTGGCCCCAGACAAGAGAGAACAAAGTGAAAAGACGACAACCTTGGGACACTTGGCCAAAAAAACTAATCGTGCCACTTATGACCATAATTTGTCAATTTTCTAAACAATTCCCCAAAGTCGCATAAAATGTCTCTTTGGCTTTTGGCACCCATTACGCTCTCTCTCTGTTATCTCTCCATCTCTTTCTCCCTTTTGCGCCTTTTGCTTTTGTGAATGGGACACTTTGCTGCTGTGAAAAATGAAAGTGAACCCAAACTGCCAGCATTACTGTCTGCATTTTGACTGACTGACTGACAAACGGGCAAGCTGGCTGACTGACTTGACTCGAGTCTTGAATTTTATCTCTTGACGATTTTTCTTGGCCTTCGCCACAAAACGCATTTAAATGCCATTGTATGCATAAATTACTCAGCATCCAGACAGTTTCAGCCTAAGACCGTAAATGAGTTTGTGGCTCTGCATTTCTACTCTCTCCCAAATATAATTGAAATAAATGCGAGCATATTTTGGGGTAAAGAGAACTTGTTGCTAACGGTCGAGATGGCCACCTAAAATACTCATGTTATCGGCCTAAGTGCAAATTGTACAATCTACGTTTCTCAAAAGATAGAAAATTGATTTCCCGTAAATCAATTTTAGTTTGCCGCATATCAAATGTATTTAATGCATTTTGGTAACTTAAATTCTGAAAAATGCTAATTATTTTTAGCCTTAAGCTTTTCGAGAAATAATGTAATCTTATCTTATGCGTTGATTGTTAGTCGACACTAAATAAATGAACAAATAAATAGGGTTTTGTATTTTTGTATTTTCAAAGATAACACTCTACTTTAATTTTCTCTAATATCAAACGCTTTTTGGTAAATTACATTTATTTTTTTTTTGAATAATTATTACACAATTAATTATTGTCTTATGGTAAACTATTTATGATAACTAACTTACATTTTCATCAACTGGTATTCGTTTCATAACACTGACTGCAACGTAAAAATATTATATTGAATAATGAAATACGAATATTAAAAACTATTTGAGCACTTGAAACATATTTTGAACTAACTCGAAACATATTTTGCTCAATTGCGGACCCATTCCAAGCAATAACCGAATGGAAGCTCATAATAAAAATCCAATAAAAACTAATAATGATAACCGAATCAGATCCATTCATTCCTTGCAACAAAAATTTATCGAAATCAAATCAACGATGACTAAATGTTATTGCAAATACCAAAATCACTTAGCCAGGTCGAAAAGGAGCTAAAATGAAAAGAAAAGGAGGCGAAAGCGAACGTAAATGGAATTCCAGCATCTAAATTGCCAACCGGTCGGCTCTTTGTTTTAACGCCCCAAAATTACCGCCCCTTTGTGTATTTGGGCGCAGATAACTGCCAGCCAAATGATACACATTAGTCCAAGGTATACGACCATTGGAAATACATATACCTATATGCACATACATATATACACATATGTATGTGGATTTGTGTGGAGAGTGTGTGCAAAATCAATTCAAGCTCAATTTCCTTTGATGAAATGTGCGGCTGCTCGGGGAACCGTGCCGAACGTGACAGTTGTGCTCAAAATATATCCGGATCGCTAAAAATTGCAAAAAAAATAAAATATGTAAGAATGCGGCATGCGAATGAGCTCGACAACAAGATGCCCTGCTAAATATATTATTTCGCCTGCTTGAAGTAATTTGATCGAGAACAGATTACATTTTGGATTATAACTTCCACTTTGTAAGGCTCTGGCAGTTGCAATCTGTAAGAGACTCGTGCTGATGGACAAACGGCTGCTGATTAAGAAGAATATGAAGCTTCCCTTTGCTTGCAACACACTTTTGATCAAAATCACTATAGCCTGCTTACCTGTTTTTAATGGGCCAGGGTATGCAAAATATGGCCAATATTCTGCTCTTTCATCATACGTACACACATGCATACCTACATACATAGCAGCGTACATATGTATTCGGGCATTAAGTTGTACTTGTACGGGTTTTGTTGATATCGTTCAATTAATAACGCAAATCCTTTACGGCCCAGTTACCAGAGTTGCCATCGTTAATTAATGCGCTCCATGCCAATTTAATGCACTCGTTGCCGATGCTGTCACCGACGCTGCCTGGGTGCTATGATTAATGTTTAATTAAATTTGCAACATTTATAATAAATAAAGAAAAAAAAAAGAATCAAGAACAAAAAACAGAAAAACGACAAAAAATTTCGAAAATGCGCCAGCAGGATTACATCATAATTAATCGCAGTCATTATTTATAACGATATGAGCAAGCGAGCTTTATATAGTTGTACATGCAGTTTAATACGACTATATTTCAGTGATATCAAAGAGCATAAGAAGTATTAATATAATGCATTGATACCAGCAAACGGTGCAAGTAACACACAGCATATGATTCATTGAGTTTCTCAATTCTATTTTACTTGTCCAACAATTACCAGTAGTCCACTTTTTTTTTGTGTCTGCGTCTTCTTGAAACTAAGTTAATGAAACATGTTAATGGCTGTTTATTGTGGCTAAAATGCTTTGCCCTGCAAACGTTGAGATACATTTTACATCATTTACACATGCTGGCAAATTGAATTAAATGATTCTGTTTTGATTTATACCATTGAAATTTGTGCTGCTGAATTATTATCAAAGCGTAATAATCTGATAATTGATATTTGTAAATCGGTTATCATAATGCTGCCATCTGCTCTATATTAAGACATTTTCCAATTGAAAATTAATTATTAACATAATAAGTCATAGCAGCTGGCAAAGTAAATAATTCCTTCGAATAAATATGAGAATAAATGTACAATGGAAGAAACAATATTTAACACAAAAGAAATGTTTATTTTAATCGTACTCAACATTTCGAATGCAGTCACATAAATTATATTTAAAGTTGATCGAAATTCTCAAAATACCTTACTCAGCATTATGGCCGATAATATGCTCGAGTGTTTGGCACTTCCAATTGTATTTCTATATCAGTTATTTGCATACGTTGTGAGTACAGGTTACAGTTTTTGCACAGACCATATAGTAATTTATATATATTTTTATAGTGTTCAATGAATCCCATAAAGCGGTACGCCATTTTGCTTGTCATTCACAATGTTTTGATGCACCATATTATAAATTGCTTCAAGCATTTGGTGCAAAGTGAGTTTGTTTTATATTGCATATTGCTCGGTCTGACTTTCCAATTCCACACAGCTTCAAAAAATTCATCTGGAGCAGTAAATATATTCCATTACCTACCCTTAGACTATGAAGCGCTTGCCTCCGAAGATCTTCACGTAGTGTTAAGGTCCACAACTTGGAATTTTCTTGAGACCCTTTACAGGCATCATTTGGCTCTACTGTTGCCCTTTACAATAGCTATATCAGTGCCAGTAAGTGATCAATCCTTTATGCATTGGATAATCAGCTTAGGGAAGTTCAGCGCAGATTTCAAGTAATTTTAAAATATATTGTAGATTAATTTAAAAACTATCTTATAGTTATCCTAAGTTAAAAATATTTTAGAGTATTTCCAATCAGAAATTAGGAATATTCAAGAAAAGTTGCATTATAGAAATGTTTATCGTATATTGAATATCAGTTAAATAAAGATTGCATAATCAGTTTATAAAGCTATATGCATCCATTCTCAGTTTCAGTTTCAGTTTCAGTTAGATCAATTTATATAGAAGTTTCCTAGATACAAAGAAGTCACTGCTGGAAACATATTCAATTAATGAGTAACTCCAAACAAATATTTAGCGCTGCAAGCTGGTTTACGTGAGCAGTCTGGTGATTCTGTCGAACTGCACAATTTGCATGTGCTTCATCTACTCCATGTGGAGGTGGCTGGCCTTGATCGGTTTCCCGCTGGCCTTTCAGCTGTTGCCCATCGTGTTGTTGGGTCCCGTTCTGCAGTTGCTGCTCGTGGTTCAATTTGCGGGCCACATGATGGTAAGTCGCACAGCCTAATGCTGGACAGGGTTTGAGTATCAAATCTTTGCATTTCCAACGCCAGATCAACCATTGGATTGTTGTCTGAGGCATGAAATTGATTGTTCCAAGCGAACGAAGACGCCAACGAGGGATTTGGAATAGGGGCGAGAGAAGCAATGCAAAAGTTTGGCATCAAATCAAACCAATAAACTAACAAAACTGAGCAACTTCGGGCACTTGCACGAAACCAGAAACACTTTCACTGCACACAACTGCCAAACTGCAGGCATTTATGACAGTCGCCATTCCACCAAACAATTTTGGGGTGCCACAGGGCGGCATAGGGGCAGTTACGCAGGCAGGCAGGCAAATCGAACAATGAAATTGTTGCTGAAAAGTTTAACAAATATTGAGGTCAGCAGCATTTTTGTGAGGCGACGCCTGCAGTTGTTGTTGTTGTTATCGTTGTGTAAACTGTTTTGTAGCCTTTGGCACAAACTTCAGAAACGCTCAGCATACACACACACACACACACATACACATAGACAGATACACATACACTTGAGTTGGCTCGACAGGCGAAAATATTCAATGAAAATTGTCGTCAGTCGTCAGTAGTCAGTAGTCAGCCGCCCAGTCAACAGTTCTTCACTTCGTCAATAATAAAGAACTTGCCCAGTTGGCTGTTGTTGTTCTGACTGGTTGGTGCTCTGTAGCCAGCTTATGGCGCATTGCAGGCGTCCACTTTGTCCCCCCCTTCTGCGCCGCCTCCCCCCTTCTCGGTGCTCATTGAGAAATTGACGCAAATGCCTTTCGATTTTTCGTTCTGCTTCTGTATTTTGTGTCCGTGGACAGGACTTGGCTTTTCGCATTTCGCATAATTGATTGTCTCCCTGTGTGTGTGTCTGTCTATCTGCCTGTCTGTCTGTCCATCTGCTCGCCCTCATTTATGCACATTTTCAATATAGTTGATTCAGTTTGGCCAGCACTGATACCACTCAATTGAAGCAGCATAAAAGCTGCTCCATTAATAGTTTCACTTTTGCGGCTGTTAATTAAATTGCAGTCTTTGCAAGGTTTCAAATAACTTCAATGCATTCCTGCCAAGCTTACAAGAACTAAAAAGAATTAATTTATAAAATTAAGCAGATATATCCCAAAGTTTTTAGTTTGTTCAAAAATGTTTTCAAAGTTCAAATGGTACTCAATATTTGTATAAGCCAAACTCGAAAACGTATTTTTCATGCTAAAACCAATGCAGTTGTGAAAAAGGATTTTATGCTGTGGTTTTTTATTCATTAATTTCGAATATTTTGATTTTACTCTTCGCTACTATATATATAAATAAAATATATAAAAATAAAAAAAATAAGAAATTAATTGGAAAGCGAAATATCTCAATTGTTCTGCTCTCCTGACAGTTTTCCGATTTGCTTTGTCTAACAATATTGAAATTTCTCTATTTATTCTTCATATATATATATATATATACATATGTATATATATATATATACCATCGGACGCCCCAAGAACTTTGCAGCATTTAGCCAGTGTTTTTATGATGTTAAAATAATTCTTTATATTGCATTTATTTCACATTTTACGAGCTGATTTTGACAGCGCGTGTGTATGTTTGTGTGTGTGTGTGTGTGTGTACTTGGATTGGACACATCAGATGTCACACTTTGTTGATTTTTCAAGTTTAAGTTTGCAAGTAGGAAATTCGAAATTCATGTGCAATAAAATTCTGATATGCTCCACCCACAAGCAGTGCCGAACCACAGTCCTCATTACACCACACCCATATCACACCCACACAGACACAACAAACACACACACACACTCAGACACATATAGATACTAGCTGCCATGCTCTCATGTATTTATGTTTCCATTTGATAAATATACTTATACAAAAACTGTCATAGCACACGCTCAGGGAAAGATTGCAAATTGCATGTGGGAACTCCCACGAGTCTAATAACAGAGTAAGAACAACAGCCTCAAATTGTCCAAATAAGCCAGCCGACTCTGAGATACCCTGAAATTGTTATTGGGTATGACATAACATAATTTATGATATATAATTCTACTCATGACTGAAGTAAGAAATAATAATGACTAAGGTAATAATATGTATTTTATTTAATAATTTATATTTATTTTTACAATTTAATAAATTGTATTGCACACAAATATTATATTATTAAATTATTTATGATCGTAGAGATCATTTAAAAAAATACAACTCCATATAACAAACACATATTTATGTGGAAAACAATAAAATCTTGTTGAAAACATCATTAAAACTTAAAAAGCGTTTTCCCATTTGGTTTACTCTCATTGTTATAAGTTGCATAAGATGACACTACTCATTGCATTTATTTATTTATTTATTTACTTAAGATTTATTTTCTTTAATCCTTTTTTGTAGCATTTGCGTAGAGCTGACTAATGAGAAAGCGCATATTCCCTTTGAAGGGACGCTGGAGCACATGCGACAAATCTGAAGTCCTGATATTGCCATGCATAGTAACAAGTCACGGACCGTGCCTGACTGTATAATGATGAGCAACGATATCGTCTCCTCTTCGCATGAAATATATAATTTTTAACACACACCGCGCACACATACACAAACACACACACACACGCAGAAACACACCTACTGTGAACCACATAATTGTGTATTCAAGTAAGAGATATGGGAGTTGAGAGCAGCTCCACCGAAGCAAATGGGTGGGGGTTGTTACTGGCTATGGTTCTGGTTCTAGTTTTAGCTCTGGTTCTGGTTCTTGGGCTGGCTTAAATTAAGATAATGACACTTGAGAGACGCCACGCTTGCGGGCACTGGGGAACGTTACCTTTTGCTTTAAAAGTAACCCTCGACTCCGAGGGCAACCACTCTCTGTGTATCAGTGGTGTACAATAAGTGTGTTAGAGGAAGCGCTTGGCAAATTGCGATAAGGCCAAATTGGCCCAGCACTGGGTCACATTTACACACTTAACCCTTCAGTTAGTTGCACAGCACAGCACAGCACAGCACAGCAGAGGACGGCACGACGCGACACGGCACGCACTTTAAAGACGCCAATCCGCCAATCTGGCAATTTGATGGCATACTGCCAAAGAGCTGACAATGATGTCGATGATGATGACGTTGGCGACCTGCATGCCAATGTGCGCCGCTTCCTTGAAAATTGAATTTTGTGCCTAGCTGGTGGGCGGCATGCCAGCCATGTCCACTGTCCAATGTCCTCGATCCTGTGTGCGCTGTACGCCTCGTAACTAGCACAGATTACAAATCATTATTGGCTGCCATTGTCGGGGCTTAGGCCAATGGAATTGCAGCTTAGGCTATGCTGGAATTTGTAGATAGTAATGGAATTTAATTATTTGTAAAAAAAGAGCAAAAAATATATACAAAGATAGAAAATACAATTAATTTCATAGAGGCAATAAAATGATTGCAAAAATACAAAGAACAATACTGAATTTAGACTTGCATAAATAAATTAAAGCAAATGAAGAAAGAAATAAAGAAATATTAAGAAGTCCCACTAATTTAACACAAGAAACTGAGGTATTCAAAGAATTCAAGAATTAGTTCTTAACGTATATCAAATATAAGTTTCCTAGTTAAAAATTTAATTCTTACAGTGGAGTTACCAGTAACTGGCTCCTAAATTTGGTGACTCTAGCTCTAGCAATTTGTAAATTGTGGAAGACATGCGCATTGCAGATACTCTAGGTAGAAAGTTCCAGGGGTTGGTGAGTGTGGTGTGAAGAAGGTTTCCGGCAAGTTACCTTCCACGTTTGGTGAGTCTATCTTTATAATTGTTTGGAGATATCGACTTAGGCTTTCGGAAATATCGGCTTTGGTGATTATGGGCGCAATTGTGGGCGTGGCCTAAAGGCGGCTATCAGTACTATACCAACTGAATTTGACGGCTCTAATTCAAAAACTGCGGAAGCTATAGTCATTTCAAAATATGGTCGATTAAATATAGATTTTCTGATACCTTCAATGTATCAGTATATCCACTATTTAAAAAGTGCAGCACTGATTTAATGAATCGGGGCTAATCGGAGGGTAATCATGGCAGATGGAAAATATGAATGAAGGATGATGGCATTGAAGAGTTTCAAGAGAACAAGCATCCCTGAAAGCGCAAGTTCGAAATTCGACCATCGATGCCATCAGTGCCTGTCATGTGGACATGCAATTGACTGAGCTTTGAGCATTCCAACAAGCCGATCAAAGTTCAATCTGAAACGAAACACAAACTGTGCGCCAAACATGGTCGCAATTCGTATTCCGTATTCCATTACAATGGGATGACGAGAAATTCCCCAGGAAAACGAGAGGAACGAGAAGGGAAACCCAAACGAGCACATGAAAGCAAACTTAGAGCGAAAATTTCTTTGATTGATGCGCAAATCAGCAAATCAATTGGAATGCCACAAAAATAAACTAACTTAGAAAAATTGGAGCAGCAACCGAGCAAAGCTGGATAGATAGATGCAAAGAGAGAAAGAGTGAATGAGGCAAGCTGGCAGGTTGAACTTTTAACACTAAATTTGCATTTTCAATGCCCGCAGGTGAATGGGCTGGCGGGCATGGGCGTGATGGTGACATGTGATTTTGATGGAGCTGCGTGATTTGTGCAATGCCAAGAACCAAAAAAAAAAATAAATAAAATAAGAAAATTCTACCGGAAAAAAGGGCAAACAAAATATATGCAAAAAAATGTTTGCTGCGCTGGCAAAGCAACGTTTGAAACACAAGGGGAATGCGTGGTCGACAAATTGAGGTATTCGTCGTCCAAGTAAATCACAACAAAGCAGCAACGGCTGAGCTGTGGAGTTGAAGGAAATGCTTGCCTGGCCCCAAGCCTGCCACAGGGATGCCATTTGTGCTGCATGTACCTGACCGAGGCATCACGATGCCTGCTCATAAGCACATACAAGCACAACATACACACATACATAGAAATCCTTTCCTCAGAATTTATTAAGATGCCGCACAGTGGGTAAGATAATTAGTCATTTTTCTTCATTTTAACAAATTAATTTGATATACGAAAGAATTCTTAAGAATACGACAACCATTTAGCATGAAGCAAATTTTATAATTTGAAGTTGCTTAATAAATTTATGTATACTTTTTTTAATTTGTAATATTTATTTTCTTGTTATTTAAACACTTCATTTTTTTGCCAGAAATAGTGTACACAATTAAATATTTATATTGAACGTAAGAATTTTAAAAAATTATTTCAGAAAATAATTTAAATACTAAATTTAAGCAAAGTTGTTTTTAATTCAAAATACATTGTAATCTTAACATTGCCCAACAGCTAAACGATGTTTTATGATCAATTTAACTTAATATAAAATTGATGCAGCTGTGCTTTATATTTATTTTAACATACATATATTTAATATATTGACAATTGAGTATTTTGAAAATTTGTCGTATTTTTGTGAGTGTTTTGGCCACAGTGCTTGTGGCAGGGCTTTCGTTTGTTTTTACATGTAATGGCATTTTAATTGCACGCTACAACTCAGCGAAGTGTCTCTCAATTAAAAGTGTCTGCTTGGCTCAAAAGGATGTCGTCGCCGTGGGATCTTCGGCGAGTGGGGGGGACAGGGGGATAGATGTCAGGCACATGTCGTAATTTGCCGCACAGCGCATCACAGCGCTGGTGGCCCAGACCAGGACCACAAGAAGGCCCAGGCTCAGGCCCACAGCCATGTAACTGTTAATTATGCAACGCAGATAAGAAGCTCTACCAACCGGCTAAGTAGGAGTGGTGAAAACTGTGCGCATGCCACTTAAATTTAAACGTTTTACTTAAAGCCCCAGCTTTGCCAGAGATATCAAATTTAAGTAAATTTTTCATAGTAAGAAAATATAAAGTAATAATAAATATACATGACTGAAGCCAAGCAAGCGAAGATTAATCAACGGGAGGAATTGCGACAGGAACCTCTTAGTTTGCGTCAGGAATTTCAACTTAAGAATCTGGGACTTCGTCATCATGCGCCCCAGGACTTTTATAGATCACAAGTAAGTTCAGCAACTAACTTTCATTCTAAGGCGCTTCAATTGTTCTATAACCCATCCAGTGGCAATCGGAAGTTAGGTCGTTTGGCTTTCTCATCTATCGATGGATTTTGGGCACCTTTTTCGGCACTGGTTTGCTCAGCTATTTTCAAATCTATTATCGCAAAGGACATTGGTTTATCTACTTGACTAATTGGGGTTTTGTGCTATGTGCCGTTACTAGCATTAGCGGAGCAATTTTAGTCACTATATATCATAGAAATCCTGCACAGTTATGTGAGTATAAATAAAAAACAAGGCAGAGTACACCAGTAATCTAGCTGAGTAATTTCGTGATCGGATTTTTAACTCTGATAATGCATACATCTTTGCCCCAGTTGGCCTAACACAGCAGTCTTAATACTTTGAGAGACACTAATTATATCTCATAATAGTCAAAAATACAAATTCAATGATATTGAGCAGTTGGCAGATAGAGGCAAATTTGAATTTCTTAATTGATTCGGTAAATCTCATAAGCAATACTTCATTCTTATAAAAAAAATATGCCCTCCTTAACCACAAATTTTATTTTTCATAATAAAAAATAAGATTTTTTGATTGGATTTGTTTTTAGAGTATTATGTGTTTTTAAAGCATATCAAATTGAGTTGTCTGATTCAGTAGATCCAATTATCGAGACTGCATTCCCCCTAATTGTAGATTTTGATTAATAGAAATGTGTTGCATAATTCAAAATATTTTAGTGTACGACTGAATAAGAAATGCTTTACTTCTATATGATTTTTGATAGTGAAACGAAACTACTTGATGAATTGTTATTGGGCCTGTTATTGGATAAATTTGATAGTTGCCCACAAGATTTGCATAATCTATTGGACGTGTGTGTACCCCAGGGATCAGTCGCCCGATAATCCGGTCAGGATAAATGCCTTCTTCAACATATTCGTACATGTCCTGCCATCGCTGCTATTCACCATAGATCACATGGTGGTCGCACAGCCATCTCGTCTGCTGCATGTCTTCTATCCATTAGTGTTTTCCTTGGCCTACGTGGGATTTGCCTATGTCTACTATTTGCTAGGCGGTCTGGATCCGTATGTATACACTAATGTAAACCAATGATAACTCAAATATTCTGCGTTTCTCCGCTTACAGTCGCGGACGCTCCTATATCTACCCCATGTTAAACTTTGCCAAACCGTTAAGTGTGCTGAAAACCTTTGGCTGGACAACGGTGCTCCTGGTAATCTGCTCTACTCTGCAGTATGGTGTATATCGTCTGAGGGTCCTTATAGCGCGCAAGCTGGGTCAACTACAGTAGTTGGAGTCTCTACATAAGTATATCATTTTCAGTGAGGGTGAAACTTATTCTAATTGCATAAGATTAAAGCGTTCCACTCCCCACTGCCCACATTTGGTTGTCTGTGTCACTTTTGTGTTATTTAATCCTCTGGAACGTGATTCGAATGCGCAATGAAAATGCATTTCCCTCCAAACGCCACACATATCCCACAAACCTTCTACGAACTTCTGTCCTTTCCACCCTGTCGTCCATTTATTATGCAAAGCAAATTGTTATGCTCAGCTTTGCTCTCGGTTTTTTTCTGCGTATCACAATTTGTATTTATTTATGTGTTATTTTTTGTTGTTGCCTTCCATTTAAATGTGTAACTTGTTTAGATAATTTTATGACTTGTGGATATATGCCCGGAGGCTTCAGTGTGCGATAATATTTAGTTTGAGAGACACAACACAAAAATTAGTTTAAAATTTCAAATTGCAAAAGAGCAATATACTCAAATAATTTTATTGCACTAGCTTAAGGCATTTGTAAGGAAACATGTCCACAAGGCAATAAAAATGTTCATGAATAACTTTTGGTTTTTGCTTCTGCAGGAGAGAAATTTAATAAACTCAATATTATTGAAATAATTAAGACAAGATAAGGCTCAGATAGTTATGTGTGGCACCATCATCAAATAATTTGTTGGAATATTTTTAGGGGTAATTTTTTTTCATTTCCCAGCAATGTGTTGAAAACCAAAAATATTTCGGTTGAATAACTTAGACAAATGATTGCCTTGCTTAAAAGCAAACCAAAATAAAGTCAATTGTTAGAAATAGTGAAGAATGCAGATAAGATTGAATGTTTAGTTTAGCTTGAATTTTTCCCTTCATTTAAACAAATTTGGCAACACTTGACAGTCATTGACTCTGCTAGTTTTATGCTCAATTTCTTTCTTCCAGCGCATCAGCTGTGCACTATTTCTTTACAATTAGCCCCTACGTGGAGCCAGTCTTAGCCACATGTGGGACTGCTTCGGCTAGCATAAAATTGATGTCAGTGTAAATGACATTATTGAAATATTTATGCTGATTTACAGTACACAGGCTGGGCCTGCTAGAGTTCTCAGGCGACATGAAGTTACTTAGGATGTGTTTGCAAAAGTTGATGGATACACAAATGGTTAGATGCTGGAACAGGCCTTTTGGAAGTCTATTTGTGGGTGGGTGGTGTGTGTGCGTGGGTGGGTGTGGAAAGTGGGGGTACTCTAACGGTTCGCATTTGGCAACACTGTTAGTGCAGCCACTTAGCCTGGTTAGTTGCAGCTGGCGGCAGTCGAAACATATCGAACGTTAACGTATTTATGGCTGCACTCTTCCAGACAGCAGCCATATCTTCCTGCCATAAGGGGGCGTCACATGTATGCGTGTGTATGTGTGTGGGTGTGCCTGTTCGTGTGAGTTAAGTGTGCGCTTAAAGCAGCTGCTTAAATTGTCATCAGCAGCCGGAGCAGGGGGTGCCAGCAAGTGGAGCGTTCCGTTTCGTAGCTAACAAGGCGCAAAACATTTTAACATTTTTTAACATTTCCGCCCTTTTGGATTCAATTTAATTTAACATAAACATTTATATGTTTATTATGGCACGCATGTGCTACAGCAGTGTTGTCGTTGACGTTGTCGTTGTCGTTGTCGTTGACGTTGACGTTGACGACGACGCTGTCGTTGACGTCGCTGCTGTTTATTGTGCATGAGAGTTTCATGCTTGAAATGCGCATACGTCGCGTATACGTAATATGCATTTTGTGGCAATACGTTGGCAACTTTAGTTGAGTGGCTCGAGGGTTGCGGAGGGGAGGGGCAGTGGGCCGGGGTTGAAAAAGTAACCACTATAAATTTGCGCACACTTACAACTCGACGCTCGTCCGGCAACAGCAACAACAACAATAACAACAATAACAAAAACTTAAATCTTAAGTAGCTCAACTTGTTTATTTATCGAAGCAGAAGTTAATGCCACATCGCGAGAGGGGTGACAGGGCGGTCGGGGGATGAAATCCAACGAGCATAAAAATGGGGCAGAAGAAAAAAATAAATTGTGGGAATGCGTCGCAAGAACATTGTTATAGGTTTGCCATTGTTGGTTTAATGGCCACTGCAACTGCACCTAAAATATCAATGAAATTTAATAAAACAGTAAAATCATTCTTAATAAAATAAGTTAAAATTAAATAAATAATATATGCTAAGCTTTTAAAAGAAAGAAGAAATTTTCAAATAACAAAAAGAAATTCAAATATTGTGTTTGCTTCAGGATCAGTATACATTATTATTATTATAATTATTAAATTACCTGTTTTTAATTGTATTAAATTTATATTTTAGCTAGAATAATTACATTTTTAAATATATATATATTAGTTTCATATTATTGAATTGTACATATATTAAATAATATATAATTTATTATATATTTTGAACGAAAGAATAAATTATTTCTTCAAACAATTTTATGAAAACTTTAAAAGTAATAATAAACAATTTGGAATCCAAAGTTATACAACAAATATCATCATAAAATATGAATGGGGAGGGGATTATATTTGCAGTATGAAAAAATGGAAATATAAGTAATGTGCGGAAAACGGGCTAAAACTATTTTGCATAATCAATCTATTGTTGTGATTTTCGTAAAATAATATTTAGCTTAAGGGCTATTGAAGCGGTATGAAATTTGATTCTTTAGAGTGCATTCAAGTGTTAAAATATGTATTCGAAATTGATTGGCTGATTAAACTCACACAGACACACATGCACGCACACAGACGCAGCCACAGATAGGGATTCACACGCTTTCATAGATATATAAATTCCATTTAAAATCTACATTTATTCTTTTGGTTGCCTTTATGGGCTTTTGTAGTATTTTGTATGGGTTGTCCTTGGCATTTTGTGCTGTGTTGATTTACTACGGAAATGACGCAAATAACGCAGCAAATTTAAGCCAGTCACACACAAGCGCACACACACACACACACACATACACTTGCGATTTACGAACTCGAATGAATCTACACCTTTTCCTGGGTTATTTATGGCAACAACAACAACAACCAGCTGGCTGCTAACCGGCAACAGGATGTTTTATATTATGCATGGAAAATAAAGGCAACACACAATCACACACAGACATCCGCTCACACACACACACACACACACACACTTTGCTGTTTTAATATTTTGCATACATTTATATATTTGCTGTTGTGCGTGTGTTTTTTACCTTTTTTGTGTCACTTTGGAGAATGAAATTTAATTGTGGTTCTCATTAATGGCACGTCGTCTGGCTGTAGACTCGAAAAGCAAGCGGAAATATGTGATTTCCGGCAATAAATACATCTACCATATAGAGCATTATATTTATATATACGTATATTGGTAAATGAGGCGATTGCTTTTACAAAATACCAATGGAAAATATGTTAAGGCACAGTTTTCAGCTACACTTAAAAAATAAAATATTCTTACTCTTTCAAGCACAATTTATGAGTTTCAATTTGAATTTATAACTTGATTATCACATTTGCATTTGATATAGGCGTTTCGTTCCTTTTGTTATGAGCATCCTTACCCTCAAAGCATGGGGCCGAGAACAAACAATCATTTAAGCATAAAACCATAAATCTATACGCCAATAAGAGGGATTTCAGCCAAGTAATACAAAATACACGCAACCAAAATAAAGAAGGAGAGCAAAATGAAAATAAAAGCAAACGAGGAGAAAAAGGGCAGAACATGAGCCAGCAGAATTGGTAAAGGGACAGTTAGCAGCTTGAGTGGCACTTCTCTGTTGCCATGACTAAGATAATACTCTATTAAAAATTAATATGCATAAACTCCAAACTTACATTAATACTTTTGTTTAATATATTTTAATTATTTAATTCAATTTAATTAATATTCATGTTTTTAAATATTTTACATCATCATAAAATATGCTCTGGCTTAAATCTTATATATTTTAATTTAATTGTCAATTCTAAAAATGGACATCAATTTACGAATTGAGTGTGGTTAGCAATCTAAAGCTGCAGATATGCCCACCTGCTGGAGAGACTTCATGGTAAACGGAGCATTGGATATGCAAAGCCAAAGGCAAATAGCAATATCGATGCCAAGCCAAAGCCACGGCCAAAGCCCGAGCCAAAGTCGGAGTCGAAGCCAATCAAAGGCAAAACAATAAACAAGCATGACAATAAAAATATAAATAAATAAATAAATAAGCAGAAAGAAGCGTGCGTCAGGCAAATGCGAAGATTGAGTTGGCCACAGCATACACTGCAGGCAGCGAGAGACCAGGCACCAGGCACCAGGTCTCAGATCCTGGCACGCAGCGTCGTTTTGCTTGCGTAAAAAGGATAATGACGCGACGCGTTTCGCAATGCAGGCGACACTATTAAACAGAATATCGAAAGCAGCAGATGGAAAGATGGCAAAAAAAAAAGGGGAAACGCAGAAGTTGATTGAACGGCGCATTAAACATAAACCACACACACCCACACTCACTCACACACACATATGTATATATATACAGGCTGCTTGTTTGATGACTGAAGACCGCAAGTTGCGCCACGTCACGCTTCAGGCATAAGCTGAAGTTCCTGTTGTTGTTGTGTTGCTCCTGATTTTTACCCACTTCAATTTAACGGCTACTTAAATCCATCATTTCAAATTATCTCTCTGTGCTCATGCCGAGTTCTGTGATCACTCGGAAGTGCCATCAGTTTTGAACATCTTTGTCAGCCATTAAGTTAACTTAAGCTAGCATAAAATGCAATAAAATGTACATCTACCAACATTATTGAATATTACACAATAGCCTCTTCCAGTCGAGACACACAGCGATAAGTATTCGAGAGCACCTATAGTATTCATTTGTGAATTAAATGTGAATTAAAGAATTAAAGTTAAAGTTAATTAAATAAAATAATGGATATAAAGTGAGTAATTTATTTCAATTCAATTAAAGCATAAATCGTAAAAATAAATAAATAAAATAGAGAACTTAATACATTTATCTTTAAAACCATCAATATATTTGCTAAACAAAGCTGTATAAGCCGACAAAATGTGTATAATTGTTAATCTGAAGATATGTAAAAAAACAATAATTTCACTTTGAAGTTACAGATTAAATGAAATAAAATGAAAAGTGCATAACTTAAGCTGACAAAAATAAAATGAAGCTTCTATTAGATACATCCATAATACTTTAAGTGTTACTGATAATTCATTAAATGATTCTTTTCGAGTACTCTGCAACGATTCCAATAGACTTTATCCTGTTATCAAATAAGAGTCATCAATTGCTATAGTTACGCATTCAATTCTTAACATTATCGCATCCATTGTGTTTGGCCATCTTAACTAAATTTAAGTTAATAATTTTTCTTTTATTTTATTTGAATGTTTGTTCATTTTACGCTTACCCCCTAGAAAGTATATAAATATTTCATAGTTTTGAAATTTAAATTTAATTTTAAATCTTTAGTTGATTTTAAACATTATGAACTAAACGAATCACTCGAGAAGAAGACTTACTCATAAATCTAGGATGAAGCCAACCAACAAACAGAGCTGAGTGAGTAAGATTCATAAAACAGTTGAAGAGTTGCAATCAATGTCTGTTTTCTGTTTTCTAAAAGTTCTCTAACAATGGTCCAACTCACCGTTGGGGCTACTTGGACTCTGGCGTGAAATGTAGCTTCACTTCAATTTAATGGCTACTTAAATTCATCATTTTAAATTATTATCACTTGGTGTTGCAAGCTTGCCGAGTCCGAGCAGCGAGCTCACTTGGCCACGCATCAAAGGGCCTTCAATGGGCATTAACTGAAGAGAAGTGAAGATAAGAGGATGGAGGCAGAGGGGTGCAGATGCCAGGTGCAGACTGCTGCACAGACAGTTGGTTGTTGGCTCGTCGGATGGGCGGAGGGGGGTGGGGAGAAAGGAGGCCCATTAAAACGCTACCGCAGAAAACTGCTGACATCACGACTGGCGATATAGCTGGCAGCGGTGCGAATTAAAAAGTTGCCTTGATAATCCTTTTGCAAAATAGACGGGATTAAGTAAAAGGCTGCGCCGCAAATTTATGCAACCGACTGTGGCCAGGTGGATGTTGGCCAGCAGGTGCCGCAACTCACCCCTCCTCCTCTCCCTGCCCCCTATCAGTGTCTCCCCTCTCGCTCTTTGGAGCACTTAAAAAGTGCCACAGTGTTGCAATAATTACCGTTAAACGGTCACTGTTTAAAACACTTAAGAGCTGTGCCACAAAAAGGTTCAATCTGCCACCGTAGCCGTAGACCGTCTATTATTATCCTTCCAGGCAGAAAGGAGTCGAGCAGCAGCATCTGGAGCATCATCCACATCGGTTCTTCTGCGTTCTGACTACGTTTTGGGCGCGTCCTTTGGGCACTGATGTCCTGCTGATTGCGGTGATTTGTAATTTTAAGCAGCGTATGATTAACTTTTGCGCGAGAAACTGAGAACTGAGAATGGCTAACTGAAAAGCGAAAAGTGAAACGCAATCCTCTGTGCGTGTTTGTGTCCTGAGTAATGATTGTGGCGTGTCCTTGACAGTCGCACCAACAACTTATCGTTTCCTAATGCGCTTACCTATTTTTATGTTCCTTAATGACCCCGCCACACAAAGCGTTCCTAGTTTCTAGTTGGTTTCTTTTGTGGCTGGCAATTAGTGCTCGTTCGCCTATATGTCTGTTTATAAATTGCTATTTACTCAATAAATTGACGAAGCTTATTATTTTTCTATTACGCTGACATGACATATTACGCTTTAATCCCCAGGTTCGACAAATTAATAACTAATTATTGTTGAGTTGTCGTTTATTTTAGTAGCAGTTAATTTCAGAGTCAAAGTACCGATTAGAATACCAGTAGGGTTAGTGATACTCAAACAGCAAAGTAATCGAATATTTGACAAGTGATTTACCAGAATGTCTTTTTGCACAAAACCAAATCCAATTGGCCCAAGATCAAGCGACTAAATCTAAGCAATATTCAATTACCTCGAAATAAGTACGCAATAATCGTTGCATAATAAGAACTAAAACATTTGCCATCGTATAAACTGTACAACTTAATTCCCAAGCTTTTCATATTAAATGCATACACTGAATACAAACACACACTCACACACACACATACACACTTACAGTTGCACACATCTATTTACTTATGAATATTTAATGCGGGGAATGTTGGTGGATGCCATCTGACCGCAGATTGCCTTGGCCACAAGTCATAAAAGTATTAATGCCATTTTAAGTACTTCCGTAACGAAAACTAAACACACACACACACACATAGATAAACTAAGCAACCCACACATATGCATATTGTTGCAAGAGAGATCACACACACACACATATGAGACTACGACGAACGGCGAAAAATGCAAAGCGCTCTAATTCTAACTGCAGCATAAATTAAAGCGCTCATGAATAATAATTCAAGACATTCAACCAGCAAGGCGGTGCATACCACCAACAACAGCAACAAGCACATCAGTTGCAACAGCAACAACAACTACAACAACATCAACAGAAAAACTATAACAGGAACAGCAACAGGAAACGCAGCGTCAAAAGCCACTTGAGTAAATCCGATTACATTAGTGAATGTTCCCAAAGCCATTTTCGCATTCATTTCTCTTTTATATTTATTTTTATTTTTTATTAAAAAGAGTACTTCAAGCACATGAAATACCTAATATTATATATATTAAATAGTAAAAGAAATTAAATGAAATAATGTAATATAATAATAAATTTTGAAATATTATATCAGCAATATAAAGTCGAAAAATAAAATTAAAATAATGCAAACCATCGATTATGACTGCTCTTGAAATATATTATTATCAATACTATTATTAAACATATTTTAAAGAACGAAAATAATCATTTCACCTCAACTCAACTATTAATAATAATTGATACAAAACCCAGTTTTTTATGTTCTGTCTAAATGATGTACGGAAAAGAATTATATAATATATATTTAAGACTATGTTCAATGTCTATATATAATTAATGAACTCTTATAAATATATATATACATTTATATATATTTTGGCGTAGTTTCTTATTTCTGGAATGGTGGCTTGTTTGGCTTTCAAATAGTTTCTGTGTTTGTCGCAAAAAGCCAACTAAATTTTATAGTCGTTGTCATTATTTCATGTGAAGCGCAACGCCCACAGCTCACAACTGCACACCTACAGCAGTCGCAATGCTGTCTGCCACGTCGTACACCCTTGCATGCCACAAGCAGAACGTTGATCATACGCAGCGTTGTGCTTAAAATTTCAAATGCATGGCACTTTAGTGCAGCGGGCCGCGGGCACCGAGACTGTGGGGCATCTCGTGCTCGCTCTCACACGACGGCAATATTTTAGTGTGTGTTGCAGTTGTTGTTGTTGTTGTTGCTTGTGTGTGATTTTCATTTTCATATTTATTTATATGTTTTACGCTGGCTAAACTACAAGTACAAGTGCACACTTGTCTGCAGCAACAGCAACGGCAACAGCAACAGCAGCAACAGCAACAGTATTCAGAGGGGATTTAAAGTGGATGCAAGGGAGCTGTGCAACGAGGTCGAGCTCTGCGTTGGCTTTTAACGCTTCGCTTGGCATCGTCATCGTAAGCGTGAGCCCCTCCACTCTTCGCTCCCCTGCCTGATCGCTTGTGCATTAATTTGAATTTAGTTCGTTGATTTTTTTTGTTGTTTTTTTTGTTGCATTTTCTTTTTGTTTATTTTTGGGCAGCTTTTGCTAATGTTCTGGGCAAGCCGATTTAATGGCGGCACATTAGTCTAGTCTGGAGGTCCCTCTTCTCTGGCCCTGCGTCCTTCTGATGTGTCTGACTGGGCAATTCGTTCTGTGTTTGTGTGTGTGTGTATGTGACTACATTAGAAACTGAATCTTTATTTTAATGCAATTAACAACAAAGATCTCTTCACAAGTTTGTTGAACTGAATTATGTTCAAGCAAAGTGCAAAAGAAGAGCTCAGAAATAGTCAAATGGTTACCAAGTAAATTTAATCGGTGAAAAGTAAAAGTTAATTTTTAAAACAATATACAACATATAGAAATTAGTATCAATTGAATTCATCTTAAATATCTTCAATATTTGCTAATAAATAGATTTACTGCATATTTTTTACAACTCACTTTTGTTTGAATTATATTTAAAATATATACATTCATTAAGCGTTATTATTGAGTAAGAGTCTTGTTTCCCAGTTTCAGAGCATCTTTTTCAACTTTAATTTTTCCTGTTTTTCTTAGCAACAATACGAGGCCTTCAGGTGAGTCTTCTATGAAGTGTGAGTTGCTGATATTGAGTATTTCCACCATGGGGATGGAAGAGTTGTGGAGTTTGAGTATGGAATCTATAGGTCATATCCCAATTTATTCTCAATTATTTCAAACTTATCTTCTACAGTTCAAACAAATCCAAAGGACTTTAAAGCTTATATCGCACCAATAAAGCAAAAATACAATTCAGTCAGCGAATAGTCCGCCTCATTAACAAACATAAGCATATTAGTTTTGAGGGGCGATTATACATACATAGAGGATACTGCAGATATTCAATATACCAGTTCAGATTGGCACAGACTGAATGCGTCGGATAAACGATGCACTGGCCAACATCGCTTAATTAAGGCTTAGCAGTTGGCACTTTGTGGCTATGTGAAACGCAAATAAGCCGCCCAATACCGCACACACTCACACACACCCACACGCACACACATGTACACTCACAACATCAAGTCAATGTAATTATGTGATAAATGCTTCAGGCAGGAGCCAAATCCATTCGATATTGCACAATAGCCATAGTTCCATAGTTGCATTTGGGTAGCATCCAGCAGCATCAAAATGTTAACCTGAGTGTGCCAGCTGCATATCAATTAACCCATTATCATTATCGATTCACCGATTCGCCAAAATTCCCAACTACCAATTGCCACAACATCGGCCAACTGCTAACTGCCAACTACAACTTCACTAGCTGCGTTTTTGGTTAACTTGGCATGTGAAATTTCAGCAATTACCAGAAAAGCTAAATTCGTGGATCAATTCCAGGCAGCTGAATGCAAAAATAATGCCATATTCATATGAATAACTCTTAAATTTGACGAACTGCAGTTTTAATGACATTAAGTCTTAAGTTGCCATTTTTATTATTGATACTTGATTGCTTCTGCTTATAACTCTCCTCATTCTCTGCAGATCACTCAATCTTAAACATAAGTTTTGCAGTATAATACGGATACAATTCATTCTCAAATAAATATAAATTTCCTATTTATTTAAGCCAAAAACAATTTTGTTTAAGTTTATCTGCTTTCAAATATTCATGCTTTACGATTTTACATTTAACCAAAAATAAAAACATTTTTTTTAGGGCAATTTTCGTCTATTATTTATATCACATTTTAATACAATAATCGTAAAATGCTTTTCAAAAATTAACTCGGTGTCAACAAACAATGTTTTTGTTACTTATATTTCAACAGAATTTAAAATTCATTTTGTTGAAGGCATCATTCATTTTAATATTTTAATCCAGCATAATCCATTTAAAACTATCCAAGCGTTCTTTAAAATTAGAATTTCAACAGCCAACACTTTGCTAAATCACACAATTCCTTCAGCTCCATGGCAACCAAGGCAAGTTATTTATATTTATTTGTGTACAACCTTTATGGAGGACAACGCGTAGGTGTCCTCACGGGGAAACCCATGCGAAATGTCAATCAAAAAACTACTCTCGCCCAGCATTTCATGCTGTGCCCTTTTCGTACACATACAGAAGTATCTTTATTTAGAAGCTCATCGAAATTGATTTTTAAAAATAGATTAATACGTGCCACATGCAAGAGATGATAAATTTAAGGCCCGCAGGCACAACAAAAAAAACAACAAGGAACAAGCAACATTTGCTTCAATGCGCACTGACTCACAGCAAAAAAAGCAGAGAAGAAACGAAGATAGAATGATCGATAAAATGTTATGTAAATAATAGATGCGATAATGTCGCTTCTGTTTAAAAACAAGAAATGTTAAAATAAATACAATAGAAATGCCAGCGGATGAAACTCCATCTCCCCCCTCCCAATCAGTCCCTATTATAAATTTCTGTCTGTGCCTTTTGCCTCTTTTTTGTTGCATGCATATTTGGGATACTTACAGGATATTCGGGTGTATATTTCATAACTTCAAGCCGAAACTTCTTATGCATTTTATAAGCATTTTCAAATAACAAAATCAAATAAGAATAGACAAGATGAAATGGAAATTTGAATAGCCTCTTCAATTTTTGATTTACACTGCTCTGATTTAATACAGGGTATGACAAAGCCCCGCACTTGAACAGACAGCAATTCGTTTTTGTCTACTTTGTCTGCATGCCAATGTTAAAAATTTTATTTTTTTCGTTTCAATGAACTTTTAGTGCGACATTAACAAAAGCGCCGAGTATCCAAGAATGAAAAAAAAAAGAATAGAACGATTGCGTCAAATTTTGTACCCAATTCTTTTCGTTTGATTTGTTTGTTGCGCTGCAGAATTGTCTTTTTTCTTTTGCTCTCGCTGCCTGCCATTTTTTTACGCTCGACAACAACAACAAACGTAATTGTGGCCTTTCCCCTTGTCAATTTGACTTTTTATTTTAAATGCAACAAACGAAATCAAAAACAACTTGTTATCGATGTTGTCACTCTGCCATATTTTCAGACCCTAGAAAGGTGGAGCGTAAAAAAGGGCGAGGGGTCGTGATGAGGGGGGTGCGGCGTGGGGGGCGTTCAATAGCCATTGTCCTGCTGATGTCGTTCGTCAACATTTCGCTTGATTGACTTTTCGGGTTAAATTAATTAAGCGTGTGCGTTTTTATTGTTGATTGAATGCTTGTGCAAATGATTGTAAGAAGAGAGGAGCTTACAGCTGGAAGCGAATTGAAAGAGTTTTGAAAGTTAAAAGGTATATACTTTCTTCACTTCAAGATATTCAGTTGCATTATAATTTACATTCATATATGCATTGTGTATATACATTAATCATTTAAAATTTAGTCACACATTGAGGGGTTTTTATTTATATCGCCTAGCTTAACTATGTTAAATAATAAAAACTTTAATAAAAGTTAAGTGACTGACAGACAGAAAAAAAGTACAATAAAAGCGATTAAATGGATTTGACTGATGTAGCTTAATATTTAGATTATACATTACGAATTATTTTTAAATAGCGTACAATAAGTTCTCATTTCCGAATTAAGCAGAAAGCTTACCATAAAATTGACTAATAATTTAATGTGGCAGGCAGACATTTATTTCAACGCTAATTACAAACATTTAAACTTTTAATTAGTTTTGAAACAAGCAACAGTCCAACAACAACAACAACAACCACTACAACAACAGAATAAAACAAAAAGGATGTATGTGCGAAGGATAAGCACAGTGAATGATAAATTGAGAAATGGAGTGAAGTTGCTGCTGGCTGTAGTTATTTTTGATGTTGTTATTCGTCTCGTTGCATATG
The DNA here is from genome assembly GCA_035044025.1 of Drosophila paracracens. Taxonomy (NCBI): domain Eukaryota; kingdom Metazoa; phylum Arthropoda; class Insecta; order Diptera; family Drosophilidae; genus Drosophila; species Drosophila paracracens. The sequence goes on from JAWNMN010000398.1 coordinate 3,158,082, forward strand.
CAAATTTTATAATTTTTTTTTATCTAGCTGAAATGCAAACTCGCATTTCATTTATAGCTGCACAGCCAACAACAAACAAATAAAAAGCAGCAGCAAAAATAAGCATGAAAGTGACATAAACAAATCCCAGCTCTGATTGACACTCAACTCAGAAAGAAGTAAGGAAAAAAACAAACATTTGAAATGGAAATTGGCTAAAAGTGAATGGATATAAGCAGCTAACAAAATGAGATGCTTGGCAACGAAATCGGAGCTAATCAAAATTTTGTACATTGCACATCAAATGTCAAATGTTCTTGGTGTTGTTGTTGTTGTTGTTGTTGTCTACATTACTCGGACGAATGCTAATTGAAAGAAAAAATAAATTTGTTGTTGCCAATGAGGGGCAACTGTGCAAATAAGTTTCGGCTATGCTATTCAGTTGCCAGTGCTGATGGGTAGTAAACCGACTAAATGAAGCCAACTAAAATACAAGGACTAGTAATAAAAAAAAGTCTGAGGATAAAGTGATTGACTTAAGGTGTACTCTGGATTAAAGACAGAAATAAAGACAGAAGACATAGAAATGGTCAACCCCATAAAATTTCTTTAGTTCAGAGACTGGCACTATAGATCTAACTACTCGTAGTTAGCAGTGCTTCGGACATGAAATACCGTCAACAATAATAATAATTAAGTGTAAAAAATTTCGCAATATTAATACTAAAAGTGGTCTTATTTGAACTATATTTAATTGCCTTTTAATATGATAAATTTAACTATTCCCAAAGATATCCAATTCAATCATTTTGAAATGTATAATATTTTAGCAAACATTTCTTTATTATGTCACGAAATGAGAAATGAGTAATTCCACATCAATATATTTTCCAGAACTTGATAGCTTATTTCAAATTGTAATCAATTATTTTGTACTGAACCAAAACCAAAACAAATTTTAAATGGTAGATGAATCATTCATTATTATTTTTAATATGTTAAAAGATTAATCATAATAAAAATTTAATTTTTTAATTTAGCTAAATAAACTAATATCTACAAATACTTGAGCACTTATAAAACTATCGATTACAAATTTTTGTTTTTATTGTTTGCCAACATCACAGTTTAAGGTTAACACTACAACTCTCTCACATCCAACACCTCCTCAACACCTTCACCCAACCCATACCCTTCAGAGCAAAGTCGACATCTGTGCTGGCTCAGCAACAGGAGCGAGCTGCGGGCGGGTTAAATGTCGCTGTATTGACCGGAAAAACGCGGGAAATTAAGGATAATGTAATTTATTGATGCATTGTTAAAGTTAAGCTCCAGTCGCCATTGCTGCTGTCTCGTATAAATTACAATTTGACAGCCTGGCGGCGGCGACACAGCGTCGACAAAGATACAACCCAAAATAGAGTGAAAGAAAAAAGACTGAGCGAGTGAGAGAGTGAGAGAGAGAGAGAGAGAAGGTGTCAGGGCAGAGGGAACTTTTGAAAAGTCATGCGGGTAGAACAAAATGTTCATAACACTTTGTGCCCACAATTTTTCGCACAATTAGCAACTTTGTTGTTGCCACAAACCCACACACACACACACTCACACTCGATTTACATAAAAGCATTGACAACAAAATTATATTAACTTTTTATATGCTTCTGACCGTTCCAAAATATTTACACATTCAAATCAAGAAAACTGGCCAACAGAAGCGATTGAATTGCTATTAAATTAATTGGGGAGCATTTTAAGCATGAACTGATTCAATAGGATCTGATTAATAATTAAATCATGAAGCTAGTTCAAAGTAAATAAAATAAAGTAATAAATTTTCCAACCGGGTGAACTGAACTGAACTGGAAGTTAATTTGTCATTAAATCAATATTTAAAATGCAACATTTCTAGTTGCTCTTTGCAAATATCGTCTTAGATTCCAAATGGAGAAACCTCGACTGAGGATAAAGTCGATGTGGACGAGTATGTTTTAAACTATTTATCAACTTTATTTCAAGTTCCTAGTTTGACGCTGACTCTGTGTGCATATATATAATTTGTTTTTACGCACAATTTTTTCATGAAGAGTTTCTATTTTGTTGTCTTTCACGCTGGCAGCCAATTATGTGAGACAATAAAAACAACACGAAAAAAATGTGGACAGTTTAATTTGCGAGAAATATTTTTGCTGACCTCTCACATAGATCTCCCATCTCTCTCTCGCACTCTCTCCCTCTCTCTCTCCTTCACTAGTCGGTATTTTGCTGGCTTGAAGCGCACACAGAAAAACCTTTTAGTTAGCTACGACATTTTTGTCGGAGCTGACCAAACAATCAACACTTTGTCCAGGATATACACGCACACATACACGTATGTGAGTTGAGCCAACATATTTGGCCAACTGCCTTTGGCTTTAATTTCGAAATATTCGAGGCGTTGGCTTTTATTTTGTCTATTTATAACACCCGAAACGACCCGCACCGTAAACGCCTTCGAAATGTAAGTGTTCGCATTCCAAGCATGTGGAAACTGCAAAATAGATGCTCAGCTCTGCTGTGCCCCCCCCCCCCCCCACTCCTTGTCCCACCGCCTGTCTATCAGTTGCAACTGCAACTTTGTGTGGAGCCCGCAGCTCGCATACTTTTGGCTGTTTTCTGTTGGCTGTTGGCTGTTGGCTGAGTTCACATGCCGGGACATAACTAACAAGTTCGCCGCTGCCTTGCCAGCAAGCAGCTCGTATTTCAGTAGAAATGTACACACGCACACACACTCGCACACTCATAGAGTGTGTGTGTGTGTGAGAGATGCTCAGATACTCAGCCTTGGCTAGCTTAGCAGCGAGATTTATGTGGAAATTCCTAAAAGAAATCCAAGTCAATTACTTGCTTAATTATTTCCTTTGAAATTTATTGATTTTTACTAAAGGAATTTGCGCAACGCTTCGCTGCTATGTATTTGTTCTGTCTCAAACTCAACTCTTGACTGCAATGTGAAATGAAATCAAATGAAATGAGATGGCAACAACAATAACAACAACAGCAACAACAACAGCAAGAACATTTGTAACAAATACAACAAAAATTTGGAGAATCCCCCCAGCAAATAAATCGAATTTGATGTTTAAGTTTAGCTCTCAACTCGAAACATTTATTTGGAGCATAAAATTTATTTAATAAATAATTAAGTACTCTATGCAAAGCTGCTGCTTAAATCATTTAATTAGCACTTGAAAGCAAATTTCAAATAATTTTAATAGAACAATTCTGTTCACTAAGTGCAGCAACAAATTTCATTATGTAAGAGAAAAGAATACAATTTAAATCGGCTTATTGGAAAAGCAATTTGGTAGACGACAAATGAGAAATTGAAACCAACACAAAAATCAATAAAGCTTAAGTTTAATCAAATTAATCATGTGTAAAAGTGTATATCCCAGCTTAGAACTCTTTTTACCTGTTTCAATCAGCATTGTCAGAGGGAACCACTCAGATTTGAGCATTACCAAAGCCAATGAGCATTATATTTAGGATAAAATAAAATATATTCCTTCTAATTATTTGAAGCTCTAATACATTTTACTTGGAAATGCTTTGCAGATGCTCAAAAGGAAGCAAAATGTTAAATGGGTTTTAGCTTACTTTTCGCTGGGTTCAAGTGTTTGTTCAACAATGCGTATGAGTAATATATGCATCTAAAGTAACGCTTCAATGAATTTTAGTTGTTGAAAACAATTTTTATGCTGATGGCTGTTGAAGTTATGAATTATTATTCGGAAATTACACTCGCGCCTTTTTTTTCAAGTGTTTGACGCTGTCGAGTGGCCTTTTTACTCACTTGTGAAACCTTTTGTGGAATAATCGAAAAGTGTTGCACATAAAAAATGGTATTTAAGCCGTCGCAACACATGTTAAATGTTTTTAACACAATATATATATATATATATCTCTGTCTGTCTCTCTCGTTCTACCTGTTTTTTTCCCCACCCGTATTCTGATATCCTCTGTCGGACCCTTACAATTATTTCAATGCGCTGCTGATGACATTCCCAATGCGAACTTCATTCGACGCGATTGCAGCCTGGAGTCGCTGGAGCAGCTCAACTGATTTAGTTCAATTTCCACGCTGATAATAGAATGAGTTCCACAAAACGATTTCGACAATGATTTGCTAACTTAATTTTAGTGAAATTATGAATATTATTTCTTTTTCATTAATTGATTTAAAACCAACAAAAAAGTCAAAGTTACATTCAAAAAAATATGAAGTTCATAATTAATATAAAATGTATAATAAATAAATATGAATAAGGATTGTAATAATAATGATATAAGTAAAATTCGTCCTGATAAAATATTTGTTTGTTTCGATCCTATCTCAATGGGGAATCTTTTCCCATAAGCTTTTATTTATTTATTTATTTATTAAAACAAATTAAATTAAATTATTAAAAAGAAAGTTATATTTATTGGTTTTAAATACGAATTTAAAAAATACGAACAAAAATAAAAGATGATTTGAATCAAAATGCAAAGTTTGAATCTAATTGCACGGTCTGGTGAAAAACGAGAAAAATCGCAGAAAAAAACCAGCCACAGCAGAAGTCCAAGAGAATTAGTTTTGTAATCAAGTGCAACATTTGTTGTGAATTCTTATTTTCGCACTTACTTTTATTATATCCTAAGCGAACATTTGAATTCAATAAAAATAGCTTGCAAGCATCACCAAATATAGCGTTTACCTTGAAATAATTTGAAATTCAAATGAAATAAAAATGTAAAATAAATTTAAAAAGAATCGGAGTGCAGCCTACAGTTGTAATTCAAGGCAGAAACGGAAATTCAATTAGTTTGCAGCCAAGACAATTTGCTCGTTGTCAACCCGCGAAAGTATGCAACAGTCGCGAACTGTGACGAATGCGAAGAAAACTTTGTGCGAAGAATAACTTTTGCATTTTCATTTGAGGCACACAAAAACAATACCAAATAGCGACGAAAACATTTTGTGGAGCACCTCCAAGCAACGGCCAGAGCACATATCAGAAGCAGAACCCAAGCCGAGCGCCAGTGCCAGATCCCGCGCCGCGCCACAATCAGCGAGTTGCGACAATTGTTTACAGATTCAGGCATCTTTTACAAAACCGTTCAGTTTGCTGTTAGTTTTTGTTGTTGGTTTTGTTGGCTCGTTGTCCCCGGGAAATTTTTAGCAGTGCTCTTGCCAACGGCCACCGTCAACGGCAGCCACAGCGCAAATCTCTTTATTGGATTATCCTGCAAAATTTACGCGGCATTAAAAGCGGCAGCCCCATCCAAACCCCGCCCCCCATCAGGCGCCAAGGGGTTAAGGCACAAGGTGAGCCCGACACACACACAAATAGCAGCAGCAACAACAAGAATGTAAAAAAGAAAACAGAAAACAGAAAACAAAAATGCGGCGAAAAAACGAAAAACATTTATTTACATTTTAAAGGTCGACGCTTCCATTAGCCCAAAATCCATTAGCGTGCCGCATATTTTCGGCGCATTGCCTACTTACAGGACATTTAAAGTTTAAGCCCCTTCCAACTGGCAAATGCAAAGCAGCTGCAAAATCTGTGTGGGCCAAGAAAACAACAACAGCAAAAAAGGTAAAAAGCGCCAAAGGAATTTCCGCTAGTTGGTCGACACAAAAAAAAGGGAACAAAAAAACGCGAATTCAATTTGGTAACTGTAGGCAAAAAATCAAATTTGTTGAGCAGCACAGCTGCACGTGGAGTTTATTTTTTATGAAATCGCAGAAAGCTTTCTAGGGAGTTGCCGCGCCGCACACGTTGGATAAGCCTTTTTCAAGACCATAAGGACAAATGAGTTTTTTCCTCTTCTTCCCTTTGTTGTTGGTGCCACTCACGACTCTGACTGCATTGATGAGAAGTTGGTTAGAAATGAAATACCAACCCGAAGTGTAAACAACATGCGTCCTTTTAGATGTTACAAATTGCTTACGAAGCCGACCAATGTCCGCCATCGCCACTAGCAGCTCGCCATTCCAGGATTCAAGGACGACAGCTTTGTGAACAGCTATCGAGGAGAAAGCTGGTGTTTCTGTTGGCAATCTGAACATGTGAAACGCAAAGAGTTTTTCAGCCATTTCAATGGCTGCCTCAAATTACAAATTTCACACGACGAAGCCATGTCCAAATTCAAGTGCGTTATTTAAATAAAATAAATTGAAATACAAATAAATAATACTAAGAAAAAATAGAAAGATCGGTTATCTTAGGCAAGCCGAAGATTATATACCCTTATGCGAGTTAATCTGCTGACATCGGCGCTTGAAATATTATTATTGTTTATAACAAATCAATTATGTTCATAGGTTTCATGGAATGTTATGTGTATCTCCTAAGTAAAAGGACGGCCAAAAAAATATATATTTCAATATTTTATTTGTTTACTATTCCCATTTCTTGAATTTTTTACAAATACCTTTCTTAAGTTAAAATTATAATTTAGAAATTACCGATTATCAAGAATGTTGATGTTAAGCATAATTTTCTAGCTTATTGTATTCAAAAAAAAAATTACTTCAGACTTCGGATATCGAAGAAGGTTTTCGAATAAGGTTGCCTTAGCTGTTGCATGAGATATGCACTCCAAGATAACTTTGGACCAGACCTTATTTTATATCATAAATAAAACTCATCAATGCCTGAAAATGTAATTAATTATTGGTTATTTGAATGGAAAGAAACCAATGAGTCAAATGTATTCTCCACAACTTGTCTGACTGTGGCAATTGTACGTTGTTCTGTGCACACAGCTATATGATATAGTGAGCCGATCCGGTCAACTCAGATCGAGGTATTCAAGTTTCGGCAAGAGTACTCTTAAGCTGAGGGAGCTCTCCGCTAAATGGGTATATGGCTATGTTTATTTGGCAAATGATGCTTATCCAGAATATATACTAATTAAACTCTGAAAACTAAATTAAATAAATAAAATTAAACTACAAACGTAAACAGTTAAAATACGATTAACATTACTTATTTAGAGTGAACAATAAAATAAGAGAGATACAAATTTCCAACACAGTTTCTGAATTATTTCCATTTATATGATAATTGAACAATTTGTGTACAAATTAATTGCATACAGTCTCGCTTAACCTAACCAACGATATATCCTTTGGTACAACAGAAAGCATTAGTTGCCATAACTACAGTAATTGAAACTGACATAGGAATCAAATAAGTGCAAAAAGAAATCAAAAATGCTATTGAGAAGTTTGCTTCTGTGTGTGTGTGTGTGTGGAGAAGGAAATTCACATTTAAATGCTTGCTATTTATGATTTTTCTATTACAATGCGAACACTGAAGGGAAACCCCTCAACTGAGGGAGTTGTAGATATGGGAGCATTTTGCTTCGCTTTCAGCTCTTTCAGCTCTTTCCCTCCCACCGTGCAATATCAAAATGCAAATGCATGTTTCGCATATTTAATGCGTCGTGTGTATGGACGCAAAAGTGTATTGCGATATTTGTATATATACACAAACGTACATAATGGGAGTAGTATATGAAAAATTCTTTTTGTTACCAGCAGCTGCATCAACACAATGGACCTCAGCGAACAGCATCTACAATCCTTCGGATGGCACCACCCAATCCATCCATCCATTCGAAAGGAGCCCTAAGAAAAACCCACGCATGACAAAATACCAAGTGGCAAAAAGGGAAAATATTTCGAGTTGGGTTTTTCACGATTTTTCATACCCTATAGTTATCAAAATGCGTGAAAGACAAATAGAGGGTATTATGAGGCAAAGCATGCAGACAGGTAAGGTATATTCTCAAAGCAGAATTTTCAATCATATTTATTTATTTATTTAATGTGGATTAAAAACGGATTAAAAGACTTTTAAAAATCCAAAATTAAAATTAATCTTACAAATTAAATTAAGTACAATTAAAATCGATTAAATCGAAATTGTAAAATGAAAAATAAGATAAAATTAAGGAAAATTAATAATGGACTAATATTTATTGCAATGATTAAGGAAACCCGGAAAAAAAACCCAATTTAGATTTATTTAGAGTTACATGCAACATTCTTTACATATCTCTTATTAATTGGCAAGAACAATATTATTAACAGCAGCTCGAAAGCAAGAAAAGTCTGAAGAGGATATCCCAGGCTCAATCACATTTTTACTTGAATTTTTTTCTATGTTTTCTTCCGTTTCTTCTGGCATTTTACTCTTTCGGCCAGCAATGACTTTTTACAATTTTCATATGAAATGAACCATTAAATTGAATTGGCATTAAAATTATGTGTGTGTGGGAGCGTGTGTGTGTGTGTGTGTGTGTTGCTGCTGATGCTGCATAGAGCGGGAGAGAGGAACTTCTCTCGCTTTTGGCACTTTGCATACGCCGTCGACAACACAACCCATCCAACTTATTTGCATTTTTATTACAACAACAAAGACGCAGTTGGCAGCTTTGCCACATGCACAAAGAAGAAAAAAAAGAAGAAGAAATGTGTATAAAAAAATAAATAAAAATAAAATAAGAAAATTCCAATAAATGTTTGTTAAGTATTTTTGAATTGAGTTTCAGCCACACACAGTTACACTCAAACTCGTGTGTGTATGTGTGTGCGTGTGTGTGTTGCGCATTAGGCAAGCGAATACCAAACGGACTTTCATCCTAGGAAGGATTGGCACACCTGCTGTTTCCCATAGCAGTAATAACAGTAAATTCGCATTGCCTGCGACAGCTGACATCCAGAGAAACTTAGGCATTTGCCTTATGAAGCATTACTCTCGATATTTTCCTTTTGATCATCAACCGTTTTATTACGGTAATTATAAGTCAAGCATGTGAAGAGAAAATCCTTGAAGCTCTTTAAAATGCAAATGAGATAAGATATGAAACAAAAAAAAATAAACTAAGTAGAGAAAACAATAAAAAATATATTTATATATTATAAATATATTATCTGTAAATACCTATTGAAAAATAAAATAAATTGCACTTAAGATTTTAACAGATCAAAAACATCTGATGCAATTTTCTTTTAACGATTTCAATGCCTTAAGTGCCTGCAATTTTTCCTAAAATTAGTTCACAGACAAAGTCAAAGGATATTGAGAGTTAAGACAAAAAGATATGAAAAATGCACGTTTAAATAACCATGTTGAGTAAGCTAGACGATCAACGAATAACTAAATACAAATTGAATTAAATGAAAGGGATGTCGCATTAATTAAATTTGTTAAACGAGATCTAAGCCTTGGTAACATTTATTAAAATTAAATAATATTGATTGTTTTTTTATTTTTAAAAAGGAAGGTACACTTATTTTTATAATTTAATATATATATATATAATATTTTTAATTTAATTACATACCTTACACAAACAAAATAGTAACGCCACTGAACAAATAATTATATTTCTGTAGTTTTTTTAATTAAATTATAAATATGGGAAAAGAAATAAAATCTTTAAATTATATCAGCTTTTTTCTATATATATTTTTTAAATATGTTCCTTAATAATGGAAAATATTTCTAAAAATAGTTTATTTTTAATTGAATCAAATAAATTTATTGACCATCTAAAATAGGAAATCATAAAAAACCAATTTTTAATACATGCTTAAATATGAAAATTATATTTTTTGATTTCCATTATATGTACACAATAAAAACACGGTGCAAATTAGACGTATGTTTTCTATATGTTAGAAAAATATACATTTACAGATCTCGCTCTATCTCAGTCACTCTTTCTCTCTTCCTAAGGGCTGCAATTTTCAGGACACTAAGTGCTACAGCTCAGGCGACAAGAGATAGATATATAAATATGTGGAAAGAGAGACAGAGAGAGGTGAACACTTGAAAACTTGAGAGCTGCACGCACTACAACTGCAACAACATTGGCTACAACAATAACAGTTGCAATCAGCACAATTCGAGGAAGCAGCATTATATTACTCCTTGAGACTAACAACCAGCGTTAACAACTAGCAGCAACATTAGGGATATCTCCGGGAGCTGCTGGAAATGCAGCACAGCATCCTGAAGTGGATTGTGGATTGTCCTTCTTCTTTTTGAGGCATCGTTGTCATGGTCACGTGCCGCAGTGCTCCCGTTGAGTGCTGTTGCAGTTGCCTCGCACGAATGGACTAAATGCCTGCCATGCTTTTCCGCATTTCATGTTATCCATGTTTTCCCAGCCACGCCGCAACAATTGTCGCAAACAAGCCAGAAAAGTGGCATCAACTTTCGCAGCTACTCGGGCTTGAAATGCTGCAGGCTCCGCTGCGGTTCGCCATTGATAACTTTCAGCACTGGGTTACACAGCTCAACTAGCTGGACTGATACAAGGTCAGAGCCAAGGGCAAGCAGCCTGGCTTCCTCTGCCTCACATCTACAAGCTATGTCAAGGGCATGACTCAAAAGGTCGTCTTATTTGTAGGGAGAGAAAACCAAGAAAACAGTCGAAATAGGAGTTCCCGGAGCGTGATCCAATCTGGTTTTATTCCTGCTCTTTACTTTAATAAAGTTGTACAAATATTTGTGGAACGTAAGATAATTTATGATTTTGGAAAATACAATGCTGAGTCGAGTTGCAGATGTAATATAAATGCGGAGTGTTCAAAAATATTCAGATGAGTCACGGCTCGAACAAAAACTTGGCTCCGATTGTTGGTGTCATGAGACTCCGCATGTCATTGAGACTCCGCATCGAGCTATGAAAAGCCATCTTATTATTTTAATAATTATATAATTATACATAAATCATTATTTTAATATTTATAAATTAACCAAAAATAAATTATTTTAATACATTCTTGTTGCTATTCCAAATGATTATCTTGGCTCCTTCGAACTGTATATCTCATATCATATATATGGTATATGCCTTCTTTTTCTATTATATATTGTGCTATTTTTCAAATCAATTAACAATTCGTTAGCTTATTAAATCATAATATTTTTTTAATTAATTTTTTATTTACAGTTTCAAATCTTTTTTTTTATTTATTATGAAACAAATCTTCCTTAATATTTTGGTCTGATCGGGTTTTTTGTGGTTTTCCGCAATCCTTGCAATAAATATTATTACCCTTTTGACTTTATAAAACTTAATTTGATATTTAGAGTTTAAAGCTTGTTGGCAAAGTTGTTGTTGTTTTTCTTTTAATTTTTGGACAATTTAAATAAATAAATACTTCTAAATCAATCATCAAAGTTATGTTGAGATATATACTGAAGGCCTTTCACTTTATGTTTAAGTTAAATGTTTATATCAAAGTTTCATGGAGTAAAATAATTAAATAAATATAAATATAATATTAAATATAAATATAATATTTCTTAAAATATTTGTTAAAATATTTCTTAAAATAATATTAGCATTGAAAAAAAGAAAGTAAAAGCAATTCTCTCATAAAACTCAGAAGCTGCTAATCCATTGAAAGCAAAAGACGAATGGCAATTAAAAACAAATGGAAAAGTGGAAATTGTCGAAAGCAAGGGGTAAAAGGAGACGAAAGAAAATGTTGGACCTGTGTTTTATAAAGAATCTGTTTGGCATTAGGAGATTCTCTCTTTGCTTTGACAAAACTTGAGAATGTCTCGAGTTTCATTTGGCATAGTTTGGAATATCAAGTTATCTTCAATTAGGTGAATGAAACGGCTAGATACTTTGGGGCAAGTGCCTCAATTGGGCCAATTAAGATGCTGTAGCATTTTCATTAGCCAAATGCACATTTTATGGCCCAAAGTCATTTTCAATTAGCGCATCTCTTGCCAGAGAGACGACATCCACAATATAATTTTGGGGCAAAAACTTTGTTTTATGACTTGTGGCTTCGCCGCAAAATAAACATTTACGTAATGCTCACAGTTTGTCTCTCCGCTCCAAGCATGTTATGCAAAAGTTGTAAATGCCCCGAGACAAAACCCTCGATCCCCTCCCCATCGCTTCCCCTCGATTCCATCTAGCCAAAAAATCTCAGACCCAAAATCCTGCTTTATGTCGCTATGTCCCACAAAAAGTTGCCGCAGTAATAAAGGAGATTACCTACACATAACATGTGAGCAGCCTCAAAAGACAAAAATTATTTTTACTATTTTTTTGTTTTTCTTTTTTTGGTTTTGTTTTTTTTATTTTTCTTTGTTATTTTCGTCTTCTATTTCTTCAGTATTTGGACCCCCGACGACACCACAAAAGCCAAAATTACTGAATGCGAACTGCCTTTGAGGCCAAAAACTGCATTTGCAGCTGCAGGCAAGAAAATTTGAATTGTAACTGGGAGTTTGGGGGTGTGGCCTGACATAGAGAAAGACAGAGAGAGATAGAGAGAGTGAGTGAGATATAAATAGATAATAAATAGAGATAGAGATAGAGAATGGGCATTTGCTCAGAAATGCATTTAAGTTTGTGTTGGCAAAAATTTAAGTGAATTTTTTGGACAAGGCTCAAGGATTAAGCCAAATGGCTGTGGATAGCCGTAAAATGATTTTGGCTCTGCTGCCATGGTAGGTAATCCCCGCATAGACTTACCAGATGTGACCAGCTTGACATCCATTCCATGTAAATGCTTGAGACAATTAAAATTCTCAAATTCCCTCAAGCCATTTAAAATTGTGTTAAAGATTTACAAAAGGCTTTTAAACAAAAGGTAAATTGGGACTATAAAATTGGATACTTGATGAATATTTAAGTTCTTCAAGTCCTGAAGCCAGAAATAATTGCATTTAGTCGGTTCCAGAATGGATAAGCTGAAATTAAGATTGTTATCTTCTTCTTTACAATTTTCTTTATATATTCTTGATTTGAAAAAAAAAATCAAATATTTATCATGTAAATTAAAATTGCAATTTCAAATCAATTTCTTTATTTTCAAAGTAAAGTCAAGTTTGTATTTAAATAAGTGTTTTTAAATTTATACTCCTTTTCAATTTCATTTTTTATTTTTTATTTATTTAGATTTACTTAAGGTTCACAATTCTCTTTTCCATCTTAAATCTTGACAGACGATTGTTTTCTTTTTATTTATTTTTTCATATTAATTATTTTTACGTATCTTCTTTTTCAATCTAATTTATACACAAGCAATCTTGATTTACTGCGAAATTCTTAAGTTATGATAAATATTCTTGTTCTTAGACAAATAAAGGATTTACTTAAAGCTCTAAAGCTTGCATTTATCAGGCTTTTAATAATGATTTAATTACATTTACTTTGTATATTTCTATAAGCAGTTTTCTCACCAGCCACAAGTGATATACAGACAAAAGTATTAGTTAATTTAATTTTATATATATTTAAACTGTATTCCCATCAGTTTCGTTTTCGCTCTTAGCAAATGGGTTAACGGTAAGTGTTACGTAATCTTATATATATTAGAAATAAATTTCAGAATTCTGCTGGTTGGCAAAAAGTCTTTGGCTTTGCTTTTAATTGCAATTAAAAAGTTGTGACAGCCGCACACTCCTCTCCACTCGCCACACTCCCCTCTAACCACCACTCAATGTTGATAGTGTATCCCCAAGGTCCAGTGACAGTCATAATGGCAATGCCAAACAGCACAGCTGGCCAAAAAGTAGTTGGCTCCAAGACTGAGGATGTGGATGAAAGTCAATCCCGCCCTGAGGAACCACAAAATGGTCATGCAACAAAATTGTTGGCATAAAACAAGCAAGGCTAAAGTCAAGATTCTCGCTCTCTCTCCCCCCTCTCTCTCTCTCTCGGTTTCTGTCTCTATCTGGATTTCTACATTTTACATTTTTCGAGCAGGGTCTTGGAAGTGGAAACTCTTTTAGTGGCTGTCCTGTCCAGGCTGCAGACTTAATGATTTTTGGCTTAAAGTTTACCAGTTAGCAGTATTTTTGCAAGTAGTTAAAATTTTATGAGGCAGCGCCACCCCCAAAGGCATTGTTTCTGCATTCGGCCCAGTTACTTGACTATCGCCCTCTCTCCCCCTCCCTCTCTCACTCTCTCTGTGTGTCGTATTTTATATGGTTTATCAACGGGGTTTAGAATACGTCGCCAGACGACGGCGAGCACACAAGCAAAAAAAAAACAACAAATGGAAAAAACACCATCACAAAATATAACAGAAACTTGATAAAAAGTTTTAACATAACAATTTGTGTTTTACTGCGGTCTAGAAACAATGGACCAAGTGTGCCACATGGGTGAGAGGTTCCCTGGAATTTCTCTAAGCAAGTAAGTGCAACTTCTGCAGTAACCGAGTCAAAGTCGAAGTCGCAGAGCGAAAAGAAACAAATACCAAGGCTCCATTTAAGTTGAATAAACTTGTGACACAAATAGCACAAAAAAAATGCTAAATAATGTTTTTGGTTTTAAACACAAGCTTAAGTTAAGTTAAGTTCTTCGGAAAATATTGGAACAGTTTTTATTAAGCCTCATGACAAATCTTATCTTTTTTTTTTCTTACTTTTACTGAAATTATTTTAAACTAAGTGTGCCAACCTTACGATTTTTAAACTGATAAAAATAGTTTTCGAGTAATTCGAAAATAAACTTAATTCTAGAAGGTTTTCTTCATTCCTACTAATATTTCCTTATTGAACTCATTTCCTTAATTCTTTTCGATAGTAATCTAATAATCTTTGCAAGAATTAAAGCTGGAATTAAACCTTTAATCTTTCTCAGCAAATTATCTTACTACTTTCTTTGTGAGCTTAGTTACTAAAGCCAGCTAATAAAATTAAATTTATATTTTCCTCTTTATAATTAAATGGTTCAACTGTTACTCTCAAACTGTGGAGTAAGATCGGTTAGCCGAGAAACATACCCAAACGTTTTCCTACAATTTCTGCATCAGAATAACTCTTTTTTTTTAATTTTTACATAAATGACAAATTCCAATTTAAATCAACTTAAATGTTTACAAGGCTGATCTAATTCACAAAATAACATATAATATATAAATATATATTACAGTACCTTTTCAATGAAAATAACAAATTTTGTTATGAAATACGCAAATTACTCTCCAAATACACAATTACTCTCCAACTATCATTGTTACGATCCATTTATCAGTGACAAGCACCCAAGAAGTCATCAAACCGTGAGAAAAGCTTTCACCTACATTTTGGGTCTTTGAGCCACCCAAAACAAAAAAAACAGCTGTCGACCATGGGCTAAAACAGCAGCGGAACTGAAAAAATTAGTTGCAAACATTTTGTCAATTTATATGGATTTATTCAATAAAAATAAATTATTAAACAATTAATTTGACGTGTCCAGTGTATGTTAGAATGAACTCTTGAATTTTCGTTTTCTAGAAATGGTTATCGGACTCAAAACAACAATTCATAAGTACTACGCAGCTGAAAGTAATAAAAAGCCAGATGGAATATTTCTCGAAATATAACAAATAAACATCTCTACAACATTAGATTTTTTTGAGTGTGATAATTCGCATCAGGCCCACTGTGCGGCGCTGAAGTCAAGTTCGCCATAAAACCCTCCGAGCTGCCTTGGCTCCGATCAGTTGGCTGCTGGCACTTTGCCCAAGCGATCGTCGTCGCTCCGTTCAGTTAACGGCATTTGCCATTGTAGTCGTAACGTAAGCGCAATAGTAATAATAATAACGGGTTTTTATTTCGTTAAAGTTTGTCACAATTTTTCGGTTTCGTTTTCGTGTTAAAAGTGTTGAGCGGAAGCAGAATAAATTCATGCAGAAAGTGCTAAGTGTTTTTGTGCAATAGAGCAATAGTTAACAATTATCCAAGTATGTTAAGTGAAAGATAACTTTAAAAAGATTGTGCGTGTTTTTTTGCTATTACATCAACAACGACAACAACATCAGTTGTAAATCAGCATAAGCCCAGACCAGAATTGAAGAAGCAGCGGAAGCTTTTATCAGCTGTTGCACAAAAGCACCATCAAAACAACAGTTAACAGTTAACAGTTAATGAGCAGGTAAAATGCCCAGCATGCTGCCAACGGTCCATTGCAGCAACAGCTGCGCAAACGCCTGACTAAGAGTGAGGGAGGGAGGGGTGGTGTGCACGCCAGGGACAGCGCTGCAGCAGAAAAGCCCAACGAAGGTTAACAACAAATGACTGTGCACAATTTTTGCTGTGTCAATAGAGACAGAATGTTAGAAGGTCAATAGATCTCATGTAATTGAACCCCAAAATTAATTATATTTTTGGGGTATAAGATATACAATATGTATATATACACATATAATAAGTTTTAGTTGTAATGATCAAAAATTGTTTCTAAATGAGGAACATTTTTAGCGAATAGAAAATATGAAATATTTACCAATAATTTAGGTTAGTGATTTTCATTCAAAATTTATGCTTTTTAACGCAACAATAACCGCAAAAAATAATTATAAAAACAATTTTATTAAATTTGATGTATATTAGAAATTTTAACATTGGCATTTGGCATTTTTAATTAAATTTTGTGTTTTTATTTAATTTATGCGCATATTTAAGCAGCTGGAATACAAAGATATTTTATTTAAAAAAAAAGCCAAAATGCATTTTGGGTATTTCTATGCAGGTTAATAAACTTGATCAAGGACTAACACAGAGGGAGGCAGGGAAGCAGCTGCCCCTCTTAACTTGAAATATACTTGGCTCAGATTATAATTTATAACAATATTGCTCTTGAGCCCTTGAGATTGGTAATGATTTATGAGTTCCCCGAAATATTAAACACATAATAAAATATACTTAAGATATTCAAATTGAACAACGTGTGTCGTCTAGAATACCTTAAGCCTAATAAATATTTTGCATTTGTCTTTTTAATTTTTTTTTACTTTTATGGGCTTTAAGAGTTCGAAAGTCTTAAATACAAAAATAATATTAATGAGCAGCTATTCAAAGAAGAGAAGTACTGAAAGAATAGATTGATCGAAGCAATAAATTGCATTATTGTTCGATTATACCATCAGTTAAAATACAAATACTGAATTCATTAAGATTTAAAAAACAGATATAATATGTTATCACACGCCAGAAAAAATATGGCTTGGTTAGGAACAATTTGTTGTGTTACGTTTTTCCCCCCTTGTTTTTATCTCGTTGAATGGTGACGTATACGCAATGTGGCCACGGCACACATTAATATTGAGCTTGACAGTTGTGCGGTCTCTTCGGGCGATCTGTTTTTGGCGACGTGCGTAACAAGCACGCCATGAAACACGTTTTTGCATACTAATGCGATGCTCCGGAAATTGTTTGATACCAACAAGCAACTGCTTAACTGGTTTACCAAAACCAAATGGGCCTAGTAACAAATACATATTATCTTTGATAATATGAGTGGCATAAAAGTGAAGTGATGAACTTTATCAAGACAAATAATAATAATTATTATTTGACATAGAGAAAAACAGGCAAACCAAAATATGGCATTATTGATTCAATTACACATCAAATATTATTCTAGAATTAATATTAATTTCTGTTGTACAAAATCTAATCTAATTTCCAATCCAGAATTCTTTTTAAATATATATTATTTAAATGGAAATTTTTTTAATGAGAATTTTTTGGTATTTTATTTCACAATAATCGGTGAAGATTCTTTTATTCCAAAATTAAATAAGAGGTAGAAAATAGTTTTGAATAACACTTAGTATTATGATAAATTTATTCGTTATCTGCCATAAGAAGCTAAGAAATATTTGTTGTATATATTCTAAATATTCAGAAATCACAATCAGTTTTGCTGAAACCTACATTTTAAAGCAAAAAAATGTTACAAAAAAAATTCTACTTTTTTGTTGCCTGAACAACTTTCAGCTCTTGAGCTTGAAACTAGTTAGGTCCGCTCTTAACTGATTTTAGATGACAAGTCTGACGTCAGATTTAAGAATCTTTTGAAGCATACTTCATTACCATTGAAATCCCACATAACTTAATATAATATTTGTGTGGCTGACTCATCCCAACTGAAGTTGATTATTCTTTTATTCTGTTTGTTCTTCTCCCCATTGAACAAGATAATTTTTAACCAGAATTATAAAACCTGTTTTTTCGCAGTAAACAAACACATCATCTGGTTTATTTGGGTAATTTTTTTTTTCATTGTTCTTAACGCTTTTTTTTCTTTATTTTGTGGGGGAATTTGTGAGATCTTTGTAAGTCGGTGGCTGACAGTGCCTGTCTTATTAATTTTTCCTTGTTTTATTGTTGGCTTGTTAAGTTATTATTTTCATATTATTTGGGAATTTTTGGGTGCATTGACTTCACCCTAATTTACTTATAATTCTCTAGAGAATCAACTCGACTGTTAGCTGGTTTTTCGTTCTTCAAGATTCAGTCTTACATTAATAATGTCATCTGCGTTGCTCTCAAAATTATGCTTAAAGCAATTTCATGTTCTACCATATCTTTCAAGTAGGGATCAATCAAAAATTGGTTATCTATATAGTAGCTGACGTATGAGAACATACATAACTACATATTTATGATAACATACCGCCCTATGCTGCCAAGCCTCGGCCTTGTTACAGATTGAACTTGGCACCTGAATTCAGCTGATTATATTTTCCAATGTTAACTAACTTATAAATATTTTGAAGTACCTTTTTTGAATGATTACCTATGACAGATGTAGTGATACGATCGGTTTGACTTATCAATTTTTGTATAATGTATAAAGATTAGCTAACAAGTTTGCATAGGCCGTAAATGAATATATGACTCAGGGGAAGAACACTAATATTTAATAATAAATAATAACATCAACAAGTGTGGAAATATCAGCTACATGCATGTCATAAATTAGCTATATGTCCATTTATTCAAATGTCGTCGTTGAGAGCAATAACCGAATCATTTTTATCGTCGATTCTTAGAAATTAAAAACCTGCTTTCATTTTGTTGTGCAGCGTTAGGATTCGCACATGTCTTAAAGTTATAAACCTTCGACAAATACAATTAATAAAAGCCATTTGTTGGACTGATATACTTGTTTTTGTTTACAATTCTCAAATGTTAACGTAACAATGTTTGTCACTAGATCAACAACAAATCAAAGAGATCTTATCAGCGAGTAAGCGATTGTTAGCCCCTGACAAATACAGTAAATTCCACCATTTAACAGTTTGAAGAACTAGATTAAGCACTTGACTGCATTTTAATTGGCCAATAATTTGAGTTCTTTGCTTCTTTATGACCATTATATATCAGTCAATGGCATTCTGCACTATTTTGAAGTGCCGCATTTTTCACAGAAATAGATTATTTGTTTATTTAATGTGGACTAAAATTAAAAAAAATTCAAATGTGAATTTTCAATTTACAAATTAAAATGAAGCAAATAAATGAATGTATAATTTAACTTAAATTTACAATAAAGAAAGAAAATAAAGGTTATAATAAATCCGGATTAAAATAAAAAATCTTCCAACATTTATGGAAAGACCAAAAATTATTAAACTTTAGTAATAAGTAAGGAAAATAAAACGTTGGAAAGGGGGAGGGAAAGAAAGAGAACCCATTATCAATTAATATTGAAATATTAAAATATGCTTTTTGCGAAAGATTTTCAACAACATTTTCCTTACTTTTCAAGCATTGCTATTAAAATGCTACATAGAACAAAAAATTTCTATAAATTTAAATCTAAAAACGTATTTTTTTTTACCAGATTAAAATTTAGATTTTCTGTATAAACTTGAGCTTATTCTTTTTTAGAACAATTTTACAATACATTATCTACCCTAAGCACATGTATTGTAGTTGTTTTAACAAATCGTTGTGCTTATCATAAAAACTTTGCATTTCTAATGACTTTCAAATAAAGAGCTATATTTGAGTACCCTTTATCTCATCATTATGGCTTGGCAACAATCACATTTAGTAATTTAGCTCGCGACAGTGATATAATTTCAACACAATCTCCTAGAAAATGAACTGAGCTAAGACGTTTCCATTAAATTTTTATTAAAATCATTAAAATCAGCAGCTGAGCATCAACTCGTTGAGAGCCGTAGAATCTGAGCTGTAAATAGGCCATCTTTAAATTCTTTTTTACTTAAATTTTTGAATAAAAATGAATCTTGAGACTATATCGTTTACGACGGGAATCGGGGCCAAGAACATTTAATATTTGTTTGTGAAAGTTGATTCAAGTACACATTAAGTTTATTGAAGGGCTTTCCACAAGTCGGAGTTTATTGACTAAAATGGTATTCTTGATAAGGATTAACAGATGAGTCAATATAGCCATTTCAGCCCAGACGGAACCTTTCTGTTGATATTTATTTATTTATTTATTTATTTAATATCAAAGAAAGAAAGAAACAAATTCAATAAAATCAAATTTCAATGAAACTTGATTAATATATTTAACAGCTGGGTGCAGGGTATCTCGTAGTCGTGCTCACATCACTACAGCATTCTTACTTGTGTATCTTGATGAGCTCTGTTGCTCTTGGCTTATCTGATTGTCAGTTTTACAGCGCAACTTTGATCCGATTACAATTCTGCTGAAAATCTGGCCCAATAATGTCGGCCAGTGCTAAGTGTCAGTCAGCAGCTAACAGAACTCTCCTTCGTGCTCTCTCACTCTCTCTATATCTCTGTCTCTCTCTCTCTTTCGAAGACCTGACAATTGTTTGGTAGTGCACAAATATGAAAACACTGCAAGAGAATCCGGCATTTGTGGGCGACGATGGACAAAGCACAGCCAGCACGTTGGCCATGTCGGTAAGTGGCCAAAATCTCTGGCCGGCAAGTCTGCGACCTTAACTAATCGCTTACGCACACACACACACGCACACACATCACACTCACATTTAGTCGCTGGCAGGAGAGACGCACGCAAAGCCAGATGTTGACCAGGAGCAGGACCGGGATCAGGTGGTGAGCAAATCTGCAGAGGGACGCGAGGAACGTGCGACATGGGGCAAGGGCATAGAGTTTCTAATGTCCTGCATTGCAATGTCAGTGGGATTGGGCAATGTGTGGCGCTTTCCCTTCACTGCACTGGACAATGGAGGCGGCGCTTTTCTAATACCATATCTCATTGTGCTGTTCCTAATTGGCAAACCCATTTACTATCTGGAAATGGTAATTGGCCAGTTTTCCAGCCGCGGCTCCGTTAAGGTATTCGATTTGTGCCCAGCCATGAAAGGTAAGCGATACTTTCTATTACTATCCATGGCCTAATTTGGTCGAATCGAAGCTCAGATGCACTTGCAGTTGGATTGCCTGGCTAACCATATATATATGAAATATAATGGAACCTAAATACATTTATCTTATGCTAATTCTGAATGAGAATCCTTTTCGAACTTATAAGAAATTCGAGTAGTGGAAACGATTAAATAGGTTTAGTTTTTCTTTAACTAATGTTCCCAGCCAGCCATTCTCAAACCAACTGCAAGTGTATCAAAATTATGTCCATTTGCATTTCTTTCACTTTCGCACTTTGAAACTTTGTAAGATTTTCTATTCTCTCTTGAGTATTACGATTTTAAATATACGAAAACAAATAGTTTTTAT
This sequence comes from Drosophila paracracens, assembly GCA_035044025.1. Taxonomy (NCBI): domain Eukaryota; kingdom Metazoa; phylum Arthropoda; class Insecta; order Diptera; family Drosophilidae; genus Drosophila; species Drosophila paracracens. Next base: position 3,179,561 of record JAWNMN010000398.1, read on the forward strand.
GCAAAAATGTTAAACTAAAAAAATTCAAAATATTAATGATCAAAAGGATTAAATTCTATAGATTTTGAAGAAATAGTTTCAAGAAGAAAGAAACATGAGAGATCAGAAACCCTTTCGGAAATTCAAAGCCATACAATTATTCTAGTTAATCATCTACACAGAGAACATCATCTACAACGTAAACAGCTGATCAGAATTATTTTATTTAAGTATCTACACAGGGAGAAAAAAAAACGACTTACAATCCGAAACTATTTATTGACACGTAAACAAAGCAAGATATAATATATATATATAAATATATTTGAAGATTTAATTAAATTCCTTATTAATGAATACCCGACTAGAATTTGGAGTTTAAGAATGTACTCTTTTTTTCTCTGTGTAGCTCCATTCACGTGTGTGTGTGTCCATATTGACTCATATGTTAGATGGAAGATCTTAAATGGAAATGAAAAAAAGACTTGATAAATTCTAAAATTTGGAGTTTAAGAGCGCACTCTTTTTCTCTCTGTGTAGTTCCATTCGCATGTGTGCATATCATATATCCATCTGCTCATCCACATCTGCAGGCGCCGGCATCGGACAGGTGATCGCTATATCGCTCGTCACGACATACTACGTAGGAATAATGGGTATGACATTGCGTTTTTTTTACGATTCGTTTCGCAACCCGCTGCCCTGGTCCGAGTGCCGCTCCGAGTGGGGGCCACATTGTGTGGCCTCCAATCTGGGCAACACCAGCACAACTAGCACCACTAACACCACTGCCAGCTTAAATTTGGAATCGCTGCGGCAGAAGCCCGTCGCATCCGCTGAGCTGTATTTTCTGTAAGTGGCTTTTCTACGCATTTGCAAAAAGTAGTTTTTTGTTTTTTGGGCTTTTGGTGTTCATTTTTCGCTTTCTTTCTTTTTTTGGGTTTGTGGTTAATCTTTTCACTGCCGGATTCAAGTTTATGGCCGTTCAACGCTCGCTTTATTGAGTGGCGTCGTTAATTGAATGAGACCCGCCTCCCCTTCCCCTGTGGCGTGTAAATAGACAACAATTGATCGATCTGCCTGGGATGCTGCAATAGCCACTAGGCGATTGCAACAGCCAGCAGCCGACAAGGCCAGTCCAATTATCATTTGCCAGTGGGCTTCGAAAACACATGGGGCGAACCTTAACCTTAACATGTGCCTTGGCAATAAGCAAATTCGAATGCGCCAAAGGAACCCGACTTGCAGATACCCTAAATTAAGCAAATTATTACTTAAACAGCAATCGAAGCGCCAAAATAAATGTTAAGGTAAACTTATTTTCATTTTAGCCCTTTAAACTTAACATTTGAACCCGGCTGATAGTAATGAGAATCAATACGATAATGCGCTTATAACTGTTTCTTAACCGATATTGATGTACTTACAGTTTATCCATAACATGCCAAAGACTGCCTCTAAAATTGAGACTCTTATAGTCTCAGACAAACTGATGAACTGACTCATCTGTTAATCCTAATCAAGAATATTTGTACCTTATGGAGTCGAGATGCTCTCTTCTACCTGTTGCATACCTTTGAACAAAACCACTATACCCTTTACAACGATTTTTAATTAGATCTGGGAATAGTGGAAAACAATTTAAACGAAACTTCAACATTCATTTAAATTTGACTAATTTGAAGCCACAAGCGATTATTGCTCTCCAAAAGCAGATGTAAATCTTTTATGTATTTAAATACATTTTTTGCTGAGTATCATTCATACAAAGCAGTCCTTTAAAAAATTGATACAACAATTTCGTTTTAAAATGTAAAATGTAATGTGAAACAAAAAACATATTTAAAAATACTCTTTGACAGATATTGTTATTGACAGACACCTCGACGCTTGTGGCAGCTTTTGTTTATTGTGCAATTTGGAGAAAAATATATTATTTCAGGATTCTCAGTGGGTAGATTGGGCAGCCCACCTGGTTCTATAATATTTAAACAGTGCTAGAGCACATATACAAGCCATACGATCTTTTAAAGAAAGTACTTTGAAATATATTCATATGCATCAAAAGTTGGCTTTGCTGAAGTCCCTTTCTTAGATGACTGTTTTACTTTTTGTTCCAATAGATGGGCGGCTTCAACTGAGCCGGACAATTGTTTCTATTTTTAGTCATAGGATTCATATCTGCATTTTGTGTATTTTCATCGTGATATCTGGCTATTCGTATTTAGTAATAGTCTTAACACAAAATATTTAGAAACCATCTTTAATGCTGCTTTATTTGTTGCACGCTTTTTAATATACATAAAATATAATCTGTTGTAAAATTCGAATGTAGATTTGATTTGAATACTTCAAGCACAATTTCATTCAAAGCATGTTTGTAGATTAGATAACAGAAAACACACTTTAACAAAACTATATTTTTTTGGTTCATTTATATTCGACTAAACGCACATCATAAATCACATAGAGTCATAATTTGGTCACGGCTTCAATCTAATCTGTTATTAACTTTCCCCACACTCATCAAGGTATTGGCGCTGGCCAGGCATTCCAGGTGTTCATGTTGAGCACTTACTATGCCTCCCTGGTTGCCATCTTTTGTCGCTATTTCGTTGACTCGTTCTACAGTCCGTTGCCCTGGGCAACATGCCGCCCAGAATGGGGCGAGAATTGCATCAACTCTGCGCCCGATACTAACCTGAAAGCTGGCACACTTAATCAATCAGAGCGCCTTATATCCAGCTCGGAACTATTCTATATGTAAGTTAAAGATTGAGGATTCATCCCCCAAGAAGCAGAGCGAAAAGCGTTTAACTAGATACACTCAGAAAAAATATATAGCCCTGAAATTTAGAAATCCACGTAGCTCTGTCGCCAAGCGCAGCTCATTTCAAATTCACAAAGTGAATTTCAAGAAATTTGCGATTGTGAAGCAAAATCCGATTGAAATTTAGAAAATATGAAAATCGACGTAAGAACTATAAAAATGTTCTGACTTTTAGTAATAATATTTTGATATACTTTTTTTCATTTATTTAGAAATGTTTTTCGCAAATATGGAAAATAATATCTTAATGATAGAAAATATTTCTAAAAAGTAGAGATACAAAAAGCTATTTTTAGAAATAATCGATTCTGAAATTCGGAGATTTTTAATGAAATTTACTCCATCGAATATTAGGTTAGAACTTAGTTCTTGTCAGCCGCTAAGGCAGCTCAAACTTCAAATATTTGCTCTCAAATTAAAGTGTTTGAATTTATAAAAAATTAAAAAAATGTTTGGTAATAAAATATAGATCAGGGCAATATTTGATCTGAGCGAAGTTCGCAAAACATTACCTCCTAATAATAATCAATCTAAGCATGAACGGGATTTGAAGTAACTAACACTAATATGTTGGTGGGGTTGGCGAAGATCTTAGAGGTGTTGGCTTGGCCTTGCGCCAAAGAGAAACAAGTAGAAAATGCAAATTACATTCTATTTACACACAGCAAGGAGGTGCTGCACGAGAAGGAGCAGATTGCTGATGGCATTGGTATGCCCAACTGGGAGCTGGTCATTGGCCTGTTTGTCGCCTGGCTGTGCGTCTTTCTCATCATACGTCGCGGCGTCAAGAGCTCCGGCAAGGCATCGTATTTCCTAGCCATCTTTCCGTATATCATCATGGGCGTCTTGCTGGTGAGAGCCCTCACTTTGCCGGGCGCCATTGATGGCATTTACTTTTTCATCAAGCCAAACTGGAGCAAGATATTGGATCCGCAGGTGTGGTATGCGGCAGTCACACAATGCTTCTACTCGCTATCCGTGTGCTTTGGCAACATCATCATGTACTCCTCGTTCAACAAGTTCGGCCACAATGTGCATCGGGATGCAACAATTGTGACCGCCATGGACACGGCCACCTCGCTGCTGGCGGGCTGCACCATCTTTGGCATCTTGGGGCACCTGGCGCACGAGATTGGCACTGATGATATCGGATCTGTGGTGAAGGGTGGCGCTGGACTTGCGTTCATCTCGTATCCGGATGCGATAGCCAAGTTTAAGCATCTGCCGCAGATCTTCTCGGTGCTGTTCTTCCTCATGCTCTTCGTGCTGGGCATTGGATCCAACATAGCGATGACCTCCTGTACGGTGACAGCCATACGAGATCGCTTCCCCAACTTTAAGCAGTGGCAATGCGCCTTGCTCATCGCAGTCGTTAGCTTCTGCATTGGCCTCATGTACATAACGCCGGTAAGGACCTTTAACCTAAGCAAGCAAGAAATTTGCAGCAGCTAAGACCTTAAGATCGTCATTGAAGCTTATTATATTATTTACATATACTATATATTATATATATATATTTTGCATATTTCGTTCAGGGTGGTCAATATATGCTCACTTTGGTGGACTTCTTTGGCGCCTCGATGATTGCATTGGTTTTGGGCATTGCTGAGCTTTACACGATCGGCTGGATCTATGGCACAGATCGTCTGTGCAAGGACATTGAGTTCATGCTGGGTCGCAAAGTGGGTCTCTACTGGCGCCTCTGCTGGGGCATCTTCACGCCACTTATTATGACCATCATTCTGATATACTTCTATGCCACCTATGAGCCACTCACCTACAACGATCAATACTTTCCGACCTGGGCTTATGGTTAGTATCTGAATAATACTGTCTATCCGTTTCCTAATCTTTCTTTGTTCCTCAGCCTTAGGCTGGACCATCACGGCTTTCGGAGTTATACAGCTGCCCTTCTGGATGGTGGTCGCCATTATTCGGGAGCCCGGCACTACTCTGGGTGAGAAGATACGAGGCGCCTTCAGGCCCAAAAAGAATTGGGGACCCGCCGACCCGCTGCTGCGGGAGCAGTACAACAAGAAAATTGAGCACGAGCTGACGCCGAAACGTGGCCAAGGCTTTTGGGCCAGTATTAAGCAGAATATCTTTGGATAACTGTCAGATCTCTCTCTCTCACCCACTCTCGCTTTTAAGAGTGGAGTTGTAAATAGAATGTGAAAAAATATTTGACTTAAATATCTAATAAGTGTGCCAATAAACTGTAACGAATTTATAAATGTTTTTATTCTATGATTATTGTGTGGAGGATATCAGCATTCATTTGGAACAGCACTGGTTTTATTTTTGATTCTTTTCTTTTCAAAGAGACCGAAGCCCATATAGCAATCCTCGGAGTCGGACTCCTCTTTATTTTCCTCCTTCTTAGCTTCCGTGTCGCCGCCTGCTGGGGCAGCGGACGTAGCAAACGCCAACGGGTATCGAGGAAAGCTTCTCGAGTCCCTCCTTGATGAAGTCATCGATGCTCTTCCCCTTCAGCTCCTTGATCACGCGGCTCAAACGCTCCGCGTCCAACTCGATGCCATTCGAGCTGAGGATCTTTTCCAGATCAGCATGGGCCGGACTCTGCTGTCCGTCGAGGAGAGCCAACAAATATGCAGCCACGTAACGCATGTCTAAGTCTTTGTCGCCTTGGAGACCTTTAAACGAAAAAAAAAAATATTTGCTGTAACAGATTGGTTGCTTTAAGCTAATTTCATTTTGATGGGAGTTGTTTGCAGTTCTTAACCCAAGTAGCTTTAATTCGAAACAACTTTTTCCTTTAGCATAATGACAATTATTGCCGAAGAGTAATTATGATATCTGAGCTACAACCAAAGGTCTCTATCAATTTATCTCAATTTACCATCATTAAAAATTAAAATTTAAGCAACTTGCATAAATGGAAATATGAAAATTTCATCAACACAAACTCAACAAAGAAGTCACATTTGAAATTGCTTAGTTATTTAGTTCTCTTACTTTATGTTTATCACATCCACCCATTTACCTCAAAAATGTACCATCTCATCAGCTGGCTTCAGTCTGCACCACTTTCTTTTGCTTACCACTCTTTCTCTCTCTGTCTCCCTCTTCCCCTGTCTCACTCTCTTTCTATGCATTTGTTCACCCTTGGCCACAAATTGACCATCACCATTGACAATTTGGGCTTCGACAAAAATGCCCAAGTCGAAGGAAATCAAGAGAAATGTTGTGTGCTTTGTCTCCGTTACGTTTACCAACTCAAACAAAGACTGCGGACAGCCGAAATACTTTGCAGTATTTTTTCTCATTTTTTTTTTGCCTCTGCCATCTTATAGATAATTGCTTTGATAAGGGCACAACGGACCCGGACCCGGTCAAAGCTGCGCTACGGTAAGCATTTTACTTTATTTTTTATCTTTTTTTTTTATAAATGTTGCCAAATATTTACATGTCGCGGCATTGTGGACCAACCCAACCTCCGTTTTTCCCCCTGAATTTGTATACTCTTGCAGAGAGCATTACAACTTAGCTGTGCAGCTTGAAACACTTTAATAAATTACACGCAATTTAAGTAAATCTCGATAGTTCAGAAAGTATATTTCTAAAACTTTTCTTTCATTTCTTAATTATAAAAACAAAACATTTCCAATTTCCAATGGAGTTTTTAACTCGGAACTGTAATATTTGCATTTTTGTTACTTATATTATCAAACAATGGGTTTGTACAATTCACTTATACAATCATCTCGGATTGTCTCGGATCTGTCGAACATAGCTGTTGATTTCAGACAGATTTTCTTCTTTTTATATCTGATTTACTAAAATTTAAAATACATATTCATATGTTTGCTAAGATCCTTACATATATCATTGGTCGATTCAGAACACAATATTTGTCACATAAACTATTTGTTAAAAGAGGTGTTAGGAATTCTTGTTAATGCACTTGACATTTTAGTACTAGGATTATTAACATCTGACCGTCTTCCTTAGGAACAACTGTTCAGTTTTGCAACTGAAGAATTACATTTAAATATCAGCAAGGGTATTTTGTATTCGACTTTACTCAGGATATTTTTCTTTTTTGTTTGCTACGTTTTTTTTTTTTCTATGCCCGCATTTGGTTTGACTTTTTGCGACTGTCTGGCTTCCTGGCCGCCAACTGAGCCGTGTCCGGGTGTGCGGTACTCCGGATGACTGTCGCGTTACTGCAAAACCGCATAAAAGTCATTGTCACAGCAAATGGATTAATTTTCGCGGCGCGATGTCATATGCGCCCTCTCTTTCTCTCTCTCTCACTCTCTCTCTTTCGCACCCAACGAGGATATTTTTATGAAGAAATTAAAAAGCACGATCTGTGTTGGGGATGGGGGTGTGCGGGCGTAGCTGGCATTTACCGCAACAATAATTACGTTTTGGCCGGTTTTTGGGAAGCTGCACGGAAGTGTATAATGTTGCTAAGTAGTTGCGGTTATTTGTTGCCGCTGCCGCTGTTGTTGTTGCTATTGTTGTGGCACCATTTTCTGTTTAATTTTTTTTTCCTTTGTGTTTTCTTGTGTAATTAATATGAAAGGCAACAGGAGGTTTATTTCATGTTATAAATGCAACATAATTACGTTTGCCACAGCTGAAAGTCAAACAAAAAGAAAAATCTCTCTCTCTCCCTCTCTTTCTCACTGTCTTTTCTTTCCCCATGTTTCTTTTCAGATAAGGTGAATTTTTGCATTTTCTGCCCATTAAATTAGCGCATGCAAATCGAATTCAAATTTTTATTTCAGTAATATTAATTAATTAGTTAATTACCCAACATATTTGAAAAGTTAGGTGATCCCAAATTACACTTACTTTAAACCCAACCAATTAGCTAAGTTATTTCTTTCGGTGATGGTGGGGGGGGGGGGGGAGGGAGGGGAGCTCAGGTTTGCTTCAGTTTTCAATTCCGACGATTGTCGAAGACGTTTCGGTTTTGTTTCATTTTGTTTTTTGCATCATTCGCATAACACCTTGCCAATCAGCAAAGCGTTCGGTAAACACAAACAAACATACACACGCATGTTATGTAATGTGTATGTGTGTGTGCCCAGTCAGGCAGAGCAAATCGAAATGAATTTCTATTTAACTAAAAGCTAAAAAGCTCGCCCGCATAACGGAAGCTCAATGCTCTCTGCATCTCCTTGTCACTCTTACAGACTCTTCCTTTCTCTTTTTGTCTCACGCACGCATTTGTGTCTATCACAAAAACCGCAGAAACAGAGGAGAATGCTTGTGCATAGAAAGATGCAAAAACACGAGAAAAAACGATCAAGTTTTGCAATAAAATTCATTATATTTAATATACAAAAAAAAAATTTGTGGAAAACTTTTAAATAAATACTCTTATTAACAAGGCCAATAAATAATGCACTTTAATGCAGCTAAGGGCAAAACCAGCCTGAAATGAGAGGCTGCTCATTTTTTTCTGTTTCCTTAGGGTGTGTTTGCAAGAAAAGTTTCGCAAATGTATGCGAAGTGCATATGAAGTCTACACACACACACACATGTGCTTTTTATACCGCTAGTTTCTTCAATGTTTTCGTCTGTGCTTTTTAGCTAACTGTGTTTTAGTGTGTGTCAGGCACTCGCACATCTTTTACACGCCAATGTGAGAATTTCTATGTAGTTTTAGGAATAGGTTTGGTGGGGGGGAGAGTGGGATGTGGTGCGAATATGTTTGCCAAATGCCTGGTGCTTAGTAGAGCTGACATATGACGTCACTATGCACTATGCACGTGCATTTCTGTGCATCTCTTTCCGTATCTCACCCTCTTCAACACATGCTCACAGCGAATTTGTTTGTTTTGTAGCTGGTAGATGGCGCTATTACCAACGTGTGTATGAAAATAAAGTAATTGAATTTTTACAGTGCTAGCGAAAGAAACTTGACAACGATTGTTGCCTTTGAGCAAAAAGCATTTACTTTTTTCTCCTTGATATGCCATTCGCAATAAGAGCGGCTTTTTGTGCGACGGCACAAATAAAGGCTTTATTATTTTAACAACATTCGTGAACTGAGAATTGAGAGAATCTCTTCACTGCACAAATGCCTTAAATTAATATATTCTCAATTTTCCAATTAGCAAGCAATTTGTAACAGCTTGCCACTAATTAGCCGCCCATCAAAAGGCGACGCGTCGCTCGTCATCGATGCGTAACTTTTGCCACGTCCTTAACCTAACCTTTGCCCTTCTTGCCGCTTCCACTTTGCCACTTTGCCACTTTGCGTGGCACAAGACACGCGTCAATTTGCACACTCAACTCGCCCAAAAGCGATTATAAAAACCTTGATTGCCTCAGCGAATCCTTTCAAGAAGCATCTCGTCTCAAAAGTTAAGAAACGTTTCCACGTTGTTTAGCAGGTGAGACGGGGACATGTTGTACTTGTGTCTGATTTGTTGCACAACTGAACGAGTTACTTGAATACTTACATTTTACACACTGATTACACTCATTTAAAAAATCACACTACATTTTTAGTAAATTGCCATAATTTTGATTTTAGATCCCTATTATTCAGAATATAAATTTTGTGCCACTAAAAATTACCTTTCTTTCTAAAGCACGTTCGTTCTTGTTCTTCCTTTTTGCACAGCGACTGACTCTTCTTCTTCTTCAAGTTAGTGATCACACAATATATATCGATCAACTTCGATATCAAATCATGTATCGATATTTGCGAAACAGAGGCAGCTATCTATGGAAATTAAATAAACTGGATCTGATTGAGGTAGACTTAAACATTGAATCCCAATTCAAAGACTAGCGTTTATAGTCTATGATATCTGCTATATCGATTCGGCTGTGAGATCGACTCGTCTGTTAATCCTGTTCAAGAATGTATATACCTTATGAAGTCAGAGATGCTTATTATTATTTTTACTGACTGCCTATATTCTTAATAGTGTAGAAGTAGTTACTAATGGCTGCTGTGACAGTTGTTGTTAATAATATTTAACTTAAAATTCGACTCAGCTGAATAGCAAAATCAGAAAAACTTTGATTATTCTGCAGAGAGAGCGGTTTTTGTTAGCTAATATATTTCAATTTCAAACAATTCAAGTTGAAAAATTATAGTATTATTTATTGTTAATAATGCAATATCCTTATAGCAATACGTAACAATAAAATTGAGACAACTTGATCAATTGTTGACTGGCAGAGCAAAAAAGCCAAATAAGCGAAAAATTTCTGCTGATATTTAAGGGGTAATGAGGATTGGGGAGGGGGTGGGCAGAGACGTTGTTGCCGCAGCGTTTGTAATGCACCACAGGCGGATATGCAGCTCATGTACCCACTCACCCACTCCAACAACATTTCAATATTTTGCAAATTCTGGAAAATGTTTATAAATTGGCTGTGGCTTTTGCTTAAATTGACCAACGAAGGGTTCACAAATATTTTATACCAAACAGCGCAAAACCACTAAAAATTTTGGCAGTTGTTCACATTGATGGTTTCGGTTAATGTTTAGCGGCGAAAATATTTAAATTCACAGAAGCTTTAATTTCAATATTTAAATTTCAATATTGTGGAATTTATGCTGCTGTAAATGCTGTACAATGTGGCAACTCCAAGCTACAATTTGTATTTAAACAAAGTTGCCTGATTCTCTATATTAGTTAACGGAGTGTATTTTCAAAGCGCAGCGCAATTTTTTGTTGAGGTTTTTGTGGTTTAATACAGAACATGAAATTTACATTTACATTTACTAAAATTGTATAAAATTTAGCTCGACTGTTGCGAGTAGCAACAAAAGCAACAACAAGAAAGTTGCAACAAACATTTTACAATTACTTATTTAGCAAAAAGGCAGAAGGTATTTGGGACTATAACGCCCCGGCAATTGTGCCCACCTTCTGTGGCAGTTCGAGTAGAGTGGAGTGGAGTGGAATGGTGGGGAGTGGGGAGGCACCCCTCGCAAAAACTAAGCCACACCAATAGCGACCACAGTGAAACAAATAACAGAAATGGCAGCAGCAAAAACAAATAACTGCAACATCTGTTTGAACAAATAACCAAAACAAGGATGCGATGCGGATGGGGGGGGATGGAGGGATGGTCGGGTTCGCGAAGACCACAGCGAACCAATTTCCGTTGGCCCATTCAGGCCAAGTTATGTCTCCATTGGCGTCTGTCTGATTTGGCCAAAATGTTTTGCTGGCTTTGTTCTCCGGGCGTAGATTCAATTCAGCAGCTGTACGCAGCACTCACAGAATTAGGGTTGAGTTTAATTACGCGGCTCCAAATAATGCGCAATTTAAATAATATAACTATTTCTGTAAGTCCCTTTGTTTCCACTGACGGAGGTATTTGAGAAAATTGCAATTGCCAATTAAACAAATCTATTGTAGTTATTTGAGGAACGTATTATAATTTAGTCACAATAAGTGAACAAAAAGTGTTTATATAAGATATTGAAATTTTCTTGATTCTGAAATTACGTAATATTTTGTTAGAATTAATTGCCAATTAATGTATGATTCTGTCTGGGATAATCATAATTGTTAAGCAGATGAGTTAATTAGAGCTACTTAATCGAAACATTAAAATTACGTGAGAATATATAAATAAATATATACTCTGCAAAAAGTAGCGCTGAAATTTCGAAAATAGCCGAAAAATTGAAACTGAAAACTTGAATTTACTGGTTTTTAGAACTAAGATGATAATTCTTAACATTAGAGAGCCTTTTTTCAATTTAATAGAAATAAATAAAAAATAAATAAGTCATGTTAATAAACTAAAATGGTTTTTAGCTAAAAATCTAAAATTAGAGTGAATTTATCTTACCTAAAAACAGCCGAACAATTCAAAATAAAGAAAATTAAATTACCCAATTATTATTTAACAGAAATATTTTGTTATATGAAATTCATTTTTATGCCTTTATTTTGTATTACTTAGGTTTAATTTTATTGGGCTTTGTTGCACAGTGTAATTAATGTCGCACAACTTTTTTTGTAATGCGGTTGTTTCTCTGGCCAAGCTTTGACCCTCTTTGAAAGTTTCCACAAAGTTGACTTTTTGCCTTTGCCCGCTGTTGTGATATGAAATGGAATTCTGCAATTGCTTAATTTAGCCCGACTGCATTTTAGAAGTGTTATTTTTGACTCTCTAACTGCCTGGTCGGAATTCGACACACAATTGTCAGTCCGGGTGAAATCTCATTTACGTTGTAATAACAAATGCCACACAAAATCAATTAAAATAATTTCCTGCTCAGAAAAAAAATAAAAATAAAAATAACGAAAATTGTCAATGACAGTTGCGCAGTGGCGCCATCTAGCGACAGCTAACCGCATTGTATAAATTGAGAACATCTGTTGCCACCGTTGTAATTTCGCCCGCATTCCCGTGTTCCTCTCTCTCTCTCTCTCGCTATCTCTCGCTCTCACACTCGTCGTTGCCGCCACCTGCAGCCCCCTGCAACCACCTGCTTCCCGCAGATACCATCATCGCTGTTGTTCTACATTTCCGGTAATAAATATACATTTGAAAAATAATAGAGGACTTCGCTTCGGTTTGACTGTGTGGCAATTATTGGATAAGGGGTATTGTGGAGTATGTGGGGGAGGGGGTTGCTGCCGTTTTGTGCGAGTCCCGAATGAGGCGTGGGAAAATTGGAAATTTTCAAATTATGCGCTAGGTGAGAAACTTTGCGGCATTTCATTTCCTATGATTAATTAATTACAACACTGAGTGTGATGATAGCCATAAAGTTACAATACAATTTCGCCGAGCTGTCATTTTAAATGCGATTTCTGATTCGCTGGTGCGTGTTGTAATCAGCTTATTGTGTTTGGCTTTTCAAGATGAGTTAATTTAATTGCACTTAAGCTGTCAGTTGGATTCAGAATAGTTTAATATATTAAAATTACCAAATACTCAACTTTACTCACATGCACAAAAAACACAGCTTAATTTTTATGCAACTTGAATCTAGCAAAATCCAGATATATTAAATTTATTTTTAATTTAACTGCAAACTAATATTTTTTAAAAATTAATTTTGTTGCTCATTTTCATTGCTAACATTTCTAATTAAAATTTTACTGAACATATTGAACTTAATTCAATTCTTTATTATAGTTTGAATTAATTATGAGTGGCCACAAACTTAACTTAAAAATTTGTTAAGGATCGGGTGATAGTATAACTAAATAAGTGTTCATATTAATCTAAGCTTAAGCTGTGAAAAATGTGCAATGTGAAGAAATTAGAAAGTAATTCTAGAAGAAATTCTTTTACTTATTGTTAAGCAAAAGAATACAATCATTGCCCATCGTCAGCTGAGTTGATATATTTTTACTGGTTGTAATAAGTTTAGGGTTTCTAATATTCAAAGCACTTGGACCTCATAGGGACTTATGCATAGAAATGTATTCACACTTTATTTTAATATGTTGTGGAGAGTTAGACGATCTGTTGTGAAGTCAACAAATTATTATTGTCACATATCCTGTTGACATTTAACTGACAGCGCAACTGCACAAGGGACATGGGTCGGACACGAACCCAAGCACGGACCCGGTGCTGGAATGTAGACAACCAGTAAGGCATAGTCGAGAGGCATACACCTGAGTCATAACCATGACCAAAGTCACACGACAACGGCGCACACAGTTCCACATCCGGTGACATCCGGTATTTCCTGCCTCGCCTCTGTGTGATGTCCTCTTATGTTGCCCTTGCCAAAGCCAAAGCCATAGTCAGAGCCATAAATGTGCCCAGGGCCATTGCTGGTGCCGGCAGCATTTCTGTGGCCTTGTCACACGTTTGCCGTGCTGCTAACAACGACCAACAACAACTTCAACAATGGCCACATCATAGTTTATGCGCTAAGGCAACACTATCACGCAATAGACACACCAGCCAGAGCGAGATGGAGCGCCTTGCAGCTAGAGCGAGAGGTCCAAGATGCCAAGTTCAGTTTGCCACATACCCTTCGCAGTGCAGTCGCCTAAGCTGCACAATGAATTTGGCAACGCCAACGAGAATGTCGCCTGGAATTGCAGCCTGACAGCAAAAATGAAACGCTTCCAGGCTTAATCAAAAGCGCCCCTCGCTCCTCGCTCCACGCTTTCAGCTGCTTAGCTGCTTAGCTGCCAGAGGACAGCATAGTGCATAAGAGCAGCCATTTAGCTTAGCTATTAATCTGTATAGCTTATCATAATCTACAAACTTAACCCCTTCTCTGAGATCATCAATTTCACTGTCTGTATAAAACCTGGAATTATCATATATGATTATAATGGTAATTAAATTAAACATCCATAAATATTTAGATTCTATGTGTAGTCATTCCCTAGACATAAATAAGAGTTTAATGTACAATTTAATTGTGTTTTGCTTTGTGTTATTTATTTTAATGATTTTTGCTCTCATTCAATGCAATTAATCTTGCTTAAGGCTCTTGTGTGTTATGGCTTTTTAATTATACCTGTAAAATTATTATTATATAGTTTTGTTTGCAACATTTTGATTTGTTCACGTATTTGCTTCTTTACTCTCTCTCTCTCTCTCTCTCTCTCACACTCCTTTTCAAGCCCTGACTAAAGTTTAATATATTTTGGTTTAGCTGTGTTTGTTCTGGGTTTCCTCAATACTTACAATAAATGTTGATACTTTCTAAATCTGAATACCATCAGATATCTTATATTTTATGTATTATATTTTATTTTTTTTATCTAAACATTTTAATTTATTTTTTTTATAAACTATTCTCAAACTAGTTTTAAGCTTTTACTTATAAATTGTTATATGCCTATTTTACTTTAACTATTTATTTTTATTAATCTTAATTTAAAATCGCTTTAAGTTCTAACAAATAAATGTATTTCTTATTTTAAGGTTTCTCTTTATCAAAACAAGTTCATTTAGCGATAAGAAAAGTTCCTTTTTTGTTCAAGCTTAAGTTGTCATATAACTTAAACTGTTGTTTTCTGCATTCTGTTCAGGTAAGTTGATTAACCTGCTTGCAGAATTTGCCCAGCTCTAATTTGGGCATAATTTGAATATTTTCCTAAACGAAAGGGTATTCAAGCTTTACTTGATTGCAATTTAATTGTGCTTTCTTGCTGTTGCCGCCGCAGTTGCTGGTGCTGTTGCTGTTGTGCCTTTCTGGTCGCCTCTGTCATGCATCCGTTTGCAGGATGCACGAAATAATTCCGTTTGTTAGCTGTGCACACGATGTCCTTTCATCAGACGAGAGCTGCATTGCCATCTCCGATCTTTCGAGCCCTCACCCTTCCCTCTCTGCATAACTCTGCTCCAGCTCTGCCTTCCTGACTGCCTGCCTGCCTGACTGAGTGACTGACTTATTTCACTAGCTGCTGTTGCAGTTGCTGCTGTGGGAGAGTTTCTGTTATATTTTTTTGTTGGGGGCACCACCTCCACCCATGCCCCGCAACCCCGCCCGCATTCACACAATGCTGATCCAGAGCCCTGGACTCACGCTTGATGTAGTTGGTGGTTTACTACTAATTTGCAACCACATCGTTTGTTTTGTGTGGCATCGTCCGTTCCGACCTCCCTTCGTTCGTTCCCTTAGTGAGTGTCCTTTGTGTCTGACAGCGTGGCAACAATCTCTTTGGTTTCCCCGCACCCCCACCAACACCATGCCAACCTCATCGCGCTTTTCCAGCAATGTGCATTAATTTCTGCATTGGTGCAACAGCGGTAACAGAGGCAACAGCGGCAGCGGCAGCACCAGAAGATGCCATCACAATGCTGTGTGTCAGTTCCTGTTATAAATGGTGCTCGTCCTCGTTCTTGGCCAGGACCGTCGTCTCATCTGTGGAATTTGCATCTTATCAGACAGCCATAATAAACGCGTTGCATACTTTGTGGCGCCACAGCTAGTCGCTTCAAGTTGCTTAGTTAACATGAATACAACAATATTTCAATGCCTAGCGAGACCAGACCACATATTAAATCTAGTTACACCTAATTGCATTTTATTTGAAGTACACTTTTGCTCTTATGATTTGTAAAATAATTATTAAATATTTATGCAATTTATAAAATATATTAACAATTGCACAATGGAAAGCATAATTTGATTAATAATTTCGGTATTTCATAAATGCAATTTCAGATACAATTACTTGCTTTCAAATGCAAATGAACAACTCTTAAATACTGATGCAAATAAATTGATGAAAAGTCAATTTTCTTCATATGTAATTTGCTGTGGAATTTTCCGTAAATGGAATATTTTTCAGCTTTGCTTTTGCAATCAGTATTATAGTAAAATGTAAATATGTTATTTATACTCATAACTCTGCCCTCGATGTTACAGTATATTTGTATACCCTGTAACCGTTAGAAACTGCACCGGGTATATAAGTTTTGTTAACGGAAGGAGGGGATTTATTTAATTTAATCAAAGCTGCATTTTTGCTAACTTTTTGTTATTTTGATTAGTTTCACAAATTCAAGGAACACACATGAAAGAATCATATACTCCTTACAGATAACTTAGAGGATATCTACAAGTCTGCCACATAAAGATGCACTTTCTAATTTTTTCACTTTTTTTCTTATTCCCATTCTCCCAATATTCATTTCATAAATACAAAATATGTACAAGAGAAATTACGATTAATGTTGAGCTTGCTATAGGGTATCTACAGGTCGAGTATTCTCAGAGCACATATTTTTGATCGTTGTTATTACGTTTTTCTCTTATATAAGGCTCAAATTAAGCTTGTTTGTGTGCCTGTTGTTCCCATATCAAAACGTAAGCCGATTAAAAAGCCAATTTCTATAGCATGCTCGTCTACATATCGTACAGATATTTAAATATTTATATATATACATGCATACACGTATATATATAGATATATATTTATATATATATTTATATATATGTACTGTGTGTGTTGCTGAGCATCTGCATTTGAACTTTGTCTCATCTCAATTTATGCTTTTATTATTTTGATTTTCCTTTCAGCCCCTAACCAATGCTTCCTCACAGAGCTGGCTTGTTAACATGCAAAATACTTTTTAATGCCAATTTAAGAGAGCTGTGCTGGAGCACCTGGCTTCTGGTTGATATTCAAAACGTCCTTTTGAATGGGACTATTAGATTGAGTCGGAGACTTTTGCCGTTGTCAAAGAAACATTTAATTGGTTAAATGACATGTTTTTATTTGGTTTCTTGTGTGAATCTAATTTAGCTTTCACAAACTCTCTATCAGAGATAACCTAAAAGCCGCTTGTAATATTACAACCACTGAATACTGCAGTGTTTCAGAACATACTCTGTTTGGAAGCCAAGTAGCTCGAATTTGTTCATACTCCATTCTATTATTGTATGCTCTATCTGAGCTATTAACTGATAACACTCAGAAAAACCGCATCGAATTTTAGAAAATCTCCATTCTGTTGGCTCCCAGAATATATATTCGCTAAATGGAAAGTTGTGTTTTTCTAAGAACCATTTTATTTTATGTTTTTTATTATTCCGGACAGCAGTTTTCTAAATTGTATAAGAAATATATCCAATTTACTGGCATTCCTTCTATGTGTACAAAAAACATTCAAATCAACTTTTTTGTTACTGACATTATTATTGGAAATTAGTTGTATAGGATTTCATATATTCAAACATTTGAGATAGTTCATAAATGTATATAATACAATTTTTAAATATGTTTATAAATAAAAGGACATTCTAAGATTATGGATATTCCTCAAACTTAACATTTTTAGAAAATAAGAAAGAATTTTGAAATAGTTAATTTCAATGTGCATTTCAACACTATTGAAGTCTGTTTTATTATTTACAAATAACCTTCTGAAAAAGTGGAAAATATAATAAAAAAAAACAATAATAAATGTTGTGTTGTAAAAATAAAGATAAATAAAATAATTTTTAGAAATTTGTTTTGTAATTTAAGAAATTATTTTTATAACACAACATTTGTCTAGCTCTGAGTGCGATTTTCCCTGTCAAAATGTAAGTACGGTTTTTTGCTGAGTGTATGAATATTAATTAGTTACATGCGCATTGTTCAACAATTTTGTTGTGTGAACCTTAAAAAGGGTCAAAAGCGAATCGCAACAGTTGAACAGCTAAGCTCTATGGGATAAATGTATTTACAAATTATAAACACAAGTCGCTGCTTTATCGACGCTCCGGATGTCAATTCACATAAATCTCATTCACACAGCCATACACACACACACATACATTATACACACTATACTCAAAACCGGTTGCTCAATTCATCTTCCGCTTCGACGCGCAAAAATAAAAGCCAAATTGCAGATTGCCGAAATACCGAAAATTCACAGCACGGTGATTCACTATTCGAAATGGCTAAATGGTAAATGGTAACTGGTAAACGGTAGATGGTAAATACTAAACGCCCTATTTACGCTTCACTTAATTGATAATCAAAAATTTATTGATAACATTTCTTCTGTGCCATTTGTTGCACGCGATGCGAATTTAATTTCTCGTTGCCAAATTGCAATTAATTTCGCTCAACACTTTTCCATTTTGCTATAACTACATGGCTTTAAGGCCCGTTGAAGTTGAAGTTTTCAGCTTAGACTGAATTGAAACTGAATATATACAGACTTAAGCCACTATCGAATTCCACTTTTATTTTGCTCTGTTCTGTTGTTTACCTAATTAAACGATTTTCCCCCTTTTTCTCAGTTTCTGCTCTAGTCTGCTTCTTATGTCTTATAGCAATTACTGCTTTCAGTCTCATTTTCGTTCTCATTGTCGTTGTCATTTGCTTTGTCTGTTGCATCAGAAAGTCATTTCACTCGCTCATTGTTTGCATTGTGTTTTAGTGGCTCAACTTACACGGATCAACACATTAAGTTCAGGGTTGCTAGGCGCTGGGCGGACAACTTGCAACAAACCTGCAACACAGTTTAATGAACTTTTCATCCGCTACAAAGTCACGTTGATTGATTTCCATAGAAAGGCAGCACTAAATGGATTCATGCAAAGTGATTTGGTCCCAGCTCAAAGTAAAAATGGTTGACTTTTGTCTAGGGTAAATTTTACTTAAAAAATCTAAAAAAAGGTTTCAAGTTTTTTTCTTATTTAATTTTATACGTCTTAATACAATAATATTATGAAGAGTTACAGCTCTAGCTACAAAAGACCTTTTTATATAATTCTGATTTGGTTTTAAAAGAAGAATAGTTTTTGGTGGAATGCCAATTTATCTTTTTCCAAGATTTATCCTCTTAGAATTTAAAAATCTACGATTTTTTGCTTAAATTATATAAATGTGTTGCGCAAAGTAATTTTTACAAGGGTTTGTGTGAGATGGAAACTCGTTATAAAGTGAACAGAGCAAAATTAATAAAAATACATTTTTAAACATTAGGTTGATAATATGGATAACATTAGTGGTATTCCAATAAAATTACTTTCGTAAATTGATATTATGTGTTACATAAATAATATTCCAAGAAACGAAGAACTTATAATACAGATTGTAGCTTCTACGAGTCACATGCTTACATTAAGGGTCTTCCCTCTCAGCGCAGTCAGCATTAGAGGTAGTACTCATTCATATATTTTTTATCTATTTTCACCTAGTTTTCTTTTACTTTACTCTGAGTGCTCATTATTTATGTGGTCAAATGCGTGACCTTATTTTTTTGTAATTGCGAGCGACAGTACTTTTTAATTGGTTAGTTTATCCTTTGAGTAACCTACTTGACTGAATTTAGTTATTTTCATAGGTATATAAATTTCCCTCCAGCAGTTAAGTAGCGCTCTGTGGCATCCACATCAGCTGGCTTAGTGCAATTTAATGCGCAATTGCTCGGCTTTAGTTGAGCAACATTCAAGCGTCCGTTACACAACAGCAGCAACAACAACAGCAGAGTTACCACACACTCACTTCACCAACAGACCCTGCACATGTTTTGTCCTTGCAACTGCTGTTGTCGTTGTTGTTGCTGTTGTTGTTGTTGCTGTTGTCGTCTAGTCACGTCTGCTGTTGACAAGCGTCTGTTGAGCAGCGCCCGACTGGCACCCATATTGAATACTCCTGCTCCCTTTCATGCTTGCCACTCGCCATGTACCGCTCTCCCTCTCCCTCTTCCTCCACCTTTCCCTCGCTTTTGTCTATCAAGTCCATCTCCTTTGCTGCGCTGCTCGCCGCATGGCGCATTTTCAACGCCATTGTCCTGTCGTAGGTACTATTTTTGTGTCGCACAATTTACTGCACTTCCTGGCTACTAAAAAACACACAGAAATACGGACAGAGACCGAGGCAGATAGATAGAGACAGAAAAAATGAGAAAGAGAGAGGGAGGGAGAGAGAGATAGAGGGGGCAAGAGAGTGAATAAGTGGACCGGGCATTCGTGGCTTGCCTTTGGCAAACTTGGTTGCCCCAAAGCGCATTGTCTCAATAATTACCCATGTCCCAGGGTGCAGCAATGACGATGGCTGTAACCATGTGGCATGCCCCAAGAACACCCTCCCTCCGTAAATCTACCACATTCTGTCTCAGACTCTTTGTCTTCTGCCGTCTTTTTTCTTTCATCTATCAACAACTTTTCGACAAGAGTCGCACACGTTTTGTGGTCAGCTTCCATCTAATGTGCACCTTATTCCACATTCCGCAGAGTGCAGTAATTATTCGGATGCATCACGTTGACCAGATCCAGCATCTCACATTCATATATAATTATTCCTATGAAGAGCCAAATGATTAGTTGCGATGTTGATAACAGCTTGTCAAACTGAAAGGAATTTTGATTAAGGAAGAAAATTAGTAATTAATTAATAAGTTACGTATCTTAATTTTTACCAGTCAATTTATTAATTCAACGAATTTACTAATTCATTTATTCCAGTCGAGCATAACTGAATACTCTGCCATCATCATAATACCAATACCATAATTATGACCAACATCGTACAAATATGGCATATAGTTGAGTCGGTACTTAAGTTTGTAATGAAATGGAGCAGTCAGCAAGTGAACTTAGTTCTGCAAGGGTATGGCAACTTCGGTGTAACTTAAATTATATTCTGTTATATGCTGGACTAATTTTAACATGATTATCTCCATCGACAAAAAACAATTTTTAGCAAAAACCCAAAATCCTTGAAAACTTTAATTGCCTCAACATAAGTTCGATTATTTGAGGCTAATTTGATTTGTTATCTGTTTGTTTAAATGCCATTTATGTATTTTTATTTGTCATTTTTAATTTGCTTATACTTGAATATACAAAAAAAAAAATATATACAAAATTTATTTAAGCGGTTTATCAACGGCAAAGCTATATTTCTCTGAGCACAAAAATTGTCTTATATATTTTTTTTTTGTATTCAGTAAATGTTTCACAAATGTTTATAATGTGTATTTTCTTTATATTTCTACATTACCTATTCCTTGTCAGACTGATTTTCCAAGAATTTCTTTGATACACACTCTAATTTTGTATTTAATTTCCTTTAAAGTGCAGCTATAAAAAAATACACGGAATCTATTTAAAAAGACGTGGACATCAAATTCTGAGCACAGAAACATATAGGCGCACACACTCACATCCACACACACACACAGACACACAGATGCTACAACCATCAACATAAATCTCGGCCATTTAGCTGCCAAAATAAAATTTAGGCAACAGCCTCAAACCATCCCCAGACACGGAACAGGCCAAAAGCGAGCAGCGGCTGATGAAACACGGCACAAAATTCAATTGTTTGCAGCACAACAATTTAATTTGACACGTACTTTTAATGTGGGGCTCGTCAGCTAATGCCAGGCCTGAGGACCAGTGCAATACAGTACGCAGGATGACACACAGCTGGTGAGAGAGAGAGTGGTGTGATGGTGGGGGGGAAGAGGGGTACATAGGAACACACACACACATATGACTGCGCACTTTAGGGGCAGGTTTCAGGCGCATAAATTGAATTTAGATACAATTTCCTGTGGCTGCGTGACTGACTCACTCACAGCCCCTGCTGCAACCACTTCCCTCTCCCCACTCCCCGTCTCTCCACTCATACATCCCCAATGTATTCTAGTATTTTGCTCTGCTCTGATTTCACATTTTTGCATTTAAAGCTCAATGGCAACAAGTAGAAGTGGAAATATAAAACTTAAACAATTGCCAAATAATTTAAGGCATAAAAGTTAAATAAAAATAAAATTAAATAAATAAAAAATGTGTTCTCAAGGCTATAACTCAAACATATTTTAAAAATAGTAAAGAAAAACACTGACATTGAAATTTTGCCACCGTAAAACTTGTAATAAATAACCAATTAATATGCGCAACTGCATTTAACAAACATTGCTACATTTTGCGTAAAAAAATAAATGCTACATCCAACATTGTAGCCATTAATTACACTTTTATTTATTTAAAAATACGAAACATATATAAAAATTAAAAAATAAATCAAAATAAAAATCAAAATTAATATTTATGCCTTCCAACTTTAAATAAGAAAAAAAAGTAATATGAATAAAAATGAAGCAATTTCTTTGCGTTTTTGGACGCAAAATTGGTTCAAAATTTCTTGCGTGGAATAGGAAAGAGTTAAGATCCCCAACAATTAAGAAACAATTTATACAAATTCTGGAAAAACTTAAATCCAAAATCTTAATAATGATAATAATAATAATAATTATTTGATAGGAAAAAAAGCATGTTGCGTCGGGTGATTAGTACTTCAGACTGATTTAATTCCTTTTATATATAGCAATATTTCCCAGTTATTAATCTATCTTGTAGCCACAGCAAAGAATATATGAATTGTTGAATTGTTGAATTGCTTATCAAGGGATATTATTACAATTTATGGTTTGCTTAAGTTTGTATTTTGTTTAAAGTGATCCCCTCTGAGGTTTCTACACCAGGCTAAACACTAAAATGTGATTTATTTAAGCAGTGTTTCTTTTTTTCTTGTTTAAAAAAATCATTTTAAAGTAATTTTTAACTCATATATTTATTTAAATTGTATTTAGACAGCTCATAAGCTTACTAATTTATTTTTTTGCTATCCATAATATATTTATATATTTTATTTATTTTTAAACTTTAAGCTTGTGCTATTAATAATAAATTCTGTCGCTTGCTGCACATTTTGTAGGACTTTTGATTAAAGTTGAGGCCCTGACACTTCAGACCAGGGCTTATAACCCATAAATTCCGTTCTCACTCGAGAGTATTAAAAGCTTCAATGCAAATTGTTAAGCATGCCTCCAAACTGGACCCACTGGCCACTGAATATGTTTTTTTCAACATGCCATTTAAGTTTTTCATTTATTTATTATATTTTCGTTTTTCTTTTTTGTTTTGGCACAACAATTCAATATTCGAGCAAAAAATGTACGTGCCAATGCCACTGATGGGAAGGGTGGGTAGAGCAACATTTGCGCGGGTTGCATGTAAATGCGGCACATTGCGTTAATAATTCCTATGCTGAGTAGCCGTTGAGTCGCCAATGCCACAGTGCCACCATGCAATGTCCCTCGTCCTTTTGTTACTGGACCTATGGCCGGCATCGCGTGCGCCATGAAAATTTCATCGGCGATTTTCGACGCTATAAAATGAGCATCCAAAAAAAATATGTCAGCAGTTGGCTACAAATTGGATTCGAGTGGGCTAACATAAAAAAATCAGATATTTTAATATATATGTACATATAATTGCAATGAGATTTGTTCGAAGGCCAAATGCACTTCACAAACTAACCGGTTGGTTTTCAATGGGCATCTGCCAAATCGCAGTGCAATTTGAAACACTTGACATACGATTCGGGCCAAGGTTAGGGGCTGATTGATTAAACGTGTTCATTGCATTAAGTTAACTCCCACCTCCTGCTTCCAATATGCAGTGCAATCAAATAGTCACTTGTTTTTATTACCTGTCTGTAGTGTGAGGCTTACGTGTTAATTACTCAGGCTTGCCTGCCGTGGAAGTGGAAAAACTGATTAAATACATATAGGCAATTATGCTGAATGCTGATTGAAGTCGACCCCGTTATATAATTATGCAAAATAACGTTTATTTAAAATGTTGTTATTGCTGCAAATTGGGAAAACCACTTAAATTAGCTGCATACTATTTTCAATTTCCACTTTGACTTCGATTAAGTTGTGACAGCAGTTCAAGGCTTACGCCAGCATTTATATTTATTTATATTTTAGATGTGCCTGCATACTTTGAGCCTAAAATGCATATTTATTTTTGACTCCTGATACAAACAAAATAAATAAATAAAAAAATAATTAATACCCAAATTATATATTATATGTGATATTTAAAATATTTGCAAGCGCAGTGCATTTTTGTGAAATAGTTTTATTATATATGTAAATACAATTTTAAAATATTCATAAACCAATCTTAATTAGTGTTTATATATTCAAACATTTATTTAAAAAGGCTCATTAATTATAAGTATTCTCTGATTTAATATTAATTCAGATTTGAAAAAGGCTTTATAATAACTGCATAAATTAAATAATAAATTAATTTAAAATGTTATAAGAAATTTAAGGTATAGAGCTTCAGATAAGAGGTCTGTGGGATTGATGTTGGGGGTAGAATTGAATGTCTTAATCAGAGTCTGGTCATCTTAATTGGGTCTGTAGATAGTTGGGTGTGGTATGTGCATCGTGTCAACCTTTATCAATTATAAATCAATTAAAATTGACTGGGCTCAGATTTGAGGAAGGCTTTAGAATGTCTGCTTAAATTAAATATTATCCGCTCGCATTCACATGTACATTTCATTAAATATGCTTTAAACTCAGTAAATTAAATTTATAACCTAATTTAATAAAAACTTTATCCATCAATTAAGAGTAAGTAAATGTTGATTCAGACTTGAGGAAAGCTGAAGAATGTCTGCTTCAATAATAATATATTTATTATTTATAATATTATTTGCTTGAGTATTTTATAAATGTAACCAGTTGAAATCAAGAAAATGCGACCAGTGTATTACAAATGAGATATTCCCTATTCTATAAACCGGGAACAAGGACGAAAGTTGACCCAATTGCTAACAACCCATAAATAAAAATGAATATTATAAACTTATATATATTTTGTTTTAGCTTTGCCCCATTGACATATTTTGGTTCTGAATTTGTTTTTGGAGTTTTGTTGATGTAACTGTAAACGTATTTGTGCTCTGCAATTTTGAAAGCTGCCCAAGACAAATATTAGTTTTTGACGAGCGGTAGCGGGAGGGGGTGGGGCAACGACCTCAGCTGCTTGCGCATTGCAAAATTAATCATAGCCACGTTTTGTCAGACATTTTGGGGACTTTGAAGTTGGCGCAACTGTTGGCAATTTGAATTGGGAGAAACGGTGTCGCCAGATGGCGCCACGCATGTCATGCAAATTATGAAACTTTTGGACACACACTAACACGCGAGCAAACACACACACACACACAAATACGCACACATGTGCACACATATGTGTGTGTATTCAGAAATAAAATAGGCATCGCACTAATAAGGCCAAACAAGATGTTAGCCAAGTAGCAGTTTCATTTCTCTAACTTGTCAAAATAAGTTTTATTGTTTACGATAAACAAACAATGAGAGACTCGCTTGTGTGGTGGGGCGGGGGAGGGGGACGATGGGTGTCCTGTTTGCATGAAGCTATTGCCGGACACTCGCACGCGCCAATAAATTTGCAACGTGAAACGAGATGGCAAAGAAGTTGGTCCACTTTCGGTTTCCATTGCCATTTCAGCCATTTTAGCCATTTCAGGCGCCGAGGAAACTTTTAATTTTCCGAACACGTTTCGAACAAATGAAAATAGCAGCCAGGAGGCAGCACTCGTTCAACTTTGCTCGCAGCCCTCGTATCCCTATCTATGCATGAGTGTGGTATTAAATTCCTTCTAACACACCCACGCACACACACACCCACACACACACGCACATGACGAGGAATGACGATATCTTCTTCATCCTCTTCCATTACTCCTCGTCGCTTTTATTGTTTGTTGTGTGCCCCAGGCACGAGTTTCGGGTGTCCGAATCAATTTACACGCCTCGCATTGCGACAACTGTGAGCAAAGTGAGTTTTTCTGTTTAGATCAATGCTACGCGACCTTTACTTTACTTCACAATCATATATCGATTTTATATCGAAAGAAATTAGTTTTACAAAATTATCAATAATTTAGAGAACTGCATTTTTGTTTTCTTTCTTTTAAAGTTAAGGTCAAAATATTTGGTATAAAATGCATAATGATAAAAATAAACTGATAATTCGGCATACAAAATTCTCTTGGCACTCTCAAACTTGATTTGCATTATTTTCTCAGTGTGGTGCGAAACATAACAATTATTATAATGAACTTGTCAACAATTGTTACTCCTTGTTAACAATTTCATTAAATCAATTTCAAACATTTTAAAACTTATGTAAGATTAATTGATAGATTAAACGTCTTCTTCTGACTAACATTGTGCTAGGAAGAAATTAGAATCATAAAGCAATGCAAATTCAGATTAAATTGATTGAGTTCACCTCTATTGGTTGGGAACACAATTACACATAGAGAACTTAATATTCTATGGCTTATTTATTGATGAATCATAGTTATGTAAAACAAAAAAGAAATAAACCAAAATAATTCAATTTCCAGCAGACTTCAACAGAACTCCAACTCAATTGCTCGAAACCTTGCGCATAACAAACTTCAAAGGCTTCACTCAGACTACCGTGTAATTATAATATTTCCCTACTCTCTTCCAAAGCAAAGTAATTTAAATATTTGCGACAGCCATTAAATTCAAAAACATTTATCAATTACATAAGCACTTTGTTCACTCCACTCACGGAGTACATTTCCTGGCATGAGAGCTTAAAGTATGCAAGAACATTTGCCTCTGAGCAGCTGTTAGAGCTACTTGCAAAGCAAATACGCTCTTGAATAAACAGTTGCAGTACGTTGGCCTAAGCCACGCCCACATTTTGTGTGTGTGTGTGCTCACAGCGCAATATGCTCAACACGTTGGTAAACTTGTGCAACCGTTTAAGCAAATACTGCAGGCAACAAACCGATGCTTAAAATAACAAAACCCTCCGCGAAATGGATGACAGAAATGTGGCCCAAATCCGGACGTGGGCTGGTCAATAGGTTGTGCTAAAACATAAAAAATAAGAAAAACAGTTTGACTATGCAAACATTCAGGAATTTTAGATAAAATTGATGAAATTCGACGAGTTCAACATTATCTATGAATTAAAGTTTGAATTTAGATCGAAAAGTTAAGTAAATATACTTTAATTAAGTACAAATAGTATACATACATATATGTATATGTATATGCCAGAAAAGTTTGACTTTTCAAAAATCACTGATTAGTCACAGTGCTTAAGTCAGAATTAGATAAACTATGCTGTAATAATTAAGTTGGAACTTGGAAAGAAAACAAAATTAAATCAAAAATATATATTTCTTACTTAGCTACAAATACAATAACAAGTAAAAGCCTTAAGCCAAGGAATTAAATTTGTTGTCTTCATTTTTTCCAAATAAAGATTCGTAATTTTCATGTTGAAATGATTTTCCTGTGCATCTCTCTCAACTCTCAACAATTACTCCCATTAGCAAACCAGCCGCTGGAAAGAGTTTTGGTAGTGAAAATAAAGTGGAAGTTTCAGGGTCTGTCGCACAATTTAGTCACTGACATTTGGGCTAATCACGTGTATTGGTCGACATTGGGAATGTTTCGAGCCATTTTCGGCTACAGCCTTCAGTGTTTTGCAATATCAATTCCATGGCACATTCAAATTCAAATGTGTTGCCATTTGCCATCGAATGGTTGAGGGCTAGGCGGAGGCTAGGGGCCAATATAGCAAATATCACGAACATCAGCTTCGATGGCAATTTGAGCCATTTTCTTTCTCGCCCTGCTGTGCAAAGTGGATGTGAACGAATGCCGGAGAGGGGCTGCAAGCGGGGGGCAAGTATGTGTAGAGCAGTGGTTGCATATTAGTAAGAAGCGCTTGGAAAAAAAAAGCCGGTGTGGAGAAAAATTCAAATGCTTTTTAGGCAACAACACAACACGCAGTAAGAGCAGCTGGAAGCAGCGGGGTTTGTTGTTCGCCTGTGTTTTCTGGTTTAGTCATTTCAGTTCTCTCTCTCAATAGCCAACCCACACCCAACGCAATTGAGATTTGATGCATTTACATTTGCACCTGTGCCACTAACACAGACAGACACAGCTACACACAGAGAGAGAGAGGTTGTCTGAAAGATTGTGTGTTGTAAGCTTAAGTGCCATTGCATGCAATCGAGTTTTGAGTCGAGTTGAGTTGAGTTCAGTTTTGTACATTCGGTTGGACCGTTCAGCTAACCATTGCTCCCCATAAGCGCATAATGCATATTTAAGCATATTTTGTAGTCCACTTTTATGGGATAGAAGCAGTACCAGAAGCAGCAAAAGCAGCAGCAGCAGAAGCAGAAGCAGCAGAAGCAGCAGCAGCAGCAGCAGCGGCAGCACCAAAGTGAACTTCATCCAGACAATTTCTCTACATATATGTATCTGCCTGTATATATGTGTGTGTGTGTGTGTGTGTCTGTACCTGTGTGTGTGTGAGTCCATGTGTGGGCTAAAAGCATTAAAATTGAACCTTTTTAGTTAATCATCTGCTTAAAAGGGCAATCACATTTAAATGTCAATTTACGGCAAGTCAATTCAACTGATATGTAAACCTTAAAAATAGAATCGTAATACTTAAGTAGAAACTTGGGGACTTAATGTTTATTTTTACCTTTTACTTAATTATCTACCACAAATGGCAAACCAATTTAAATGTCATCCTCCTTTTGCCTTCTGAATGGAAGTTGAGTGTTTTTATTAAATTAACTTTCAACTGTACTATTCTGATTTGATGTCAAGAGTAGAGTTTGCAATGGTTCATTTTCAAATTTATATGGGAAGCGAAATATTTTTATTATAATAAAACTTTTAATTATGGAGCTTTTGAGTTCAGCTTACAATTAGTTCATATTTAAATTAAATTACTATATTTTCAAGGGAAGAAAAACATTTTGCATTTTAACTTTCAACTGTGATTTTCTGACTTTAACATTCAGGATCTAGTTTAAAATTATTCATTTAAAATTTAATTAAATATGTTTTCTTATTGTATACACTTTTAATTTCGATATCCTTATTAGGAAACAACTTATTTAAGAAAACCACAGAAGAATGCTTTCGCGAAGAGTTGTACGATTTTTTTGGTTGAGTTTACCCTCTAAGCAAGTTGTATTTGTGTTGCAACTACTATTGAAATCAGATTAAGCAAGTCGTCAATCGACACTCAAACCACATACAAATGGCAAGAGTAAGCTTCTAGCCCATTCTCAGCCAACTTGAAGCCACCTGGCTTAAGTACTACTCAGCGCTCGCAACATATTAGATCAGCTTTTACTTGCTGGGAACACAACTTAACTGATGTAACACATATTCTATCAACAGGCAACCGTTTGGTTAGGATGGCTCGGGGCTAAGTATCTTTAGGTATATCTATATATATGTATATACTATTGGTAGAGTAGAACTTAAGCCAGCCAAACCAACCTGAAGCATGTCTGAATAAACACAATTTGACTTTGTTTTGCTGCTTCGTTTGTTCATTCGTTTGCTATTTGGCTCCTTCTTTCGTTCATTTCGCTTGTCAACAATTCAATTCATCAAGCGAAAGTTGCGTTTTACCTTCGAATTTTGTTACTTTCAGTTCTATTTATCTTAACTAAAACACCCTTAAGAGTTCCTCCTTCTCTTTTTTTATCCTCTGTTCGCTCTTCTACTGCTACTACTACTATTTTGTGTTTTTTTTTCTGTTTATTTGATCATCTTAGCTGCCACTTGCAGAGCACACGAACACACACACACACACATGGCAGACAAACAGTGTTTTTGGCCAGAACGCAGGTCGACCTTCTGACTGACATTCTTGACTTGGTGCCGCATAGACTTTTACTTTTGGCTTCCGCAAATATGGCAAATGCTCTATCCACTATTACAGACTGAGTGTTTGTGTGTGTGTGTGTGCTGTGGGTGTGCGTGTGTGTGCTAGCAGAGCAAAAAGTTTACAAACTTATATTGAAAAATGTTGTTAACACGCAAAAGTTTTTTTGCAACGTTTACACAGCAGCTACAACAAGAACAACAAAAACAACAAAATCCACAAAATCAAGCTAAACAAGTGAAATTCAATAACTGGACACACGGCGCAAGCAAATAACTGAAGCGGAGGTCATGTTAAAGTGTTTGGAAGAAGTTTCTGGTTTATTTATATTCAACCTGGAATTGGGTCCAAGCATTGGGATTCAACTTTACTTCTTTGCTTTTGTTGTTGTTTTTGTTGTTGTTGTTGTTGTTGAACAGGCCTCACTTTGAATAACATGCGTCTGTATTTCTTTATTCTGTGTTTCTTTTTTTTCGAGACGTGCTTACCTTTTTGGTGTGCCTGTGTAAATATTTATTTGAGGTTAAGCGCAACAGACGTTTGTAGGCAAAAATCGACATTCCAATAACTTGTAAGAATTTGTCGGTGTGTTAATTCAATTTGAAGTAACTTTTCGTGTGCGTTGACGGACTGCCGAAGCATCGGCAATTTGATTTGGTTACCAAGTCGAAGAATGTACTCAATGGCATCAGTCCCCAAGCATTTGCCAATCAATGACACATTTTTCAAACTGAATGAACTTTCCTGTCGCGAGTGAGTAAAATTAATGGTGAAGTAACGAAATAATGTAAGAATCTGCTCAAATAAAACTCGAAATTGTAAGGAGACGTAAATAATATTTAGCTTTGCAAAGGCTTCCTCTACACACATTTAAATTTAAATTCAACATTGATTTGATTGAGTTTATACCGTTTAATAAATCCAAATGTCGCTTAATGTTACCAAAATAATTAAATTAATATTAAATTCCACTTCTTTCAAGCAGGTGTGAGCACAAATTCCGCAAAAAGGCAATAGAAAAAAGTAGATTTTCTCTGAACATACCACAGATTACAGCCTTTAACGTTATGCAATAAATATTATATATTTTTTATAATGGAAAATGGTTATGCTATAAAATGAACTCTCAAAATAATATTTTATTAGTTATTAGTTATTAGTAACTATTTCGTCTTTTAATATTATAGTTTTAATTTTTTAGAATAGGATTCTGTGTGTTTAATGTGGGAAATAGAAGACTTGTTTGCCTATGGATACTCCGATGTTATTATACGTTTATGTAGTGCACTCAAGATTGCTTAAACCAAAAACCACTAAAGCAAACCACAAATTGTACTCAATTGTTATTTGGAGGCAACCACAACACATTTGGTGTAGTCTGCTGTCTGTTCCGCCTCATTCAATACATTCATTGATGCTAAATAATTCACACATAATTTAACAAAGAGTTGACATCGAATGTGACTGCGACATCGACGGTATTTGTTTTTGCTATTTCTTTCATTCTTATTTAAATTATGTACCACATTATCAAACGTGTCACATGCAATACACACATGCCACACAGGATAGGAATGCCAGCACGTAGCACCCGCAATAAGTGCGAGGGTTGGTGGGTGAGGGTGCAGGATTTGTGCGAGTTGGTAAATGATGTGCCGGAGTGGGATTGGGAAGGTGGTTGGGCGGGAGGAGGAGCACGCGTTGTTTTCATATGGATTTCCAGTTATTGCATTGCAGTCTTGCATAGAAATTGGAAATCATAAATACAGCTTTAAGAAAACAAGAAGTGTTAAGCGAACGGCAATTCTAATGAACTCTGATTGCTTTGAATATGAAATGAATAAATACGAATTTAAATTATAAATATATATATTTTTTCATTTATTAGTATTTATTTAATGTAGACTAAGCAAAGTCAATTGCTTATAAGTTAAACTAAATTTAAAATAAATTGAATTTTTAAATAAAATTAACATTATAAATTATAAAATAAATTAATATTAAGCGATATCATCAAACTGAAGAAACTGATGTGTGTATTTTTTAAATGACTTTAATTCATTTCATTCTATGTATTCTTATTTAAAATATATAATATAATTAATTTATATGAATTTATAAACTATCTTAAACGTTTAATCTAAATAATCTCTGTTTGCATATAAAAATAAACTCAATAAATTAGTCAAACGTTTTTTTCTATAAATTTAAGAAAAATGCACACCAGAATTTATAATATATAAATACTAATTTTTAATAAGACAACTTTCCCTTTTAGTAATAAGTTTTCCCAATAATAAGGTGAGCTTCGGTTTTCTAAAATGCAGGGCCATTTCTTTGAGTGTACGAATTGGAATACCGTTAAAAAGGCATTCAGCATCGCTGTCTGTTTAAAATTTAAGGCAAAGCCAAATAAATGCCGACAAATTCTTGACATCATATAGGAATATATGATTATATTGAAGTACTCGCGCTTCCACAGCTCTTCACATGCCGCACATTTTTTGTATTTGTTGTTGCTCTTGTTTTATCGAGTTTCATGGGGCAGGGTGGGGGCAGGGGCAGGGGGTTCGGTTGTTGAGAGGATATGGGGATTGAGATGGGGTGCTGTGAGCTGTGAGGCAGCTAATCATGATTTGCAATTTAATTTGTTTGCTTTCGCGTGCGTGGCGCAAATAAATTGATGGCAACAGCCACGCCCACATTGGGGCGCCCCAGCTATCTGCTGCTGGCTTGCCACACTGTTGCCGAGGCTTCTGCTTAAATCCAGCAGCCAACAAGCAAAACACCAACAGCAACAAAAACAATGCAAAAATTGCGTGTATTTTGAATACTTTTTGCGTAGCGCTTGGTTTGACTTTGCACACACATTTTCATTTTGCAATTATTTGCATATTTGATCACGTAGACACGCCCACTACGAAACGCCCACAACTTTGGCATTGTTTCCGCTCTGTGTGTGAGTGAGTGGGTGTCGCTGTGTATGTGTGTGTGCTGCAAATAATTAAATTTCTTTGCCTTTTACACGAGGCGCGTGTTAATTTGGCAATTGCATTTTAACGCCATTTGTCATTTGACGCCATTGCTGAATTTATATTGCCTCTTTTAAATTGTTTGTTTTTATTGAATTTGATTTTACCTCGAGTTCTAAAACTCACGTCAGACAAGCTGTGCACTCTTCGACAATGTCCTACATGTAATTCTGACACATTCTAAAACGCATTTTTGGTATTTAAAATGGATATCTAAATTTGTGCGTATATTTCGATTATATGTCATTCTTTATTCTATTCACCAATAAATTTTTATTTGCTGTCTGAACTGATTTTTAGCTATGAGACTATATTTTTCTACGTATTCAATGTGAGTTTGAGTTTGGTTACCATTATTATCTGGATGCCTGCACTGCGACCTACTCGATCTATTGTGACCCCTTCTGAGCCTATACCTAATCCATCTGCCTCCCGCTGAGGCATGCCTATGATGCTGCATCTTCTTCTGGTTATGGCGACACACACTGTATATGCCGACAAAACCTGCATAGTTAGCTACTGTAAATATCCAATTTAGTTAGGTGATTTCTTAGTCTTCAAATTCCTGTCGTTTTTGATTATAGCCACCTAAAAGACTTCTGTCGGAGTCCTGGTGCCACTGCCCAGCTCCGCTGTCGCCTCTGTATTTGATCATTTTTAAGCTGCAGTCGTATTGTGTGTCTTTCTAAGCCACAAAACGGTTCTGGCTGGGACGATGACTGTTCTTGTTGGGTTTATGTTGAGTCCAACCTCCGCACAGCCGTCACACTTCAGCATTTTTGTGATTTTCAAGTAAAGCTGGTTTTTGTTACTTTTTATGGAGCTTAAACACTTGTTGATTTCAACAAAAAATGTTGCCAAACTAATTTTGAATTTTTCTGGACATCAAATTAACCTTTACTTCAACTTTCCTGAAATGCAAACACACTTTTCAATTTTTTTTTTTTGCTTTACCGCAGTTATGCCAAGAAGCTATGAAAACTGTAAATATCATAAAGCCATTTGCACAGCGCCATTTCCATAAGTTGAACATATTTTTAGCCATTTAGTTTGCGGTTTCTTTTCCCCTCTTGCATCAACTGTTCAGCTATCAAATTAAATTTTCTCTGCGAGCATTTGCCGACAACTTTTGTTGCTTCTGACAGGTAATCCTCGAGTAAATTTATCTCATCCGACATCTTAGATAGTTGCATAAAACAATAAAAATATGCTTACATGCCACACTGCATTATGAAGTTGGCAGCAGTGTCAAATAGTTAAATTAAAATTACCTCTGTTTGGAAGTTGAGTGGGTCTCTCCGGTACATATCAGATATATGTTTGAGTCAGTGTCAGGTTTCACATTGCTTTCCATTTGGAAATTATATTCCGTAAATATCAGCTAAACAAAAAAAAATAGTATCAAATTTTCATATATTTAAATATCACCTGCCAGTTAAGGATCGCTTCACCTCATTTAAGCCATTAGCCAATTCTACTTGCCAAAGGGTGTTTGATTAAGAATTCTTCATATACCATACAAATTTATGTCTCATTGCTCATACGCCTGGGTGCCCCGATGCGCGGTTGACAGAGGTAAATCTGCCAGGTATCGCTGCTGGCGACAGAAAACAAAAGCCAACTGCGAGACAAATGGTCAGATGAATATCGAATGCTCCGAATATCGAATGCCTGGCCATTTAGGAATGCTCAAAAAGCAATTGAGAATGATTTACGTTGCGCTGTGCGGACCATAGAGGGCGCCACACAATATCTAGTTGGCAGTTAATTACAATTGGTACTCGGCTCTCGGCGCTCTAATCGTGAATTAATAAAGTGAGAGATTTATGACGTTGCGGCTTGTAGGGAGCGAGTTAATGTGCGAATGTGTATGTGTGTGTGAGTGTGTGGGTGCAAGTGGCTTTGATAGAGTGTTCCTCTGTGCTAATTCTTTAAGCAACGTCGTGAGACAAGCGAACAACAATGGAAATTGCCACTCGAAGCATTTGAGCACAAAAAAGGCTTCATGGCAATATGTACGAAGAAAAATGGCAAGGCAATGCACTCGAGTGCCGCTTCTAAGTGACAAAGTGCAATGAAAAGTGGTGCCCCCATTGTTGTTGGTGCCGCTGGAGCCATACAATTTCACTTCCTTATCGCAAGCTCTCAAGTCTAGTAGCTCCAGGCCCAACCCGCCCTCCAGCTAACTAACACATACAACGTACAACATATAACAGCAGCCAGCAGGCAGCAGCTCAGCTCGATGAGAACTTCAATTTGCAGCCCCACAATGAGTTGTGCTTGAGTTTTGGCCAAAGCCAAAGCCAAAGCTAAGGCTATAGCTGGTGCTCCGGACTACAGCTTCAACTTCAATTGCCACGGCGACAAAGGCGACGTCATTTGATTTATCAAAAGCGCAGCGAGAATAAAGAGCCAGATAACGGCTAAAAGTGGCAGCAGCAAAAGCGCAAATCACTTCCGTTAGATGCGCCAAACGTCAGATCGGAGACGGTGCTTCAGCCAGTTTATGACTTGCCATTTATTGCCTTAGAAACGAGTATCTGTTACTACAGTGAAGCTACTGCAATGAAATATTCGAAATATTTATTTTATACTGCTCTAATTATATTGGTTGACCCAATCCTGTAATATTCATTGTTCCCATAAAATTTACTAATTGTTCCCTGACAGATTGGGAATGGAATTTAAAGAAAAAATTAGTAATCTTTATTCTAATTTATTTTTTAATATTAATTATTGACCTGCAGCCAGCGAAAAACTATTTTTGAGCATTTAAAACTTTTATCTCATAACATATTCTTCTCCTAAGCCCTTTTCATTTTCATATATTTATATATATAAACATATATTTTTTTTTTTTTAAATTTAGCTTTACTCCAGTTCAGCTTGAAGTAGTTCGGTAGCTTAGCATTTGCTTGACATCTTTAGCATTTAGCCTCAAAAGAAATTCGGGTGGAAAATTCGAAAAATGGCAACACAAGAAATTTGCTCAATACTCACGTATTTGCTAGTCTGGTTGGTCTTCTTGTTGTGGATACTTTTGATGTTGTTGTTGCCCTTGTTGTTGTCTGCCTCTGGCAGCAATGCAAAAGAGAAAAAAATAACAACATCCATAAATCTTAATAAGCAAGTTAGGGGCAGCCACAGCCACAGACACAGACACAGCCTCTTGGTGCTTGGTGCTTGGTTCTCGTTTCTCGGTAACTTATTTTTGGTTTACCTGTGCAGCCATTTGGTTTGAATTTCCTTCCATTTCCTAACCGGTTTTCCCTTTTTCCGCTTCGTCGCTAACCAGCATTGCTTACTGCTAATTTTTTGCACGCCTTCGCCTGTAAATAAGCCACGTTGCAAATGGCACGCCCCAAAAGCAAATACCAACACTCAAGAAACACACACAGACACACACCGGCACACACACGCATGCAGTTTCACAATAGCCGCCATAATTCAGCATAAAATAAAGCAGATACCTGGCCAAAAAAGCAGCCAGTGCAGCACTGCTTAGCAAATGTCTTCCAAGTTGGCTAGCACCCCGAATCGAAAGTTTGCCAAAGTGCTGTGCGGAGTAGTTTCGAATTGGTTAAGACCCCAAAATGCTGTAAGATTACCAGTGCCGTTTCCATATCTAATGGCAAGCAGGGAATCTTATTTAAAGTTGAAGCATTCATTTATTGGAAAGATAAAATCAATTTTGGGTGCGAATTGGTTATGCATGTGGAAGAAAAAAAGCTGTCTAAATCTGCTCTAATCCAGTAAGTCCTTTCAATAATATGTCAAATTGGCTGGCAATAAATATAAAACTGTGAATTTTATTGCTATAAAAATCGATTTATATTCAAAAAATTAAGTTTTTGTGCGTGTGCTATTCGAAAATTTACATTCTTTGGTTATTATAGATCCCGTTGTTCATTTAGATGGACTGACAGCCGCACTGGTTGACGGACACGATTAGATCGACTTGACTTTTGATGCTGATCAAGAATATATATCCGTTATATATTGGATGTTGCACAAAACCATTACACCCTTTGTGACTATTTTATAGATAAAAAATCGTAATCTTGATTTGCAAATTTTACTTTCAATTTTTGAAAATCCCAACTTAAGAACTTAAGACAACATTATCTAATGTTGTTCATTTCAGATTAAGATGTTGAGTGTACTTCATTTGAAAACATATTATTTTGTCTCTATCGTCTTTTATCTCTGTATCAAGCTGGGGATATTATAAAGGACTATATTATTACAAATGAAATGTCGCAGGAAATTTAATGCTCAGCGAGACGATTTTGCGAAAAGACAATTAACGTATTTCTACAACTGATTTGCAGACGTCTGCAATAAAACGCCAAAAAACTACAAAACACGCAAATATAAAAAAAAAGAAGAAAAAAAATAGAAAAAAGGCCGAAACTTTTCTTATTTCGCATGAAAAATGCAAAACTTTTTTAATATGCACAAAGTTAAATTTCATTTAAATCAAGATTGCTGTGGATGCTGCTGCTGCTGCTGCTGCTTCTGTTGCTGCTGCTGCTTCTGTTGTGGCAGTTGCTGATGTTGCTGCGGGCTTCTCGCCTTCTTGCTTGGCGTCATGCCGAGGCTTTAACTCTTTTTAAATATGTATATGCCAAAAACTGAGTTCTCAATTGAACTTTAAGCGCAATACCAGAATTAAATAACAATAATAATAGAACAGTCAAAGTGCAGAAAATGCAAAATATTTCGGCAATTTGCGTTTGTTGTGTGTGCAGCCAAGCAAATGACTCCGAAAGCCAGGTGGGCGTGGACAAAAGGGGTCGTCGGCTGGCTGTTTATGCATTGATTGTGCATTCGTGCGCATGCTGCTTATTGTTGACAATGCAATAACAACAACAATGACTGCAACAATAGCAACAACAACACCACCAATAATGCGGCTGCTGCAACTGAAAGTTGTGTGTGTACGTTGGGAATGCTTTAATTAAATTTGCAGGCAATGATATTCTTGAAATCAATAACGCTCCCATGTCGAACAACTTTTTGCCACACAAAATATTTATAAAATATGTTTATCAATTGAGTTACTGCTAAAATAAAATGAGTTGAAGCAAACATATAAAATGCATATTTTATATTTAGTTAGATAAAATTACTTAAGTTAATCAAATAAAAAATTCATTTTATTTGAAAGATTTATTTTTGAGCACAAACTTTATTTATTTATTTTCTTATTGTTTTTTGTTTTTTGATGAACAGTTTTCTTTGTCTTTTTATAGTTTTTATATGGTGCAAATTTCACTTTAGGCTAAACGAGAAATCGATATTTTTCAATTGAGATTCAGATGTAGAGTTTCAGCAAATTTGTTTACTTTGAGAATATGCTTTTAAGTTTATATTGTGTCTTATTTCTGGATCGAAAGTTATGCATTGTGGGTTTCTATTTGAACTGCATTTTTCAGCACTTTCCTTGGCGAAATCAAGGAGAAATTGATTGGAAATATCGTGAAAATGTGTTGAGCACAAAATTTGCGTGGATTTTAATGTCATGCAACTCTGCTGTAAATTTGGTCTGCCTGTACAAGCATACGCTCAGGACATAGAGCACAGATCGGGAAAAAGGGAGAGAGAGAGAAAAAGACAGAAAGTATGTGAGAGAGAGATAGATAGATATGAAGTGCATGTATGCATGCACTCAACCACAAATGCCAAAATTCTCTCAACGCTCAAAACTGCCTCTTCCTTCCATTTGCCACTGCTCGCCGGCTCTCCTCTCCCCTCTGCTCTGGCTATGCTGTTTGGCAGTTCGTTGCAAGTCCATGAAATTCAGTGATTGCAACTGGCTGCAATGCAAATACAAACATTCCACTTCCACTCATTGGACAATAATTGGCGCACAGAATTATGCAATAAAAATTTGTTTGATACACTGTTACTCCAAATTGGTGGCTAGCAAAAGGGTTATTGTCGCTGTTTTCAATTACCAACAGATTAAGATAATACTTTTAAAATCAACAATATTATTTCACGACTATAACAAGCTATTTTAAAATAAAAAAATATTATTATTCATTAGGGGTATTTTAATTAGGGTAACCCTTGCTCCTAAAAGTGCTTGATTTTTTAAGCAACATAGCAAACAAAAAAATATCTTCAGTGAGTAAGCGTTAAGCAGGGTTAAACTAATTGCCGCTGGCGCTGCCAACTCGGTGTAAATTGCGCGTCCGTATCGGATTCAATTGAAACATCAAAGTGCGCTGCCCACTTGAGCTAGGTGCAAAAGCAATTACGCGCAGCGACTTTGTAATTAAAATCGATTTCCATCAAGTTTTAACGCAACACACACACATACACAGACACACACACACACACATACTTATATACAGGCACACACACACTCACTCTTGCAGTCTGCGAAATGAGGGACAACAATCAGTTTTTGTGCGGCGCTGCTGTTTTGTGGCAGCTTTGATTAGAAATTTGGCACGTTGCCTCAGTCATCTGCCCGGTTGCCTGTTTAACAGTCTCAGTTCTGGTAAATTAATCTCCAGGTAGCTGCAGCTGCAACTCAGCTGACGTTCGTTCCCAAGCAAGGACATTGCCATTAATCAGCATCGGCACTTTTGGTTGCACCAAACACTTGTTGAGTTTTATATTAAAGTCAAGTAGTCTGTGGCTGATTTTACAGACATTAAACTCGTGCATAATCTTTTCAATGGTGTTTTCCGAATTTAAATTAATTACAATTGTCTAATACATTACATACATAAATAATTACAGCTTTTTTTCTAAGGTCAGCTCGCTGCTATTTTATTAATTTACAAGCAGCTCATAATAAATATTATGGACTACTTCAATTATTGAACAAAGGTTGCTAAGATAATAAGCGGATTCGAGTCCCGCTGAAGGCATGGTTAATTGGTGTTGTTTGGTAGTTTAGTCTTCTTCTTCTTGTTCTTCTTCTTATTTTTCTACTATTAATCTCTGTCTTATCACTCTTTCTTTGCGATCTATGGTAACACAACGGGCCAAAACTGGTCTAATTGTACCGACCTTGGTCGGCAACCGTTAAAACCTAACCCAACCGCAGTAACAGCAAATACCAGACTTATTTATAGACTCTATATAGATTGTTTATAGTCAGTTACATCCATCCTCCAAGTCTTAAGTATTTTGCTTAACATCACCTGTCATAGTCTAAAAATCCATTTCAGAAATATTTGTTTCTTAAGTTATTTGATTCAGCTATGCAAAAAAATAAAACAATTTTTGGAAACATTTTTTGGATTTTTTTAAATAATTTCATAAAATTTGGAAGGTCAAATGTTGAGTAAAGTAATAAAATTAAAATAAGTAACGAAAACGAGTAGCATTAGAGTTTTTATAAAAATGTGACATGGAGTTAAGAGAAGAAAAAACACAATGCACAACCTTTCCTTTTGATAACAAAATTTCTCAATAATAACCTAAGTTATGTGAGTATACCGATTTTCCAAAATTCAGGAAACTTTTCTTCAGAGAGCAGCAAATTGCCTACATGAAATGTACAATATTCTTCTTGATTACAATTTTGCAGAGACCGTAAATGAACTTCAACTCGGGCTTCATTAGGGACACTGCAGTCAAGAGACATCGTTCTGTGTTTAATTATGGCCATTCTGGGACTGAAAC
Source organism: Drosophila paracracens (assembly GCA_035044025.1). Classification (NCBI taxonomy): domain Eukaryota; kingdom Metazoa; phylum Arthropoda; class Insecta; order Diptera; family Drosophilidae; genus Drosophila; species Drosophila paracracens. Next base: position 3,220,035 of record JAWNMN010000398.1, read on the forward strand.
TGAGGGAATACAATGCATATTGTAAATGAAAAATAATGTGTATGCCTGAAATTGTATTTTACTTCGTTGATTTCTTTTATTTGATTATTTTTAATCGAGGCAAAAAATAAGAAAAATATTAAATGCCACAGAGTCTGGTGGCTGACAGGCACATGTCTTATCGTCCTGCGTGCTCTTGATGCATTGTGCCAACAACAATTCAATTCAATTGAATTAAATTTAACGCCATTACTCGAATGCTTGTCCTTGTCATCTGGTTGGTCCTGCTCTGCGTCCTTACACACACAAATGTACATGTATGTTGTGCCACAAGTCATGGCTGCTCTGCGAATTGCCATTGCCCATATGTGTAATCTGTTTGCCAATATTAAAATATTCATTCACCTTAATTGTCAACGGCCGGACCCAAACCAGAGTATGAGTCATAGCCAAAACCAGCACAGAGATCGCCACAAACGCGACAAAAGCTCTGCAAGCACACACACACATACACACATACACCCCTACCCATAACCATATAAAAATTCAGTGTTCTCTGCCCCCCCAACACACACACACATACACACACAGCCAAACATAATAACTTGATCTCTGTTGAGTTGTCAGCAGAACATCACGAAAATTGTAACGAGCAACATAAAAATTGTTGTCCTTTTGTATTCTATCAGTGCTGAAAACAAAAGAGTTGCTTGAATTTTCAACTGAGCCCAAATCTAATTTTGTCTAATGCACGTTTGAACATTTTATGAATAAATTACAAATATTTTTAAATTGTTGCAATTATTATCAAGCCCATAGCATGGGGTATCACATTTTTTAAGACATTTTTCCAGTTTGTCTTATAAACTCATTTTATTTGTTTATTGCAGCAAATATTCATATTAATTGTATAAGTTAGAAGAAGATTTTCAATTTTGTTATATATACGTTACATATATACACCATGAAGCCTACTAGGTATGTTTGGGATTAACATCTAACAATTCGATAAAATTTCAGTCTTAAGATAACGAGTTTGGGGGAAGTAAGCAAAGTAAATTTCTTATTGTTCTTCAAATATTATTAATTTAATTTATTTAATGCATGGGAACTCTACACCTAAGAACATATAAATATTTGTTTTGAATATGTGGTATTTTTGAATTTTTTTGCAGAGTATATTGAAGGTGTTTATTCCTTTACTTTCCTTTTATATGCAATTTTTGTTTGCCTCTTTTCACATTTCGTTTTTGTTTGCAAAATTTTTGCGACGGCTGTCTGTCGTTGCTGTTGTTCTTTTTATTTATCTGCTTTCGTTGTGCTTTTTACGGCATCAGGGCAAGTGGTGGCTGTGGGCTGAGGTGGGTGTGGTGGGGTGTGTCGGGTGTTGTCCTCGTTCTGCTGCTGGCCCTGGCTGCCCACAGCAGCAGCAGAACAATTGTAATCACTGGGAATCAGCATGTTTCACATACCAACACGAAAATCTGTCGAACATAAAAGGCAAAAATGTTGCCACCCTCATAAAATGTAACTGTGTTGGTGCACTTCACGTATGTACGGGTATGTGTGTGTGTGTGTGTGCTTGTGTGTGTGCGTATGTGGGTGTTTATGCCCTGCCCAAACTGGCACAAAGTGCTGTGCTTGCTGTTAAAAAAGTGAACGTTCTCCGGTCCCCCATCCCCCCCGTGTTCTTTTTCATTCCTTTACGGCCGTATTTTTTTTTTGTCGCTAAATGTACAAAGTTGCGCCGTGCCACAGTGCGAGGCACCACCGCCCACCGCCCACCACACAAACGTACCATCAAACTTCGCAATTCACCTTTGCGTCGCATATGAAAATTCAATTTGCTTTTCAATATTTGTCTCACTTATTTTGTATTTTGTTGTGGCAGTCGGGCGGTGGCGATCGGCATTTAAATTTCATGACGAGTTGTTGTAATTAATGATTTTTATGCGCACGTAATAAAAGCGCCAAATGATGCACCTGACAAAAGACAATCTCCTGAGCAGTTGTAAAAACGCAGTTATTTGTCATTTTCAATTAGCACAGAGTCAGCATGGTACAAGAAAAAGGAAATTGCTGTCTGAGCTGATGAACCAGACATCGACTGCGAATTGTTAAACATATATACTAAATAAGTATTTAATTTAACAATAAAATGTAATGTAGTCGGGAGAAATTATATATTAATCTCGGCTTGGAATTGTTGAGGAACACAATAGTACTGTACGATAAAAATACTGAATGCTAAACTATATCCAATAAAATTAAAGTTCCCTAAACCGACAATTTACCTGAATACGAACCCGCTTACTATTTTTAAGAAATGTACTTTTTAACGATAGAAAATAATTCTAAAAAGTAGATGCTCTAATTTCAAATTCTTTCTGAAGTTCAGAAAATAGAAATGAAATTTGAAATCTCCACCGGTATATTCGAATTTAGCTGATGCCCATCTGTATACTCAAATATGTGTAACTAACAAAAGAACTATGCTGGAAACTAAACATATTTGCTCTAAATTTTAGAACCTGGATATATGGTAATAAGAAAAGAAAAGTCCTGGTTTCGAGAAAGACGCAGTCCATGCCTGAGGTTATGAAAATATTATTAGCCATTAAACTGTGAAGTAGTCGATTAACTGCACAGTGTCTAACATATGTTGAAACAAGTACAATCCTAAAAAATAATGCAAAATATAAAAAAACATAGATATGAGAATACCTCGCAGATGAATTGCAATACTTTAATTCTTAATTACAATGATTATAATTATGAAATTAATTTTGCGAACAAAAGGCAAATGAATAGCTCGTTAAACTAATGACTTTATCTGTTGCAACATTTTGTCCGGTGATTTATCCACTTCGCAAAGTCTTAATTGCCAATTCGAATATGTACTCGATGAGCTTAATTTCCGATAAAGATTATTTAGCTACACACCCAACGCTAATTTTCTATGTCCATCTATTTCTGGTACGATATTTATGTCCCGATTTTGTTTGCTTTCTACGGGACTTGGTCACTGTTAGTAAACTCCGCTTCCCACACACACCCTGGTGGCATGTCAATAAGCCATTTCGGGGCTCTCTCGCTTAGTTTCGGAAATATCGCCTGAATGATTTTCGTGTTAAATTAATTAAATTCAATGCGTGCTCGGCAAACATTTGACCATAGCCAATAGAGCCAAATGAAGCAGCTGCTGACCACTTGCCAAATCAAACCGTGCCATAAACTCGCAGTCCCTGTAATTGACTATATATGTATATACAAGGCTGTGGAAGTTTAGGTTTAGTTAAGGTTCACACAAAAGCAACAATGTAAAGGTTTATCACGCTACGCAACAAAGTACTGTTCGATTTTCATAGTAATTATAATCCTGGATTAAAATGTGCCAAATTGGTGTAAGGTTGAAGATTTTATTCGAATTAGAAAAGTCAAAAGTCAAAAGTAATTTAATTTAATATTTTTAATCTAAAAGAATTGTTAAAGCAATTTTAATTAAAGATCGAGGTATTTCGATTGTCAGGTTGCTTAAGCCTTAAATGTTATTTTATTTTATATATTTAATCTATTAAGTTTTTTTAGGCTCAAGATTATTCTGGTTGCATGATCTTAAACAATTCTGCGCAGAGTAATAAAATAATACAAACGTTCAATAAAAATTGTATTAGATCCATACTTCATTAAAGGATCAGGGGTTGATGGAGGAGCTATAGGCCCAGAAGGGGCACAATAGACCTTACAGGTCGCAGTGATGGTTTCCCAATTTATAATAATAATAATACTTCAATCTATAACAATAACATGCAATTTTGTTTTTTTTTATTAATGTAGGTTTAAAAATAATTTTTTTATTTAATACTTGAGACTAATAAAAAGATACACTACAAATGAGCTCGCAGAAAGAGGTGAAATAGGCAACCTTTATATTTAAATAAAAATTTTTAAGAGCATGGTGTTAAGCCGAAACTCATTTTAGCGCCGATTTGGACTTTGATACATAAGTTATACAAATTCCGCTAAACATTCCATTATTTTTCTAAGCTTCTCCTATACCCTGCGCCCATTAAAAATGGGTGACAAAAATATAAATGTTTTATGCAAATTTATGTTGGAGGAGAAAGGAAGCATCACCGATCCTATAAAGTACATACATATATTCTTGATGTGCATCAATAGTCGAGTCAACTTGCAGAACTGCTCACATTTGGATGCAAATCTTTTTAAGGGGAAACTTTCAATAAAATTGGAATATATTTAACAGCTGGGTTCAGGGTATATCGTAGTCGAGCTCACCCGACTACAGCATTCGTACTTGTTTCTTTTTAATTTATAATAAAAATGGGAAGTTAGCAGGTGGACCCATGTCTGCAAGGCCTATCCTTCTTATCAATGTCATCTTCGCCGTGCCCAAAATAGACGCTCTGTCATGTTAATCCCAAAGCACTTTCAAATGGGTAAATATAAATAGCCATAAGGTAATTTTACTCTTGATAAGGATCAATAGCCGTGTTGATTTAGCCACGTTCATCTGTGTGAACTTATGGACTATCATATACCAGCAAATATATAAAAGTCAGCTGATTAGATTGGGTCTAAATGGGTATGTAATCCTTTGCATGGCCACGTTAACCAGTATTACTTGTTATGTATTATATAATATTCATTTGGGCATTAATTCGAACACTGAACAACAATATTTTTAAATATATTTGTTTGATGATTTTTCACAGGCCATTCACGTGCGGTCAGCACTCCTTTGCCAGTGTTTGTATGCAGCAGCTGTGCAAATATCTCTTATGAGTCTCCCCCTAACTACTCCTATTGTGAACAATATTTTTTTATATGGGTTGCCGCCCATTGCTGAGTAATTAAATTTAACGCGTAAAACAACAGGAGAGCTGACAAAAAAAATGAAATTGACCACGCAAACAGAACAGAAACTGAACAGAAACTGAACTGAACTGAACTGAAATGCAATTGCTAACGGCCTGCAGTTGGTTTTGCAAATCGTTTGACAGCATTGCAAAAAAAGTGAATTAAAAAATAGAATAAATATTTCTGTGGTCTGGCAAGGCTAATGGAACCGCGAGAAATGTGAGATGATGGCGATGTTTATGTTTTGGTGTCTGAATTTAAATTGGCTGTGAATTATGTGCAAAAAGCATCGATTTTGATCCATTTCAAAATTAAACTTGCTGCGATATTTTTCATTAGTAACATTTTTAACCAATTAGCAGCTCATATCTATATATATATATATATATATATATAGCTATATTTAGTCAAATTTGTCACAGCTGTTTTCTTTGGATTATGCGGATTTGAATTTGGCATTAATGAAGCCGATTTGTGTATGTGGAATTTGTCGCATTAGCGGCAACTTTTTAATTGCACTTAATTTAGATTTAATATATAAGCTTGTTTATCTAAAACACTTTTGTCTTCATTAAATGAATTTTAATTCAGTTTGATTTAATTTCTCTAAGCAATATGTTTTGCATGCATATTTTATGTATATTTTTATATCAATCTGAACTTCACCGATTTAAATTTGGCTCACTTTTATAATTGATAAATACTGAAATGTAAGTCAATACTTTACTGAAAAATCAACTTGCCAAAAGGAAGTAGAATGAAAAACAATAAGAGCTGAATTGATTAGCATGTATAAATAGAAAATGTATTGATTACAGTTGCAGTTATGTTTAGCCTTAGCAAAGACTTCATTAGTTTTCATCAAACAGAGAAAGAAGAACTCGATTTTTCACAGACCACTCATTATGAGTCGACTTCGATCGACACTCAATAAAGTGAAATAAACTGGTTGCTAAATATATATAAATTGCTGGGCATTAACCAAGTAGATTGTGGCAGGAAAGAACAACACAATGGAAGTTGCCGCAAAATAAACATCGAGTTGACTAATTATGTGGCATTTGTCAAAGTGCCTTCGGTTGCAAATTGAATGTTAACCGAACAGATAAGAGTCGGCGTAAATGCAGCAAATGTAATCAATTCGAGCCTCTGTCTCTATGTGGCTGTGTGGTTATGAATGATGAGCAAACATTCACAATTACGTCAATTGCTCTCTGTAATTTTAGGGCTTTATGATTGTGCAGCGTTTGTGGTAGGAGAAGGGGTAGGGGTAGGGGTGCGAGTATGGTATATTCAATTATAGCCAAATACCGAGCGAGGCAAGTTTGTCAACGTGCCCCGTTATTTGTGGCAAACGCAGCGAAGCGTTGCTAATCCGAATGAAGATGGCACTGAAACTGGTTTTAACCAGAGCAGTCGTTGGCCTGGTCAATAAATGGGCACGAACAAAGAGAGAGTGAAATAGGGGAGAGGCGACATGGAAGAGGGGATGTGCCGCCACGTTGCATGTAATCAAACAGTTTGCTTAGCAATTTTCGATTATCGTTTGACTGATTTCGTGTTAAATCAATTAAGACATTGCCCAAGTTGGCAGCCAACGCAATGGGACGTGCGGTCGGCCCACGTATTCGTGCCTGGCGCCTATTTATCTAAAATCCCTGGCCAACACACATACACTAGCACACACAGTTTCATTTAGTTAGACAGAGAGACAGAGAGAGAGAGAGAGAAAGAGAGAGGGAGAACTTAAGACAATAAGACAAGTCTTGTGCTTTATTGATTGAGACCGCGTTCTTGGATCCGCCTCAATGTTTTGTGTTGTGCATTGTCTGATTAAAGCTGTGTGAAGATGCCTTTCACGCTGGTGCATCTCACACTTTATGTAGAGTATATCCCTCCCCCTCGGCCACCTACCTCTTTGCGAGCCAACTTGCAAGCTGACAAGTGCAGAAGCTCCTGCCGCTATGGCCAAAAGTTTGTCAAAAAACTTTGCACTTTGCTTAATTTGTAGCCGCATAAACACTTTGAAATCACCAGATTTGAAACGTAGACGAGGCGAGTGGAAAACTTTGTTCACCCCTTCCCTTCCCACCCTTTTGTAGCAGTTCGCATAAATGTTTGCTAACAGCCCGAAAAGATTGCAACAAAATTCAAATTGAAATTTGCTATTTTCCAAAGAAAATTTGTTAACAACTGTCACACACTTTTGGAAAAGCGGGGCCAACGGCTTTAAAAATAATTCAGAGAATAAATTCAGGTCCCCTGTTCATTTAAAGCTAAAAACGTAATTCTATGTCGGAACAAATTAAAATTCTGAAAATCGCCATATGCGCATAGGTCGAACTTCAAAATGCCATAACTTCGTCAAAACTCAACTGAGATTAAAAAGCGAGGGCTTTTAATCATAGTTTTGCCTGTTGGGACCCTTGATATTTACTGAATGTTCAAAGGAAGTAAAGTCATTGTTTAAAGAAGAAAATATTTATAAATTCGAATAACTTCAAATTCGTTTATTAATTATTATATATATATTAATTATAACAGCTTAGTTATATAATTATTTATTAGTAAGTTATTTTCACATATGTGATTAGAGTATTTATTTGAACAATTTATTTATATATATTATTAGTCAATTCGAATTTCAATACAAATTGTTTAGCATACCTTTCGGTGCAATTGGTTAACTAATCAAACGAATGGCTGATTAAGTAATTGTGGCTGGCTGTAAACAACAATTATGCATGCATTATCGAAACATGGGACTCGCAATGAGTGTGCAATTCGGCACTTAGCCATTTATGGCCGGTTGGCTCAATGTCAGCACCAGTTTGAGATCCTGTTCCAAAGAGACACAGAGAACCGGCATGAATAGCCAATGAAGCAAAGTGGCGTCATATGAATTAATGAGCAGACTCTCTGCTCAACGGAAATACGAACATGACGGGAAGAAGCTTCAAGAGATTGTGAGAGAGAATGCTCAACTAGGAGATTCCCTGTACCAATCCAACAACTATTTAAAAATATATACAAAAATTATAAAAGCAAATGAAAGTTGAAGAAATACATAACTTGAAAATTAAAATAATATAATGAAGTGAAGAATTTAAAGTATAGACAGAAAATTCGTTATTGAAAAAAATTCTTAAAGAAGGGAATGAATAATTTCCCTGAAAAGATACACTAATATCTTGCACAGTTTTTTGTGTTCAAACCAGAGAATTTTGCTCTGAAATTAGCTTGATCTGCATTTAGTTAGCAAAGCTAACATCTCAGTCGAATCAGACTGCTTGCTGTTGATAGCAGGGTATAACCAGAGAAACAATTACAACAATAACAACAACGGTAACTAGCTCCAAGCAGACTACTGGCGCAGACATGAATACATGCAGACGCACATATCGAATGGTTCCATTGAGTGTTATAATCCGCAGGCCTTTTGCATTTGCCTTCGCCTTTGTGCTGCGTGTGAAATATTCATGTGCTGCTTGCGTGCTAGTGTGTTCTGAGTGTGTATGTGTGCGAGTGTGTGTGTGTGTGCGAGTGTGTGTGCGCAAGAGTGTATGTTTTGGTTTGCTTAAGTGAGTATTGCGTGTGTGGCTGTGTGTGTGCGTGTGTGTGTTTTATCCAATATGCAGCTATCTTTCTCAGACGAAACATTTCGGGGCCTGTGCGTATGCAACTGAAGATGAGAAAAATATGTTAAGATGGAAACTAATCAAGGTGAGAGATCAAGAAAAAGAGATGAATAAAGAAATGAGTTGAGAATGTGAGAGGAGGGGGAGGGGGAGGGAGGGAGGGAAATGATATCACAAGAAAATTAACTGGGCAGCTCACCTTTAGGCTTTGGGAAACCTCGACTTTAGTAGAAGATGCCAAAGAATCTTTGTGGGGGAATATCATTATTTCCATAATCTCTATATTTGTGTAACGAGTTAAAGGTGACTAGATTAGAACAAGTTAATAAAACATGCATAGATTAATTGCTAAGACATTATTTTGTAAGTAAATAAGTAATGTTCAATAATTACATTCTGTTGATAAAAACATATTTTTCAAGTTGGAAGCTTACATATATATATTTTTATAACATATTTATTTTTATGAACATTATATCATGAAAAACTCAACTTGCAATTTAATTTATTAAAAAGGCATTCCAAGACGTCGACTTTGACTAATGATGCGATAGAAGACTTGTAGGGGAATATTATAGTTAACACAACCTAAGCCTCTATTAATTCGTAGAGAGAGTTCTTCTGATGCTTGGATTTATGTCTAGGTAAGGACTATCCATACAAGTTTTCACTTTTTGAAAGGGTACTTTAATCAACTGTAGCAATTGTGGTTTCTGTGTTTATATAATAATTACTAGAAAATTTTCATTTAATATTCTTAACAGTTCTTGAAAAAGATGAAGATTATAAAATAATAACTAAGTTACTTCTTTGTGTAAAGTAATAAACTCACTCGAATTGGCACCCTTCACATTCTTTAAGGGCAGTTTCATACTTTTCGCATTTGAAGTCGATTGAATATGCAATGCATTTCACGATATGAAATGTGGGTCAGAGTGATGGACTGACTGACATGGATTCAGTAGAACTGCAACACTGGTTGGGGCTTGGAGGAGAGGGGGTGCAGATGGGGTAAACAAGCGTTCATTTGGCAATGTCAAAAGGTTGGCCACTGAGCTCATTTTACCTAGAGCTACGCCCACCACTTTGCACAGATTCATGCATAAAATTATAATAAATCATGGCACGCAATAAATATGGCACCCACATCCAGTCAGATACAGTCTGACACTGCCCCCACCCACTCGCCCCATCCCACATGCCACAATCCCTTGCACCCTTCTCTTCGGCCCCCAAAGCAGATAGCATGTGCGTGGGCGTCGATAAGCTGTCCACCCCCGCCCCGCAAAAGAGGGAGGAGGAGGAGCATCTAAACATAATCGAAAACGCGTTCGCATCTTTTGCGCAGCTTTTCTTGTATTTAAATATAAATGAAAATGTTTTGCAGCCTGATTGCGGCATATTTTGACGCAGCCGCTGGGCGCTCAGCTGAGACAGTCAACGCAGTGAGGGGAGGGCTGCCGGGCGAGAGGGGGTTTGGGTGACTTGGAGTATATTTCGCAGTTTTGCTTTTCTTTGATAAAATCACGTTCTGGCTTCTGGCCAGAACTCACCAAATGGCGCTTCAGTTCTTGAGTTTAATGCGCCACAAAGAACGCTGAGCCTTTTTTTTTGCTGGGTAGCCTCAAGTGCTATTGTTGTTGTTGTTGTTGTTGGTGGGAAGGATTCACTTCCTCATTGTCGCACTTGTGCTGGTTGAGAAGTCAGACACAACCACACACACTCATACGACAACTGCGTGACTCAGTTGGCCATTTTAATATGTCTTAGCCCTATTCCGCTTATAGAAATTCAATTTCAATTTCATGCTTGATTGCAAAACTTACCAAAACGAGCAATGTCTTGAAGAGTTGAGTCAATGATTGCTTGCTAAATGCTAGAACTACAATTTGTAATATTTCCACATATTTATTTTCAATTTTAATTAGATTTTTTCTACACTCTACCCACATATGGATTTCGCAATTTTTAAGTGTCATTTAAAATGTGGGTATCATTTTTAGCACACCTGCCAAGATTACAAAAGTAAGTCAGCTGTCGTCGAGTGAGCTCTACTACGAGGTATCCTTAGTCTGATAAATATTATGTTAAGGTGTAATACGTGCTATCGAATATAAATTTGTATTTGTATCGAAAAATTGAAATAAAATTGATCTGCGAAAACTTACAGTCTCCAGCTCTAATTGTAAACCCGGTTCTTGATGCTGATCAAGAATATGTGTTCCTTACGGGGTTAGAGATGTTTCCTTCTTGCTGCAACATACGTTTGCGAAATACTTGCACCACTTTTAAATGATTTTTTTATTTTTAACTTGTGATTTCATTAGAGAAAATTTTTAGTTTTATTAGGAAAAGAAATCAATTTAAATTTCAAGTAAATATTCATAATTTATACTATTTAAGCAAAAACTTTTTTATTTTAAAAATAATTAAGAATTAAATTATTAATATATAAATAGTTATATTATTAAACTCACTCAACAGAACAGCATTTTCAGTCTTATGGCAGGTAAACCTGTAAATCCCAAGCTCTCGGAACTATTGTGGCAACCCTCCATAAATTAGCTTATGACACGCAATGAGTGCACTGTATTCACATAGTATTCATATCTCATGGAGCCAATCTGCTAAACGCATTCGCAAACAAAACGTCGCTTGTCCTTGTTGCGAGTGCGGCGAAGAGCAAACGTTAAACACAGTCGTGAATCGTGACTTGTTAGCCTGCAGTGGCTTCGTTCACATAATGAGTCGCAAGGCTGTGCACGCAGCCATCACCACATGCCAGCATCAGAGCACCACCTGGCATCACCTGCCACCACCAATGGCAAATGCAAGTCAAACAAATTTAAGTACTTTCATGCGCCATAAGAGCCACCTGATAGGAATCTTTTATTTGCACAGGTCGCTCAACAAAACCACCCCACTCCCCTCCCCTCCCCAACCACTAACCTAACCACTTTCCATCCCCATGCTAAGCTCCACATTCCCACCACTGTTGCACATGTGTTTTTTCCACTCGCTGCAGGCGCGCTTTTATCTTAGAGACTAAATGCATTTTGCATATGGCCTTTTTTAAGGGTAGCGCTGCCATCATCTGCGTCTTTCGTATCTCTGAGCTTTGTGCGATTTATGAATTAACTTTTTTGAATGAAGTCAACTTGCAGCACACACACGCACACCCATCCAATCTTTACAAATGCTGCCAGACATACGTAAATGCTGCACTGCAATCGCACAAAGTGGAAACCCACCAATCCCAAGTGCAGCAGTCCCTCAATAAGATTTTGTAAATGACGTACGAATAAAAAAAGTTTTAAAAAAGTAAGAAATCTTTAGTCGACTGAGCTCGACTACGAGATACCCTGCAACGAGCTATTAAGCTTATACATAGTCGTGCATACTTAAATGTTAGTGGGTGAGTCAGACAGGAGAAAGGGAGTGAAAAAATTAGTTTTTATAGGTAAAGGAAGGCATATATAGCTTATGAGGTTGCTGACACTGTCTGTTACATACTTTTAGATAAAATCAATATACCCTCTTTGGCCTTTTTGAATGGGTCCGGGGTACAAAAAGAAAGCGTGCAGCGTAGAACTGTGCAGATTGCTTGGGCACTGATAAATGGTGGCTTTCGTGTCTTTTACGCGATATCTCAACAATTCTGCATTCCTCACTCATTCCCCCACACACAACCAACCCCTTTTCCTTCACATTAGTTAGGGTTTTGTGCTTGAAATGAGTAAAGGACTGACTGACTGACTGACTGACTGAAGTGTACTGAATGGCATGACTTGAGTTAAGTTGAGTTGAGTTGAGTTGCTTTTGTTTTGACATAATTTCCACTTGGCGGCAAAAAGTGTCTGCATTATGAATGGCATCCTACCATATTTGCTGATTGCATATAGATAGAATTTGTCTTATGTGTTTACCCAGAGATGTTTCGGCTTCAACTGACACTTTGTGTAAAGCGGACGATTGTCTGGTTTCACATTGGTAAGACCATTTTAAGCAGATTTCCATTTGATATGAATGGCATTTGCACCAATGCACAGCCAGAGTTCCAACATGAAACTAGTTTCTGTTCAAATGCCTTTCATATTCAGCTCAAGGCTATTATTTCAAAATGCATCACACTAGACTGAAAAGGACGGCTAAGCATATGAGTATCCAATTGAAAAGAAGAACTAGTCAGATTTTGTTGACTTGCTCCTAATATTCAGCTAAATTGAAATCAACATAAGTTAAGAATTCGCTTGTGGTTCTCTTCAGAAAACTGAAGAATGTAAAACATTACAAATACAAAGATGAAATTCCTGTAAAAAATTTAACATCCAAGCGGAATTAATATTAAATACTTTCACTAAAAAAATGTACCTTAATTTTAGAAAATCAGACCAATTTTGACGCCAAGTGTAAGCCAGAAAGTATATTTCGGGGGTTTTTATTCTCCGATACCGAAAGAATCATAGTAAATTGGTTTTGTGCAATGTTCGTCATGCTGTCTGTCCGTCTTTCCGTGCATCCTGTATGAACGCAACTCTTTTTGACACCCTTAGAGAAAGAGACCTAAAACTTGGAATATATACTGGTCTGTGCCCGCGTCAGGCAAAGTAAAAAATAGAGCTCAACGTCCACTAGGAGGATAAGAAATCAAAAAAATCGATAAATACAAATCGATAAGGACACATATCCCCCAAAATATTTCAGAAAAAAATAAAAAACGCATTCATAATTTTTTAAAATTTATTTTCGGGTATTGAGAACCTATTTGAAATATCTAGAAAATATTCCTAGTTTACAGAGCGAATTTCAGCTAAGAGTTTTTTTCCGAGTGTAAAGATTATTAGACAGTGCATATGAAAAGTGAAATATGTCGAGTGAGCTAATCAATCGTCAGCTATTTATATCCATGCATAGATACCGAGTCATGCAGGGCACTTAGTTGGCCAACTTGAACAGCTGCACTGATAAGAATGTGATGAGATTGCAATTTACTAAAAGTGTATGCGCCGCTTGCTAATATTAATTTATTCAACTTGGCCAAAGTGCAAAAGTCATGCCAGAAAGAAGAAAGTTAAGTGAAGAGAGTAAAAAAAGAAAAACGCTCAAGAGTCATAACCATTGTGGCAAGGAGCGAGGGAAACTCACGCGAATGTCAAAGTTAATGCGCTTCAATGTCAAATTGAGAAAAAAAAAGAGAAAAGACAAGATAAAACAAACCAAATAAATCTATATGCTTGTAGAAGTGCTTGATTCGGCCAGGCCTAAAGCCAGCTAAGAAAACAAGTAAAAAAAATATAAAAAAAATATACAGAAAAACAGCGACCAGACATTTTATAGCTGTCATTGTCGGGCATTCGATTTGAACTGAGGGTTTGGGGTTCAGAGTTCAGATACTGGTTAGCAGAGTGAAGTGCTAAGGGTGGGGGGACTTGTCTTTGTGTCTAGCGGTTAAGTGCTTTGACGCCTATGTCCTTTCCAATGTTGTGCACAATACAAACAAAAGCGTTCTTCGACGCGCTCAACGCTTATCCTTTGTCATTTTATTTCCACGTTTTCTTCATCATGTTTTTTTTGTTTAAGAGTAGGGTGGGGGGGGGACATAAAAATTATGTTGCAGTGATTTTTATTTATGGTGCGAGTATGAATTGCTTTCCTCGCTGCCTAGCTCAAATTTATGTCTCTCTATTGTTTTAAGCGCATTGCACATCAGGACTCCATGCCACACAGTATATATATAGATGCCCCCATATATATATATATTTATATCTGCATCCTAATTCAATAAGCCGCCTATTCAATAAAGCTGACTATAACTCATTAAGTGTTGCCTCATGTCGATAATAAATTGCTTTAGATATAGTTTATTACTTTCATGCCGCAACCATCAGCATTATTATTATTACTATTGATGCGATCCATAACAGTTAATTACCCTTAAAGCGAGGGCTTATTGAAATGTCTTATCCAATATGTTGCCCAGTTTGGGGCATATCAACTTACATCTGAATTCCGTAACGCTAAGATATTTTCTTACATTTAAAATTATTATTATACAATAAATTTCATATTTGGGCTTAACATTGATAACATAAATGTAATCGATAACAATTAAAGCTTTAAATATTTGTTATTTATTAATTAATATTAGCTTCACAAATAAAATTACAATTTATAATACAAGTCATGCATATTTCTTTTATTTATTTAATTCTGAAAAACTCTGTTAGCCTCGAATCTTACTATGATTTAAATATTTCGTTAAGTCCAAAATTGTAGTTTATGTTCTTGGATTATATTTGTTACTAGGAAAAACGTAAGTAAAAAAAAAAAAGGACTAGTAGTAGTAGTTTGAGTTTAAATTTCCAGTTTTCATTTAACGGTGCATTAAATATTTTATTGGACATAATGCTTGGATTTATATTCATAGTTGAGCTAAGTAAGAAAAATATATTTTCAAATTTATGTTCATTTCTTGAACTCTTAAAAAGATGAAAGACGAAAACATATTTTTTGACTGATATGTTTTGGAGATTAGCTTTAGAAATGCTTTTATTCGAAAATTTGCCCTAGTTTTTTTGCTGAAACTTCTGTTATAAAATCATTGGAAGATTTGCCAAACTGAAAAAGAGAAACACAAACAAATCAGCTTGAACATACTTTTACATTACCCAGAAATAATCTTTTGTTGAGAGAACTTAAAATTGGGTCTAGTTTATCAGCAAATATTTTGTACCTTTATTTTGATTTTCCATGTTTTTTCATTTGCATATTTTCTGTGGTTTTTAGACACAAAGAGGAAGGAAGCCGATGCTAAGTGTTGCTTGCGAGTTGGTTGGCTCTGTTTAATGAACTGTATATGAGGAAATTACATATTGCAAAAGCAAGCAAAAGATACAGAAATGAGATAGAAAGAGAAAGCGATAGAAAGAGAGAAAGAGAGACGCACACACACATAAACTAAGCCATGCTTTACAAATGCACAGTTTAATTTTTGCTTGTCAAGCTTAATTTGCGCTTGAATGCATTGCATGTCTAGTTTGTGTGTGTGTGTGTTTGTGTGTGAATTGCATGCACGAATGACAGGACACGGCAGGAGATGCCACAAGAATAAGAAGAAGAAGAAGTGCCAGCAGCAGTGGAGACGGAAGCAATTTCATTACCAAGCTGGACGAGAAGTTGTCCGCCTCGTCAGCATTTGTTCAGAGCATGTTGTCATTTTGGATTGGAATATTGGATGACAGCAATATAATTACAGTGTGCACTCCAGCTGACGCACATGAATTCATAAATATTTTTACTGTATTTTAATTTTTGTTTGTTGTCCAAAAATCAGTGACATTTTTAATTAACAATCTAAAATTACATTGTATTTTTATATGCACATAATTGTACTCAATTTAAGTTTAACGTGTTCAAAACAAAACTGTTTTCCATAATGAAATAAGTATTTTAACTTATTTGATTTCTTGATTTTAGCATAGGCAATAAGTTCTGTAGCTCGCTGGTAGGGTAATTGAATGGGATTTCACTGTAGTTCAGCTTTATTATTGAAATTGATGAGGCCTGCGGTTGAGCTGTGCGTTTTGGAGGAACTCTGAGGCTTTTACTACCTTTGGCTAACGCAAAATGAGTCAATAGTATAAGGGTTACGGGGAAGGAAGTGCAGAGGGGAACAGCCCCTACTTGATATGCTATTAGCGATGCGGCTTGCCGTTTCGAGCGTAGAATAAGATGAAATAACACCAGCCACTAATGCGCATTGATTTTCACATTTCCACTGGCATCATTTTCCATTGTTGCCAATTTTGTTGCTATTGTTGCTTTCTGTGGCTCGATGCTCGTCGTTCATCTAATGGCAGCGGATGTGGTTAAAAGCATTTGCCCGGCTACCTTTTGCATAGACCATTAAATTTGCATTTGACGCTGACTGGCTCGATTGGCTGCTGAATTTTCAGCTATCCCCCAGGTAAATCAACTAAAAGGTAAAAAGCATCCATAAAAAAAAACTCACAACAAAAAGTGTACATCTATATCTAAATATAAATATAATATACATGTAGACTATTTTTGTCATTTAACGACAGTTGAATCGTTAACAATCTTTTTCTATTTTGACTTACGTCTAATCAAATTAAATCCCCCTCTCGACTAGAATATTAAATCAAATAACAAAAAAAATTAGTGCGAGCTTCTGTCAATTGTATATATATTTTGTAATCTTACTGAAAAGATACATTGACATCTGATTAAGTTTGGTTGTATTTTGTCAAGGCATTTATTTTATCAGAGAATATAATATATATATTTACAGACCCAACCACTATTAACTGATATTCAAGTAGCTTTTAATCTTTGCTAAGATTATGTAAGTTCCTTTTGTATTATGTAAAATAGAGAATTATACTATCAGAAATTGTGCGTATTACTTGTAATTCGAGTTCTACATACATGCATATGTTCTGCAGAGTACTTAGAGTTTCTCAAAAGCCTTGTAGACAATTTGCACTGATTTAATCAGCTCAGATGATGTTGGTTTATCGATAACCGTAGCAAATATCGTGTTGTCCTTGTAAAGGTAGTCAAATTTATAAGTAATTCTATTCCTGATTGTGTTTATCAGTTTCCTGCTGTACGTATGCTGGATGAGTGCCTTGTTAGTTTAAAACACCTTAACACTCTCTAGATCAGTCTATTTTATTTTATTTTTGATAATTCTCTATGCCATTAAACGTTGAAACATGTTTCAACTTTGGTTCTTGATAATCAAAATTAATAGAATTCTAGTTATTTTTCTTGACACTTGCTGCAGATATTAAACATTAAATAATTTAAAAATCCCATAGTTGTCTTAATACTCCCAAACAAAATCTTAAATTTTAGAGTAGAAAATTCATTTTTAACTGAGTGTTCAAAATATGAATTGCGGCCAGCTGGGAGCTCATCCATTTTATTCAAAAATTGGATCGTTTTTCTTTTATCTATATGTTGTACTCATATATTTTGATTTGCTCATGTATGTAAATATTTAACAGGAGTTATATGTGACATATTTTCAGTGTCGACTCTTTGTGGCGTTGTCGCCATAGAAATCGAAGCATTGTTAGCATCTGTTTGGGTAATACTCATGAATCATTCATGAAACGTTTGCACAAATGCAAATCGAGTCAAATCTTTACAACAAACAAAAGCCGCTCGCAACACACACAAACGCGACTAAACAATGTAAAATGTTAAATAATTATATAAAACAGCTGGGCCAGAAGCAACAAAAACAATAAACATTTATTTACTGTTTACTTTTTGGTTATAAATTTATGGCCTAATGCAGCTATGCCTAGCACACATCGTCGTACTGCCCCATTTCATAAAAAGAGTTTTGTTTTTCTGTTGATACTTTTTTTAAATTTTTTTATGCTGAATAACACAGCACAACAAATTGTGTCATTTATATGTATTTTAATTTTACAAATGATTCAAATCTTCATTTCTAGTTAATATGTTGTGGCCCAGTTAATAGTTAACAGTTTCAAATCTAATTAATTATAAATATTTGAATTATTTAAAAGTAAAATTAATAAGAATCAAGTTACCCTGGAGTTAAATCTCAGACTCCGGCTAATTTTAAAAAATAAGCAATTTTTAAAGCTTATTCATGTTTGGCTTCTTATCAAAATCTGTCAACTAAATAAAAGTATTTTTCGATTTAACTAACAAATGATTGTAAATAAAATCTATTTGTTATCAGTGGAAAAATGGTTTTTGTTGGACAGTCATGTGTAAAACAATGTGGAAGAATAGCGACCACAATAATCGTGGCAGTAAATACAATGCAAACTGACAAATCGAGGCATTGAATTAAATAACACCTTTGGCACACACACACACACAGAGGCACAACACAAATAAAGGAACGCTTTGTTAGTTGTGCTTATGGGTCTCTGGCTAATGGCCCCGAGGGGTGGAGAGGGGCGTGTCTTTAAAATTTGAAGCAAGCCAAATACTGGTGTTGCCCCAACTAGCAATTATATTTATGAATGTACCGAGGGGCATTCTCAGTGTTTACTTCAAAGCAATTAAAAGCAAACCAGTTGCAAAAGCAGCAGCCACAGCAGCAGTGATACGAGTACTTTATCATATTTTGTGTAGCGAGTATTTGCTAAGGTTTTCTGACCGGCGGCATGGAAGCGTCGGGGAGGGGGACTAAGAATGGAGATGGGTGGCAGGAGGCGAACATATGAAAAGCCTTGCATTAAAATGGCCACTCAGGAAACGAACTTCGTTTATATTGTGTCAGGACACACTAGTAGCTTTCTGTTTGTGAATGCGAATGCGAAATGGAGCTGGCAAGGGGAACTCACTCTAGGCACTGTGTCCTACACAACTGAGTGCTGTACAATTTAGAACGCAGCCTCGTCTGCAGTGCACAAATAACCTCGGGCCATAAAAGAAATACGTTTACTATGTACTAAAAATTGAGTAAATGCTGCCATTACAGGCTGCAGTCAAGCTGCCAAGCCTAACCCAGCCCAGCCCAGCCCAGCCACCCCACCCAGAATCCTCAACCTATGCTGGAGCCTTGCCTACTTGTCTTGTGCTATGTGCTATGCTATTATTTTGAGTGCACACACACATACAGAACACTTGTCTAGCTCAGCAGTAAAAAGACAACAATAGAATGGCACCGGACTTCAATTGTTTGATAATAAATGTATGTATGTATGTATATACATATATGTATGTGTATGTGTGAGTCTGATTTGAGGTCGTCAATTGCAACTGGACCATCAGGCCTCTGGCGGAAGAAACGTAGTTCAATTAATCGTTTGCAGCGTTTGCTAAAATCAATTATCGCCTTCTACTGCTATTGATATCGATAATCGAGTTAACCGCATTCAACATACACATGTCCCAAAGCACTGCCTTCCACTCCCTCTGTCCCGCCCTGTGGAAGAGGTACTGAGTCGGAACAGCTGCAGTGATGGGTGGTTCGATACATTATGCATTAGGGTTTAGATTTAATGCAGACAAACTACCAACTGTTTTTACAAGCAAACAAAATTTCTAATCTCTAAATTTAAGTTCTTGACTTAACATCCCAAAACAACATATTCACAAAGTAAATAATCTATCTTAATAAATATTATATTATTATTATAATACGTTATTTAATGCTATTAAAAAATATTTACTATACAATTTATTCTTTTAATTTATTCAAATTGTACTTTTGTGCCAAGTTCAAATGTTGTAAATGTAAATATCCTGTTGATTTTACTGATTTATAATTGCAAAATAAACAATTGCATTTAATCATTAATCAAATAATTTATTATTAATTAAATTAAAGTGACGTTAAAAATACATAATATATTTTTTCTTTAGAGTTTGTAAATGTAAAGCTGATTTGACTGATATTTATTTGCAAATTATAGGTTTATCCACAACATGTTCGCTGGTTACAGCTCTATTTGAATTAATTTACAAACTTGGTTTAATTCCTTTAAATTTGTTTTGCTATCTTTTGAAGCTGCCCTCGCTGCTGCATAGACAACACAAAGCTGATGCATTTTGCCGAGCCATCAAAATTGCTCTTGATTTCTTTTCACATTTTGCCATAACACAGCCAATTATTTCAGCCGGCAAGCCAAAAGCCAGTGCGAAATAGGCTCAGCATATTTCATTGGATTGGAATATGCGAATGTGATTGCGATTAGCAGTGTGCATCACAATCCCGAACGTTTTTGCAAGCCTTAAAAATGCTCTACTCGAATTGAATGAATCGCTTCAAGCCCGAAAAGCGCCAGAAGTGGCTAATGGCATGGAAGAGCCCCAAAATTCAAGAGGAAACCAACTGAGTAGCCACTTTTGCAACGTTTCGTATGCAAATTGACGAACACACACACACACACACACATATATACACACTTAAGAGACAGTTGTTGAGCTACAGACACATTTCAGGTAAAAATCACAGCATTTTACAGTCAAGTATTTTTTTGTTGTTTTATTTGAATTTTTTTGAAGTGGTTTACCACAGCAATTTGCACTTTTGTATTGTGCGCACAGCTCTCGAGAAACAGAGGCACCATCTCCCCCTCTCTACCTTTCTCCATTTCCCTCTCTGTCTCTCTCTCTCTCTCTCTCGCTCTCTTACCAAATTCAAAGTGGTGTGCATTAGTCAATTTTTCTCTTGTTTGCCGTTCTTTTCGAAATTTAATAATCTTTCGGCTTCTGAATAAAAGTTCTTGTTGCGATTGAGCTTAAGCGAGAAATCTGATTTTTTGGCCACTACCATATTGGCCAGAAAGGCATTTCTCTCGGCTCTCTTCGTCTCACTATGCGAGAGCACTTTGCAGCCTCTATCACTCTCCAGCTCAGCATCTGGCATTTGGTTGGCTGGGGAATTGGTTGCTCCAATGTCATTCACTATGTAGTGCCTGGTAGACCTGAGAAATTCCTGAGCTGCACGCACACGCGTGGTAAATGTTGTGTCGCATTGCTGTTGCATGTGCTGCTTATCCAACTTGTCCAGCTTCGAGTAGACATTGTGTAGATCCAAGAAGATTTCAGCAATATCCTCGCTCAGCACCTTGGTGTGATGCACATAGCAGTCGAATGACTGCTTCATGGCTTTCATCTCCTCAGTTAACCTCTCAAAGCTGTGCATGTTGAAGAGCACTTTCGGCACCAATATGTCAGCCAGTGTTTCCAAATCCTCAAATTGACAGGCTCCTTGAAGCTGTTGCAGCGTATTCTTCACAATGCGTTCCACTTCAGTCACTTCCGAATTGTTTAGGCATGGTGAGCTACTAGTTGATTGTTTCGAAGAGCTACTTATTTTGACAAGCGATTCGACTTTTTTGGGCTCCTCATTGTTATCATTATGCCCAATAGCATTTTCCGCAAGCAATGTCTTAAACATTTTTATACAAAAGAACAGAGAATTTTGAGCAAATTATTCTCAAGAGCTTTACTTCAAGAAATAGTCACTATTACTGAGAAATTTTGATAATGAAGTTTTATTAAAAGCAAACTGTATCAGTACCTTAAAATTTGAATAACAACTAAGCTTCATGTAAAAAGTGCAGGTTCATAAAATATTGCAACAAATATTGACAGTTTAACAGAGTGGATCACGCTTGATTGTTGTTGGTTTGCTTAAAACTAATTTCCATTTATATTTTTATTATTTGCATTATTTGAAGGAAATTACTATTTTTTATTTATTTTTATTTATTCAAGCGAAGTTAAGTCAACCAGTTAATTTTTTACCTTAGACTCATTTTATTTTGGCTCTGTTTTAAAATATTTCAATACATATTATTTAACCTTTTATTACGATCTAATATTAGTAACAATTTCCCAACTCTAACTCTATTAATTTAACCAAAAAAAAAAAACATTTTCCATATTAATTTTATATAATACATTATATTTTTTATTATTATTATTATTTTTTTAATGGTTGGCAGCCTAAAGCAATCTCATTTATTTTTTATTTTATATGCCATTATTTACTACACACAATTATCTTAATTAACGTTAACTCTATAACGGCACCAGAATCTAAATACTAAACAAAAAATTTATTAAATTGAAAAAATTGTCTATATATGTCTGTTTCAATTTATTTATTTATTTTTTTGGCTTTTGCAAAGAATGTCTAAAGGAATTTGTATTTGCTTTGGCCACGAGCGCTAAATCAAATCCCAAAATGGAGAACAGCTCCACTATTTCCTGCCTGCCATGGCCAAAAACTCATGCAACCCCGAACATATTTCGCAGCATTTTTATGAGGCATGCAAAAAATGCCTACGCCGAGTGCTGCTACTGCTGCTGTGCTGCTGCACGAGGGGTGGGGACGTGTGGAATGGTCGAATGGTCAGGGCTGATGTTCATGGCATTCCATGCGACGCTGTGCGTTGTCAACAATCACGAACCAATTGTCTATAAATACCAGGCAACGTTAACTCACACACAGCGAGTAGTCGTTGGAGGACCAATTTCAATCCCAATCCCAGGCCACTCTTCACCTCTCCTCCACGGCAGCTCCAATATCCCGAAGGATATGCACAAAACTGCCCACGGCCATGTCATGTGCTCGGAGCACTGCGCTCTGGGTTGCTGGTTGCTGGTTACTGGGTGCCCCACTGCTACTTCCGCTCTGTCGTTTTTCATTACATTTCGCATGTAACTTCCGGTTTGTTAAAGCGACACGCACTGCGCGTCCCAGTTCGAAACCTCCTCCCGCCCACCTCCCTGCTCGTTGTTATGGCTGCTGACATCCGTGCAAACAAACGAGCCATCGAACGAATGCCACTAGTCACACCAGACTCCAGTTCCACTCTGCCCCACTACACCCACCACCAGCACCACCCACTCGTGTAGCTCTGTTTGTCCACACGTTTAGACTGGAAATGACAAATTCACTGTAGGTGGGCTGCTTCTCTATCTCTCTCTCCACCCCATTGCCTCTCGTTCTTTTTGGTCTCTTGGCCGCTTTCGGTTAACTCCTCGAACACGTTTGCGACTCAGCAAACACCATCATCAATTTCCGTGGGGAAATCACACAAAATTTTTGCACAAACAAAATGTTTGCTTGGTTCCGTAGACGACAACCGATTTTTGCATGCCACCAACTCCGTAGGATATCCCGGTTTATTTGACCGAATCCTCGTAACGGTTCGGTTGTATTCTAACTATGTGGGTACGCCAAAGGTCGACAAATTAGTCAACACTCGCAGTTTGCATATCGCATATTGCCATTCATTCGTTATTCGATTTTACTGCTCGTCAGTCATGACGGTTCCTAACTCTATATAGCGCTAACTAAACTAGAAGTTGATTTTCAGACTCAACTTGAATGTTTCTCAGCAAAAAGTTCGTTTCTATAGGATATATTGAGGTTGGAGTTGTGCAAAAGTATGTGGCAGGTGTAAGGAAGCATCTCCGAACTCATTTGGTACATATTCGTGATCAGCATTAACAAATGATTCGATCTAGCCATATCAATATCTGTACGAACTCGCGGATCTCAAAGACTATAAGGTTTAGTGACTTCCATGAAATACAGTTTCTTGTGTTCCCACGCATTTTAATGCATTCTTCTTAACGATTCGACTTTTATTACTATTGATGATATTTTGGATGAAACAAGTCAGGTGAACGCAGCATATCGCGTTTGTTATCCTTAAGGAGACGGAAAGAGAAAGATCGAACCACAATTTCATTATTTCTGTGAATATATTATCAGACTTGGAGTGAAAAGGTGGAGTTGAGAAAATATAGCTTCAAAAACTTGAATTCTTGAAAAATAACAAAAAATTTATATTTTTAGACGTTGCATGCAACACAAAGCGCGAACCGTCTAAAATTAAGTCAATTCCAAATAATTGCGCCACGCACTCCGTAAACTCTACTGTATACTTTGTACAGCTTTTGTCAGCTAATCTCTCAAATTTCTTTTAGAGCTAAGAAAACTAACACATTCCACCTGCCCCGTCTGTCCCACCCTCTCTTTCTATCTTTCTTTCCACTGTGGGGCAACAAATTAACGTAAAGGCGACACGAGAACCCCGTGAATACTTGAAGGAACAACTTGCCTCTCGGGAAGCAGCAGCAGCAGTGGAAGTGGCAGCGGCTGCTTTGTTGGGGCAGTGAATGTAATTACTTTAATGTGACCATTTGCCGGCATTGCTGAGCTGGCCATGGCCCAGATAAAGATAAACTTTTGCAATTACAACGCGGCGCAAACGAAGCAGAAATTCAAAGCGCAGCTGACCAGCGGGACTGAGTAGGTACGAAGGGTGTTTGGGGTTAAGGGCTAGGTGGGCTGTAGGGTTATCGGGTTGTAAAGCGCAGCTCGATGGCATCGAATCAGTTTATTTTTAAGTGCATTTTCCTTTTGGCGCCGGCTAATTAGTCCGCACTATAAAGGCACACAGTTAAGAGCGTTGAACTTTAAAGTCGCTTCTCATAAAATTATGCTCGCTTAAATGAACTCGTGCAGACTTTAAAACGAAAAACTTTCGCCAATTGCAAGCACGTTAAAACCTCGACCAAAAAAAAAATAACCAAAAAAAAAATGTAAAAAGAAGAAAAACATATGCAAGAAGGCAGAGTAAAGGCCGGAAGGAATCATGTCTCGACTTAGGTGGTCCTGGGCAACACATAAACTTTTGATGACTTTTTGAAAGTTTTACGTTCTGAAGTGGAGCACAAATTACGCGAGGCGAGGAAGGTGTGGCTGCCGTGGCTTTCTATAGTGGCAATAAGAACAACAATAACAACGGCAACAACAATGACGGCGGTGGCACTAAACCGTCAACAAAATGCCGAAGTGGTGCGTCCAAAAGAATTATCCATGCACATAACTTAAAGATTCAATCAGAATTTAAGAGTTTCCGAACAAAAACCAGCGAAGTGGTTTTCGCGGGGAAAATGATTTAGTATAGCGTCCCAAGAATCTTAAGAAGCACTTTAGGCCCTTCAGGCATACATAATACATGACACTCCCTTACATCTGCTCTCGTTAAAAGTATTCCCAGAAATGTTCACCTTGATCAAAGTTCAATCTGATATGAGAAAATAAACAAAATCGAAAACAATGTATGCAAAAATTCTAAAATAATGTGTGTGATTGGTTGACGTTTCTGAATAATATGTTTTGGGCTAATAATCCTAATTTCTTGTCATTATCAAAAGAAGTTAAATTATACATTAGCCAATTCAATTTTTGATAAAACTGAGAGCAACTCCAGAGTCGAACTTACTTTTTCTAGGATAAACCTCCTCAATCAATATTTAGTATTCTTGACTTAATACTTTTTCCCTCTGTTTAATCTTGCTACCTTTTCTGTTTGAGTCAATAAAGTGCCTGTGATTTGATGCTATGTTTCTTTCTTTTTGTGGCTGATTAAGCAAATTTATCAATCAAACTAAAGGCTTAAACTCAAAAGCAAACGATATATTTATATAGTTACTAAAATGATTTTCCCAATAGAAAGTTGTGCAGTCAATAAGAAAATGAAAAGAAATCAGCGTCGGCCTGCCCCAAAGACACATCCCAGTTGCAGAATAGAGAATTATGGGCTGGCCAGAAAGAACTCGCTTTTGGCCATAACTGAACGTATCATAAACTGTGAGTCTCAGAATTTGGAGAAGAAGCAATCCATATTCCCCCGGAGAAAGATTAAAGACAAACAACGGACATTTGCAGCCGATCGCGATTCGAGCTTGATGGATTTCCTTGAGTCAAGCCGTGAAAGAGTACAATCAGAGTGTTTGGTGGAGCAGCAAGTGGAATCTCTCTGCAAAAGTGTAATCAGTGACGAGAATAATATTAAATTTAATGGGAGCTACGGAGCAAAGAAAAATGATCAATTGAAAAACTTGCTTAGTAATGAGCAAGTTGAGCTGATTGGCAGTTGGGAGCTGAAAGATATGATGGAATCGCTCCGTAAAACCCCAATACGCCGAGCAAGCAAAGTCACTAAGATCAATGAGAGAGCCAGGACATCAATGAATAGAGAAAATAAGGCTTCACAACAGGCTCTGCATGCTAGCAATAGACCAAAAAAGGAGATCAATAATAATAAGAAACTTTTTTCACCAGTCATGAAACAGCCTATTTCACTAACTCAAGTTAATGAGAATATAATGGATATTCATCACAGAAAAGAATTCGTAGTGCTGCAGCAAAAACTGTCTAAGCCATCAATGCAAACTGAGACTGAAGCTGGCGATAAGATAAAAATAACAAATACAAATCCAACGGCTTCAAAGCAGCCCAATAAATTCCCAGGAGTTAAGGAGAATGAAGAGCTAAATAGAAATATGAACGAAATAACGAAACTCAGGATAAAAGAAGAAGATATGAAGTGCTTGACTCTGGCTCAAAAGGAGGGCAGACAAACTGTGAAGTCTTTGGAAAATATAGTCGAGGACCTTAAAAAGAAAACCACAGCGATTATCGAAACCTGTTCAATGGCTAAAATTAGGAAGGCGCAGGTGAATCAGATCAGGCAACATGAGAGATTGAAACAATTCTGTCGGATATATATAAATAACGCATTGGAGCAACAGTTGTTGATATTGAGCAAAATAACTAACAATCCGTTTCAAAAAGGTAGTTTCTATTTATGTTGTAATATCTTTAATTGTTGCATAAATAATCTCTGCTTCCAGAATATCTGTCTCGTAAAACTGGTCAGGTTTTGTTCAAGCCCAAATTGTGTGGGCCTATATATCCGCCCAATAAAGTCCAGCAAAAAGATCTATTTTATTTTGTACTGATTCTAATTTTTATTGTATTGTACGGCATTGGCGAATCAGATCCTTATTTTTGGCGATGGGTCTTTCGGAGATTGAAAAATTTTTGCCACAAGTATTTGTTCCTATAAATATTATCTGTTGGTTAAAAAAATGAAACTGTTTTCAGTTAATTATCAAAAACGCAATTAGTCTTAATAATATATATAAATAAATTGTAATAAAATGTTTCTTAAGTGTATTAATTATATTTTTTTATTTTAGATATTTGCCAAAAAAATATTTAGTTTATTAATTAAGAAAAGGAAATTGGAATTCAAAGTACACTCGATAATAATTTTTTCAGATAAGTATAAAATCGGATTTGTCGTATCTTAAATTACAACTATAGCAGGATCAATTTCCAATAACACTTGGATTATACCAAATATAGTTGCCTTGTCAAAAGCATCCATCTTGCAAGTTCAGTAAGTATTCCCGGACAGGGATTCTAGTAAGAAGAACAAAAACAAGGTCTGACAAACTTTTCAATTCTTGGCCATAAACTCGATGCAGCTTGGTGTTGCAGCTAGGAAGACGCACAGCAAGCTGAATGGAGCTAAACCTTCGCCGCACTTAAGAAGATTAAAGACCCATCGTTACTTTGCACACATTTTTCCATTTCGCGGTTAGCCTATGCACAGGTTTGTGTGTGTGTGTGTGTGTGTGTATCTTTTCCCGTATTCAGTTCACTTTACACCGACTAAAAAGAGTATTTCTTTTTAGATTTTGGCTGTATAAGACAGAAAAAAGTACCATAAACGACTTCAAAATGGCGATCGCATCATAAAAATTATCTAAAAAATCTTTATATAAATTATTCATTTCAATTTAAAAATAAAAAAATTCAAGTTTTAATATGAAAAGTTAGAAATTATTAATAAATAAGTTAATAAACATTTACCACAATATTCTCCTTATTCGAATTTTCGTTTTCAAATGAACATTGCCAACTATTTGGATCACTTGTGAAGATAGATTTCCATTGCATTTTTTCGGATTCACGTTTCGTAGTCCGCCCAAATGCAAATATCGCTCTAAACATAAATCGAAACATTTTCAATAAATACGCAAAGCGACCACCCTGACGACAACTCACCCCTTGCCTACCCCCCGGACTGTCATTCTAAGCAAAGTGAAAATCTAAAAAATTGTCAACCAAACTGTGAGACAAGAGAACTATGTGTTTCACTATTTGAAATTGAATTTGATGCTCTTTATTTGACACATCTCCTATTGAAACCCTTCCGCTCTCCTGATGTCATTCCTTTTAACCCCTCTGGTATTTTATTGGATATTTGTACGAGCTACAATAGACGTTGCACAAGTGCGGAGCAACTGTAACAGTGGCTGACAAATAGCTGCATTCATTTAACGTCATTGCTAAATAAAAATTTATGTTATTCAAACTGTAACTAAAATCGTTCTTTCCTTATACAAAGATCTTCAATTTACTTACATGCATATACATATTATGTACAAACTGATTTTACATTAATAATATATAATAAATATCAATAATAGATAACTGTAAAAATTCGCTTGCAATAAAGAATAATTAACAAAGCAGCCTCAGCTTATAAAATAATCGCTAAAAATTGTATGTGTGTATTTGTACTTAGCAGAGACACAAACCACGCAATGGTTATATGCAAATAACATTTTAACATGTCAGAAGCTGCTTAAGGTCTTATTTAAATACTCTTTCAGAAATAGACTCTCAGCAATACCTAGTTAAAATTTAAGAAACGATATAACTAAACACTCGAAATTATTTGCATACTTTTGTTTCATATATGTACTAGTTTGTATTTTTAAGAATTTAACTTTGTAATAATTAATTCAATTCCCTTAAGCTTAACAAATACAATTTATTATATTTTATTTATTTAAATAATAATATTAACTATAATTCATTTATAAACAAATATAATTTGTATTCTACCCACACAGTTTTCAAACCGTAACGTAATAAGTTTATGCCTTTATGCCAATCCACTCAGTTACTTTAACTGTCTCTCTCGCTTTCTCTCTTTATCCCCGTTATTTCGCCGACTGTACTGCAAACTCTTATACAAAAGCATTTGCCGGCATTTACTGCTGTTGCCGTTGCTCCAGTTCTGCTTTTGGTTCGTTTGCACTTCGGCAAATCCTGTCCTACCGCAAGTAAAAACTTGGTCAACATGTCGCTCGCTCTCGCTCTCTTTCGGATTGCCTGTTGGCGTATTCAGCGCATAAGCTGCTGTTCTCTTGTACACACTCTCTCTCTCTAATTGTTACACGCACTATCTCTCTCTCTCTCTGTTTCGGTGTTTCGTTTTTTGCTGTGTCAGAACTTTAATGGGCCTCGTTTGTAGTTTCGTTTTGGGGCCAGTCGAGTTTATGTCTTCATCGCTGGGTCGCATTTGAAATTTATTTGCATGCCGGTCAGGCCGGCAGTCAGCTCTATAAATTAAACATAAATCAGTTGCACGGCAAATCATTTGATTTCATTTCGGTGACCCCTTAACTAAGCCCCCTCCCCGCCAACCAACACATACTCGTCCTTTTCTCAGAGCTCTCGCAATTACACAAAAGACGCGGCTGTCACGTATTTCCCATGCATGAGCAGCTCGCCCAAATTATTCCCAGCAATAAACCAGAACAATGCGACAATTGCTTTCGAATGGGTTAGGAAATCCTTGGGCTAGCTTCGCTTAGTTGCCCAGCCAAAATTAAAAAATCAATGTACACAAAATAAGCACAAGATAACTGCCACAGAAATTGATAAGCAAGTAGCCATTTAATAGACTTCAACGGAATAGTAAAACACTTTTAATGATTAGCTGCAAATGAGACCCATTCTCCTTGCCATATGCATATGTGGGCAGGCAGAGGTATGGAAATCGATAAGAAATTTAGCATTTTTAGTCCCCTGGCGCTCAGCTCAATAAGCGCGTACTTGCCCCACAGCTCCACTCACATTCTGACTGAGAATTCACATCAATTTATATATATATATATATACACATATATTTTACGACACATTTTCCACTAAATTTACGAGTTGCCGTGCGAAACTTTAAAAGAATTTCGCGAAAAGCTGCTAAAAGCGGTATGCGAGCGGGGAGCAGTGGATGGGGGCGTGGTTGGGGTTGCGGGGCAACAAAACGCACGTGTGGTCGTAAAAAATGGTAAAGGGTTGTCTTGTTTGGTGGCCAGGTGCGGGGAGGGGGTGGCGTGGAGCTACAGCAAGTTAATTCAAGTTGAAGCATGTTAACGTTCACATAGCTTTTGTTAAAAAAAAATATATTATGATTTTCTCAAGGAAGGATTCAGGCATAAAAATAAATGTTGCTTTGAGATTAGGTGAGGTTTTATTTAACTGATGCATTTTAAATTCGCACATGGTAGATTCAAGAAATATTTGAAATTTCTTTTTAACTACAGTAATTTATTTTTAATATGTTTTTATGTTGTATTATGTGTTTAATACTTACCTGAGTAAGTTGTATAACCTCGCCAATAACCTTTCCTGGACTTATACAACATCGGTTCTTAAACCATTTTTTATTAGATACAAAAAGAATTTATAAGCTAAAAATATGCTCTATTTACACAATGTCTCAAATATCGATACATAATAAATATGCCACTCAACCAAATCACTTAAGATCCCTTACACAGTGCACATAAAATAAGGTCCATTTAAATTAAATTATACAAATTTTAAAATGCATAAATTGCCATTTTCTCAATTCCTATAATAAATTTGATATTGAAACCAAAAGAGAAGTCTAAAATAAAAATAAATGAATCATTTACCCTAAGCTACTTAAATTATGCTGGTAAAATGGAAAAATCACTTAACTCGTATATCATAGACAAAATCCCAATATCGAATGATTTACAAGTGTGTGTTGTAAGCATCCTTTTTTGGAGTATTTTCTCAATAGGTTAACCTTTTGCTGCCAATGTTGTTGTCCACTTAGTTTTTGTTTTAGTGTTGTTGTTGCTGTTGTTGTTATAGCTTCTGTTGGCGACAGACTAAAATACGCAATAAAATCAAATCATGCTCAAAATTTAATGAATATTCATGACATTAAAAGCTCTTGAATTATTAACGAAAGATTTTCGACTAGCAAATGCGCACTGAAAGGCACTTGTGTAGTACACACACACAAGCACACACCCACACACATACACACACACGCAGAGAGAGAGAGAGAGAGAGGGAACACAACAATCATAAATACACCCACACGTGCATTTACACACACACACACACACACCCTTTTCCCTTTTGAGCAAAACTGTTCAATTATGAATTTTGACAATGTCTGCCTGGAAAAGGTGCAAAATAGGCGAAAACCCAAAGAGGGGCAGCATGTTGAATGTTAACAAACCTTAAGTGGGCTGTGATAAGAGGCCAGAGTTATCTCTTTTGTATGCATATATGTGTGTATGTGTGTGGGTGTGTGTGTGTGTGTTAAAGTGTCATTGAAAAGTGCAGCATGCAAAGGGGCTCAAGTGAAAGTGCAAACAAAGGCGCTGATTAAACGATGGAGATAAGCAAAAGGCAAAGGCAAAAGTGAATGAAAGGGGCTGCAAGAGGGCTGCTGAGGGTTGCATTGAATGCATGTTAATTGAGGAGCCAGGTTAGGCTCACACTCCCATCAACTCCCATTCAAAAAGAAAACAACAAAAAACCGAAAAAAAAGCTGATGTGTCTGGCCAAAAACCTGTGGGCTGGAAAATAACTTCCTGACCCGGGCTCTTGTCTGCATTTGAAATGCAAAAGCAGAAATTGGTCGAGATGTCGGGGCAAGCATTGTATTGTTGAAAAACAATGGCCATGCAAAATATAGTTTTCACAAAACCATCTCAAAATGGGCACAAGTGCCTGCAGCGAGGCTAACTGCTCAACCACAATCTGCCCTTTTTCGTCTTGTTCTTCATGCAAAGTAGCTGAAAATACGAAGAGCAAACAAGGTGCCTCAAGTTCAGAACTGAAATGGGACTTGCTGGGCCATAAAAATAAAGAAATCGTCTAGACACACACCTTTTCCTCCGATTTTGTTATTTCTTTTAAATCGGGCTTAATGACTTTTATGCTCAAATTTGCACAGCTCTCAAAATGTCAGAGAATGAATAAATTATAGAAAATAAATCGTTTCAGAAATATTTCATAATTAATTTAGGTTAAGAGTTGACAAGTCAATAAAAGCAAAGGTAAACCAGTAAATGGAAAATTGCAGAAAAATCACTTTTCTTTACTTAAATATTTATTTATTTATAATTAGTTGTTGCTGTTTGAAACAAGGTCATAATGTATTATTTGAATTTGACAAAAACCAAAGGTAAACAAGAATAATTCGTATGCAGCATTAATAAATATTTCTGTATCAAAATATTTTACGCTTCGACAAATTCTTGACTAGATTCAACAGCTTAATAGATTTAGACATTCCGTCTGCCAGTCTGTATGAATGACGAGGACTATAAAAGATAGAGAGATGGAGAATTTGGAATATTGGTTTTCGTATGCCAAAATTAATAATTTATTTACCTTCTAAACATATGTATTGGTAAAGAAATGCGGCAGAGAGTGTGTTAATGCATATACTTGAATATAAATATATATATTTGATAGATATAAGCTTGTGTCCAGAGTAGCCCTTAGTCGAACTAAGCTTAAATTAAATGTAAATTAATGTGTAAATTATGCTTAATTATTCATTCAACATAAAAGGCTTAAATTTGCTTAGAATGACATTCTTATATCTTAAAATGATAATCAATAATTTAGAATATTAGAATATTATAAAACTTATCAAATAGTCTTTTAAGAAATGTAAATTTAAATTGAAAAATAAATTCTTAAAAAAAATAAGGGAGAACTTTGAACTTTGATACCATAAGTAATGCCAACTGATAACAGTTATCAAGGAACAGGGTGAGTGTAGCCAAGAATTACCGTGTGCCTTTCAAATTGCGGTAGATATAGGCTTCTGTGAATTTTAGAGGATCTCTTAGTAGAGTTACCAGTAACATACTTTCAAAAATAATACCTTCTGTTTCAAAGTATAAAAATGGAAATTGTAAATTGTGAAAATATTATATATTCATAAGTTTCAATATTTTTAAATTTCTTGAAAATCAATATTAAATGGCTGTATTAAATTATACTGAAGACAAAAATTGAATAAGGTCAACGGCTGCCGCCTTGGCAACGGCTCCAGAACTCTTAAACTTGGATATCCTCCTTTTCTGCTCCTACGTGCTGGCTGTGTTTGTTGCCCGTTTACAGTTGGCAGTTGGCAGTTGGCCCTTGGCTGGTAGCAAAAAATTAACACTGATGACTTGCAGATTAACGAGCATGTTGCCAGCCAAGTGAGACCAAGTGTGAAAATGATTAAGACTCGCCATTTTCTGATGTTAATTGCAACTGCAACTGTTACTGCAATTGTAAACTTTTGCAGTTATGGGAAACTTTCAACATTAGGAGAACTTCGCATTTCGAAAAACTTCTCGTCATCGATCCTGACTTAGATAATCAATAGAAAAGCGCTCGTTACATTTTTTAACGTGTGTTTTTTTTTCTGACTCGGCTTCGGGTCATGTTGGCAATAAGGCAAGAGGCAGTGAAGAATAAAGCGAAGGGCTTCATCAGAGGTTGAATCATGTGCGGTTCAATGCTCAGCCCGGGGCGAAACAACGACTACAACAACAGCAATTAAAGTAGCAATAAAAAACAATAACAGCAACTTCAATCAGCTGGCCAAAAAAATCTGCAGACGAATATTAGAATCTGCTGTGGAGATGGGCTCAATTTTTTAGAGTCTTTTGTAATTATTGCCTTAGGCCTTTTTTTATTTAGAGCTTAGGTCAAAAATTTATTTTGAAACTCAGGAAAATTCATAAAAGACATAAGAGAATTACCCAAATCTGTTTTACTAAAATACAATATTGAGAGTATAAAAAAATGGAAATACCTCAACAAAAAAAATACTTGAAAAAAAAAACTGAAAATCATATCAAAAACTGTCTTATTATTTTTACTACTTTTTAAAGGTTTAAATTACAGAATAGCCCTTAAACTGATATCAAATCTGTAACAAAATAACTTATTATGCGAAAGTCCAGTGACTTATTCTTTTTATTCACGGATCCTTGACAGTAGTCTCCCAACTTAAAAGAATATGTTTGGGGGAAAAAATTCGTTTTGCTTTTGAAGCTGCTGTTGTTACTGCTCTTGCACCAAATTTTGCAGCACATATGAAATCGTTAAGCTCATCCTCGTCCTGGCAATTATCCTGATACTTTCGGCACTGGATGCTCTCTCCATGCTCATCTTGCTTTGCTGCAAGTCACATACGTATTCTGAGCTGTTATTTTTCGCAGTGTCCTTCTTGTACTTCTTGTTGTGATTGTGATTGTCATGGCAACTGCGCTGGTAACACTCATATCCCTTGGCTAAATCACAAACAAGCGACTATTGTCGTCGTCATTGTTGTTGTTGTTAATATTGTTGCTGTTGCTGCCACTTGTGCTGCTGCTGCTTCTACTGCTGCTGCTGCTGGTGTTGCTACTCTTATTTTTTCTGTCCAGCTTCCTACGTGATGATGTTAGAATTTCACTTTTGTTTTACTCGCTGCCAGACAATTGCAACATATTGTTGCGCTTGTTTCCCCATATCCATCCAGCCCCAATGCCCACCCCACCAAGCCCCTCTTCCATCCAGATGCCCATTTCCATTTTCGATTGCTTTTTGCTGCTGGTGTTTCTGCCGTTGTTTTTGATGTCCTTGTTGACAGCGACCAAATGGAATTCAATTGCTTGAAAGTTGTAAAAACTGCTGCCATAATTTTGGAAACACATGATGTACAAACATACGTACATACATACATACATACATCTAGGTATGTTAGTTGTCGCTTATAATTAGTTGCTCAAATGGTAATAGGTTTCGATTGGTAATGACAGGTTTCAGAAGATCTGCATTTGCTTCATTAAATACTTTGAATGGTTTTCTGCACAATTATTACAGCAAAATAATATTGCAAATGTTTCATCAATGGTAAAAACATGAAATATAAAATCCTTGATCAAATAATCAAATTTAATGGAAGCTTATATTGAAACTAGTATACTATAAATACATTCGACAATTATATTCGTATTGTAATATAGTAGAATAAAGAAATTCAAGGCTGGAAGTATGAAATTAGATTCTTCTAATATTTTTGGGTTGATTTTATTGCAAATGTTGTACTTACATATGCATATACACACAATTATTTTTAATATAAAATAGAATAAACAATTGCAAGAAAAATAAATTTGGACTTAAATGTACTTCAGTTATATGCGATTCTGCCTCAAGCTCAAGATCTGAAAACATCTTGCAAAATCTTCATTATTTGTATTATTTTGATTAATTTATTATCATTTATTCCTTTGATACTAGCACTCAACACATTTATTGCGCATTCCATTTGGCAAAGCTTTAATTTTACGGATGTTTTGAGTTTCATTTGAAATTTATTAAAAAAGCAAAGCACATCACATCTCTCTCTCTCTCTTTCTCTCGCTCTCACTTTCTTGCCGTCTCTGTCGCATACTCTATCACTCTGTTTTG
The DNA here is from genome assembly GCA_035044025.1 of Drosophila paracracens. NCBI lineage: Eukaryota > Metazoa > Arthropoda > Insecta > Diptera > Drosophilidae > Drosophila > Drosophila paracracens. The sequence goes on from JAWNMN010000398.1 coordinate 3,255,462, forward strand.
TGTTTTGCTATAATCTGTCACGTAAATTTGTAACATTTCTTGCTGCAAATGATGAACAGGCATTAGATTTATTTATTCCACAATATAAATGCACATTGTATATGCCGTTTCCATTATGTCCCATTCCCATTCCTGCCCAAATCCCCCCACCTTAAGCCAGTGGCAGGATGAAAAATAAAAGCCGCAAGGAACAGCTACACAATAATAATAACAACAACAACAACAATCAGTAAACAAACTGTAGGAAGAATGCGAAGAGAAATTGAGAGAGAATCAATTTAATTTTACAATATCCGCTTTATACCTGGGCACAGGAGCAGCGACGTGACCAATTTAGCCAAGTTACAAATATTTTGTTATTTATTTTGTAATGAAATCGACGTGCAGGCATCGGCCACAATACAGGACGACTGGGACAGCAATAGGAGCGACAGCTGTGTCCTTGTGGTAATCGACGTTTAAGCATAATTAAGTAATAATTTGATTTGTTTTTCATGTCTGTTTGTGGTCTTTTGTTTCGCTTTCGCCTCGTTCTAAACAGCTCTTTAAGGGACCCGTTTTGGGTCAACTTGAGCAAAGAATTTTGCACCACTGATTTGTCCCTTTCGGCGTGACTCAACTTCGGCGCTCAGCATTCAGATATAGCTACAGCAACAGCTACAGGCAGAGCCACAGCCTGTCGCCTGTCAAACGGATGGCTTGAGGTAAACCTCAATTCGGGTCAAAGCTTTCGGTTTTTCGGGGCAACGTGTTGACAGGCGACGGCAACGGCAACGGCGACGGCGACACGTGACATCTGCAACTGACAAAGTGATTTGAAAAGTGTAGCACACTTTTCAGCGCCTTTGCTCTAGCATTCAATCCCAGCTCGCTAACTAGCTGAAGTTTGCCATTCAGCCTGAAATTCCACACACTTCAGTGTATTCATATATTTTATATATTAATTGAAGCACACAAGCTGAACATATCGAGAAACTCGTTACGCATTCTATAGAAAATGAGAACTTCCTTTGATATTATATTTTTAGAAAGTTTCCATCGTAATTTTTTATTTTATGTTGCAGGCCTAAATTCAATTATATTTAATATGTCACAAAGTCAAAATTTGTAATGATGATAGACACTCCATTCCATTATTTGATGAACTTCTCATTCAATTAGTAGCTGCCTCTCATCTACCCAATTAAGGATAACTGCCATCACTGCTCAACTCGCACACACTTATCGCGAAAATCAAGTAGACTTTTCTTCATCTACATCACAACCTAATTGAAAGCCAAGCAACGCCTTTCACTTTTCACTTTGCCATTGTTTAGCTTCTACTTGCGCAGTTTCCTGCCTCGCCGAGTAGCTGCCACGCCCATGTTGCGTTTCCCCAATTGATAATGGCGTTGCCAACGCACTTGAGCAGCAAAAAATTGTACACTGCAACGAGCATAACAACTGCAGATTCTGCTGCAAGTGGCACAATGTTGCAAGAACAGCAATGGGTGCACACGCCCACAAATGGCAGGCCAATATTGAAAGTTTATACATGAATTTAAAACTATATTACAAGCTGTACTTATATTATTTTGCATGTTTTTAGCTAGAGCGGAAGTTGCTGGTAAATAGTTCAACAAACCCTTTTTAGGCGCTTGGACTGCGCATACAAATGATGTGCGAAATGAGTGTTGTGCACCTAAAAGCATCTTTTATACAGATAACTACACAAACAGACAGACAGACAGATACACACCCACGCATACTCGCACACACGCAGACAACCAACAGCTCTAGTTAAAATTTTGCATCGCAGAGCACATCAAAAACCGCATTTATCATGCGGAGCATAAAACACAGGCAACGAGGAAAAGTCTTTCAGGTTTGCCGTTTTTCTATTTCAAGTTCTAGTTTCTTTTGTTGTTGTTTTCTTTGTACTTGTACTCAGCAGCACGACAAGTGCTTTGTTGTGTTGTTGATTTTCCCTACTATTTTCCTTTGCACAACATTAAAATCAGACATGGCTTTCCTTGTTAGCTTTCCATATCTAACATGCATTTTCCATTCGGCAAAGAGTTTGTAAACATTTATAATTATTATTCTTTAATTGCATTTGAATGCGTAATTAATTAAAATTGCTGTCAATTGATCTATAGCTAAGAAATAATTTTATAAATTAATTTGCACAGACAATCTACAAAATGAGTGGTAATGATAATAACATTTAATTTTTGTAATTTAATTGATAAAAATCCACTTCATATAACTAATAAAAATAAATGTATAAATATAATTATGTATTACACAAGTCAGATTTCGCACTGAGTGATTGATTAAACGATACCCTGCAAAAAGATTTTATGAATTTTTTATGATTATTATAGTTCCAATTTACTTATGCTTTTAAGCTAATCTATATTATTTATTTAATATTTTGATCAGATTCTTGATCTGCAACTATCTTTAATCGTATACTAATAAGTGAAATAATTTATTATTACTTTCACTCATTAATATACCATTTTCCAGCGTTTGTAATGGACACACTGTATACAGAATAAAAAAATGCAATTAATTTTATTGCGGTGCCTTATTATGGTAACTTACGTCGTTATTTCTTCAAAATAGTTTGTGCAATGGCATACAAATAATTAATAATTACTGCACGTTTTTAATTGCAAATTCACGATAAGAGCAAATTATTGAAAATAAATGTTAAACATTCGCAGAGCGATGGGCAACGGCGACACACGGGCGCAAAATGATTCAATTAAAGAAACCATTTGCAATCGTATATTTTTTTTGCAGCTACAACAAGAAATACAACACCAACAACAACAACAACAACATCGACAAGAACAGCAGCAATTACAACTGCAAATAAATTACATTAAAGTAGGTAGAAAAACGCACTCGTACAAAAACAAAATGGAATTAAAACAAAACGAAGCGAATGTCAATTTAAGTTCATCAGCCGACAGCAGGCAGGACCAACCCAAAGAATTGAAATTATTTTCAATAAAAATACAAGTGAAAAGCTGCAGAGCAGGCAAATGCCAACTGAGTTCGCAGCCAGCGAAAAACGCATGCCAATAATAATAAAAGCACGTGTTTGTTAAGTCCCATTTAAAGGATAGCTGAGAGTCCTTGCAACTTTGTGCTAAAGTGGGTAACACTTGTCCCATAAGACATTAACTCCAAGCAGGTCTAGCAGGACAAATTTGAACATGACTTAAGAATAAAGATAAATAAGTATTTAATTGAAGCTAAGAAAACTTATTGATGACAAATGAATTATCAGCAAAGTCAACAACTTTTTGTTTGTATTATATTACTTTCATTATAGATCATTTGAAATTTGAAATAAAGAGAATTGATTAAATAAAAATAGTTTACCCATTTTTATAAGGCCCAAAACAAAATGTAGCATTTTTCAATTTAAATTTAATTTTTGACCACGTGCAACTCACTTTATTTAACGCATTCTACTTAATCCTCGCAATTTTATTATCCCACTCTCCCTCTCTCTTTTTCTTAGACTCGCTCACTCTGTTTCTCCGCTTCGCTTCTCTCTTCCTCTTGCTCTAAATACAATATTAAATTCTATCAAAATATATAAGATTTAAAACTAACGTTTTCCTTCACTTCCGTATTATTAAATCAATTTATTTTTCAATTATGCTCAAATGGCGAATATGACTAAAATTCAAACTAGTAAAATACACTAGAAATATAATGTTTGTATATCTCTTAACTTCATAGGTAAGGGCATCAAATAATTGACCAAGACAGAAAGTAAGTTTCCCAACTCGATGTTGTTGTTGTTGTTGCAGTTGCACAATTTGCATGTCAATGGGCAGCAATTCGTCTCTGGCAGCCAAAACGAACCATTTTCATGTGTGGGTGCTGGATGGGTGGTGGTTGATCGGTGCCGTTTCGCTTTCTCCATCCCTGACCATCATTCATCGGGGTATTTGCATATGTCAGCGTCCCTTTGGCCCCTTTGGAAGACAGGAAGGAAGAAGGGCGGCAATTTGTTGTTGTCACTTTGCACCTGGCACGCGCGAAGCGCGTTTTAAATTCATTTAACCACAAAAATGTTAACCACAAAGCGTTAATGCCACACCCCCTTTGTGTGATGCAGCACGTCGCACGTCGCAATGCGTTGCGATGCATTGCTGAATTTAATTACTCAAGTGGCAGGCAAAAAGGCGAACTGCCGAAGTGGCTGCTGCTGCTGCTGCTGCTATCAAATTTATAGCCAACATTCGAACATATGCATTTTATTGTGGTTCGCTCGCTGGCCACGCGCACACTCGAACACGTGGAAAATTTGCATAACCAGAGAAACAAATGATAGCAAGTTATTTAAGCACAATGCATTTAAGAGTGTCCACACACATACACACACTCATACCATACCCACACCAACACACTACAATGTAGGAAAGAGGCATTTATTTATATTCCATTTGTTGGATGTCAATCTTTAACTTTCAATCAATTAATTAATGAACATTTTATTTAATGGCATTTCATTTGGGAATTTAAAGATGTTTATGTAATTTTTAATACAATTAATACATATTGTAGCATAATTAATTAGTAAATATTAATGAATATATTTGTTTTAAACTTTGCTGTGCGTAAACAGATGTAAATGTAAGTTGCATTAAATTTAAATCACAGTTGACTCAATTTGATTTTGCTCATTAGTTAGCCTGTATGGCGCTCTCTCTCTCTCTCTCTCTCTTTTCTAATATTTCCCTGTGAACCACAAAAATGTAGAAAATCTATCTTGAAACTTGAATTGACTCCCTGCCCATGCACTTAAGCAGTTTACTCCTCGGCTGTGGCCGACGGTGCCTCCCAGAGGTAAGTTGGAGACCTTTGGGTTTGCCTGCTGTGTGCAAGGACCGAGCAGACTTCGACTAAAATATTCGATTTTTCGCACTTGCCAGCTAACTCTTTAAATATGCATTATGCTCCTTTTGAAACATGCTCTAGCACACACACACACGCACACATACATGCACACCTTGTAGTCTTCAGTTTCAGTGCCTAATGGCACTTAAGCTTAGGCATCTTCTGCAGAGACACATGTATCAAAAAGTATGCAGTCTGCTTGTGTCTGATGCAAGTACACTTGTACAAAAGTAAATATATATGTTACATGTACACGTATATATATATATATATATATATACATTAAGAGGTATACATTGCAAAGCTGCGAACGTGATTCGTGGCACATTTCGCATTTTTGCAGGTGCAAATGCAAATTCATGCAATCTGATTTCGTCTATGGAAGCTTCTTGCATAATTTATACGCACCGTGTGCAACAACAGTTGAGGCAAGAACACACCAAACAGACCACGCAGAATGAATGATAAATGTATGTATGCATGGCATTGGTATTTGGGCTTCTTTTTACCACTCCAAGCTTTATTGACGTAATCAGGTAATGGAATGGGCTTCGATGTGCTTGATGACAACTTGCTCAATACTTTCAATTTAGTGCTTTTGTCGGCAGAAGCCACTAAATTTGGGTTAGCCAATGTCAGTCTTCCTAATCAACTTCTATATGCACATCAACCGAATTTATTTAAATATATTATCTTAACTATAAACAAAACTTACTCTTTTATAAGAATATGTAACATATATGCTCTTAATATAAATTCCATTTATTTATTGTGGACCAAGAGCAGTCTCAAATTTTAAAAAATGTGTGTTTAAAATACAAACTTTAAAAGCAAATTTAAGTTAAAAATATAATTATATAATATTTAAAATGTAATTAAAATATATTTAAAATTAAAAAAAGAATAAGTAGATAAAGCATATATCAAATCTGTGGATATTAATATTTAAAATTACCAATTTGTCCACAAAGAATTTATTGACTCTTTCTGCTCTATGCCTCCATAGTCCATTCTGTTCTTGAATACTGTTCTTGCATTTGATCTCCTTAGTAAAAATACCAGCATTGAATTGAGTCCTTACAAATGCTATTCCTTTTCCCTTACCGTACATGCCTTTAACTGTGATCCAAACTTCCACTAGACTTATTCTTGTTAATCTCCTGTCATTGATTAACCGAATAAGTTCATTATTGCTATAATGAAATTGATTGTGCTTTGTGATAAACCAAGAAAAAAATACGCTCAAACCAAAAAATGTTAATAATTAAAAAAAAACAATTAATAAATATTTCCTTATCGGCTTTCGCTTCAATTAAAATATTTAAATGTCCATTTCCAGTATTTGCTCAGGTTGAGCGTAAGTCCCAAATAATTTTTGTGAAATCAGTTAATGCTTTTGTACTGCTGAGGCAAAGAGCACTTTGCATCAGTAAAATGCGTAAAGTAAAATACAACAGATATGGCAAAAGCATAAGCATAAATAAATGCCACCAGAAAAGTTCGTGCTGCATAGCCGCGAGCTGCATTAACACAATCCTTGTAAATAAGCTTTTATCCGCTCTGGCACACGGACTCCGGCTCCGACTCCAACTCTGAATCAAGCTCAGACGCATTGTCCAAATCCTTTTTGGCTTTGTTTTTAACATTGTGTGCACCGGCTTTTGTTTGAGAAGCAACAAGAACTCTGCAGACCCTGGCGTGCATGGCGTATGCGTAATATATTCCCCTCTCTCTTTGCAGATGCTTGTGTATGTGTATGTGTATGTAAGGAAGCCTTTTGTGTATGTTAACGGTTGTAATTATTGCGCCAGCTCTCCGCATATGTCTGAGGCCTGAGTTGCCTCCGTTTTCCGAACTCTTTGTCTCCGCTAATTAGCACAGTTTGTGGCCTCTGACTTGCTGAAGAAAGCGGCGAACTTGCAACTTGTATTGTTGCGGATATGTTGCAGCTGCTTGTCTCAACAATTACATTGTGCAGCAAAAATAAGAACATTAAAACATAATTTCATAGAAACACACATAGTGCATTAGCCTCGGAAATCATTCCAATTGCTTACCTGAAGTGATAATTGTATTTAAACTATCATGATAGTTGAATTATTAATTCGAACTGTTTTCTTTCTTAAAACCTTCATCTTATATAAATTACAATCTATATTTATTTATTTATTTAATGTGGACTAAAAACAGTTAACAGATTTTAAAAGGCATTTATAAATAATAATTTAAAATTAAATTTATGAAAATTAAATGGGAGGAAATAAAATATAAATTTAAAATGAATGAAAATAAAAATAAATTAAATTAACTTATGTTAATGTGGTATGCTTATTTGTATAATTTATTTAATGAGCTTTTGATTATTTTATTATTTATCACTTCTTTATTTTATTTCAAGTGAATCAAATTAAATATAACATATTTAAAGGGAATGCTTATTTTCGTTTATTTATTTAATTTACTAAAAAGTTTTTTCTTCATATTTAGTTTTTTGTTACTCAACTCAATGACCCTTGCATGGGTTGAAATTACCCAATGCTGAGTGATTACAACAGATAGATAACTACCATTGATAAGTGGACATTGTTTTGATATATGGGGCGATAATTTTAAGAAATAAAATCTGTTAGAATTTTCAACTCGAATCAGTACAAATACTTCTGTAGATTTTTTTTTATTATTTATTTGTATTGACTGCCTAACAAAATATCAAGTGGTTGCTGTGCATTTATTTATCTTTATTTATTTTGTTGTATATTGATGCTGGTATTCGTATTCGTATTCGTATTTGTATTCGTATTCGCATTTGTATTCAGTAATGAACATAATATAATTTAGTGCCGCAATCAAGTGGTTGCGCTGTAAATGTTGTCGACTAAATGCTTCAAAGTTGAAATGAGCCCCAGCCAGGACAAACTGATGAAGAGTAACAAACCAACAACTGACAGCACTCAATTTGGTGATTCGAAACTGGGACTCAAATCGGGGCGGGACAAGGGATTTTGCAGCTGAGTCGTAAAGCCAACGTATGCAAATTTCGTATTCACTTTGGCCACCAACACAAAGATACTTGAACGTTTGGGATTGAGAGATGTCCCACAAACAAACACACAATCATCCACAAACACACACACACACTCACACACACACACTCACGCGCACACAGACACACACACACACATGCATTCATCATCAGCCACATCATCATTTATACATTGTATTTGTCTGTGTTGTTTGTAGCTTTGCTTGTTGTTGATTTTATAGTACGTAAAACTGCTGACATTTGTTGTTTTCAATTTGGGACACTGGAAAAACATCAAGTGCCTGTCTCTATCTTTAGCAAGCAACTTTTGTTTTGGTTTAGCTTTACATTAATTGAGTTACCATTTGTCAAAATTAAGTTGTGTTCAATTGACAACTTGGTCGACAAGGAATTTGTTAAATTTTAATATTTGTACTCATGTAGAGGCTATGATAATTTTGTGGTGAAGTTTGTGTTGCATTGAAGGAGACGTCTCCGAGCCTATAAGTTATGTACATTATTGATCAGCATCATTAGCCAAGATAATACAACCATTTGTTAAATAATCAATTCAACGCTCTCAGCTTTAAAGCCAAATTGTTGAATTTTGGCACATGGCCGACTCTTTGCTCAAGGCAGCAAATAGCTCGAAGATGATCGGAAAACTAGGTTTTAGGATTGCCACAGCCGTAGAAATAATGTCAGTACACAAATGTGGAATATTCAGTTCATAAGCAGTGAAACAAAAAACAAATTAATCAAATAAAATATAATAATTTTTCTTAATCGGGGCTCAAATATGTATATCGGCAGCTTAACTCCGACATTTTGGTAATTTTTACCTGAAAAGATTATTGGTTTTAAGTTTAAAGCTTTTTGGATGAACATAAATATTTATTTTATTGCTCAACTTTACTTATTCTTTCTGTTTTCTCTAAATATTCCTGTTTATTATGCAAATTAATTATTCATTATCCAACCGTTCCAAGACATCTATGTATCTTGCAGCACTTCAGACAATTTATAAATAGTTTACTTATTTTGAGGTTAAAACACAACGTTCTCAAGTTCGAAGCGCAATACTTAATTTGAAATCATTTGATTGAGTAGCTGCTGAAATTCTACTCCCAATCAGCGCCCACTTTCTCGCTTTTCTCTCTTCAGGTGATTCGTTGGCTTCCATTTTCACCTCAATTTCCCACTGTCACTCTCAACAAGCAAGCGCAGCTCATTATGCAGTCTATTTACAATATGCTTAAGCGACTGGTTGCTCCGAATGCCTAGCCACCAGTTCCCCTCCATGTTGCTGCTGCGCTGCTAAGTGCATTGTAGTGCCACTTGGTGCTGCCCCACCGCCTCCAGCCTTTCCGTGGCTCCTTTCAGAGCATTGCGCACTGAAAATTAAAATTACTTTGGTTACGTCAAATAATGTTGCCTGTGGGCGCCAGCCAGGCAACGTTGATGGCACAGCGGAGACGATACCACAAAAAAAAAACCCCAAGCACCCAAAAACCCCACCAGCCATTTGCCCCCATCTGTCGGAAGGAGTCGCAGTAACAGCAGCCAACAATTTATAGTGGCTGGTGAATGAAGTGCAGGTAGTTATAAATATGACATAGCCAAAGGAGTAGAAGACGGCAGCAACAACATCCGTAGGAGCAGCACCAGGAGCACAAAGACGAGGAGCAAGTGGGGATGTGGCCAAGATGGCTGTGGTAATATTTTTAATTATGCCAATGCAGAAAGTTTGTTGGAAGGTGGTTAAGCGCCTCGCCTGTCAATCGCCATGGAGGCAGACACTTTAGTTACAACTACAAAAAATAAAAATAATAACAATTAACATTTGTGAGCATTCCAAAGTATTCAGTTTGGATAACGAACATTGTTTCAGTTCGTTGTAATTTACATTTCATTTCAATCGTCTCATCTTCCTTCTTTTAATTACACTTGCATATTTTTGTGCCTCAAATTTATTATTATATATCAATATACTAGTTTAAGGTTTTCATTATATTCTACAATGTGAAACCTTATTCAAAACTATATTTGTTTGAATTAGTTCCGGTTCCAATCATCTCAAAGGCTATCAGCCAAGCCTCAGAAGTTAAGTCTTTATTTATTTAATTTGTTTAAATACATTTTAATTAAGTTCTTCAATCTTATATTTGCAGCAGTTCTTACAAATCCAACTAATTTACTGGATAAAAAAAAAGAAGTTATGGTTAAGTTAAATGTCACTTAAAAATAAATAGTAAATATTTACGTATTTTGAATAAAAGCTTAAAATTGACTCGGCTTAAAGAGTTGTGAAATATTTGATTATGTGATTGTTATTGAGCCAGTGGCGAACTTCCTTCAACCACATCCCTTGCTGCAATTATTCTGCCTTGCACTCTCGCCGATCGCTTGAATCGTTTGAAAACTGGAAATAAAAAAAAAGAATTCATAACGAGCACAAAAATACTTGCGTGCAATATTTTATGGTAATTTTATGCAATAAACGTTGAAATGTTTGTCATCAATTTCCTTAACTCATATTTCATGTGCACCATTGGCACAGTGCGCCCGCTACCCCCAACCCCCTACCCCCTTTTCGACCTTGCCCCAACGCCACACTATACAAATGACAGCAGCGGAGAGTTAAGGAGATGCTGTTCCTATTATTTCAGACACTTCTTTCTTCTCACTTTGCCTTTGTTGCCGCAATCACAATCTCAATGATTATTTTATTTTACAGAAAATGAAGTTTGCAAAGGGTGTTCAGGAGTATGGGATGAAAACTAAAGATAAACGGTAAATGTGAAACCAATTAAAATGTTGATCAAATTACAATTGCCTACGATTTTGTTTATTGAAACTGAGCATCAAATGAATATATCAAGCAAATTGAATGCAGTGATAAATGTGCACTTAGCAAATCCTTTTGTATTTTCAGGATTCGTATTCTTAAAAAGACACCCATTATAGCAAGTTACAGCCTGTTTAAGTGTTACTGCGTCAGATCCATGCATTTTTCTTTTCAAAAATGTTAGCGCGCTTCTTTGGTTTTATGCGCGGCTAATGTGATTTCCAGCGCATAAAAGCGATAAATCTATGATGGAAAGGAGACGGTGGGGGTTGGAGTAGATGAAGGCCTTGGCATTTTCGATTTCAGTCAGAGAGCGTAAAATTTTTATGTTCCTTCGATGGCCGGGCTAACGACGCAGTTAAAAGAAAGCAGCGCCAATTTCTAGCGCCAGTGCAATCGCCTTCCATTAAATGCACATTTTTGTATGCAACGACAGACATTCGGATTTTTGAATCATTTTTGTGGCTGTACTTTTCTGTTGTCGATTTTTGCAAAGCCGCTAAAAATTGTTTTCCTAACAAATGTTTTGCATTTGTTTTGGGAAACCAGATATTCACTCAAAAATAGCAGCAAATAAAAGAGTTCTACAAACACACGACCTCGTCCGCAATCCGTTAGACTTTTAATTGATTTCAATGATGGCCATTCTATTTCAATAAAACTGAATATTCAGATACTAAGTGCTTGTGGGCATGGCCAAACTGATTTTGATCGCTGTTATTTCCAACTATAATTTGAATAGTTGAATCGTAACAATTATTTAAAATATGATACAATTGGTTGGTCGAAAAGAATTATAGAAAAGAAAAAAAGAAAAAAAAACAGAAAAGCCAATCAACACACATAATTAATAAATATTTGTACATTTTTCAATACTCTCCAATCTAATTCATAACAAATTCAATTATAATATCAGTTTCATTTGAATGACCTGCCTTGAATTTCAAGCCCCATATGAAAAAACAGCTACCCCTTCCAAATTCCAATTCAATAAACAAATTTAAAAGCGCAGAGAAATTTATTTTTGAATATTCACGCAAAGTGAAATTTTTATTTGCAATCCGAATTACAAATCAAAAATATGTTAGAAAAACACGTGCGTGATGTAGATGAGTGCATATGACGGACAAAATAATCATATCACGTCTGCAGGTAGAGTCAATAAAAATAACTAAAAATACTTAAAGCTCTGGTTTTCAAATGTAACCTTTTGTGTCTACTGTACTCTTGCCTACTAACTCTTGCCTCGAAGTAGAAGTTTCCAGGTAATCTAGCATATTATTAAACTATATTATATATTTTCATACTATTTTAATACACTCCAAGAATATTCAAATATATGTGTTTATTGTTTTCTGAGGTCTTTATAGATTTTTAATATACTTTTAGCTGCCTCGAGGTCCATTGTCCTGTCCTGTCTGCTGGGAATTCGGGAGTCAGTTTCAAACCCCACAACTATTTCAATTATAATATACTTGTTTGAATGATATTTACTTAATTTAAACAATTTCTCTTTCGTTTTATTTTCTTAACTATTCAAGACAATTTTTTGAAGTTAGTTTCCAACTCTAACTACTGGTTTCTTTATCATCTTTCATACATGTAGAGTCCACGACCGCCCTGATACGACCCAAGTTAATTTTCACGCGTATTTGCTTATGTTGAAAAGCACCCATAGAGGAGTCAAAGCTTTTCTTTAGATCAATCCTTATGGGGTCTCAAGACTGCCAGCAACACTATAATAATATTTATTTCTGACGGAGACCAATTTTGATTTATTTTTATGAATTTGAATTTCACATTTTTGTATAATTTAAAAATTTTCTTTTGCACATTTTGAACATCATATAAATGTGAAGTATTTAATTTTCAAGAACTTCTAAGTTAGATAAAGAAAAATTCAACGAAATTCAAAATTTGAAACTGGCAAGCGAGAAACACACAAAGCCTATCTGGCATGGCATGGAGGGTTAATTACTTGCAATACTGCAGTTTCTTGTAAGTCTGGTCTTCTTTTGTTGCACATCTGCTGCCCTTATCAAGGTTTCCTAAGCTTTGGTCCTGTTTGGTTGGGTTCCTTTTTTATTTTTGTTCTGCTCTCCAAGGAACTGAGACAACGCCATAAAATATGCATACGAGTGGCAAATACGATGTGATTCTTGAGCCGAGTTGAGACAGGGCTGATGTCTGGCAGTTAGTTAGCTCGGCTCACGTAACTTAGGAGTGGTTGTGTATGACACGACAAGGGCAACAAAAACAACAACAACAACAACAACAAGAACATAAACAACAGCAACTAAATACAAACATTTATTATTTTTGTTGGCATAGGCCTGAGCAAAAGCAAAGCAAGAGCGTAGCGACTAATTAAACTGATGAGAGACAATGCCTCATGTAAAACACACAAACAACCAACAACAACAACACCAACAACAACAGCTGTGTAACACTAACTCCTGCCCTGAAACTGGGACATTGTTGTATACAAAACAAGAACAATTCTGAGTTTTGTCTTGTTTAGTTGTTTTTTTTCTGTTTCTGCTGTAAAAGCACATTTAAACAATTGAACACACAAACACACTCACACATGCTCAAATGGACGCGACTGCTGGTGTTGGTGTTGGTGTTGGTGGTGGGGGTGGGGTTTGGTTTAGGGTTGAGTTTGTGGGCGTGACAGCTGCCGCCTGTGCGAAATGTTGTCATGGCATTTGCACAATTTCCCACAATGAAAAATAAATAGGTGCAGGATTCATTAGGATTACAACATGGCACAACACAGCAATACACACACACACAATACACACACGCACAAATACACACACCACATTCAATACCTTTCACTGGACAGACGCCATTTTGAGCGATGTTTCGGGCAAAGGGGCGGCAGGCGGTTGCTAAGGGCTACAGAGTTAGGTAATCATCAAGTATACATCGAGCAGTTGTTGCTGCTGCTGCTGCTGCACGAGCACAACAACGTTTTCAAATACTCCCCCGAAAACGCTGGCATTTGTACATGTAAATTAGATGCAGGTTGCAGGCGGCAGTTTGCTGGTCGCTGGTTGCAGATGCACTCTATCGCATCTCTGGATATATATTATGCATTCCTCAGCAGCTTTGTCATGCCGAATGCCAGGCATTAGAAAGTCGGGCCATAGAGTTGCATCCATAATATAATTAGATGTAAGCCAAACGTAACTGATATGCAGCCAAGTATATGAATAGACAATTGCAACATGCATAATTTATAATAATTATGATAATAATACATAATATAATAAAGTAATAAATTGAATAAACTAATATTAAAAATTGGTTCACTTTTTCACTTATATTTCAGTAAGCTGAAAAAAAAAAAGCTGATTCAAATTATCAGAGTATCGAAAGGTTTGTTAAACATGTGGTCAACATGGAAATGCAATTTGTAAATGTTATTGCCAATGTTATGAGTTGCTGTTAGTTTTTGTATTTGTTTTTGCATTTCCATTTGCCACTGATAAATTTCTGTGCTCTATAAATAGTTGCAAATTTGCATTTAGTTGCATTTGACATTCGGCCAATCAGTTTGCACTGGCAACAGTACAATTGTACCTGGTTGTGCACAGAAAGTCAGTTTATTAGGTTCGAACATAGGCCGAGTTTGGGACAAGTACGATAATCAATTCAATGGGTTCGTTTTAATGATTATTCGAATACTTATTTGTGAATATTGTGTATACGTGTGTGTATGTGTGTGTGTGTGTGGGTGTGTGAATGGGGCTCAAATCCAGCTGCTAAATGTGGTGCAATTTGGAGCAGCAATTAAATTGCAAATGGAAATGCATAGTTAAACGGAAATTGAAGGAACTAATTTTGGAATAATACGCTACAATTTTAATATTGAATAATTGCAAACATTTCCAGTTCGTTAGCCTGTTAATATTACCTTATTATCCATTTGCATTGCATTGTTGTCTGTTAATTTAACTAATTGCAGCTCTGCTTGTGTGTCCAGAAGTTTTAGCCTTTGTCTGATGTTTGCTTCAAAATTTTGGCATATTTTACGCTGCAACGCCTTCTAATTATGACACAGCATATGCTGTATGTTTGCGCAACAAAAACAACAGCAACTCGCACTCACAATTTTGAGCAAATAGTCGAGTTGAATTATGTCCGCACAGTGCAATGCCGGAGAGGGAGAGGGAGAGGGAGACCTATATAGACACAGCCTGTTGCCAAAATATTTTGCTAATTTATAAAATGCACTTGCAACGGAACGTGGCCAGGTTGACATTCACACACACACACACACACATTCGCATATTTGTAGTCTTTGGCACATGACAAAAGTGACATGCAAATAACATCAAAGTGCAGCCTCTGACGAACTTTGTCCTCGGCTCTAGCATAAAATTAAAAACAACAACGTGCAACTGCAGCTTAGAGTCCCAGTAAAAATAGACAAACATTTTATTAAGTTCTCAAATTTGTGAATTTCACATTACAACGAAGAGGTATTAAAACAATTTACTTTTATTTGAAAAATATACCTAGATGTGAGAAAGAAAATTAGGAATATTAAGCTCGAAACAATATTTTAAAATTATGGAATAAGTGATGTTACAAAAGAATCGACATAAGATATATAAAAACCGGATTCTGAAGAAAAAGAATTTATTTGTAAAGCAAATCAGACGTTGTCAGACTCTTTTCAAATATTTAAAAGTATCGAGTTGTGATATCAATCGCTTATCAATATCAATAAGGTACCGATATCAGTAGATTATCGATATCAGTGTAATTATATCTACACAAACGATTTCCGTTTCTATGTACAATGAATTACTGTTCCGGAATCCGATTGGAACTTTTTTTCTGAAATAAACACACAACCTAGAAGTCAATAATAAATATTTTAAGACGCTATATAATAAAATAAAACACTTATAAATGCATAATCATTAAACTCCTTTTGGGATTCGAATTCGGCGATGACTAAATATCGCACAACTTCATATATGAGGTCTATTCATATTATTCATACTATGCTTAAAAATTATTAATTTAGCTTATACAGCTTACAACCTCAAATTACACATAAGCTTTCCACTGAGCAGCATTACTTAATATTATTTAATACAATAATACATGAAGAGCTGGTCTGACTCCCTTGTATATACTTTATATTATGTATATTATATCGTGTATATTCGATAACGGCAAACATAATTCATTTTGGAAAATCGATTTACACTTGATGTCCTGTTTACCACTGCTGGCGACGCTGCAGTTTATGAGTTTATTGTTTACGCTGCTTTCAGCCATAAATATTTGCAAAGTGCTTGTAAAAAACAAAAGATGGTATTGCAAGGTATGAGGAGTCGGGGGAAGAGTTGAAGACAGAGTGTAAGCTGGTGTTGACGATGGTCAGCAGCATGGTGGGGACTAAGGGGATCGAGGGGAATCAGGCGAGCATCGAGCTTTGTTCGTTGTATCGTGTGGCTGTTGCTGGCTGGCTGGTTGGCCTGCAACTTAACTTTTAGTTTGCATGTTGTGCCATTAATGGAGCTGAAGTAAATTGAAGTGTGCTTGGCTCTTGGCGTAGCATAACCTAAAAGGCGCACAGCCCTCAAGCCCCTTCATTTTGCGCCACAATCAGCCCAAAATCAACAACCGCAGAACAGCAGAAGCAACAAATACAAAGCGCAGCCAAACAAGCGACCAAATCCATAATTGCCAACAAACGGCAATCAAAATTGTATTGACGATTCGGAACGATCACACCCGCCAATTCCCCCCACCTGTTCGCCCTTCTCCTTGTTCGGCATGTTGGCGGCGGCAAAACGCATTAAGTAGTCATAAAATATTGGCTTACCCAGGCCAGTATCGTTGCTCGCTGGCGCCCTCTATCGTCAGCACCTTCAGTGCGCGGTGCTATAAAATTTAATTTATTTGTCCCTAATAATTTCCCATGGCAACTGTTTATTCAGTGGCCGACTCCGTGCTCCAAGATACGGCAATCAATATCGGCACACAAATGGGTGTATTAGCCAGTTTGAAGACTACACTTCAATACTGGGTTATCTGAAATTTTATTTGTATATTGTAGATGTAAGAGTGCTATAAAAACATTAGATAGAAATCATTTTCGCCAATCAAATGTTCTATTCGTAATTATTGATCCAGTGGAGTTTTTCATGACACATTCTTATTCAACTATTTCAGATTTTCTTAAAGGTTTACTCACGAGTTCTATTATTATGTTTGAAATAAAAAAGTAAGCAAAGTGATAAGTAAGGCAGAACTAGCTTTTTTCTTAAGATTCTTTATAATTAATTTCTCATTATAATACACATATTATTTATTACTACTACTATTATAGTTATGTATATTTATTATTATTTGAAGAGTATAAAAGAGGCCTGCTGAGAACTTTATACCTTTATACCTATAATATAGCTTCTTACAATATAAATATATTTAAAATTGTTTATTAAATTTACTGGATAGCCGTTAGTCCATCATGTTTGTGGAGCTCACTTCTTGTTGTCGCATTGAGCTACTGTTTGCATGTGAACATCAAAGTGGCAACAAGAAGACGTTCCACACACCCAGAACACCCACCCACTTAGACACAACATAACTTGATTTGGCTTGCGTGCTATTTTGAATTGTTCTATAACATCCAGTGGGCCAAGTGGGGCAAGTGTGGCAAGTGGGCCAAGTGGCACAGAGAACCAAGCCTAGATTCCATTCCCAGTACCAGTCCGAATCATAATCAATGGCAGTGTCTGCCAGCGTTGGCTGTGCAAGCAGCTAGGCAGCGTGGAAGAGGGGAGCTCGTAAAGTTGGGTCCACTTAAGCGCAATTGTTGGCCATAAAACTCAACTGGGTTCTCCTCTAACTGTGAGCTATGTGAATGTGTATCTGCGAGTATGTGTGCGTGTGTGTGGATGTGGGTGTGTGTCTGTGCTGTGCAAACATTCAACGCAACTGAGACGTCATGAACAATTACATCGTCGCTACAAATTGAAACTAAATGCAGTTAATTATTGGGAACCTCAAGGGCTCAACTCCGTTGCAGTCTTCCTTCTCACTCTGCTGATATTATTTTTTTTCGTGTTTCGAATTTCCTGTCGTTATATTCTGCTATTGCATGCCAATTGTTTGCTTTAATGGAAACTGGGCGATGTTCATTATTTGGCAATGGTCGCACAACAAGTGAGGATTCCAGACAACAATTGACTTATCATTTGACTTTGTGCGGTTGGGTTTACGCGTAATTCCCCGTTGAATTGTGCCAAAAACGCTAGCTGGACAACAACAAACCCGGACAATGGCAAATTCCACGCAATCGGCTTATGCTGACATTGCTGCCTCCCGATGCCACAAAGTGCGACAAGCCTGACGACTGTCAACCAGACAAAAACAACAACAATGGCCATCGAAATCTGACCACAAGCAAAAGCATAACAATGATGCGCATAGAAAAAATAAAAAAATATAAAAAAAAGACTCAACAATTGTTACTATGCCAACAACAACAAAGGCGACGGTTGTGGGCGTGGCCGTGCCACAAAGTCCCCGTCCTGTAAATAATAGCAATTAAAAGTGTTTTCCCCATTGTTGACTCTCAATAAAAATGCCAATTTATGATTTCAGTCCTTGCTCTTCCCAAGTTGACAATGCCAGCAATTATTCCAAGCCCTAAAGAAGTCCGTGCGACTTTATTTAAGCAAGTCTAAGGGCCTTATCTTTTTCATATCCGTTTAATATTTTGTTCTTTACTTTTAAAATAAGACAGTGCTGGAAAAGAGAACTTCTTAAGATGAGTGTATTCCCAACATATCGTTGATATAATTAAATCAGACTAAGAAAATATTTTTCTCTTGAAAATACGACGAATTGTGTAATTTTCAGTGGGCTTAAAATACGTACAATTTCTTCAACTGTATTATGAAGTCTTTTTGTTAACTCTGATGAAAGAGCCAGCGAAATTTACATGAGTTTACACAGCCATTGAAAGTCTGGCACTGGCATTGACTGTTAGTTGTCTCGCCTGGTTTCGACTTGGATTCGAGTTCTAATTGAAGCCTTTCGCGGGTGGAGCGCTTAGAACAAGCTGAGATAAAAATTCAATTAAGACCCCGAACAACACCTTTGTCAACTAATTACATGTCCCGGCAACGGTCGACGGTCGACGAAAGGCCAAAGCAATTCCTAAGGTGGCATTTCAGCTTTTAATTGAAAAAAGCGAGGCGCATTGAGTGACAAAGGTGTGATTTATTATTTGGATTGCTTTTTGGGTTTTCCATTACTTTCGCTCTCCTCTCTCTCTCTCTCTCCCTCTCTGAATATCTCTCCCCTCTCTGACACACACTCTTGTTGTTCGACTCCCCAACATTTTTGTATTTGCACTTCATTTCGGGCCGTTACTTTTTCAATTGTCTACAAAGTTTAAACTCTTCTTTTTTTTTTTTGTTCCGTTGCTCAAGCAATTGGCATTTAAATTAAGCCCAAATTTGCTTGAATGCTTAAAGCAAATTTCAATTTCAGCATCGTTAAGCAAATGGCAAAAGGGTTCAAGGTGGGCTAAGTCAGCCACTAATTAATTGTACTGCATAGGCTTTAGGGTCAATTGATTTTAGCTCTCAGGTAACAAATATATCTCCCACATAAGTTTCATCTTCATATTCAGCACGTAGTTTCACAGTCTATAAATAATAAACAATACATTTAGTAAAAGCAATGTTAAATCGTCTTAATAATAAATAAAATATTTGTGAAGAAAATAGCTATCTCAATTGCACATCTCCAATGAAAATGTAATCACAATTGTGGGTAGAGCCACTATTGAGTAGTAGACAAAATTAAATTATTGAGCAGCTGTCGAGCTGTTGAGATCATATTTCAATACGAATGGCTGCAGTTAGCAATTTAATTAAAAATTGTGTCTGCGACAAGGACAAGACGAAGCCAATTTAACGCCAGCACATCGGACATCCTTTGGCTTGCTGCAAGATTGATCAAAGTGTTGCCCATCGATAGCGATTTCAATTTAGATTTATGCCGAATATGCTCGTCAACTTTAAAAATCATTTCCCCTTGTATTGAAAACTGGTTCCGTGCATTTTCCGCACTCGTTAATTAGATTTGTGCAATTTATGCAGACCGGAATTGCTTTAATTTATTTTAGATGCAAACTGAACTGAAATTCGCGGCACAGGAAATTTAATTGCGAAAGCTACAAAAAACTACTGAATCCATTTGAATAATTTTTGTTTTTTTTTTGTTCATAAATAATTAGTTAAATATCTATTTATAGTAATATATATATACATATATATTTTGCAAATGATGTCCTCTAATTTACTTTTAATTAACATATTTTGTTTGAAGAAAAGTTAAAAACTGAATTTAGCTAATAATTTAGCTAACTCGACATAAAAAATGTATAACACAAAAAGTAAAATTTTCAAATGCCTAGAAATGTTACAAATTGAAATTTCCTGTTAAATGACTGGCGATCATTTTGCTCAGTTTCCTTTGCTTTTCCGGAATAAAGTTAAGAATTAATTTAGCATAAATTCATTGCATTCATTTGAGCATCTGAGTAGAATTTATGCCACAATTTGCTTGTCAACAAGCTGCTTAGAAACGTGCCGATAAACGTGGCGACTCAGTGGCAAACTCAAACACTCAAACACTCGCACATCCACATTTAGATATTCGTAATGTATATATTCACCCCAAGTGCCAGCTACCTGCTCGTAAATTATAACATACTTGGCTTGCCTTTTGGCAAACCTTAATTGCTTTTGAGTTTCTAATAGTCTTATAAAACAAACACGGTAAATTATCATGCGAGATTTCCTGTGTGGCAAAAGGTAACCCAAGTGTACTCATATACACATATATATATATATATATATATGTGTGTGGGTGTGCGTGTGTGTTTCCAAGGCAATATTCTTATCAAACATTTGCCTTGCCAATTTGCCAAGCATCTTTATCTGTGCGTTGCCCTAACAGCACACGGTATAAATTAGCTACTGTCAACAGTTGAGCACTGAATATTTATATTTATATTTTACAAAAATATGGTTATATACATATATATATATAAATATTTATGTATGCAATTAAAAAATTAATATATGAATACGTCAATTATTTTATGTAATGCATTTTAATGACTTGAATTAATGAATTGAGTTAAGCTGCAGAAAATGTGCGCTGCCTTAAAACTATTCGAGTGTCTGTGGAATACTTTATTATTATTATTATATTATTTCGAAGAGCAGTTCAGTTTATTGGCTGCTGTTCTCTGCTGCCTTGATTATTTCAAGTTCTGTTCTGAACTCACTCAATCCATTACAAATCGATTCCTGTACGGTTATAGATTATTGCTAATGGAAACTTTTGTTGGCTTACAAATAATTAGTTAACAAGTTGCATGAGCTCTTGAAAATTAAGCAGTTTAAGTAGCCTGCCTAGTTATACTTGTACAGCAAGTTGACCAGGAGGAAGCTGGAACTGTGTAGTAAAAGCCAAGTCAAGTGCATAGAACGGGAGCAACGGTCTGATTCTCTTACCTTATTCTTATTCTCAGTTGGCTTTGGCCACTTGTGTTCCTTGTTGTCTCTAGCGTGTGTATGCATGTGTGTGTGTGTGTGAGTGTTAGTGTGTGTTTGTATCGTACATAAGGACATTTCATGCAGCTAATGATGTATTCATTTGGCATGTGAGCACACTCAACAGTCCTCAGTCTGTTCAGCCTTTTCAATTGCGAGCAAATGAACCTTCAACCTCGACGACTGTCAGAGCGTGCGACGGTTAAGTGCACTGCAAGTGCCCCCAACAGGATTCTACTTATGAGCAAATAATGCGATTTGTTTAATGAGCTCAACAACATGCACACACACACACGCACACCGACACACACACACACCGACACACACACACACACAGATACAGGCAAGCATTTAAACGGTCACTGTTTGCTGTCTAGTAAAAAAGTGTGCAATGTGGTCCTCCGCTGACCACGCTGACTGGGTCGAGAGAGTTAACCTTGAACTGTGAGCTGGGATTTTAATTCAGTTAATATTAACAAGTCTCTCTGGATGAAAATTACACAAGTGGCAGCCACGTGGCTGGCTGGCTCTGCTCTGTGCCGCAGCTCACTCCCAGGAGCACTATAAATAACCCTTTCGATAACAAACATTGCGATGTGTTGATAATAAAGGCTTGATTTATTTCTATGCTATGTTGTGATTTATGGACTTTAATGGCATCGTCTCCCAGCCAAACGACAAAGGACTAAAGAAGGGCGGTGACAGCAGAGGGTGTGGGATGCAAGTAGCAAACGAGAAGCACAAAATGTCGGCTGTAATTTAACATTTTACGTCAAGCCGAGTAAATAATAAAAACTTTCAGGAATTAAGAAGATGAGCAGCGAGCTTGAACTCAAATCCAAATTATATACATACATTTATAGAAACCAACCTTTAAATAAACCAATTTTATTTAAGCTCCAATTGAAAATGTAGCTGTCAGATTCACACTTCAGTTGAGTAAGTTTGAGACAAAAGAATGGAATTGTTGTAGTATAATTCATGGCAGTCTTGGAATTTATGCTTTATACTCCATAAATTAAGTCCGACATTTTGATGGTCATTTTCGTGAACTATTAACTGCTCCACAGAGCAGCTCTCAAGCTGCTCCAGGCATTCTGTTTTGAGCAATTAAAACGCCTGTGTGCAGCGCCAGAATAGGAGAGGTGATTTGGGGACGAGAGACTCCTGACTGCCCCGCCCACATTTCTGGGCAACACACATTAACTACAAATTACATTCACATTAGTGTTTCGGCATTTCCTGCTCCTTGTTCCTCGCCACACTTTCTTCTTTTATTTTTTTCGAGTTTCTCTTTAAAAAAAAAGAAGAGAGAAACCCAAAAAAAAAAAACAAAACAAAAAAAAAACAGGAACCACACACCTAATAAATCAAAGCGGCCTCCCTGGCGCCTCCCTGGAGTATGCTTGTTAAATGCTCGTAATAAATTAGCTGCCGCTCGGCAGACCGCTCTGCCTAGCCACTACCCTCCCTCCACTCTATACTCTTCTCAGTAGCCCATGATTATTGGCTTAGCTGATGGCTCTGGCTTGGCCAGCATTGAACCCAATCGAAGGCACCTTCTCCCACTTCCACTCCCATTCCCACTGCCCACGAGCACAATTTCCGCCAGACTCATTCATTTTGCCAAGTCGTGAATTTGCTTGCAATTTTTCGATTCCTTTATTTTTAATGAAGTCAGCGCTAAAAATTTTCGCTGTGTGAGCGCGTTTTATAAGAGGGGAATATACAGAGGCGGCGAGTGGGAGATAGGGGGTTGGGGTTGGGGTTGGAGTTGACTGGCTGAAACTTTCGCGTATTTGGCTTACGATTTTTCGCAATTCATTTTTAATTTCGCTTTGAGGCAACTTTCCGCTGCTAATTCGAATGCTGTTCCATTTTTTACCGGCAACTTAATGAGCTGTTGGATGTGCACATTTTTTTTTCTCTTTTTGTGTATATAATATTTCCACAACTTGGCACACTTTCACACACGTTTCAGCAGCTCATGCCATCAAATATTCCATTATAGAATTTAAGTAATCGCAGAAATAAGCTCCAGTTAATATTTGGCTAAAACAGTTTGTTAAATTCATATTAAAATTGTCATTTAATAGCTTTTATTTTGGCTTATTAACTTTTGCTGACACTATTTAAATGAAATAAATTATTTATTTGGCGGTAAGTAACATTTCCAATTCATTATGCAATGCAAATTAAGCTTGCAACACTGCAACTCAATTTAAATACCTACCTTAAGCATATTACTTTGTAATTCTTAACGGACACTTTGAGCCAAGGCCCAATCGAGTTTTAACTCGAGTTGTGAACAGGAAATTAGATTCGCTTCGTTGCGCAAAGTGAAGACAATTTTTTGAGAGCTGCATACACATGCAGTACTCGAAACTGAAGCTGCGAGAGATGCATGCGCTTAAATGTTGCATAATTGTTGCATGTCACATGCACAGCTAACGAGGCATCCACTGTGAGAGGCAAAAGCCCAAACAGAAGCCAATGCAACTTGCACCAAGTCAATGCTAATTAGAACGCCGGAACGGAGAGGAAGAAGACACATCATACGCAGGGCCAGACAAATTTGTAGCCTTAAAGCGCACCTGATGACAGGCTGCCCCAAAATGGCTGCAATGGGGCACCTTGCAACTTTCAAAACGGCAAAAGGCAAATGGCAACTACGACCGCTGTAAATGAGAATCAAGCGTCTGCAACTTTTGCCTCGGCAGCAACGAGGCAGTGAAAAATTCAACGTCAACACCTTAAATTTAGCTGTAAATTACATTGTATGCGTGTGTGAGTGTATGTGTGTGTGTGTGTTTGTGTATGTATTTGCTTAAGTGTCACGCTAATTTCAACGGCAAGCAAAAAGTCACACGCAGCGCCATGCTACTTTGCAGCGCGTGCCAGCAAAAATTAAAATGCTTCCACACTATATATACATATATGTATATGTATATATATATATATATATATATATATGTGCAGTATACATATTTATTTATAGCATATAAGTAAGAGTGCTCTGTGCTCGAGGAGCATAGGAGACTAGGAGATACCTGTGCACCGCCCTAATTTACTTTCTTATTATTTACCCTCAGAATTTGTAGAAGGAACGGCAATAGGAAATCGGCAAAAAGACAGAATCTTTTTTCTCTCTCTTCTTAAGATATAAGTATATGGGAATCTCATTTCTTGTCTTACTCTCTATCTCTCTCTCTCTCTCTCTCTCTCTAAAAATCCAGAACCAACCTGTTGAATACATTTATTGGCATTTTTAGTTTAATGCATAAATTTTTTATATTATGTTTCATAGTAATACATTTGTTTAAGCTCAATTTAAACTTTACAAATTTATTTTCCAAAACTTTGTGATACAGTCTACATAATATATTTAAATAATATATATATATATATTAATAATAATATTTTAAGAATTCGACTATTTGAACTAAATTAATGGCATTAACAGACAAGCTCATAAAATATGCTTACAAATTTAATAAGCTAATTAGTGGGAATATATTTAGGTAACATACATTATATTCAAAGTAATTAATAATATAGATATTATATATAGATAGTTTTGAATATATAAATAAATATTAAAGCATGTCTAATTCTTAAATCTCGACTGAAATAAAACTGTCAAACTTATAGACTTTCAGGCTGTTAAATGTGAATTTAATTTTAATAAAAATATATTCTTGTATTTGAGAGTATTTCAAAGTGCCTGGCTTCATTTCCCACATCCACATTGTAAGTGAGTTTTCTATGGAGTAAAAAATGGTCAAGCTGTGAAACGTACTTATTATTCATATGCCAACAAAAAAAAAAAAAAAAAGAAAAGAAAAATGAAATAAAAAGTGTTGCATGTGGCTAAAAAGCTAAACAAAATTTTTAATAAATGCAGCGAAGCATCGTCTGCGGGCCAACTCTGTGCAACTTGCTACTCGGCCACTGCCTCATCTCTGCGCCGTGCCCCCGCACTCCTCTTCTCCCAACTACTTTTGGTCTTTTGGTCACTTTTGCAGTTGCATGTGGCACGCGTAGCCTTTTTGGCTCCTGCGCCTTGGTAGCCGTTGACACAACTGTTGCCCCGGACGGAGTCGACAGCTGGAGGTGGACATGGACATGCACGGGGTCGGGAACGGGAAGACGGACATGCCGACGGATACGGAGTTGGAATACGGAGGTGGTCTCGGCCCGGTGGCAAAATGAAAAATCACAGCGCCGTGCCAGAAACTGCTCAGCTTGCCCATGACTATACGAAGGGAATATTTTTATTGTGCGGCTGCTGCTGCTTCTTTTGCTTGGAGTCTCGGCGTCTGTGTGTGTGTGTGTTTGCGGCAAACTCATATTCATTCATTCATTCATTCAGTTCAGAGTTGCAACACATTTTTATGTGTCCTTTATATGCGCAAAGTGTGAATGCGAATATTCTTTATATATGTCTATTTTTTATATTTTTTTTACCATTTTCATTTCCTATTTGCACATTTTTCACTTCTGTCCGTTGGCTTTTGATGCGTCCCGTTTGTGTTTTGTGCAGTTAAAAGATTTATAAATATGAATATTATACATTGTGGCATGAAATATGCAAATTTCAGAAATGGCCAAAGGAAATAGAAATGGTCAAAGCGGAACTAGCACCTCCTCTGCTGTTACTATTCCTATTCCCTTTCGCTCTCTCCCCTGGCCCAACCACGCTGGCCACTAACTGGTCTCAGTATCTTCCAAACGATTTTTCTATTTTTTTTTAATTTTATTTTGAATGCTCTTGATGTACGCAGATGCATTTAATGACTGGCAACAGCAAAGGACATGGCGCCTGCAAACTGGCTGCAACAAATGCAGTAAATGGTCCTTTGGAAACATTAAATCGGGAATTTCAAACACTCTAAAATTCTATGCTTAATTGTAGAGTTCAGAGTGCTTTTGCTTAATTTAAAAAATATAAAATATAATTTTGGCAAACATCATTTGTATAAATTTGTCATACAGTATTTTATCTATGATAATATAAATATATAAGTTTCGGCTATCTTCTCAATTGCATTTTTCCCTCATCGCATTTTGATAGGTTTTTCTTTACAATTTTTAGTTAACTGAATTAATTTTTTCAGATACACCTTTGATACATATTTTTGCAAAATAAACATAACTTATGTTAATTTAATTGGTGAAACTTTCGTAATTATTGCTGAAGACATCGTAGAGTATACAAAATTCAGCTAAACAACAGCTTCAAAAGTTAACTGCTAAATAATTAATTGATGTTTATATTTTTTTGCTGTGTGCCTGTCGTTATTTTTTCCATTTACATTTTTTCCACTTTTGAAAATGAACTTGTTGTAGTCGTCGTCGCTTTTGGTTGCTATAAATCAGGACGTTTTAATGCAAATGTTGTTGCAATTTTATGGCTTAAATTAGCAATTGTGCGAGCGGCCATTGGCAATTAATATTTATTAACAGGCGGCGCATGATTAATGTGCCATAATAAAATTAGTTATAGAAAAACACAGCCAAACATGTAAAAAAGGGATACAAAATGGAAACGAATGACATTCACAATTAAATTATTTAAAGTTGACAATGCAAAGTTTAATTAATCCCACAATGTCAGCAATTACTCTAAGCCAATTGATCGGTTGCAGGATGACGAGGGGAGCGGAGCAAAGGGTTCGGAATGTGGTATAGCCGCAACATTAAAATCAATTAAATTATGAAAAAAATTAAAATAATTTAATGGCAGTACTCTTTCGGCCACCCGATGACAACTGTAATATTCAATTTGTTGACGCAATCGGAGTTAATTAATAATTCAATAAATGCACAAAAGCCACTTAAAATTAGTTGCATGCAATTGTCCGTGTCACTGTATTTATAAGGAAATGTGAATCACATAAATTATAAAGTGTGTCAACATCAAACCAAGTGCAAGGTATTACCACGAAACATAATTGACAAATAACCCATGAATAATAAAACATGCCGCATATATTTAGTAGAAGTTTGTGCTGCACAGTTGTATTTATTCTTGGGCTGTGTTCCGATGAAAATGGGTGTTTTACTTTTCTGTTATATTGGATAGAATTTCATTTTCAAATATATATAAAAATTGGCAAATAAAAGACGTAAACTTTGAAAAATATTCTACCAAAGACAAATTGTCAAATTCAAACGCATCAAAACGGTTTCCCAACCAATTGAAAGGCTATAAACTGGGAATACATTACAGTTTACACACACCTTACAAATTTAGCTGGATATGTGATGAACAATCGGAAACTTGCTGACTTCTAGTATAAGTGTTCTGTGCATTCGAAAGCATAGCTGAAAAGTTCCAGCTAAATCATCATTTGCCCCAAATGAATCCTCAAATGCGGTCATAAATTTTATACCAGTAGTCGTCTCCGAACTTCTCAACAAGATTCGTGGCCCGTTTTACGATTCTCAGTTTTATTTGCCACACGTTGCCATTCTCCAACGCGTTCCCATTCGCATTCGCATTCGTATTCGTATTCGCTATGTCAATCATCTCATCAGCATCATCAGCTGGCTGCCAAGTGGAGATACTCAAAAACTTTGATGGATTTATATGCCTCTCTGCTTGGGGAGGATTATGTTAATAGCCAAGTTGGAATTAGCCTGCAAAGGATTTCTCTGCGTGTGCTGCATTAAAATTTATCGACTGACAGTCTATATGACTGTCGCGTATGTAAATTGATTGTGGCTCATGAACAAAGCCGCCGGCTCGAGTAGCGCGCACATCTCTCGCAAAGTTTGTCTTTGCACAATTATGACTTTTAGCAGGCAACTGAGTGGCCTCATCTGGCCATCAGGTTTTTAGGGGTTTACGACACCGACATAAACCCAAAGTGGCCACACTGCAACCGTAAATTTTGCGACATCATATCAAATTAGTGCAGCTCTCTGGACTTCAGCCGCCTGAGCGCATCGCTTCACTTAAGCACATTTTGGCTACAAATAAGAATGAGTGCAATAACAGAAATAATTATGTATATTATGTATAAATTAAATAACTTCATATTCAAAAAAAAGCAATTAATTTTTGAAGTTTTCAAATTATTTTACATTTTCGGCATACAGTTTATGCAATTTCAAATAAATCAACATCATAGAAATTATATTCTCTTTGCGCAACTTTGACAAAGTCATATGTCAGTCCTTAAAATATTTATTGTGAAAAAGAATTAAATTAGTGGCTATAAGTTTTCACAAAGTTGAAAGCTTATTTTATTTTTTTATTGATATTTTTGTATCAGTAATCTTTAAATTTTCCTAAAAGTGGGCAGCTATTCAAACTCTTAGCTTAATGATGTAAATAGGGTAATCCCATTCACTGCACAGAAGAGCTGCTCATTCATTCTCTCTCTCTATCTCTATCTCTCTCTCTCTCTCTTTCTCTTTCTATCTCTATCTATTCTCTGTATGCGATTTTAATGCAATTAGCTACCTGTGAATTTGACCGCTTACAGCTGATTGTAGCATACTTTTCAGCGCAACGAATGCCGAATACTTTGAGTTTTGCATATTTCAATGACAGACTGAAAACTTAACTTGGTATGCATTGTGCTCTCTATATAGTGGATGCACTTTTTGTAGCTGTTGCTGTTGTTGTTGTTGTTGCTGTTATTGTTGTTGTTGGAGTGCTGCTGCTGTTGGCTGCCGTTGTTGGCTGCCGTTGTTTGGCTGCTGCCTGCATAGAATTGTGAGAGATGCGTGCTGGCCAGGCCATGACGCCAGCGGCAGTCAATTTGCTTGTTTACAATGCCACATACTCACACACGTGCAGCGCATGCACACATATTCACACACACACACACACACACACACACACAAACACATCCACTATGACAAATCGCAAACAATTACAACAGCGCTGCGTTGTCTTTCAGTTGTTGCTTTTTCGCCGCAATAAATACAATTTGCATGACAAAATAGCAAACAACTGCAAGTTTTGAGTGCATGTGTTTGTGTGTATGTTTGTGTGTATTTGTGTGTGTGTGTATGTGAGTGTGAGTGTGAGTGTGTGTGTGCTTGTGAGCGTCTGCTGGTTCACTCTACCAAACAAAACTACACACAAAAACAATCAACTGCCAGTGCAGTCCAAACAGCAACAACAACAGCAACAACAACAGTAACAACAACAACAGCAACAACAGCAACAACAACAACATTAGTTAGGCCTTATCCAGAGCTGCCGCTTTGGCTCTGCTTCTTCTTCATCCTGCTGCTGCTTCTGCTCTGGCTTTTCTGTGGAACAACTTATGAATATTCAATTTAACATAAAAGATTTTGTTGTTATTTTGATTTCTTTTTGTCTCGTCTCTTGCTCTCTCCCTCCCTCACTTTGTATCTCTGTCCCTCTCTCTCTTTCCGTCTGTCGCACTCTTTTTCACTCAGTAAACTTCATGGGCGAAACGAACTCATGCATGCTGTGGAATGTGAAAAATATTGGATAGCCTAGCAGGCGAACTGGTCTGCGAAGCATCGACGTACCAACAGCAGCAGCATACACTGGGAACAATTTGAGACACACTTTGTAATAAGTGCATACTACACCACCAGTAGCCGACAGAAGGAACGAATGCAACGGCTTAAATAAATATTTAAACTTATTGGTTGAGGAGGTTATTTTAATTCTTATTCGAAAAATAAAAATAAATAAAATAAAAAATCCAAATTAAAAAATGTATTAATGTTAAAAATATATTATTCTGATTTTTAGATCAATTTAAAAATGATCAAATTAATGATTAAAGCTAGCTTAAATAATTCTCATTTTTAAACAGTTTAAATTGAGGATGTTAAAGATATTTGCCTAGATACTACCTAGATCGATACGGCAAATAATGCAAATAAAATTAGTCAGTTAAAATTTTGAAAATAAATTTAATCAAATTTCACATGTGATGAAAATCGAATACAAGCGATGCGCAAACAGAAATATCCCCAAAAATGGTTCACAAACTAGTCAAGATCGATATTCTTAGCCAGATAGGTGCTGTCAGTGTGCAGCTTAGACATATTCATGATGGACAGCGACTTCAATAGATCCGCCATGCTGATGACCAGCTGGGTATCGTCCACTAACTGCTGCTCGATGGCGTTGCCCTCCATGACGAGAAGGTTGCGCATAAGTTGCCGCATGCGATAGATGCTGGCATGACGGCACAGCTCTCTTAGATCAGAGCCTGAATAGCCAGGTGTCAGATTGGCCAGCCGCTTGAGATCGACAGCCGGATGTACTTGCTCCTTTTGCAGGATCACCTGAAGTATGGCCAGTCTCTGGCTCTCCTGCGGTGGTCCGACGTGAAACTGAGCTGGCATTCTGCGCAGAATGGCCTTATCCAGATCCTGAGGCCGATTTGTGGCGCCAAGCACCACCACCGAGCTGTTGCTGCTAATCAGCCCATCCCACTGCATCATGAACTGGGTCTTCACCATAGACGTCGCCTCGTGATCTAGAGTTGTGCGCACGCGCAAGAACGTCTCGATCTCATCGATGAAAATAATGCAAGGCTGCAGCTTACGGGCCAGGGTGAAGACAGCAGTGGAGAGCTTCTGTGACTCGCCGTACCATTTGTCCGCTAACAATGCCACATCCAGATTGATGAAACGCATGCTCGCCTCCTTGGCAATCGCCTTGGCAATCAGAGTCTTGCCACATCCAGGCGGTCCATGGAGGAGGACGCCTTTCGGTGGCCGCCACAGCTGCGAGCCCTGAAAGAGATCGCTGTGACGCACGGGCAGCACCACAGATTCCCTTAGCTCCTGTATGACCCCATCCAATCCGGCAATATCAGACCAGCTGACATCAATGTCCATTGGCGCAACCAGTTGCGAGGCTATCATCAGCTCATAGCAGTTGAAGTCGCTCAGTTTCAATTTGGGTCCCTTGTCCGTCACTGCATTGAGCTTCTTCATCTGTAGCTTTGCCACATCCTTGGCCTTCTTTTTGGCCTTGGACGTCGGATCCATGGAGCTGATCAACCATTTGGCGCAGCAGTAAGTCACGATCGCAGCTATACCAAACCTCACCAGCTGCATCACAATTTGGCTGCTAGACCTTTGAGGCCCTTCCATAGTCAATCTGTATTATTAAAAAACACGTTCAAAAATTTTCCCAAAATCTCTACAACCTGTCAGCTAAGTAAATACAATCAGTTTGCTGCTCTGAAAATTGTGACATATGAAAATGAATAGAAAATGGGTGCGATCTGATGTATCGGAGTTCTAAAGAAACTTTCTACCTGCAGATTCAATTATTTAAAAAAAATTTATGCATATGAAAAAAGTCCACAATTTAGAAAAAAAAAAATAGAAAAACAAGAACTTAAAAAAATCATATAATGTTACAAGCTAAATTATTGAAAATTAACATTGGAAGTTAAATTAAAATTTTAAAGTAAAGAAAATAAATAAATAAAAAGTAAATGCTATAATAAATAAGACACGGCTTGTTCTTGTTTTTACAATTTAACCAATAAAGATCTGTTTTAATTTTAAAGCACTTAAACATTTATTTTATTAAATAAGAAATTATTTTTCTGCATTAAAAACTTTTCCATCGAAAAGATCCTCTTTGAGCTGACTAACTGTTACTTTGGAAAGTCGAAAAGGAACTAAAAATCTTAATACCCATTATAATTAAACTTACTTTGATAAGATGACTCAAACTCTTTTTTTTTTGTTGCTTCTAATAATAAACTTAAGATAGAAATTGAGAAATATCAGTAAATATCAATAAAGGCTGTTTTGCATTTCTCTCAGTGCAGTTTTTTCGGTCCAGCTTTGCCCAGGCTGCGTTTAATTTCTGTTTAACTTTTCCTGTTTGCTCTAGCCCAGAAAAAGCAAAAAATGTTCTTCTAGTTTACCATCTTTTAGCGGAAGTCAATGTTACAAAAGATAAACTTGTCCAGCCATCTGCTGCTGCTGCTGCTGTCTTCTGTCTTCTGCCTTCTAGTTGCTGCGCGCGTGCTGAGTGCGTGCTGGACGCAAGAAGGATGAGGGGCAAACCGTTCAGGAGCACAAGTATTAACTAAACACTGCAGCAATTTATCTTACTCTCACCCCAGTGACCCCCCACCTCTGAGCCAAACTCCGCTTTTGTCCAGCTAAGCGCGCGTAGGTCAGTTTTGTTTTAAAGTTTCTTAAGTCGCATCTTACATACCCCCAGATACCCCCACCCCCGCCCGACAAGCTCCCATTTGCCACATCCACGATGCACCCCTGCTTGAGCGGAAGTATCTGTGCACTGTTGTTTTGTGCTTCCTTCCGCATTACAAAAGAATTACTCAACACAAAATGTCTGGCCAAAGTTGGTCAAGATGAGATGCTAAATATTCGCTGGGTCAGCGGCGACTTGCCCAGGTGCCAGACAGCCTTTATTAGCGTGTCAAAAATACACAAAAAAAAAAAAACAAATCAAAATGAAACAATACAGAGTCTTAGTCAGAAGGTCCGTTTATTAAAAATATTCCTAAGTTTAATTTTTTCATTTCATGTTAAATCCGACTTTTGCGCTGGGTTTGAAAATATTAAATTTTTGCGTCGCTGATTAGAGTAAGCAAAGAAATAAAATGGTTTTCCCCAACAAAATAGCGAAACGCGCTTGAAGGATTTTTAAATCCTAAGAAAAATATCATTAGCAAGGAGTTCTAAATGCAAGCTGAGATCCATAATATCAGATATGTATTTGACCTCTAAGTGAAATGTCACTTACCAAATAATCGAAGTAATTCATAATTCGTTATTAATTAAAATCAATTTATAATAAGAAAATTATTACAATTAAAAATACAAATACAAATTATATTAAAGAGTCTAGAATCAGTGTATTTGAATACCTTTAAATTCTGATTAGTCTGCTGATAATACTTGTTCACAAATGCACCTCCGCTTCCAATTGCCATTTTTACAAAATAAAATTCCAGAGTCTTGAATTTCTGTGAGGATATTTTAGTTGTGATTGGTCTACTGCTGATCCTTGTTCATAAAATCCATCTCTGCCAAGATTTTCGCTAACGACCATATTTCCTTAACTGCCGCCAGCTGAGCACTGAGTGCTTGTTGTGGGCTTGTTCTTTGTTTGACGAACTCGGTACTCTTTCTATGCAAATTTCTCGGGTGCCTTATTTAAGCTCGTTAACGTCTACCTTCTATGCGTCGCCAGCTACTATTCAAGAGTTCATAAAAATCACTTCAACTGTGCAATATTTCATGATTTTGCGTCAATCTTTTGAGAGCCGCTCAACGTCATGCAGAATGTCTTGTTGCCTGGACTCCTTGTTCCTCTCTCCACACCCTGCCACACCAGCAAGGGCTCACTCTTTGTGAGCGTCAAGTTCGCTCGTTCGTTCTACTGAGCATAACAAAATCTAATTATATTTTTTGTTGTTGCTGTAGTTGTTTCTGTTGCTGAAGTCGCTTTCACTCACCGACTTGTGTCACATTTGCAAAATGACAAAACAACAAAAATGTTGTAGAAAAAAACAATAGATAGAAATGACGAACAGAAGATGTTAAACACTTGAATATTTATAAAGAGATCAAAACAAAAGAAATTATTTGACGTGAGTAGTTGCAGATTAAATTTTATCAAAAATACAAACAAAAAGATTAATGACCACTAAAGAAAAAAGGTCTGTGAAATGTAAAGAAGACATATATTTAAAGGGTAAACCAACATCAAGACAACAGTTAAAAAGTTAAAAGTTTAAAATTGAATAAATTTTGAATTTGTAATATATAATTAAAGCAACACTTCTTGTCTCTTCTAAGTCTCTTCAGATACTTTTCAAATTGATTGGTATGCCATAAATCAAAATAATAAAATTTTGAATTTCAAATAAATAATTGATGCAAGAAAAAACCATCACTTTTTGTCGAATTCAGCAGATTTACATTATTATGCAAATTTTTAATATTGATTAAATTGTAATTTAAATTTTAATAAATAATTACTTCTCAACTAATTCAACAGTTTTAACTTATCATACAAGTCTCTTCAGATAGTTTTCAGCTTTGTGTTTATTCTAAAGTTGTATTTCTGAAATTTTTCAGAATCGCGAGAAACTCACTGTGTAAAAGCAAACCGAGCATATTTTGCGACCTTTTGTTGGATTTTAAAGCTTGATTCTCAAAGACCTCCATTACTTTTGACAAAACTAATTAGAAATCATGATGAGCTTTTTCTAAGAGCATTCCGCAAAAGTCTGTTGACAGTTGTTGGAGTCGCGCATAAAAGAGCAGCATGAAAATCACACGCTTTTCATAAAAATATTTATGCTGCTTATACACCCCCCTCCTCCCTCCCCACAACACGATCCCATCCCAGTTGTTCCGTTTTGGGTTCGTGTTCATAGTTATTGCCCGGCTTACTTTCAACTTTCTGTCAGCGGCAGCACAAAATATGCGAATATCTATGCGAAATTTACCTCCCCCACCGAAAAACGGCGAACAATTTTCGCTGGCAAGAAAAGTGGCAAAAACTGTGAAAAGGTGCGCCAGCAAAAAACGCACAGAGAGCTGCAAAAACTTTGCATCATTGAAGTTACACACTAAAACATCCCCTCTCCCCACACACCCACCGTCCCACAGTCACATCCCAGTTATTTTCCACTTGCCGCGACTGCTGCGGTGTTTGTTTATTGTTGCCAAAAAGTTAGGAATGTAATATTTTGTGCCAAAACTAAAGTTACAATATTTTGTATAATTTGGATTTTAAATTACAGAGCAGTATAATTGTAAATGAGCTCTAACGACATACCGTAGTGATACCCAGTTCAACTCTCAGAATTAGTTTTCTCCATTAAGACCGAATAACTCAGAGTATACAAACAGTAACTGTTAAAAATATTATAATATATACTCAAATGCAGTTGCGTTGATTAACTGTTGTCATAGGAGCGACCAAACCACTTACGACGGTCTGATTGCGTTTTCCACAATCTATGCAACAAATGTTGAACCAATTTAGCAAATAAATACCCACAAAAATTTGAAACCTATTTCCATGTTTTTAGTTTAAAGTGAAAAAGAATAAATGGTACAAAATTATTTTCAATTTAGTTTAATTCGTTTCATTTATAAAAAGCTGAATATGGTCTCCTCTGCACGGAAGTTCTCATTTTTGCAACGGAAACTTAATTATATTTAGCTTATAAAAGGCAAATACAAATAAATTATTTCAAGTGTACAATAATACTTTTAATTCGTCAGTTATAATTGATCGTATACAAGAATAAAATAAATGCGCAAAATAACTCAAATAAACATTTGTTACATCTAAGAACAATAACTAAAGAAAGCAAAACCAAATAAAATTTATATTTTCAATGAAAATGATTCTCATACTGTTTTGTCAAACTAATTTAAATGTAACTGATATGCATCTGATCAGCTGTTAATTTATCACTTTATAGCTACTTTACAGAAGTCTGTTAAATTTTACTCACTAATGTAAACACAACATTGTAATGTTGAGATTCGAGTAAACTAGATGCACGCGAATTGTTTTTGGCCAAAAATAAAGTTTTTTATTAAATAGTTTAAACACCGCCCAGATTCTGAATGATTGAATCAATCACATATTATTTATTTTGTAATGTAAACAACTAAACGCTTTAATTTTCTTTTTAATAATTTCAAGCACACTCTTAAGTTACTAATCTGTGCTTGGAAAATATACACTTGCTCGCTTCGATTCCTGAGATATTACTGAGTTGTCATTTGATTGCTATCCTGAATTCTGCCCATGATCATTTTGTAGAGTGCATCCACATGCGGCGCCAGATATACATCCAGGCGGACATGATGCTCTATGCCGTAAAGCAGCTGCACGCAGGCATCAAATTTGTTACCGATGAACTTGACCAAAATGTCACACATGTCGAGCGATAGATCAAAGAATGGCCTAAGCGTCACTGAATTAAGGCAGCCAAGCTGCAGCATCTCCAGATCCAGAGTGGCCAAGCCACACAGGCCTGCATAGTATGCGACATCCTGCGGTGCTACAATCTTATCGTATTCATAACCCTCAAAAGGCGTCAAGAGAAAACATTGCGCTGCCGTCTTATAGACCTTGAGACCCATATTGGCCAGACCTGCTGCACAGCTGAGCTGGGCGGGCACCGCCCCCATGAGATTCGGGAAGCCCAACGCATACTGCTTGGCCTCCTCGATGTAGCTGAGCACATGCCACCAATTGGCCATGTAGATGGAAACACGTATCAAGTTGCGAAACATGTGAATCACATTATCGCTGCTGGTGCAATAGGGCCGGACACGGGAATAGAACTTGACGGCCAACTGGAAATTGCCACTCTTCACGTGGTAGTCGCCAATCTCTTCGAGGATGCGTCGCACATAGGCGCTGCCCGAGTTGGATTTCTTGAAATTAAGCTCGGCATCGAGCTCCTGCAGCAACAGTGTCGCCTCCATGGTGTTATCCTCCACCCAGTAGGCATCGTAGAGATGCGCTTCCGATTTTGGCTTCGGTCTCGATGTAGATGGACTCGCCTCCTCACTCGACTGCGGTGTGGCCACTCTGCGTTTGCGCTCCGTGCATAGTTTACGGTACAGTTCCTCATACATCTTCACATTGTACGTCTTCTTTACATGATTGATGGCCAGCTCCAGAGCCTCCACACGTAGCTTGGGACACACCTGAGCGATGAACCTGAGCCGCATCAGGCGCGCAATATCCGTATAGCGTTTAGCATAGCTGATAAGAACGATTTGCGGCCATTTCACAATGGGACATTGTCCGGCATTCAACGCACCACCGCTACTCACCTTCGTCTCTTCGTCCGACTCTTCCTTCCCCTCCTCCTCCGCCTTAGAGACCACCTGGCAAGCGGAACCAGAAATCATCTGTACTTAGCCCAAGTGTTCTGTAGCTCATTCGTTTGGCTCCGAAAAAAATATACAAATAAAACAATGAGTTTTATGGCAAACACTACTTAGTTTAGCAGATCGACAAATAACTGTAAGTATATTTTCAAATTTTGGTCATTTGGGGTACTTAATGCCCTGGCAAAGTGTTTTTTATACAAAAAAAAAAGACTCCTACCTTTTACAGCAAGTATTTTATTCGAAAACGACGCAATTTAATAATTAATTTAATAATAACAATAAGGAAATTTGATTTCTTGTGTTCATTGATTATTTTTCTTGGTTATCCAATTCTTTTAAAATACTCTTTTGGTTCCTATTGAGTAGTAGAACTCTGCCTGAAATACAGACACTGCACAAGTCCCATAGACCAACTTTCGCTTTTGAAGTGGAGCATAAGAAAAAGCCGGAAACTCAAACGATTCAATATGCTGGCATTTAATGCATGTCAAGCATGTGAGTTGGGCAATCTGACCGACAGGTGGCGTGACAAGCTGCAACTGCAGGTGTATCTCAGACTTGAGATGATCTGAGCTCAAAATGAAGAAAATTCTCATGTATCTGCAGATGCGCAGCACAACCAAATTCCATTACACAGATACAAATCAAATTGCCAAATGGCATTTGCAGGGAGGTGGCATAGAATGGTTGGAGAATGGAAGTTTGGTTTCGTTTTCCAGTTGGCTAGATGTATGCAAAAATCAAATTACCCGTGCTTGAAAAATCGCAGACATCAGAGACACATAAATCAAGGGCGGTAACTTCAAAAGGCCAAAACGAAACCAATGGAATTGTTACCGCTATTTAACGGTTTATTGATGCGTCGCTTTAGCTGAATTTATTGGCCTGGTCGTTGGCCATTTTTATGCCCGCCAACACCTGCCCACAACCCAAACCACCCAGCCCAGACAACAACTGTGAAATGGAAATGGAAACGTGCAAAATGCTTGAAATTGATTTGACTTCTGAGGCTGCCCAGGTAGCACATTTCTCAAGCAGAAAACTGCCCGACGAGGTGTTGATAACGCTGCTAGCCATCAAAGACCAAACAAAAAAAATATAAAATTGTCAAAAGATAAAAGGAAAAATCAACAAAAGCCAATAATTGCAATCAATTTACTTTTAATGATGAATGATGATATCTATATTATTATCAAGACATTAAATTTTATAATTTTCATTGGCAACTTTTATTTTGATTATTGCTAATATTAATAAAAATAAAATTATTAATTGCATCTCAAAGAACAAGATTTTCAGAATTTTTAGAAAAATGTAAGAAAAGAATTTCCCTTTGTTTTATAAAAACTCAACTTTCACTTTAAGAACTAAACTTTCTGAATCTTAAGCAACCTATCATTTATTATGGTCTAAGAACGTAAGTCTATATTAAACTCTCTTTGAGCATTTAATAAGGAAAACGACGCATTCGATGTCATTTCTGATTTGCAACCTTTTAAACTAGTATTAATCACGATAGCAGCTGCTAATAACATTGTTGAAAACTTGATCAACAAATACATTTGTAGTCAAACTTTAGCAAGATATAATTCAATGGGAATGAGAAGTGGCATGGAAACAATGAAAAGACGGAGACGCCGCCGGCAATCAAAGTCACAAAATGTTTGCAATTGGCATGTAATCGTCCAGTAGCTGAGGGGTGTTTAGCAAGTTATTGGGGAAATTTCGGGGTCGAGCACTCGCGCCTTTTACTTACTCTCTGGCATCGCATTCAGTTTGGCGCTTTCGGCGCGTGTTTTTCTAATTTCATTAAATAGTGCATTGTGGCGGATTGGTAGGGCTGAGCGTGGATTGTATGTAATGTTGCCCAGACGTTGACAGACAAAAATCGACAATAGACGTCAATACACGGCCGCTGGGAGGCGTAAGGGAGGCGTGGTCCACGCCGCGGCCAACAGCTTTGGCAATCAAAATGCGCCGATCAAAGTAGAAAATCGATTTTAATTGCAATCCAGCGTCGCTTAACGCTCGATTGTTGGCCGAATTGTCGAAGGGAAGTGGGGAGGGTGTGGGCGTGGCATGGCCTGTCCTGCCCTTAGAGCAGTGTGCGTGGCAATTGGTTTTTGGCAACGTCATCGCAAAACAGGCGTCACAGACAAAAAAGTACCCATCGAGATATTGAATCAAATTTTTGGATGCCACAGCGCAAAATCACATTGGACCATGTCGCGAGCAGACATTGTCGATATTTTGACTAATGTGTCGCCATTTGTAGAGTCACTTGCCACTTGTCACTCCCCACACACACACACACACACACGCACAATATATTTAAAGCCATATCAATCCAGCTGTCAAATTTACAAGAGCCCAATTACGATACACCTACCCATATAAAAATTGACAGCCAAAAAAGCTGAACGTCAGACTGGACATTAATTATCGCATATATGACAGGAAAAAATGAGAGTATTGTCATATACCAAGAGCATAAATATCGATTTGTGCAATTTGCTCACATCTGGCTTTAAAATGTTATGGTTATTTTTTGACAATATTTCAGTACTTTTTGCTGAACATGCCCAAAAGGTAAATGAAAGACATTCAGGACAAGAATTAATATCGCCGAATCAAATAATCATGGAAAAAAAAGTAACATCATTTAAATTTCGAGACGTCAGTTAATAATATATATTAAATTGAATTGTTGACAATTTATTATGTTCTGTATTAAAAAATTAAATTTTGAGACTGCTGTGATTTATATATTTTCTTAATATTCCTTGAGATACGTTGGAAGCTTTAATTTAATTAATTAAATTAAAATTTGTTATGTTTCATTTTATTTCACTGTATTTATAATCAAAGCCTTCCTTTCCAGAATGTTAAATTCATTTAATTTGTTATATTTTTGCTGTCTAACTTGAAATCCTATTTTAAGTTTAAATATACATTTTCAGCAAATATTTTCATTTGGTAACTCATAATATATTTCGGGACTGGCTTTATTTATATTCATAGTGATGGCATAGAAGCTTTAATTTAATTTATTTATTTCAAATTTATTATGTTCTGTATTCAATGGTTGTATTTATATTTATATCCATCTTACAAGAGCTTCGCTACTTGCGACTAATATGCAATTATTTTATGGAAAGTTTACTGAATTTATTTTGTCTTAATTATGCTTTGCAATTTTGAATCATATTCTATATTTATATTTATATATTTAAAAGCCTTACTCACCCCCAACCTCCCCGCAACACTTATCTACCTCTGTTGCTCGAACCGCGCCGAGAGTCAACTTTGCTGGGGACCCCTATAACAATCTAGCTCAATCCCGAACGGTGGGCTCAGACAAATTAGCCTTACCTGGATGACCCGAACAGACGGAATCTCTGCGGTTCGAGGGTCAAATGGAAGAAACTCTAAAGAGCCAAGAGAGACAGCTGCGGCACCAGTCTCCAAAAGGCAGGCAGCAGCAATCTGATACCACCTGAGGACCTGAAGGATATGCCAGGTGGCTAAGAGTTTTCAATGGTCCAATGGTGGTGATTGTGCCAGTGGAGAGGGAACCGGAAGGCCTGGACTTACCATCGAGCATATCACGTACTGCGGCCATGATGAAGGTGAAGGTGGCCGTGTTGCCTTCGGAATTCCCCCAGATAATGCTCAGCCACGGAGACCTGTTTTTGTTGTAAGAGGCCATGGGGAAGAATAGCCTTAGAATACCCATCGTAGACTAAGAACTCAGCTATCTAAACTGGGTATTTACAGTAGTGAACCATGGGGTTGATGGTAGGGCTATGGGCTCAGAAGGGGACACAATAGATCTGGCAGGTCGCAATGCATATACCAAAACAATAATAATAATTATTTATATATTCATTGTCGCTTGATAGAAGTGTGTTGCAGAGTAATTGCAATTAATTATTTATGTTGCATGCACTTTTGCCCTTTTTGTGGACCTTTGTTTTCCTTGCACTTGACTCGGCGCACCAAAAGGACTACGTGCGTTTGTTTGTGCGGCACTTGAAAATGGCCTGCTACCAACTGTCTGTCTGTGCCACCATGCATCTGTCCGGCCGGCTGGCTGTCGTTCTACTCATAGTTGTGATCGACAAAATGAGCAACAGTTCTCGCCACAATGTGTGCCATTTAATTATATTTCAATTTAATTTCCCGCTGCGGCCCATTCACTCTGGCCGCAGGAAATTAACAGCAATAGACGAGGAGAAGGCAGAAAGCAGACGCTGCCTTTTCATGCTGTCATCGAGCAGGACAATGATGCTGTCTATGCTGCAATGCGTCAACGTGCCACGCCCCCTTTCACAAGCTGCACTGCCCTTCGTTGTTGTTCTAATTAAGTTTGGTTTTTGCGTTTAATGTCAGTTGCGTCCAGTTGTGGCTATGGGGTTAGGTGTATTTTTCATCGGCTTGCTCGCCCATTTTCACATTTTCCCCCTTTTCTTTGCATTTCTTTTCCGCCTTAACAAGTTCTTTATGATGCCAGCAGAAGAAATTAATTTTTTCGCCAGATATTGTCCTCCTCAAGGCAGCGCACAAGTTTTTCCTCTGTGAGTGCTGCAAACTCTTTTGCATATTTCCAACTTATCGCAATCATTTTCCCAGTTGTCTTTCCATTTTCACGCACTGTCGATCTAAGTAAATTTAATTGCACTTTCTGCAATGGCAAATTTTAGCAAATTTAAGTTCAATCCCTTAAATTTTCACTCAGTTTGTTGTTTGTATCAATATTTGTAGTTGATTTAACTTTGTATTAATTAATTGCACATTTCAATACTGTGCAGTTACTAAATTGGAGCAAGCTCAAACATAAATAGTATTATACCGAAATGCCATTTGCAAATTCTATTAATTATCTCCCAAGTTTTCCCCAATTTGTGACCTTGCTGCGAAGCCTAATTAAATACTAAACAAATACGAAATAAATATCAATAATAATGAAAGTGTGGAAATGCCCGAAACAAGTCATTCAACTGTCTAGTTGCGTATAGATTGTTGTTTGTTTTCAACACAATTTATTGTTGACTGCACCTGAGGCATTTGGACACACCCAGACACAGGCCTAGACCCAGTTCCAACAAGCCAAACTCAGTTCCAGACGCACTACAAAGATACACATATAGAAATTTGACTGCCTCCGGCGTAGATTGGATCAAATTGCATGCGCATTTGATGCCTTTTGAAAATGTTGTTGCCTTTGGTCTCCACAATATGCCAACTGTTGTTTGGTTTTTGTTGTTGTTTGGCATGTGCGAGTGTAAATTCTGTATAATTTGTATGGCAAATAGAAGGAGAGTGGGGGGGGGGGAGGGGGCCATTTCAGTTTGGTTCTGGGCCCAGTTTGGTTTGTTTGGCAATGCTGTTGACCATTTGGCTCATATAAATAAAACATGTAAACCGATTGGCAAATATTTGACATCAGCGCTTTAAGCGCCCACGCCCAGACTATATACATACATATATATGTATGTGTTCAAACTTTAAGCTATTGGGGGCGGAGAGCGGGGGTGGGGTGAGCAGGTCGAGCTAACTGTCGTAAACCAATGCAGGCAAAACCAAGCCCGGCCAACAACAAGAACTATCGCCAACGTTGAGCGGCAAAGTTCAAATTCAATTACCTTTCAAATATTTGCATTTTGCGACACAAAGTTCCGTCATAATGTGCACAATGGCTGCCACTCGAATGCCACTTGAAAAGCCAACGGATGGACGGGTGACAGAGGCATGGTAGTCGACTATAAAGAACGAACCGACAACGGATGGAGCACTCAAAACAGTTGCCGCTAATGTCGTTCTGCACGTCCAGGACGTCGTCCTTCTGCTGCTGCTACAGTTTCTGTTGCTGCTGCTGCTGCTGCTGCTACTACA
The DNA here is from genome assembly GCA_035044025.1 of Drosophila paracracens. Lineage (NCBI taxonomy): Eukaryota > Metazoa > Arthropoda > Insecta > Diptera > Drosophilidae > Drosophila > Drosophila paracracens. Next base: position 3,298,621 of record JAWNMN010000398.1, read on the forward strand.
GTTTCTGTTGCTTCTGCTCCTGCTACAGTTGCTGCTGCTACAGTTGCAACAACAAGAGGAGCAACAATGACGTTAACTTTTGCCGCCTACTGCCGTCCCCTTTCAAAACAATTACAAAACAAAGGCCAGCGACAGTGCGGGTAACGAGGTGAACGGGGCAATCTCTGTGAGTGTGTCGAGCGCATAAAAATACCAAATAAGCCAATTTCAAAACAGCCACCAAACACCAACCAACCACCACCCACCTCCCACCACCCACCAAGTAAGCAAAACAAAGCAGCCAAAGGTTCGGGAATTTTTTCAATGCCAGCCCGTAGAGAGTGTTTTCGAGCATTTCCACTTTGTGTTCTATGTGAAACCCAAACTCAGCCAAATACTGAATATAATTTACGATAATCTTGCTCAGATAGGAACTGAGCGAAGAGTGAGGAAGTGAAGAAGATATTCAGCTTAGAAATCGTGACTATATAGAAAGATTATGCTTATTTTGGAGAAAGCGAAAGAGATATAGTGTGAGTGAAAGTGATGAGAGAAGCGAGAGAGAAAAGACCGGAGTATATTTGAGGGAGATAGAGAACTGCACTGAAAGCAAATCAGACAGAGAGAGAGAGAGAGTACATCCCGGAGAAAGAAAGAGTCCTCTGATATAGATTGAAGGAGAGTGAATGAGGATATAAAGGATATAAAGAAAGAGAGAGAGAATCAAGCCTGATCCACTTTGATAGAGAGCTATCTATATTAACAATATATATCAGAAATACACAGCAATTATGATTATTCTATGCGATGGTCTTTAACTCAAGCAATTAATCACATTCAGAAAAGTTGGAATATCACCGTCAAGTCAAATGCCAATTAAAAAGTTACTTATAAGTAAAAAATCAACTTACAACAAAAACAAATACTATTTGTTTTAATCCTAGAAAAGTCAGAGAGAAAGCGAACTGGAGAGATGGCCAGAGCGAGTGGGCGCAAGAAAAGCAATTTTCTATTGCAATTGATACTGAGGGAAATTGAATGAGGGCGAGAAAAGCTTGAGACAACTTGACAGAGAATCAGTTTTTAAAATACACAATAAAAAAAATATAGTAAGAAAACCAGTTGTATATATTATAAGAATACAGCTACAAATTAAGCAAGTAGTTATGCAAATTAAATTAAACTTAAATAGAAAATCAAAGTCAAATCAGGCATAATTTAATAGTAAATTTACAGTTTTCGCAATTTACATTCATCTTAAAACAAGAGATATTTGTAGTGTATGTTATAAGTCGCCTTGCTTGCAGGTGCCAATATAGTTTCTATTGTTGTAGTCCTTTTATTTATATATATAGATATATATAATATTTTTTTTTTTTTTTTTTGCATTTGTCGTGTTGGTTTGACTGCCACTGAAAGTTTTACATGGTCTGGTTGGCTGTCGCACGTAACTTTGTGACTCTGTGAAACTATGTGCAACGTTGTTGGAGGACCAGTTTAATATTGTTTTCTCTAGCTACTGGGCTACTTCTACTTCTCCTGCTCTGTCTTTATCTGTTTCTCTCTTTGTATCGCCCACTCTCTCTTTCCTTGTATCTGTCTCTTTGTAGTAGTCAAAAATGTGGGCGCATGTGTCTTGTTTGGTGTGTTGTAGTTGCAACAAAGTGCATTGAAAATGATTTCTTTTGTCTATTAAAATTGTGTTGCGAGCTTTATTGAAAATTATACACAAATGGCCAAACACTGCTTGACTGTTCGAATCTTGTGTCCTTGGCCAGTGCACGCGCCGTGCCCCACACGCACACGTCTCGCAAATTGCGCAACTCTGTGTGGGGCATGTGGCATGTTTTATGCATGCGGACACAGCAGCAACCACGCCGGTAAATCCACTTCGAATCCCTCGTTGCCAGCTTATTTGCATGCTGAACTCTTCTGTTCCATATACCCTTCTGTAGAATACTATTAGAGACTTACAGCTGGCCTGATGCTTCTTCCACTTGGTATATGTGTATCCCCAGAATCGGGTTACTATATATTTTAGCTGTCATAGCAACTATCGGTTTAAGGATGAGATTTTTTTAACAACTACTTTTCTTTTACTAAAATATTCCAACTCACATTTTGACTAAAAAGCGATCAACATTCAAATGCCAAAACAAATACACTCAGAAAAAAGATAATGCAAATTCCAATTAATCAATTTATATTCGAGCTTTGCTGCTGTTTTGGAAAAACACAACTTTCAGTTCAGTAGGTAGATATCCAGGATGTCTTAACAAACTGAAAATTCAGTTCAACTTATATTTTTAAACAACCAACATCGGTCTACAAAATCAAATAAATAATAATAATATAATAAATATAATAATAATAATAATTTTAGATGTAAGCAGAAAGACTACTGTCTGCCAGGGTATTTGAAGTTAGCTTCAGCTGATTCCCATTTTATTTTTTTGGAAACACATTAAATGAGCGCGTGCTGAGAACACATTTAGAGACTTTGGATGGAGCAGTGATTCGTTGGAGGAGTGTTGAGAGAAGGGGAGCGAAGTTGGGGTGGAATTGAGGAGGCGAGCATGGCAAATGACAGTGATGAGTGCGCTGCCGCATACGACTTGTTCAAAGATGCGTGAACGACGATCCGAATGCGAAAATACATTTAGCAGACAGACCCCTCCCCACATGGAGGGTGTATGTTTTTGATATTGTATGTATAAATACTAAATTTATAAGGGTGTATAGCTACTGGCAATGACGTTAATATAAAATGCATGGAATTTTCCCATTATTCCGTGCATTTTAAAGTCAAATTTATGTTATGCATATTGCTGACTAAAGCAAAATTGCAACGAAAGCGCAAAGCAAAAGGCAACAAATATAACATCAGCAAAACGAAGCCAACATTCCACTCTTTATAACTCCCATTGAATATCAGGGCAGAACTATAAAAAAAAATACTTAAAACATTTTACTGAACTTCTACTTTAGTGTGTTTTGTATAGAGCGAAATCAGCTCGAAAACTTTTGATTAAATAAAAATCCCTTTGAGGTAATTGCAGGATAAAAATAAGTTTGTGCGCAGATCAAAAAGTTAGTTCATTAAATGAATTACTATAATTAAATGCAACTGGAGGTTATCTCTTAGTAAACAGCTTATATACCCAGACAAAAAATTTCAAATTTATTATTATTATTTATTTAGATAAGTATTTTCTAAAAATGAGTCTTTGCATTTCTTTGTTTTCTGAACATGAAAGAATACTTAAAAAATTGTTTATTTAAAAAAAAAAAAACCAAAAAAAATTTCAAGTTTTCAAGGCGATTTTATAAAATTCAGAATTCATTTTCTCAGCTGTTTATATTGCTTAAATTGTCCGATTTGTGAAGAACAACAACGAGAAACAACTTCAAATGTATTTTAGGGCTGGCAGCAGTGTATCTACTAGTCGGTCAATATCAACTAGAGCACACTTTTCGAGTAATGTAATTTGAGAATTTAATACCTCTAAATAGACATTCCAATTATAAGAAGATCTACTTTGTTGCAATATGAGCAATTAGACTTCGCTAACAATGTCCTCAATCCCCAGAAACATTCATTTATTTTGTACAGCTTTAGCTACATTTCGCAAATGCTTAAGTTGGAGCTCTGCTGCAGCTGTTGCAGTTGCTGTTGTTGTTGTTGTTGTTGTTGCAGTTTCTCTCTGTCTGGTGATTTTGAGCTTTGCTAAATGAAAAGCAAATAAATACGCTGTTTTAGTGGAGTTGCGTAGCAAGTAGCGCATCATTTGTAATGTTGGCTCATAAATTTGAGTCAAATATATTGCGCATACGCACTGCGATCCGCAAAAGAACTAAACAAATATTCTAGTTGCAGTTGTTGTCATTGTTATAGACGAGTTTGCTTTTGGGTCGAGTTGGGTCAGCACAGAGCAAGCTGCAGTTGAAATTGCCTTGACATATTGCTTAAAACAACCAAACCAACGGAAACTGCAGCCCCAAAACAACTGTCTTTGTCCTCAGTTTGTCATGTATCCTTGTATGTGTGTGTGTTTGTATTTGTGTGTGTGTGAGAGTGTGTGTGTGTTTATGTATGTTTGTCAAAAGCATGCAAGTCATTCAACTCGAATTTATTTATTGTGCAACTGCTGTGCACTGCGGTTGTACAATAACATGTGCAAGAGCCAAGACACATTCATCTATTTAATTAATAACAAAAACTGCACAAATGACACAGAAAACACACTTTTCATATGACCAGGACTTAATACCCTAGCAAATGTATTTACCAAAACTAATTGCTTGTTAAGGAGTACAGATTTCAGCAACTATTTGGTCTGATTGGGTTTTTTGTGAGCTTTCCCCAATTCATGCAACAAATGTTGCACCATTTTGCATTTAAATACCCCCAAAAATCTTTAAGATATTTCTTATTTTCAAATTTATTTGTTTTAATTTTAATTTAATTCAATTTCTTACTTTTGTATTTTTTCTGTCGACTGATTTTAGTTGACAATAAATAAATAAATAAACTTGCAATTTCACATTCAATTTTCTGATTGATTATTTCTAATTAAGATTAAAATCAAAATCTGAATTTGCAATATTTGAGTTTGATATTTGAGCTTTCAATTTGTTCAAATTTGATTAGTAGCCTTAAAATTTTAACAATGTCTTATTATTGAAGCTTCAATATATAATAACTTTTATTCATTTTGAATCTATCTCGAAACTATCTTGCAATTAAAATGGAATGAAAATAATTGGCAATTAATTTGGAAACATGATATAATTTCATGATCAATGTAATATAAGCATTCGTTTATAGCTTTGCATGGGTAAATCCAATTGAAATGAGTCAAATTTATCAATAGCAAAATAACAAATTAAATTTAAACCAATAAAAATATCAACTATGCTGACTGGCATCGACAAGAACTTTATTGATTGAGTATTTATATTTATATTTATGTAAAAGAATTAATTTTATATATTATATATTTAATTTATGTATATACAACAAATTGAGCTTAAATTAATATTAAATATAAAAACAATAAAATGCACATTTAAATCAACATATTAACAATAAACATTTTAACAACTGTAGGAATCAATTTACATTTATTAAAAAAAGTAATTAATAAAAATAAAGTAATTTGATATTATCATCAATGCAAGATTAAGTTCTTATATTATTATAATATAAATAAATTTAACAATTTTATGTTAATCAGTATTTATGCCTCTAGACATAATACAATATTGCATATTTGAGACTTTTTGGGCTGAGTGACATGCCCTGAGGAAAGGTATTCATGCAGTTTGCTTGTCAGGCAATTGTCTGGCATAAACTTAGTAGCAGCTTTACATAAATTAACTTTATGTATTCATTAAAAATAATGAAAGCATGTGAGAGAGTTGGGTGCTGGGTGTGCAATCGTTCACATGAGATGATGCCAGCTGAAATTGATGCGAAATGGAATATCAGGCCGTGCAACATACATAACAGCAGTTTGGACACATGTACATATGTATGTATATGGTGCAACGAGTGCGTTGGCTGGCAGGCGTTCGCAACATGACGTACGAAATCCGAAAAATGCATCCGCCAACTCTGGGCAGGAGGAGGAGGTGGTTGCTGCTGCATTCGCAGGACAATGGAAGCTGTCACTTACAATGAAGCCGTACTCGCTTGCAAGCAATTGTCAGAGATTGGAGACGGAATAACTTGGGAGTAGTCTCGCCTAGTGACATGTGCAGTCTGTATGCATGGCAAAGCCGGGCACACAATAAAGGATAACATTTACACAAGCCTCTCACACACACACACACGTACGTATACACTAACCAGAAAGGGTCATCAAATCCTTTAGCCAAGTTTGCTTTTGTTCTCGTCATCGTCAACGTACAATCTCCCTCTATCTCTCTCTCTCTCTCCCTCTCACTCTCTCTCACTCCGGCGTCAGGCATTGTCTTTATGCTGGTTTAATCTGTGTCGAAAGGCGTGAGTTATTACAAGCCAGCAACGCCCACAACCGCCCCTAGCGACGCCAAAAGCTGCATACATGTCCGCCTTCCTTAAAGCTTGCCCCATTGTCTAGCCGCATCGTCTGTATGGAGAGAGACAGACACGAGAGAGAGAGAGAGAGAGAGAAAGAGAGAAAGAGAGAAATGCTGGGGTGGTGCTTGGCGTCAAATAGAACTCGACCAAGTCAAAGGTTTATCTTTTGTCAACGGCTTTTGTGTAGCTGCATAATCAGCTTTCTCTTTGATCGAGCTGTCTATTCAAGATTCTGATGAACTACTTGCAAAGGTCTTGCGAGTCAATTGGTGCCACATGCTGGCAGCTGCTAGGATTAATTCCATCTAAATGCAGAAAATCAGAAAATTAACAAATGGAAAATTACTTTAAACCAGTAGAATACTAACGGTATAATGTTTTATCAATGTTTATTATACAGAGTCTCGACTCTTGTTACTCGACATTAATAATAATCAATCTATCATTTTTTAAAGCGCTTATTTTTATGTAAAATTAGTAATTTATAATTAAACTAAGCTACGTTTATTGTATATTTTCATTTAATTTACTTAACGCTCAGCTAACCCCATTAAAAAAATTCATACAAAAAGAAAAGCTGAATTTTTAAATTATTTTAAGAGATTTATCAAATGTTTTTGAATGTTCATAAATGTACACTTGAAATGAGAAATTGTGTCTCAGTTTTTATGGAAAATATAATTTTAATGCAATATTTCCAATTTTCTGTTAGTATTGAGTTCGATTGAAAGTTAACCAATTCACCTATAAACTGAAACCGGTTTAAATTGATTTTTAGTATGCTTTAAAGTTTTTTCCATTTATGAAATTGCTTTCACATTTTAGTTGACAAAAATTTCGATTGAGGTTCTAATATTAAAAGAACAAATTTTAAAAAAAAGTACTCGAATTGATAAAATTCCATCCCAATAGATATATTCTCTATATATATGTATGTGCGCTGGTCGCGAGAATCTCTGTCCTTAATAATTGGCATTGCGAAGTCCGCAGCCAGTCAAAGCCATTGGACATGCAATTTAATTGTTGCATGGATTTTATTTTTCCATTTTCTTTTTTTGTACGGTATTTGGGTTGTAAAAACTCTAATGAATTAATGAGCTCGTTGGCACTCGAATTGCAATTGCGTCGATGGTCTCGTGCACTGTGGAGCTGCCTCCTCCACGCTGCCTGGCCTTTATTTTACTTACAATTAGCGCCATCGATTGTTTAATGGCAGTTGATTGTAATAAGCCAATTTCGAAGAGTCTCCATTTGAATTCAAAATGCGAAATAAGTTCATTAGCAAAACGATGACGCCTGCAGTGGCGCCCCCTGGCGGCGGCCACCTAGTGTGTGTGTGTGTGTGTGTTTGTGTGTGTACCTAGCCGGAAGTCCCAGCTGCTCTTCGCTCGTTGTGTCTGCCTGTGTGTGGTTGTGTGTGTGTGTGTGTGTCCCCTTCTACCTGCTGCCCAGAAGCATAAAGGACAAGCACTCGATTTCCAATTGCAATGTTTGGCTGTCTATCCGTCCGTCTGTCTCTCCGTCTGTCTGTCTCTCCGTCCGTCCGTCCGTTTGTTTAATTTGAGTTTATGCAACTTTTATGCTTATTAATACTTTTATAACATGCCCAACAGCGCCCTTCCGCCAGCAGGTAATTGCCAATTTGGTTTGAATTTCAATTGGCCAATTTGGGCTTGTTTTGGGCCATGAGAACTTTTTAAGTGCTTGAAATTGTTAAGCATCGAGTTGTCTGATAATCTATTAGCCATTTATTAGTATTAATTGCGCGTGTTAAAGTGAGAGGCAGACAACTCTAGGCTCTAGCCAAGAGAGGGATGACGTCGAGGTAGATATCCTCTATATAGTTCAATAATTTGCCAGTTCAGTTTTGAGTTTAATCTGAATGGCATTTTAAAGAGAAGCAGCACAATTTATGACTTGCATTACAAATTAATACTCTGTTACAAAATAGATAAGATAGAATGCAATGTTGAGTTAGTTAGGAAATGCCAAAATATGTGAAGAGTCAGGGTTGCTGATGAATACGATCCTAACTAGCAGTGCATCAAAATAATAATATTGAATGAAGTTATGATCTTTATTATACTACTTTCTTCACTTAAATCTATGCTGATATGAAACTGAGTTAGCCAAAAAATACATCAAATTATTATTTATTAAGAAACTCGAATAAAAAAAAAAACAGAGATTAAATAATATAAAAATATTTCATTAGACAATTGTAGCTTCTTTTCTATATCAATAGTCTTTATTTTTCTTTTACCTACCATTACCATAAAATATTTTAAAAAAAATAATTATTAAAAAAAAATAAAGCAGCAAAAATATAAATGTATTTCAATTAAAAGGATTATGACATTAAAAGCACAATTCTTTTTCCCACGAGTCTGGGCAATATTTTCTTTTACTGATATTAAACTGATTCAACCATGAAATATGTGAAAAGAATACAATTATGCTTCCATTTTTTATATCTTTTCAATTTAGCAAATGGAGGTCGCTTCGCTCGAATTGAATTTCATTGTTGTGTTTAAATTTCAGTGCGCTTTTTAAGCTGACAAACTGACAAAACTCAATGCCTTCCTCCAAGTGCAGCCAGGCACATAACTAAGGACCCTTCCACTTGTATGGAGACATGGTTTAAAGATAACAACAAACAGCTCCGAAGGGTAACTGGAGGTTCTCTACCCAATCTCTCTCCCATCTCTCTCTCTCTCTCTCTCTCTCTCTCTCTGTCTCTCTTCTGGTCAGCGAGTCGTCTATTGCAGATGCAGCTGAAGCTGCAGCTGCAGCAGCTGTATTTTTATTATCCCTACATATAAACCCATTTTAGTTGATATTTGTTAAGTGGATGCCTGGGTCAGTTTGCCACGCCCATACGCCCACGTTTGGCCGCCGGCTGCCACTAAGCGAAAGTAGGAAAGAAAAAATTGCATCTAACTAAAGAGAAAATAACCGTGAAGTTGTATGTTTTGCAGTTCAGTGCATTTTGGTTATTGTAGCAACATTTCTTTCATATTCCCTGACCACGCCCCAGCCCACCCCCACCCCTAAAAGTAGCAGGCAATTGTTGTTTTTGTTGCTTTTGCTATTATTGCTGTTTTTGTGTTTGTGCATGGGTTGTAAAAATGTTTTGAAGTGCGGCTGGCCTGGCAAATAACCAAATGGATGAGCCGCCTGCTGCTGGTCAGCAGTGACCCCTCCAACCCGCCCCCTTCCCCATGCCACCCTTTAGACCCTTTGTTGGTGCCTCTGTGCCACGTTCGCATCGCGCTCAAGTAGCACCATTCAGTTTTTGTATGCGAAATGTTGCTGCTTTATGGACCTGGTCCACAAATTCAGTCAGATAGTCAGTCGACCAGTTTGTCTCTTTTACAGCAACCACCTGTCTACCTGCCCCACTCTCTCTCTCTCTCTCTCTCTCTCTTTCTATCTATGCCTGGTCTGGCTCTCTTTTAACATCGATATTCCAGTTTACTAGCTCCTAGCGGAATTAGCAGTTCTGTCCGGCCAACTTTGATACATTAATACTTAATGGTTACTAAGAGATCAACTGGAGAACACTTACAGCTGATGCTGCACTGTAACTATAATATAAATAACAGATAATCACTAAATAAATGAAAGCTATTACATAGTCAGACATAGAGAGCTATATATATTTATATATATATACAGACTTACGTTTCACTGAGTTTTTAATTACTTTTCACTGAATGACTATTCATTTTTTGGGCTTCGAAATTCTTACAATTTGTATAAAAGTCAAGCGAAATAATAAAATTTTGGACAAAACTTAGAAGAATAAAATATTTTTATATCTAAATAAAATCTATAACAAATTGTCCATTTAAACAAATCTTGTGAGCCTGGGAATATTAAAAAATAAAGTCCATTTGACGAACATATAACAAACATTAAAATATATTAAATCATAATATCATTTTATTACATTACATTTAAAAGTAAATAATTTTTAATCAATTTAAGTAAAACTTATATTATTAATTTTATTATTATTATTTAATTATTTAATAATTCTTTTCTTATTTTTAAATGTACATATTTAATTTTATTATTAATTCAATTTAATTTATTTTTTTATCTTTTGTATATTTCTATGTCATTATTCGACATTAAATAAATAAATTATTATTAATTGTTTTTAATAAAATAAAGCTATAAATCGTTGCAAGCTGACCAATTAATGAAAATATTGAGATTGGTTGTAGCAATGCTTCACTGTACTTCAATAGTAGCACAGCTGCAACAATTGTGTGACAAAATTTAATGACACTTAACGTCTGCCATGCACAAAACTTATCTCTGTGCAGAGAGTTTTCCATGTATTTTCTAAAACTGCTGCAACTAAAGGGGAAATGGCCAAATGGGAAAAGGCAAAAGGCAAAAGGGAATGTGGCCAACAGCAGTGGCAACGGATGCATCTGGCTTTTGGTGGAGTCCGGGTGGTGAGGCATGGGCTGACAATTGAGGGCAGAGTTGAAAAATGTTTCCAAGTTAAATGAAGCGCATCAAACGTCAGTCGATAAATTTAAAAGCCAAAGCTATTGACTCGCAGAAAATAAAAGCAAATAATGCCGGCCAAAGAGGCCAGACGGCAGACGACAAACGAACGACAGAGGGCGCCACATACTGCCTGCAAGGCCAATTCGAAATTCGAATGCATGTGCAAGAAGATGTGACATTTCTGCTGACAGCACAAAAGCAGCGACGCCAACGGCAACGGCGACGGCGACGATGCGTCCAAGAAAAGTCGACGTGTTGACAGCGCCCTCTGTGGAGCAGCCATCACATAAAAAAAATGCAGCACGCAAGAGCGGCAGCAGAGAGCTCTGTGATTGGCTACTTAACTCTTTGACAACTTGTCTGCGCTGCAGAGAGCAGCAGATGCTCTCGATAGATGCACGACTCCCTCTCCCTTCGCCATCCTTCCATTCTTCAGGCTCATATGTGAGCAGCAGCAAAGTTGGCCGGCAAAACTTTGTCATTTGCATGCGACCAAAGTTTAACAGAAATTCAATTTCTGTTATATTTTCTTATTTTTTTTTTTTAGTTTTTAGTCGGCATACGTAGCGTGTTTGCATTGAAACAATAAATTTGTTCAGAGGGTGTCCGTGTCCAGTTTGGATTGCTTTGACCTGGCCCAAAGTGGCGTTGAGGCGTGCAAAAGTTACGGATTTTTATTATTAGCTGCTGCATTCAGTCGAAAGTTGAAACTCGTCTGTAAAGTTTGCGTTTGCAGCATGCAAAGCGTATGTGCCACTAATCAAGTAAAAAAATCAACAGTTTTTTATTAACTTTTTTCGTTGCATATAATAAAGCCGCTCTTGGCACATAGTTCATTTTTGTTTTTAATTAAAGTACTCATTTGAGAGGAGTGATTTTGAATTTTAATCTAAGAACATATCCAGAATATGAACTTTTTCAACTATTATTATAATATTAGAATTATTTATAAAAACCAAAACATTTTTATAATTTTCAGGGAAATTTTCATTGTAGGTAGATTTTCCAAAATTCTGATAAACTTCTATTTTCTGAGTTGTAAAACATTTCCAATGCACTTATCTGACAAATGTAAAGATGTTAAATAATACTTAAACATAAAATGTCTTGAAGTTGTCGATAAATGTTATCGCTCGCTGCAAATGGTTGTAGCTGTTGTTTAGTTGTATTTTCAGTTATTGTTGTTGAGCAGTCTTAACAAACTTTGACTTTGATAGCACCCTCGTAATTTGAATTTGTTGTCTTTGCTTATCTGCTCCTTTTTTCCAACTGAAACTGATTCCCCTATAAGTATTTGACTGCTCATTATGATGTTGTTGGTGCTGTCGTTGGCGTTGGCAAACAAATTGCATATAAATTGCACTCATTGACGGCAGCGAATCTACATGGAAAATATTTCGTAGTTACTAAATAAATTTCATATTTCACATTTTGCAGCCGCCCACTTCGCCGCTTGGGGGCACGTCAAGTGTTAGTACCCCACATCAGCCCATACAACGGCAACAACAACAACAAGTAGTCAAAGTCGTTCTTAGAGTTGAGCTTGTTGTTGTTGCTGTGCCAAATGACTTGCCGTGGCAGTTGTTGGTTGGCATTTTTGATGAGCCAGCTGCACGTAGCACTCGTCTAGGTGCCGCAGCTCAGGTAGCACTGAAGAAGTCGGGGACTTTATTAAAATTATATATTTGCATGTTTGTTGCAATTTGAGCGAGGCACGCAGTCAGCAACGATGACGGCAAAAATTGCAATTGCATATGCATTTATAAATATGAAACGCAATTTTGTCAACTCACAGCTTGCAACTTGCAACGTGGAACTTAATGCTCAAGTTTTGCTCGATTTGATGAGCGGCCACTAACTGTGGGTGGTGGGGTGTGCGGGTGTTTATTCCTTCGCTGTGTCTCATTAACAAAGCACGGACATTGCCATTAGTTTCGAGCAATGCATCCAACTAGGCTCAACCATTAACGCAAACGGAAGAGCAATTTAACCCAAGAAAACTGATCATAAAACTGCAGATTTGATTTACGATTTTTATAATGTAGAAATGTTTAAGCTTGGCTTAAAAGTAAAGAGAGAAATTAAAATAAATAATTTATATTACATTAAATAAATATATCAAATTTGCCTTAAATAAGAAAACAAATTTGTAATTTTATAATGTTTAAAGTATGTGTTTATGTATTTATTGGATAAGTATTTATTACTTCTAAATATTTATTATTATCATTTTATTACTTATAAATAATATATATAAAATATTTTAATATTCTAATATTTATTGCATTGGTATTGGAAAATATTTTCTTCATTATAAATTTAACAAATTTCTTTTTTATAGCCTGCATTAAAAAATAAAGCAAATTTAAGTCTTATACTATTGTTTTAAATTTTTATTTAAATAGTTGAACTTTATTTATAGGTTAAATATTATATTAATTACATATATCGGACTCTTTCTTACATTTTCTTTCCTAATATTTAATATATCAGTTAAAAATCACCGCCATTATTTATTAGAGCCAGAATATGCCATATTCCAAATTTGAATCAGAAAATAATCAAATATATTCTAAGATTGAGTTCGTTTATTCTTGATGTAAGTATCGGGAATCATATTTCTTGTCTTCTCATTTCTCATCTTGAATCTCATTTGTAGAAACAACTTTGCTGACTTGTGATCTGAATTTGCGATTAAATATCATCAGATTTATTTATTTCTCAATAACAGATTCTTCTCGCAACTTTGTTTTTTGGGATGAATTTTGTATGTTGCACGTTTTGAGCATTTGCTGTCAAAGTGTTAAGTCCGAAGTCCTCTTCACCTGTGCATTTTTCAGGCCAGCTCCAAGTGCTGCCAGCTTAGGCGAATTCGCAGAGCCACAAATAAGCCGAGCAGAAAATGCCCGCACAGAGGAGGGGAGTAGAAGAGGGCGAAGGGGGCGGGTGGGGGGTGTGAGACAGCTGAGTAGATTTCGGAGGCAGCAGGCTGAAAATGTTGTGTGTACAAGTGTGTGTGTGTGTGTGTGTGTGTGGTAAATTAAATTGAAAGGCATTGCAGGAAATGCGAGCATAATATTTGCGCCTTGTTAGTTTGTCAACGCTTGGCTGAGCCTGAATGATGAGGACGCCTAGAATGGGGATTGGGGTAGCTTTAGTTGTTGGCCTGATGTTGAAACATTTAATGACATTTAACAGGCGGCGCAGCATAATTAAAAACCTAAATATATAAATAAATATAAAGGAATTGAGAGAGGATACGCATGAAAGTGCGAGAGTGCTCTACATACCGCAAGGCAGTTGGCATTTGCCAAAGCAAAAGTTGCCCAGATTATGGAGACGGGGAAGAAGGAGGCGAGAGGTTAAACTAGCAGAATGGGGGAAGGGGGGGAAATACCGCAACTGCGTCGACTGCCAGAATCACGCTTAAGCTCACGATTTATGTGAGATTCTTTAAGCGAAATCCAAGTCAATTAGTTTCCTAATTCGTTTTGCGAAAAGGAATTTATCGATTTTATCTGCAGACGTGCAGAAAGTAGTTAAGAGCAGTTTTTCCAACGACTTTCATCGTTTTCCTTTTCGTTTCCTTTATTTTCTTTTTGTTTTGCTCTTGTGTGTGTGTAAGTGCTGATAATGATTCCCGCTGTGCTGTGTGTGTGTGTGTGTGTTTGCTGCTTAACAACGAAAACTGTGCGTTTTATGTGCGGCAGTCTCTGTGGGTAGCATTGGGACAATAAACAAGCCGCATTGCTCATACGCCATGTGAACATTGCTGAACTGGGCGAGCGTTAGACTAAGCGTTAGCAAATTAAATTAGATTGCAATTGCTTTGCCAGTCGATTCAAATGTTCAAATAAACCAGGCATCAACTAATATACTGTGTACAAATTCCTCGAATTACGCAAAGATTCCAATGAATTTCTCTTAAACATTTTCAAATAACTTTTGGATGGGGCTCAAGGCAACTTTTTTTTCAAAGACTTTACGAATTTAAACTTGAACTTAAACCAGATACTCAAAAAAAAAGCATTTATTAGCCAACAACTCAATAGAGAAAGCAATTAAAATTATTTATTATTATCATTTATTAATTGTAAATATTTGTATTCTATTTAAAACGTTTAAACCCAATTTTGTTAATACAGCTTTTTTGCAACTGCATCAACTATTTTTGCGACTATATCGATTTATTTTGAACTAAACTTGTTTTGCTGTCTTTTTAGTTTGACAACGTTGCTTCAACTCGTGTTTTGCTAATGATGAAATTTGAGATTTTCCCATTTTCAATTTTGCATCTACCATTTTGTGTCTGCTATTTTTGCAATATCGATTTAAATTGAACCAAACTATTTGTCTGAACCTTTACTTTGACAAAACATAACACAATGAGTCAGGATCGCCATAAGTAATCTATATATATATATATATATATATGTATAGAAATATATATTTATAATCCCGTCAAAGCTGCAGCATTTTTGGTTTGAGCACTCAGAAATGCTGTAGACAAACATAAATCGGTTTAAAATGAAAAACTTTCGTTATTACAGCGACTTGTGTTTACATTTGTAACGGGTCTAAGGATGTTTGAGTGGGCGTTAGTTGGATGGGTGGGTGGTTGGGTGGGTTTGCGCCGTCGATCGTTGGACGACTCAATTTGTGGCCTGCAAGGCGTCGACTTAAAGAATTTTTAATTGCTTCAAAAACAAGTTGAATGCTGTTTTATTTATATTTCCGGCGACCGCTGAGGCGACGCCATAGACAAATTCCATTAAACTTTTGGCTTCTAAACTGTGTCAAAGTTGGGCGTAGGCAATGCGAATTGAGAGGGGGGTCTGGCACTGATAGGGGGGGAGGGGGCGATGCAACGCTTCCTGGTCGCTGGCTAAGGATAATTCACTGGTGGCAACCGCCAGAGAGACGAGCTCACAAAACTTTTTGCGCAAAGCAAACTCAACCGAATGAAATGAAAATGCCACAGAGGCAACCAAAAACTCCTGCGGGGCAGAGTGCGAGAGAGAGTGAGAGAGGGAGAGAGAGCGACAGTGAGAGAAAGAGAGAGAGGTAGAGATATTGAGAGGAAGTTGCGATAGCGAGCGTCGCTTGGTGAGCAATCAATTTCTGTTGACGTTGACAACAAGGCAAAAGTCCGGCCAAAGTTAAGGCCAAAAGACAAGGCGCAATGCTCCGCAATATAGAGGGGGAGGTGTAACTTTATTTGGTGGCTGGTGTTGGTGGTTGAGGGGGAGGGGGAGGGAGCAACAACAAATCAAAGTCGACGTCGTGTTTTTAAGACGCCTGTCGAATTGTGCTTGGCACACGCCCACTTTAGTCGCGTAAACGCCTTAAGTCGGCGACTGCGACGCTGACTGCGGCTGCGACTGCTGCGGTTGAAGTGTATTTAAAAGTTTGATTAGTTTTTAATGTTTGTAAGGCGAGTCCTTAAGTTTCTCTCCCTCTCCATCTCCCTCTCCCTCTGCCGCTCTGTGTGCCCCTCTCCCTCTCTGTCTGTCAATGTAGCTCTCTGTAATTTTTAGTTTGTGTTCAGCTTTAATGATAACATCGTTAATATGTATCTATATATATATATATATATTTACATAAGTGCACAGCAAACGCCCTCGGGCAATATGTATGCATATTTATGCAAAAGTGAACTAATCACAAGCATATTGCATAAAATAACAATTTCATAAATTGAAACAAAATGTCTAGACTCATTATGCCACCGAAAATGTATGCAATAAAATTATGCAAATTATATGCCAACAACAACTACAACCACAACAACAGCAACAGCAGCAACAACGATGTGTTGCCCAAATAATATATCATATTTGGCATTTTTGCTTTAGCTGTTGTTATTATTGTTTGTGTTATCGTTGTTGAGCGCCCTTTGGCCAAAACTGTCTCTTTATCTAGTTAGCTCAGTCGCCATTCGAAATTCATTTATTCGTCATTTGATTTCATTTAATATAAATGCTTTAGATTGCGTTGCTGTTCAAATGTTATTAAATAATTTTGTGACTTTGTAATCAATTAATATATGAGAAAATAGCTACTAGAAATTAATTAACAATCTTTAGCTTTCTTCGACAAATTGAATTGACTCAACTTGAATTGACTCAACTTGAGATGACTCAACAACTGCTGAGTTCATTTATAAATAAAGCATTAAACAAATCAATCTTATTCCAAAATAAAATATTTATGCCCCATTCAAGTTGCAACATTCAAATAACTTTGTTAAATTACATCTCACACAAAAATGGGTTTTCTTGGAAAACTGTTGAGCATTTTTTATCAGACTTTCAACAGATTGTTGTTGAAAATGTTTTGATAATAATTACAAGTTAACTAAAAGCGAGTTTGGCATCGCTAAGAGGCTCTTCTCTTCTGCGTCTGCCCCATTTGCTCAGCTTGGCTAACCGCACTCGTCAACAACAATAATAAAAAGCAGTCGGCAAATGCAGCCATAAATTATGAATATGAAAGGCAAGGTGTCTACGTGTATGTGTCCCTATGTAAGGCATGCCCCCAATCGACTCTTTCCCCTTGGCTGCCTCCCTGGGGTCCAATAACGCAAAGAGGCCACACAAGGCCTCAGGCAGTGCAGGGTTAATAGAAACTCCTTACGTGTAAGTCAGTGTGTGCGTGTGTGTGTGTGTGTGTGTGTAAATGTGTGTGTGCAAAAGTTATAAACATTTATGGCAGCTACTTAAAAATGTCAAGCGAAAAAATTATGATAATGATACGTGACATTTGAAAGCAATAACAATTTAGTTAGCACGCACTTTTTGATTACACCGAAAAAACTCGGCCAGGTTTTATTTATGAGTTGGCAACATAAAATTGAAAAATTGCCTCAAATACATGTATGTATACACATCTTAATATGTGTGTGTGTGTTTTTGAGAATGTGGCACTCAAGTGAAAATACTTACATGGGTGTAATAACAATAATCATAAAGCACGCCATCATAGAATGGCAAATGGCAACAACAATCAAAACTTGCAAGTAGTCGGATCGACTTTATAATGCTCTGTAAATGACGAAGGTATTTAAGCTGTATGTTAGTTTTGCAAAATGTACAACACATATACATATATGTCTATAGTAATTTGCAATGTATGTGTTGCAAGTGTGGCCATCCTTATATATTTAAATATTGGGATTGTTATACACTAACCCCATTAAAAATGGGTAAAAATAGTATAATGGTTTTGTACAAATGTATATAACAGGCAGAAAAAAGCATCTCCGACTTCATAAGGTATATATATTCTTGATCAGGATCAACAGCCGAGTCGATATGGTCTGTATGAACACACGGATCTCAGAGACTGTAAGAGCTAGAGACTTCAAATTTGGAATATAGGTTCTAGAATACCAGACGCCGATTAAGGTTGACTTTTTTATCGATAACTTCCTCCGTTTCCCGAATATCGATACATTTCGATTTCCGATAACGATTAATACTAAAATTTTAAACACAGATCCTTCTAATTAATACATAATATGCATATACATATTATTGATCAACTGCCTAAATTCCATCAAGATCAGATAAGTAACATCCAAGTAACAGTCGAAAATATATTCTCATATTGATTTCAATTCTATCAGCAGCCGGAAGCATTTTCTGTATGCATAAATATAGGCGTGCGTGTGTGAGAAAGAGATGGCACGATAATCGACGCAAACGCAAATATGTTTGTATGTATTCTGAAGAGCCCCGTTACCTACTAATTGCATGTACATATACATACATATGTATGTTTGAATGTATGTATATGCAATTATTTGTAGCCAACCAGTTCGGGTCAGTTTCTTTTACTCTGCAGTCCCTTTGCCAGCCATAAGAAAAGCGTGCACTTGAAGGCCTTCTGACATTTGGGTACAAGAAGGGAAATTAAAAGGGACATTTGGCGATAAAAGTATAACATATTTAACAACAGGGTTCAAGTTATATCGCGGTCGAGCTCACGCGCCTACAGCAATCTTACTTGTTTTTCTTAATTGGGTTTTACCAAATTAAATATATAAAATTAAAATTTTTAAATTAAAAGATTAAAAGTCAATTATTAAAATACAACTTACAGTGGCAAAAATAATTATTGGATTGGTGGATTATAAATGTAAAATAATTCAACATTTTTACAATATCTAACAAAATACATCAACACACTAAATTTAATAATATCACATATTGCTTCATGTTAAATTAATTATCAATTTATTTATTCTTTGATTTTTTACTTAATGTTAAAAAAATTAAGCTGTAATTATATAAAATGAGTAGTGTATATTTTAATTGAAATTTAAAATGAAAACTATTAATAATAATAAATAAAATAATCTAAATAACAAATCTGATAGTATTCAAATGAAAAAACTGACATTTGCTAAATTAATAAATAAAGTGAGTTTCATATACAACAAATATTTAAATTAATAGTTAAGCACACATTAGCGTAATTTAAATATCGAATTTATATCGGAATGCTAATTAAATACTGCTTTTAGATTCTAAAGTTCAGAATGTTACCTAACTTTAATAAAATGTATTTGGTTACAAAACAATTTGGGTCGTTTCAAAAATGTATACTAATCTGATGCCTACATTTACCAAAAATTATGAATTTTATGAAATTAACAAAGGTCCAAAAAGGGGGGGCAGCTGTCCTTCAAGTGGTCAGGCTGCCGGATAGACAGACAAGCAGGCTGGCGAACAGGCGTGCAGAATAGGGGCAACCAGTGGCAAGAGGCAACCAGCAGCAACAACAGCAAAGCACACATCCTGCATGTCAACTGAATAATTTGTTGCATGTACAAAAGGCATGCACTCACATCCGGTTTCCTGTCATTCTTTTCACCACACACACACTCACACACATACACACACACGAAGTGAAAGAGCAGCGGGAGAATGCAACGAGGAACACACCGAGAGACAAAGAAAACAAAGAGAGAGGGAGATAGAGAGAGGGAAGAGAGAGGGAGATAGAGGGAGTGACCATCCTGCAATTTGTGTCTATGCTGTTGCTGCTGTTGTTGTCTTTATGGCGTGTTTGGTATTTGTTGCAACTTTTGTTTTGAATTCCTGTGGCCTTGTCACACGCTCCATGCGCTTGCAGTTAAATTTATGTTTTAACGCACGCACACACACACACACACAAACTCTTAACGAACAATGAATGCAAAAAAGTGTTGCATACAACGCGAAATACTGCCCGTTCCCCTCCCCCTTCTCTATAGGAGCGTGGCAAAAGATAGAGACCGAGAGCGAGAGAGAATTGGTGGTGGCAGGACTAGGGGGAAGGGGTGGTGTGAAGGTAGAGGTGGAGGTGGGCTCGGTTATGCAGTGCTGTGACGGCCAACTGCCAGCATCACATCTCTTGTAAAGCAGCGTATAATCCACTGATTGCTCCCAAGGTTCAGCTTTCAACAATGAAGGACACTCCGAAGGAGTCGCGCTGCACACAGGGAGGGTGGAGTTGCAACTGCCGAAAAGGGAGAGGAAGGCTGTTGCTGTCAAGTCAACGGATGTGTTGCTCTTTTCAGCGCATTACTCTGGGCATATCAGTTTATTTGTGTGCCCAAATCGAGAGTCGAAATAATACAAAAATATTTATAATAATGTGAAAAAGTCTATAATAATTTTATAATAATATTTCGAAAATAATAATGATATTTGCTATCCCAAATGTTATGGTAAAGTTTAGCTGTTTTCTGCTTAAAATCGCTGATAAATCGGGAGAATTTTCCAAATTAAATTATATACAAAAACTTAAAATACCATATATTAAAAATAATAACAAATAAACAGTTGAAGAATTCAGTGTGTTCTGAAAATTAAGAAAAGTACTCTGAAAATAAGAGAAGAAATACCCTGTATTGTAGAAAGACAGAAGCATTCCGTTTTAGAAATACAATTTCTGATTAATAGCGTTAGTCACCATTGTCGCCAAGAGCTGAGCATAGCTCCAACATTAGGAGCCATTTCATTTTTTGAATGTATTCTCTTTTTTCATGCCTTTGCTCCTCACCTGCACTCGAGATGCAGTCGCAGATGCAGCAGCAGGAATCCCCGCAAGGCGCTGTCTGTAGTTGTGTCGCTCGAGGGACTCCGCCGAGATTGGCATTAATTTTGCATATGAATACGGCATGGACAACTGGCTTTGTCCTATTCGGCCCCCACACACATACAAATGTGCACTTGGAGGAGCTGCTGCAGCGACATGTTTATGGCATGCAATGGAATTTCCAACCCATCGCCTTTGTCCTGGCATCCGTTTGCTCTCTCTCGTAGAGCCACTTGCCAGCTCTGTCTGTCCGTGGAAAACTTTGGCCGAGTTGAGGGCATCAATTTTCACATTAATTTCGTTTGAAGCATCGGCCATGCCCAATTAGCTAAACCCGTCGGCTCATTAGCAACACGAGGCAGGCCCACAGCACGGTAATTGAAGTGCGGCCCAGAGACACACAGGTGAAGTCCATAAAAGCATTAGAGAGCTTGTTCCGTACTTCACAGTACAACAAAAAAAAAGTAGGAAGAAGTTTCAATTTGCATGTCATCAGCGACGAACTCTGCTCTTCAGTTTGCCATAGTTGCAGCAGAGTTGTCGTCCAATTTCTTATGTTTGAAATAGAATACTCAAAGCAGAGACTCTTTTTTATTTTTGGATGGTTGCCTGTGGATGTTCGAGTCATAAATATTTGTAAGTGATTTAAATTCATGAATTCATGATATTACTTTCTAGTTATGTTGTATACATCTTTAGTATAACTTATTTATATTCATAAATGGAGAGAAAGCAACATATGTAAATCATACAATTTGAAAACGGAGGAATGAAAACAGATACTGTTTGGATGGTCCACTGTGGGATTAAAAGTATATCCAAGGCATATTTATATATGTATATTAATGTTATAAAATTGATGATTAAGTAGAAATTATTTAAATTCAAAAACAAAAAAAAAAGAAGTTAATTTTTCAAAATAAAAACAGATAATTAGTTATTATTCGCGCAGGGTATACGAGAGTCTGTATTCCAATCTGTAGCTCTTATCGTCTCTTAGATACGCGTGTTTATAAAGACGGATAGACGCTCATAGCTATAAAGATTCGGTTCCTGATCCTGATCGAGAGATAAATACACATATACCTTTTTTTGTCGAAGATGCTGCCTTCCTGTTACATATTTTTCCTCAAAACTATTATACCCAGCTTCAATAGGTTCAGGCTTGAAACATGGAATTGATAGAGCTGATTGCTAATTTAAGCAAACTGCCTAAAAGTATGCAATAAATGTATCCACACTCTCACCGGGCAAATCGGCAGTAAATTTTCAAATCGTTGGCCTTTGCATTTGTCATTCGACCGGTGTTCATTAGGCAACCTCAACTAAATCAGCAGAGTTGCCAGGTAAGCGCAAAATTTTCAAATGATATACAACTTGTTACCTGAAGTGTGTGAGTGTGTGTTTTTCTGTGTTTTGTGTGTGTGTGTAAAAGTTGCCAACGCTGCAAGAGCTCATTGTCGAATGTGGTTGTTGTTGTTGCATTTGCTGCATTTAAGTAAAATGAATTGGCTGCAATTTATTTTTGTTGCTTATCATATAAATTGCACTCGCCTGCAAGTCATTATTTGGCACATTTGCGCTCAATGGCTGCACATTGCTCTCCGCCCACAATAAAGTTGTGGCGAGAGGGCGTGCCACCATGTGTGTGTGTTTATGTGTGGGTGCGTGACGAACCGGAAGTCCACTGATACGCCGACAAAAACAATACCAACAACAACAATAACAACAACAAATACAATGGCAACAACAATTTGACCAAGAGATGCTGCCAGGTGGCCTTTGCACTTGGCTGCATTTTGAGGCAACTGATGGAAAGAAGCAAGCCACTACTAAAAGTGGCAAGGGCATAGACTGCGAAATGGCCATTTGGGATATGCCCGAAAGAAACTGCTACTTAAGCAGTTGCTGCTGCTCTCTTATTTACCACTTGCAATGTGCGGCACAAATAAATTCTCGGTTTTGCTTTACTCGACCGATTTTTGCCAGCGCACACAAATGGGCAATGTGTGCACTACTCGAATACTACAAACATATATATATATATATATATATATATATATATATAAATACATATTTGATTTACAAGACTACAGTTAATCCTAGCTCAAGTAGCTTAAGACTCACTTCTATTCTTAATCAATACTTTTTGTTTATTTACACTTGCAATACAGCGTAAGTTTTTTACCCCGTAATCAAAACAATTTAAGTCTAAACATTAAAATTTATTTAAAATTAATTTTGCTTATTCATTTTAAAATTATTTCTTAATGGTAAGGTGAATAAATAATTGTTGATAACTAAATTTTTAAATAAATAAATACAAAACGAAAAGTTACTAAAATTCCAAATTAGTATGATTTTATGATATCTTTCAATTAAGATTTAGCTGTAGTTTTAGCTTTAGCTTCAGCTCTATCTAAGCAACTTCCATATATCGGAAACAGGTCCCCTCTGATAAATAAACATTTCAGCTCTTATCACATACACTCAAACACGGCTACCCTCAAGTGCATACCTCATTTACATGCATAGGTTCGTTGGGGTTGCTTTCCAGGTAGCGAATTCGCAACCCTAACTAAAATGAACTGCCAGTCAAGAGGTAACCGAAACTCTCGTGGAATGCAAACAAAAGGTAACAAATCGACTGGCAAAGTGTGCAGAAATATTTTACGAATGCAATTGCAATTAAGTTGTCCGATTATTGGGTCAGATTGCGGAGACATTTAAGAATTGCGCACTAAACGAAAACGAAGAACGAAAACCACCCAGACACAGTGATTATGCAATACATATATATGTATATATGTATAAATATATATATATATATATATATATAAACACACACGGCCTATCAGCTGAAATTTGGCCTTGTCCAATAGAAACACACAAAATAAACAATTTCGAAATATGTGGAACTGAATTCATCGGTAATAGAAGACTTTTCTATGCTCTGCAGCTCTGCTTGATTTTAATGTTACAGTTAAATTATTATTCAATATTTGCAATTTCAAGTTGAAATTAATATTATATACAACAATTTCGCACCTATATTTGTATATATGTATGAATTTGAATATAGATATTAATATATGTTAGAATCAATGTATTTGAGAGAAGATAACAACGACCGAATCAATATTGAAAATTGTTTGATTTACACATAGGCGTTAATAGCCGTTGATAAGCATAAAAACCAAAACACAGCTCTTTTCAGAGTATATAAGGCAGCCGAGATCATCGTCATAGCATCTTCACTCAAAAATGAATTTTAAATACTGCGTAAGTTTACAGAGCATAGCTGGAAAGCCTTTAGTCACACACATCTTTCCTCAACTCAACAGCTTCTGTTGCTATCGCTGCTGTTTGCAGCTGCGAATTCGATTCCCGTAGGAAACACGACCATACCGGAAAGATCCTGTTCGCCCTGGTGTGCCGGACAACCCCCACCGCCTCCCGGTGCCTACAACTAAGCTCTGATGTGGATACTGTAATCAACTTCCCCTTCCTACAACAAGCATGTATTTTGGCGGTCGTTTACTTTTCACAATTATTGCGAACCATTTGCTAAAACAATAAAACTCCCATAAAGTATATATATAAGCATCTTCTGCATTCATATGAGATTTTCTACTCTCAGTAATTAGTTTAGTTTTTAATGTGCGACTAACTCTCTCACATACACAAGCAGCGCGGGACTTCATTGTCTGGGAATTGAAATAAAGCTTTGAGTTTATCGTTGCTGTATCCCAGTACACCCCTCTCTCGCTCTCTCTCTATTTGTGCCTCTATCTATTTGTGCTTCTCTCTATTTGTGCATACAGCATACAGCGTACGTTGCAGAACGCATTCGGTAATGAGAGGTCTGGGTGCATTCAGTTTGAGCTTCAATTTCACTTAGTTGTCGTCTAAAATACATTGTGAAATTAAAAGTGAGGAACGCACTCACCGCAGCCGCTCAAGCGAAGGCGAGAGCGTAGTATTAACAACAACATTAAGGCTTCTGTCTGGTTAGTGCTGCTCCCAAGTGAGAGAGTGTCTATTTTTAGAAGAACAAATCCTCGCTCAACATCAACACTTCGGAGAGAGTGGCATCCCAGCAGCAAGTCAACTAGTGAATTATCGAATGCCTTCTGTATGCAAACACTGGAATTCATCACCAAGTAATGATCTTATTTTATGCTGAAGCTTCTAAGTCACGCACAAACTTGTCTTCGCGAATGTTTCAGCAACGAAAGCTGCGCAGATAAGCTTTGAATATACAATATGTATCAATATATTTCGAAGATGTAAACAACGCATTTGTCCGTAATGCAACTCCATTACAATAGTCTATCTGTGTACATGAAGTCGTATTCTATTCCGTTAACAATCCCTCACATTAGGTATTAGACTCTGTAAGGCAATGCCTACTTTCAGCATCGCAGAGAAATGGAGCAGGCAAAGTGGATACATGCTTATGCAAAAGAGGTATGTGTAGCTGTAATCGAATTCATTTCTCTGCTCATATGAGTAATGCATGCAGAAGCAGACACAAAGAGCTACACTAGGCTGGGGCAAGAACAAGATAATTATTTGCCAACTAATAAAAAGACTTGAAGTATTGATTGAACAGTATTTAATGCATTTATTAATACCGTCTTGGAACATATGAAGTTCTTGTTGTCTTATTGCAGCACCGCTCCTAATGGTGATGAGGATTGTGATGAGGATTGTGATGAGGATTGTGATGCGGATTTTGGTGGGGATTGTAATGGGGATTGTGATGATGATTGCTGCCGCCACCACGATGATTACCACCTCCGCCGCTGCCTCCACCACGAGCACGCCCAACTCCGTTGCCAAATTGGGGCAATGCAAAAGCAGCCGCAAACAGCGCAAATAGTATGATCTGCCAAAATGAACAAGAAATAATATTTAAAAATATACAACTTACATATTGCAGACGCACAGCAGAACAAAAATACTCACAAACAATTTCATATCGAGTGCTCTCTCAACTATGAACTCAAATGCGCAGAGCACTCGCCTTTTAAAGAAGAAAATAGGCACTGCTGAAGGTACTGAAGAAGGCACAACAAAAATAATAAACATAAATTACCCAGACACATCCATAAAACCCTAGAGAATCGCACTTAAGTGCATTTGAGGGCCGGCTTATCTGCGACGACATATGTGAAACACATATGTGTGCATTTGAATATGATTTTTGCCTTTTGACCTGCGTCTGCTTTCAAGTTTCTTGGAAATAGGCGATAGCTGATAGGACGGATTGGCTTATGTACTGATACGCTCTTATGACCTTTGTCGGTTTTACAGTGCTGCACATAAGTATTTAGGTAGACTGAAGTCAACATATGCGAACACTTTGCCAGAGCATTGTGGATTGGAGATATATGTAATCTCTTTTCTTTGCTTACACAAAATGAAATACGATTACATATACTGATTTGTGAACTCGTGTTATTGTATGATGAACTGCATAGAGTGAACTCAGACGATTATCTTTGTTGGATGTTGGAGAGGTTTGACATCATAAAGTATACACATTCTTAAGCAGCATCATTAGCGGAGTCTGGTCTGATTAAAATTTTGTAAGTCCCTCAGTTTAAGAATCTGTCTTTTTTAAACTTAGAATAATTCCCTTTTTGAAGAAGCAATCGGTCGAAAGAAGAGTTTTAAGTTGGTGGCTCGAGATAGGCATAGATATTCGTGTATGGTATGGGTATGTCTTCTTTGGAGTGCCTAAGCTATTTATTTAGTATCGATTGACATCAGTCTTTGGTATGGGTGCACATGGCCAGCAAGTAAAGAGTGATCGCATCAAAACACCAGTTGTTCAGAAATTTCATTCCAGACTTACGTTTATATACACAACATATAGCAACATATATTATTATAAATTATTTAGCCGTACAAAAATTATCTCTTAAAGGAAGAACATGTAAAGGGTGTTTAATATTCGACATGCCAAACGTAACAGATATTTCCAATTATTCACTTTCTCTGTGTGCTTATCTTCCCTCATCGTGCCCCCCAAGATTTGTTCGTTGGACCCAACTGAAATATAGGCAAGATTTGAAATGCCTTGACCTTAAATTCGAACTGAACGTATTTCATAATAATAAATAAAACTAAGCAAACAAATGCAAACAATAAAAACATTGAAAAACTAAAAGCAATCGTAGACACACCGAGATTACAAACCCCTGCAAACCGGAGTCAAAATGGTATAACTTAAAGAATCACAACACTAAAAATTTAAAGAATCACCCCATTGTTCCAATGAAAGCTTTACAATAGAAAATGTAATATTTTGTTCAAGTTCGAGGAGCGTTTGAGTGAGTTTGGTCCAATTGTTTTGGTAAACAATAATACACCTCATCCAACAACTCATCTTTCGTCCGACTATTTAATATAGTGGGGCAATGTTTATATTTCCTTTATATGTGATTTGCATATTTTGTTTGACACATTCCATTTCATGATAACCCCGAAAGCGTCGCTGAACCCTAAGCTTTACTTTGTTTGCCAGATAATAAAATCACACTCTCTTTGAGTGTGAGTACATGTGTGTGAGTAAAATGCACATAAAAAAACCATTCCATAATTTGCATAAATTATAGTAGTTTAATTAATTCAGCAAACAAATCGAAATACTCATGGAAATTACGATCTAAGTTGCTTTTTAACTCTTACTTCTTCGAGTTACAACGCATATATAAAAATATATAAGTCCAAGATCAGACTAATCTCAGCTTTTTATTCGCAACCAGGAATTCCGTAGATTATCTCCACCAGCTTCAGCAAAATAATGAAAAATTCGAAAATGTAGAGATTTGGCTCAAAGACTTGTTTTCTTTATTGATTTAAATTGGTTAATAGTGTCCACGTCCACCCTGGCCATGTCCAGACTGGCCATGTCCACCCTGGTTACCATGTAAGCCCTGGCTACCATGTCCACCCTGGTTACCATGTAAGCCCTGGCTACCATGTCCCTGGCTACCATGTCCACTCAGGCCATGTCCAGAATTTCCATGTCCGCCATGTCCTTGGTCAAATCCACCGTGTCCACCATGGCCACTTCCTTGGCCATGTCCTTGCTGAGCGTTGTATCCTCCAGCCAATACAACGGCAATCAGAGCGAACAACACGATCTGAGAAGCGAATAAATATTACTGGAGATGAGTCTTATATTTAATTTGGGGAACTATGGAGGAAACTTACCAATACTTTCATTTTGATTTTTGGTTTTTTACTGTAGCACTTCCAAATAAGTTCTAATTCTACAGCATCCATTTAGGTCCCTTTTATACCCGACGAGCTGTAGATTAACAGCTAAAAAATTATAGATTTCGAAATAACAAAACCAACAACGGAAAAAACAAAAATAATTCCAAATCAAATGTAGACGAATGTGTACAAAGTATTCTTATCAAATACTTGATTTTTTGTATTTTGCACATACTTTGAATGTGGCACAAGGGTACTTTGACTATAGCATTAAGTGTGTGACGCTCTATAAAATATTATTTGAAGGAAGGTTGTATCTTTCCTAAATTCGGGATTTTTCTTTTCTTAATTCCAGGATGTAATTTTCTAACCTTAAAAAAAAAACTTATAAATTGATTGGTAATTTTTTAAATGTATATACAAAAAGTTTAAAAGCTTGCATTTATACTTTTTGAAACATTTTCTATTATTGTGGTATATATTTTGGAAAATTGGAAAAGATGATGCCTTTCGCACTCGAAGGATATTTTTTCGTATATTTAGAAATTATTTCTTCGAAATTAATTTAAACACAAATTAGACTACCAAAAGTAAAACATTGTATTAAGGGTGTTCAATGTTTGACAAGTCGAAATTAGGAATTCTGTTTTAATTTTGATTTGCTTATCTTCTCTTCCCTAATTACGTCACTCAAGACTTAGTCGCTTGGCTTAGGCAATTTGTGCCTATGAATTGACAAAAATGTTGACCACTGAAGCCAAAACAAAAAAAAATTTTGCAATTTATGTTCAACCTTAAACATGAACTTGAACTGAATTTGTTGATACGCGTTTTCCGATGGGGGGATTTTTAAAGTATTTTAATAAATAATCAGAATAAACACTTAGCTAACTAGAGCAATGACGAGCAACTGAGAACGGTATAGAGTCCAGAGAGCTCGACCATCATGACCCTGAACCCAAGTCTTTATCTATCGTATGGAAACTACATTCCATCTATGTATGTATGTATGCATGTATGTATGTGCTGAGCAGTTTAGTAAACATGAGAGTACGATTTTCTTCAGTGTTGCTTAAGCTATCTAAAAGATATTTTTACAGATTACCTATATTAAATCATATAAGGATTAAATATTATCTTAGTTTAGACATACGATATGTTTAAATGTATGAAAAAAAAAATATTCAAACGATAAGTTATATTCCAAATTATAAGTCTCTAGTACTTATATCCAGATATGTCTAGATCGACTCGGCTGCTTATCCTGATCAAGATTTGATACAATATATCAATGGTGTCGGTGGTGCTCCCTGCTGCATGTTACACACTTTGGCACAACTTCAATACACACTTTTTAACTATTTTGAGGGTATACAAAATACAATTCAGCCCCCCTTTGCGCCCTTGCGTCTGTCTGTCGTCTATCTAATAAATAATCGCAGCATAGCAGCATACATAATATATATGTACATTGTTGTTAATACATTTCATATAATATACTAGTAGACGGCATATTTAAAATCAACCTTGGAATAAGAGGTCAACTGGAATATTGGGCCTTCAAAAATCATAGCTTTTGCCCTGAAATGAATTTGTTGTTGACTTTGATACATTTCGTAAATATAATTCTATGGCATACTTTTTAGCAGTGCTGATTAACGACACTCTCCAACACGTTCGCACTTAATTTTATAAAATCTCTAAGAATTAGAAAGTTTTTTAATTATAAAAAAAAAAATATTTGAAATCTTAAAATATAAAAATTCTATTTGCACACATAATGAAACCCCTTGGAAATTAGGTGAATTTTTTCTAAATTAAAAAAAATCTGTGATTTTATGCAAATATACCAAATATATATCTGAATATTAAGGTGAGTTTCGCTTGGCGATTTTTGAATTGAATGTACTTTGAACTCAATGGAGTAATCATTGCTCTTTATTGCGTTAAGTTCAACGACCCACTTTAGAGTCCCCACTCCCCTCTCAGACCTTATGTTCCACTTCCACAATTATTCGCGTACTCACTGCAGAAGACAGACAGACTCGTAAGCTGTATTAGATTGATGAGCGGACTTAAGGAACTGCTCGATTTTGACTATTGCAAACCCCGGCCATAATGCTAGTGGTAAATGGTAGTCAGAGCAATAAGAGAGAAGAGCTTTCGAATAATTTCACACAGCTGATGCGTTTGCATAAATCCTTTCAACTCATCGTGGCGGAATAGTGTGTGTGGGGGGGGGGTTGTGAGAGCTAATTAAAAGCGTTGCCACTTAAAATGTAAGAAAATGTTGCACAGTTTTGTAAAGGATTTAGCATCTGTGGCATTACAATCCGCATTCGCAATTCGCATTTGTCAGTGGAGCGACAGCGAGTTGAGTTTTTAATGCTAACGATTTGTTTCCTTGTTGTGGCCTGATTTGCTTTGCAGATTTAGATAAATGCATTCAATATTGATATTAATGGTTCATAGAGCGGACCTTGTGGCACGTATTTTGTGGAAGTAATGAGTAGTTGAGATTTCTGATATATATATGAATATTTAAAATAATCGAATATAAATTTATTATACTAAAAGTTGAAGATTTTTTCATTTACGTAAATGTATATCAGTGGTTTATAGACTTTTTCTCTTATACCAATATCTCAGCTCTCTCTCTGAACTAATCCTAACTTTTTATAAATACCCACTCGTTTAATAGCTCTTGTTATGTGGCGCTGCTGCTGCTGCTGCTTATGGCAGACGCCAACAACAGGATATTATGATGCAACAATAAACTTTTTTAACGCTGCCGGCAATAAAGTAATTAAAATATTTTAACGCAGCTCCAAAGTCAAACAAAGTTGAAAACCAGACTGAGACAGACATACGCATAACGACTTATAATGGCCAAGAGGAGTAGATTTTGAAGGGGAAGAGAGAGGGAGAAGGAGAGTGAGTGCTCCTCGCTGATGAGCAAATAAGCTTCAACAACTTATTCACCTAAAATACAGAGTGTTGTCTAAAGATAAAGTATGTAAAAGTAAATTTAATTAAAATTAACAACACCAAAAATACAAATTAAATAAAACGGAAATTATTGCTAAAATAGTATCAGACCCTGGAGCAAATGAACTAAACAACAACTTCCTGGCTTTAATTGACTACCATCGCGAAGAGTTGTTTAGAAACATAGCGAGTGTCTACAATAAATGTTTATTAATAAAGTTTACTAGAAATTAAAAAATAAAAAATATTTTAAAAATTTAAAAAACAATTAAAATAAAATGCAAAACATGAAATAATATTATTAATAAAATGATTCAACATTTATATAATGCACACACAAAAATTAATTTCGTTAGTACAAATTGACTAAATATTTCTAGTACATATACAACTCATTTTCTTTGAAAAGCAGAGTATATCATATATATCATATAAGATTTTTGATGTCTGTCATTTGATTTCATAATAAATAAATTCAAAACGCAAAGCAAAGATATTTTTAGAACACATTTTCTGAATATCCTCGTCGAACAACAACAAACAAACAAAACAAACATATTCCAGATTGTAATTATTCGATTTTGATCAGAACTAATCGATGGGCCATCGAGATTTCTGCTGCGATGGCTGTCAAACACTCAATTTCCATGGACGACGATTTCACTGTTTGCGCTGCGTGAACTATGACCTGTGCCTCGAGTGCTACGACCGTAATGTGGAGACACTGAATCATCGCTTCGAGCATCCCATGCAGCTACACCACGACCATCAGTTGGTCGATCTACTGCCCAATGGCGAACTGCTCGAGCTGATGCACTTGCCCAATTGTTACACGTGCCCCTACTGTGGCATCTTTGGCCATACGGCCAAGGAGCTGATCAATCATGTGATCACCATGCATCGTCAGGAGGACGGACATGTCGTCTGTCCCATGTGCGCCGGCCTGCCCGGCATTCAGCTGGTCGCCATACGTAATCTGGCCCGCCACCTGCTCCTCAATCACATTGAGCATGCGAATCTACTCGATCCCCATTCGCCGCCGCTGCGGCATGCGTTGACACGACTCGTCCGACGCTGTCGACGCCAACAGCCCCTTCCGCCGCCATCATCATCGAGTGACGCGTATCAGATGGGCAGCTTCGCAACCGACCCGGCCAACCATATCACCTATCAGCTGTCTGAGTTGCGGCGCCTGTGTCGAGAGCCGAACACCTATCCGGAGGCGGATCCACACTTGCGGCCGTCCACTACACTGGCTATCACCAGTGCCGATGCGCTGGCCACTGAAGCTGATCAAGAAGCGTCTCAGTTGGCTCTAGAGAACTCGGATGCGGATCGCTATCTGTTGCAGCAGTGGATGACGGAGCAGAAGGCAAAAATGGAGCAAGCTGATCTGCGGAACAACAGGCAACGACAGCAGCATGTCCTCTTCGTCGAGCACCTGCTTCTCTCCATGCTGTGCGAGGAGCAGCTGCGGCTGCCTGCCGCACCTAAAGCGTCGTCAACGGAGCTGCACAAGGTAGGCGATACTCCGATGCGACTGCTCGATGGAAGGAACGAGGATGTGACCTCCCTAATGTCCTGCAAGAGTATACCTTCGCAAATAATGATGCTAATGTCGCTGCCGTGGATTGGGCTCTGCTCAACCCAGAACAAAATGGGCTACATAGAGGTGCAGGGCGTCACACTGGATGAGAGCGAATTGACTGCTGGCAATGAGCTGCAGGACATCGACTAAGCCGCTGTCAGAACCACATCTAATGGCTAACAAAAATGCATGTCATTCCCCAAATGTATTCCTTTCAATATTTAAATGTAGTTTTACAAAACATGTATATAAAAATTGAATTGTGAAAATTTTCTCTTTACTAAATTATTTTGTCAATTTTGATTGCTTTTTGTGACTATATACAATATCCGATTTTTTTATGATTACGCCACAAACATGTTTTTCCTTTGTTAGGGGATAAAAACTGCTGAGAATAGGAAATTAGCTGAAATGCATTTGTTGTTTCTATTTTTCATTAATGGAGTAAGTTGCTGATTATATTGTTAAAGCTCTTTCGTTGCCAGACTTCTTTTTTCTGGATTTTGAAAATTAATATTTTACATTTTACAGTTTAATTTTTTTTATATTTTGCAGCTCAGACTGCAAATATGTATTTTGTGCCTTAATTTCTTTCGGACTGACTTACAGAATAATTTCTTCCGGTTATGCAGCTTGCCAACTGGATTTACCTGTACAATTAACCCCAGAAAGCACTACATTTTAACGGAGAACTTTTTTTAAAGGCAGGCCTTCAAAAATGTACATTCTCTGCAGGGAGTTCGAGCGGTATTTGTTTATTTTTTAGCTTTTCATTACATTCAACGTTTTTATTAAGATAGTTTTAGTTATAGATTGGGGATGCATGTCTGTAATCTGTTTTGGAAAACAGCGCAATCATATAGGAAATGTTTTTAAATTAGGTTACCATATATAAATATTAAAACTATTGGGTTAAGCTCGTTCAATTTGCATGCTGGCTCTGAATTGCCTCTGATGCTCTGCTCCAAAGGTAAAGAAGTCTATTGGCTTTGTACAATGCCCGTAAAACGTTGGTAAAACATGGAGAATAGGTTCTTTAGCTGGGGGAGGGATGGTCGATAACATCGATAAGTGCAAGTTGATAAAACCATATGACTGCTACGATTTCAAAGCCAGGTGATGTCCTTCAAGGACATACGGACATATATTTATACACTTTAAACTATTTTTGAACTGAAGTCACAAAACTTGAAAGGTGGAAATATGCAGGCCACATCCATTCCTGGCCGCAAGCACCACGAAAAAGCTTCGCCTGCAAACTCCTTCTAAACTAGGGAAATTAGTTGTTGGCCACTTTAAAGGCTACATCAATGGCAGTCTGCCTCTATTTTTAGGTGCTTACGCTGTTATCAGAGTATTCCTCAGTCGGTTAGACCCAACTGCAACGTTCTCACTTGTTAGCCATTGCCTTTTCTTACCAGTTTCGCTGTGCGGCGGCTGCTGCTGCGTTGGTGTTGGTAATTATTTTATGGAGTGTTGCAGACTGCCTTCTAGTCTCCAGTATCCAGTTCCGTTAGCACCAGTTACCCCAACACAACCTCCTGCCCAGCAATAGCAGCAACACCCGCACCCCCACCCGCAGCACCCCCTGCTGAGCTGTGTGCGTGGGCAACTTATGTTTACCAAGTGCGAAAGTGGAAACGTGCTGCAAACACGAATTTCTCTGCTGTTGCAACATTACCATACCCCTGAGACCAACGCCCTCGACCTCCCTCCCCACATCCTCTTATCCCACCAGCACACCGGTCTCTTGCTCTCCATGCAGTGCACTTGCGTTTTATAATAGGATTTGAATACAATGGCATTGTAATGAAATGTGCAGCAAACGATGGCGACTACTGAAGTTTAGTTCTGCGGTTCTGCTTCCCTCTGCTCCTTTTTGCTCCCCTTTGCTCTCCCTGCTCTTGCTCTGCTGTTGTGGACTGGTAAAACCATCTCTATGCCATCTCCATCTCCATCTCACATCTCCTTCATCGTCTCTTCTGTAGTCGTTGCCAAGTACAAGCCAAACAGCTGTTCCAACGTTTTTGTGTGTTCCCTGTTGCAAAATAGCGACCAAATGTATATATGTGTGTGTGTGCGAGTGTGTGTGTGAGTGTGTGTGCGAGTGTGTGTGTGAGTGTGTGTGAGCTTGTGTGTGTACCCCATTGTGAATGTGTGTCTGGCCATGTAATTTGAGTTGGTAATTAAAAGTAAAGCAAAAGGCAGGTACTACCAGGAGCTGTGCATTAAATGACCGGGCTCTTACACACACACACACACACGCATACACACATTCGTATGTGTGTGCGATTGTGTGCTTGTAGCAGTTTATAAGACTGTTTACCGTTGTGTCTAATATCGTTGCGCTTTAAAGCTGCCAAGCAGCATTAGGCGTCTAATAAAAAGCGAGCAATTAACGTTCATTACGTCAGCAAATGCTCAAAAGCACTTTTTCTATTTAAATTAATCGGGCGTGGAGCGATTTGATACTAAATTAAAAGGACTCCAAGTTGGTGAAATGCGTTCAATTCTTAAGCTCAGTGAAATGAGTATGCTTTCGAAATCAAGTTAAAAACAAAGTATTAACCAAAATCAGATTTTTCCTTTTATTATTATTATTTAATTATTATATTATCTAATTTTATAATTGGATTCAATTTCCTCCTTTAAATTTCCTTTAATTTACTTCACGGGATGGTCAAAGAGTCATCTCGTGTGTCTGGAGCTAAGTCATCCTCTTTCCTCTGCTAAATATGGAGCACCAAACTATTCATGTCGTCGTCTCAACTGGTTTTGAAATTATTGATTGCATTGGCTGTGCCCCAAAAGGCGGGAAATTGAAACTCAATTTCTAATCAACTTTTGTTTGCAAAACGAATTTTTCATGTTAACCATAAAATGCGATTTGTGTAAGAAGCTTGATTTGGTAGTTTCTGTCCTATTTTTTGGTTTTAAAAGTTTAAAAAGTTACTCGAAAACTACTAAATTTAAGTGCGCGCAGTATAAATGCATAATAGTTAAATAAAAATCTATTTTCCTTTTTGTAAATCACGTTCTATAATCTTAAGTCTTAAAAGTATTTATATGTTTTGTATTATTATATTTTTGGCTCTTAACACATACAAAAAATATGTAAATTTCGATGACATTGATTCATTGAGGGACTGTGAAATACGCAGCTTGCAGACCACAGCGATTTATGTATGTGTCAGCGATAATTACAAGCATCTTGTCGCCATGCGGATACTTGGCTCCTTATAAATGCTGTCCTCGAGCTACCCTGTGCGTCGAGGACAATATCAATTATCGGACGTCAAGTGTCGCTCAAGTGTCACTTCAACACCAGGCCACCCAATGAAGCGCACAACTCACATGATGACAATCATGGTTTTTAGCCAATAGTTGGCCAAACCGGCAACTGGTTCTTTGAGATGAGTTGGCTGCATTTGGAAGCGCAGCTTAAAGCCCCATTTCACTTCCACACCCACCGCCTCTCTTTGGCTCCCTCACTTTATCTCTCTATATGGCTGACTGCTCGCTCCGACTTTGATTGATTGCAAAAGCAATTGAGCGCAACCTTATTCTAAAATCGTCAGCAGCACAAAAATAAAAAAATATAAAATACTGCCAGAAGCGAAATAAAATAAAATTAACATAAATGAAAAAAATGGGAAATTTTCGATTGACAGCTTTGCAAATGGAAACGAAGCGCAATTAGCTCCTAACGAACCCTGGAGACCCATTGTAGCAATAGGTTAATGAGCCACGCCCCATCAATTTTTAGCGGTAAAATTTTTCCAGCTAGACGGCTGCTATTAATTAGCCAAGAACAAGAGATGCCTTGAAGATGCTCGGCACTAAATGAAAAAAAAAAATGCCAATTACATTTAATTGATAAATGAATCAGCAGGCGTGACAGAAGTTGATTGATGTGAAACTCCATGAAAGTGGAAGAGTGCGAAGACCCAATCTCAGCTCAACAGAGAAACATAATTACGCTTTAAAATAAGTATAAAATGTGTGTACGAACAACAAAAAGACTGTAATCCTTATACCTAGAGACATTTATTTGATTTCTGGTTAGAAAGTAAGAATTTAATTCAATAAAATTGTAGCATACTTAATACGCTAAATCCAGCAGGCGTGACAGAAGATGGTTGATGTGAAACTTCAAAATAGTGGATGAGCTCGAAGTCTCAATATGTGATCAGATGCGAAATATAATCACATTTTAAGATAAGTATTTAAACTAATTAAGAGTGCATTTTCTTTAAGATTAATTTATTTGAATTTTGTTTTAAGATACATATTTATTCAAGACGTACCTCTGCTATTTAGCACATATTTACGTATACTTTTGATTATATTAAAAATTATTTATTTTTTGTCGGTCATAATACAATTTTATTGTTCACTTTTAGTAGACTTACAATCACTAACTGAGTTGCTATATTTATTCAGAAATGATGGCTAATTTCTACAGCATTTACTCATTTGTAATTGTAATAAAAGTAATTGTTGTGAGGTTTTTGCGTTTTGCTTAAGCGTCTCAACTGAGAATTGGTCACAGTTTGGGCAAAGTTGAAAGTGACGTCGTCGTGTCGAGTTGACAAACAACTACTGTATAATAGTTAACCATCAAGTCGTACCGCAAATCAAGTGCAGCAATTGCAACTGGCCGGCAATTCATTTGCGGAAAGGATGGCAAATGGATGAATGGTCGAGTCAAGGGCGTCAACGGAGAACGGTGGCCAAAGCCAAAGACAAACCGCATGCAAAGTTGCCAACGTAGCAAAAACAGTTGAAACCACGAGTCAACCCTGAAAGTGTCAGTGCAAAGTTTCGCAACCGGAGAACACTATAGAAGGGAGGTTGAGGTTGTGGTTGGGTTTGGGGTACAATCAGCTTTCAGTTCCATTAAACATTCGACGTGGCTTATCAAACTCCAGAGACGGCCATTCATCAGCATTAGAGAGCGCTTTGAACTCTAGAACTTTTCAGGCGCAACTATTTTGCATTTGGGGCATATTTAATGTACAGATTTACAGATTTCCCCCCGAATAACTCAAAGCAATATCTGTCATTAGTGTCAAATGTATATAATGGCGGGGCGTGGCGTGGCGAGGCGTTATGAAATCCTTTTAATGTCAGTGCACCAGGAAAACTGCTATTCCAAGTCAATCCAGTTCAGTCAGAATGTGTATAAAGCAAAAAACTCTTTCTCCCTCTTCCTGCCCTTGACACTCTGCTCCTCTTCTGCTAGATTTCAGCAGTTGAAGAACAATGAAGGAGGCAGATTTTACTACCCCTGCAAGTTAGCCAGTGTGGCAGCAGTCAGGCAGGCGGGCCGACAGCATTAATATTAATTTATTTCTATATAAATTATTTATGAAATTTTGTCACTTTTGGTAATTATGATGCGCGTCGACCTATGACCTTTTAATTAAAGCATCGACGTTGACAGCCGAGCACTTTAGCCAAAAGCAAAACCAACCGAAGCGAATTTCGCATAAAGTGCGCTCGCACATAAAAAGATATCATTATTTGGGTTTGAGGCGAACAAAAACGTACCAAGACACACAAAATTATTATCAGTGCATGTAGACAAAAAAATTAAGAAAGCAAAAGTTTTTGGCGACAATCCCGACGCACTTTTATGGCACGACTTTCGGGTGTGTAAATGAAGATAACCATGGCCCCAACACATATGAAGCTGCCAGAGATGAGCAGCTCGAAGGGAAAGCGATTTTCAGATAATATAATTCACAACTTTAATAAAAATCTAGAAATAAATTTATGCATTAAATAGAGTAAAATATATTCATTAGTGGTAAATAAATGTGGTAAAGAAATGTTTTCGGTGATCCCTATGTGGCTTAGAAACCAACAAAGCTGAAATTTTCCAGCGTGTTTGCTGATTTATAATTTGGCAACAGGATTTATATATTTATCCGTCAATTATTGATTTATAATTTCGAATTTTCTTTCCAATGGAATATGATAATATAATATAAAAGATATCAGCCCATCAAATCAATAATATGCTCATTCTCTATTAAAAAAGTTTTTGTTTTTTACGTTTATTATAATTTATTTATTATGTTTTTTTTTTAAATATCGCTGGATTAGTCGCTCTATCTAATCTCAAATGTGGCATCTCTAGTGTCAATTTCTCAGTGTGTGTGTGTGTTCATCTGCTTAAAGTATGATTGCAAGTGTGAAAATATATATGCTAAACGTGCCCGCCCCGTTGCGCTCCATGCGTTTTTTGTTTTATGACGCGGCGACGTGCTCGGAAAATGAAAAGCACTTGACTCGCCAAAGTGCTGAACTTGGCGGTTCACCCCACCTCCCCGCCTGAAACCTCATCCTTGCTGAATCGTAAAACGTTTCGTGTTTTTTACCAGCGAGTATTTCTTAGAAAAAAATACTGATTTCGGCAGACATATAATGCTTGATACGGGAGCTCAATTGAGAAATTAATACCCTACAATATTTTTGTTTAAGGTTCATTTAAAAATATACATTTCTGATTACCCAAACAAAAACAAAATATTTGAAATAAAACATATATTTGGGTTATTTTTCAGCAGGTAGTCCGAAACATATTTTAAATCGTAGATAAAACTTGGCATTTATTGAAAAAATGTGGCAAAATCTTATGATTAAAAAAAATAAATTAATTAGTAATTATTAGATAAATCTTAAAACCAGGATTATAATCTTTTTTCAGGTATAAAACGTAACGAGAATATATTTTTTGATTAAGTCCATTTATTTTAGAATAAACAATATAATTTTCCTTAAACTAAATTGTCAATACAAACACATATCCGAGAAAACACTGAGATTTGCATTTACTTTCTATATTTTATAATATTTAAAATTTAATGTATTCTTTATTTCTATTCTTTCATTTTAATTTCTTAATTTAGTTTCTCCATTTTCATATTAAGTAATTTAAGTTGTTAATTTATTTTGAAGTATAATTTCATATTGTGGACTGTCTTAAGTCGACAGTAAATAAATAAAATAAAATATGTATTTATGATTATGCATACCAGAATGACAAAGTTTTCAATAAATATATTTTTTATTTAAAATAAATATATTTTGGTTTATGTATGCACTGTTCAAATAAATGATAGGGTACTCACAAATCGCACATGCATCACCTGTTGGCACATTCTGCTTAAGTAACATGAGCAGCTTGCGAGTAAATTGTATATTCTTGCCTCAGTTCCATTTTCATTTGTTCGAACCATTTAGGAAATTGTCGCCAGGCTGATGTCTAACTTGATGGAGCGAGGTTCTAAACTTTATAGAGTAAATAAAGTATGATTGGGTGTGCGTGTGACTGTGTGAGTGTGTTAGTCTGTGTTGCAAGTTCCGGCTCTGAGACTTACACAAATTCAACACTCTATTTGCTTTCTGAGCGCTTTGAGTTAATTTAATTTGATTTATGCGATTTTATTTTGCTGCAACTGGAGCTGAAGCTGGAATTAGAGTTGAAGCTGAAGCTGCAATTGGAATTGGAATTGGAGTTAAGCCCGTTGTTATGTGAGAGTATCTGTTGTTGTTGTGGTCAATAAATTACCCGCTGTGCAGAGGCTTTTCGCATTGTTCCTTTACATATTTGAAGTGTACTTTATGCTTTTTGCATACACAATTCGCAATTAATTTAAAACAATTATGTTGGAACTGAAATCCTCCACACTGCAAAGAAAAAATAACACACAGCAAATACCCCCCTCTGCGGTTAAATGACATGTCGCCTGTCAACCACACGTTTTCAGTTCAAGTGTTATGCAATTATGGTAAAGCATTTTTACGGCTGGATTACAAAAACAACAACAAAAAAAAGGCAGCCATATGAGTTAATTATTGGTTCTTGGCTTCAAATAAATCAAGGAAAAAATGCATTTAATTAAACGTGCTTGTAGTACGATTTTTTGTTGTGTGTATTTTAATATTTCTTGAGATAAAAGAATAAAATAAATAAAATCAAAATTCGTGGTCATTTCGAAAATATTTAGAATTTTTGTCAAACCTAATCTAACATGTTGATAATTAATAGAAGTAAGTTTACTAAGTTTCTCAATGAACTTTAACTGAACTCGGAAAACATTTTTATGTTTCTTGCGTCTTATACTTAACTATACAAATTCTCATTATATCGAACATGATTATAATATCGAGCACAATTATTTACGGACTACATAATTAATTAATAAAAGCTTATATTTATATTTAAGATATATTAAAGTATTATTTGAATGGAAACATTAAAAATGGCAGGCCAAATTATTATTTTATTTTATTATTATTATATTTATATATATCCTTATTCAACATTGGTATATATACACAGAAAATGATAAAAAAAAAAATATATATAAATAAAAATAAATAAATTTGATATTGAATTCTTATTTAAACAATGTTTTACAAACGTTTGACCAACGTTTCCAATTTAAATGTTGTGCAACAAAAATAGTGAAGATTCGAAGTATGCAAATATTTAATTTTAATACATTTAATATGGCAAGTTAATCTGAAGAATAAACTAATTTAAATGTCGTTAAATAAGCAAATCGTTAAAGTGCAAATAAATGAAATAAATGCAAAAAATACAATAGTTTTACGGCTTATTGCATGCGTTATTTTCATTTAGACGTATTAAACATTTTGACCAAACGCCTAATTGCAGCCGTCTGTTGCTCCAGGTGCTGACTGCAGCAGGTGCAAAAAATGGAGCGGATGGGGGCGGGCTCGGCTAATGGATTTTTCCATGCCTAATTACCATTACTTAGCGGCACACAACAAGTTCAGCAACTACAAAAAAACTACATTAAAAATTTGACATTTTTTTCTGGCAGCATGCTTATTTTAATTTTATTATTTTTCTTTTTTTACTGCCAAGAGGTGTGTGGAAAAATGCAAATGGAATTTCATAGTCACCATTAACACCTTTTTGCACAGTCGCCTGTTGGCTCTTGCATTCTCGTTTCCATTCATTTCTTGTGGTCCTTGCTTCCTCTGTGCTGCGCATATTTTATGTGACGTCATGCCCAAAAAACGAGATAAAAAATGCATTTAATTAAATGCCACACAAATGCGGCGCGAAACGTTTTCAACGTGTGATATTTTACAAAGCGTACCGCTTGTGGTCCCTGCGACCCGTTATGACCATGTCCTGCATGTCCTCTGTGCTTAGTGCCCCAAAATCCACGTTCATAAAGTGGAAGCCATACGTTAGTTTCTCTTTATTCGAATAGTTGAAAATTGCTGTGAATCAAGTCAATGATTGATTGTAAAAGGAAAAAAGGTGAAAGGCCAAACAATAAAAATAAATCAGAAATATTTTATATGTGTAAATCGAAAACATATTTGCTTGTGGGAAGTCATACATATATTCAAAGGGTAGAACATGTTACATTTTAATAGTCCAGCAGCAGGCAATAAGGAAACAGCTTCACTAATAAAATCTCTAGCTAAAAGAAGTATTGCAATATTTCCCAATTAATAATTAAATAATTTAGCACAAATAATACAAATCAAATATAAATAAAATGTATGTAAATTAAACAATTCTTAGATTTTAAAGAATAATAATAAAGAAATCACACACAAATAATAAAATAATAACAATACCCAAATTAATTTATATAATATAATATCTGCAAATCTCTGCCTAAAGACGAACGTCGACGGAGTGCCAAATATATGGGAGTATATACAAAATAAATAAAATGAAAATAAATAAATAATAAAAAAAGAGTCCACCAAACAATAAACAATAATATTTTTATTTTTATATAATATAATTAATCAGAATATTACTCCCTATAATCGATTTAGAAATAAATAATTCGTTAACTCCGAACATCAGCTAAATACCTATTTAAATTAATAAACAACAAATTCAAAATTAAAGAAAAAACATAAATTAAAATGAAATAATACTTCTGGGAGTATTTAAATATTTATTACAAAGATTGAAGAAAGCCAGAAAAATACAAAATCAATATACGTAAGGCATGTAATTTGCATAACAATTAAAGTTGCAAGCAGCTCAAATGTTAAAGTGTAGAAAATAATGAAATAATTTGAGTGAAGAGAATTCTGCACGCTGAGTATTTAGATTCGCATCAGCATCAAAGGAGCGCACATCCCCACATATTAGAGGCTATGCATATTTGCAGATATAACAGACTGAAATCTAAGGCAGATGATTGTCGTTTTTAGTTACCAAACTCACTTCCTGTGCTGCTTTATTGGTAACTCTGCTGAAAGTGGCATCTGCC
Source organism: Drosophila paracracens (assembly GCA_035044025.1). Classification (NCBI taxonomy): domain Eukaryota; kingdom Metazoa; phylum Arthropoda; class Insecta; order Diptera; family Drosophilidae; genus Drosophila; species Drosophila paracracens. Next base: position 3,341,375 of record JAWNMN010000398.1, read on the forward strand.
TTGGGGCAGCAACAGCAACGGCAACAGAAACGGCAACAGAGCAGTGCTTTAGTGAGTCGTTTCCTGGCCTCGGAGCAATTCCGTTTGCTGCTTACTTTGTATTTAGACATTGCAGTTGCAATTTTTGTATCTGCTCGAAACGCAACGGAAATTGCTCGGTAGGTGAACAGTAAACCGAAAATTTCGACCCACAAACGTAAACCGATCGAATAAATTCGTCATTTGCAGTTGTCTGTTGCTTTGTTTTCTTTTTTATTATTATTTTGTTGTTGTTGTTGTTTGTGTTTGTCGTTTGCCTGACAAAATTGAAGCTCGAAAGTGTAGTCCTCGTCCTGCTCCTACCTATCTTGCATCTTGCTGCCTTGCAGCCAACAGTTTGCATACGTGCCCAATGTGCAATTGCCTGGGCGCATCCAATCATTGGCCGTCTTCGCCTCATCCCTGTTTGGCATCACATCGGCTTGTTATTGTTGAGTGTGCAACATGTAACTGACACAATCGAAATGGAAAACGGCTTGCAACACGACACAACTGCAATTGCCACCAGCTGCTGCTTGCCATAACAAACATTTACTTACCTTGCAACCGCACGCAGAAATTGAAGTGTGAAATCTGCGGTAAAACTCTAAGCATCTATCTGTCTGCCGGATTAGATAACCCTCAGTCTCTCGTCCCCTCACCTACCGACACTCTAACGCCTCAATTCCTGTTTGTGATTTTTGAGTGTTTGATCATCAGACAGGCGTCAGATTATGCCAGACCAAAAAACCCTAAAAGAAAAGTAAGAAATGGGTAAACAGCCAAGTAAAATTTGTGCGCACAAATTTGGCTAACAGCGACAGGCGAAAGCGACTTCAAATGTCTCGAAGGCAGCCTGGCAGCCTTGCAGCATGCGGAAAATCCTGTGGGCTTGCCAATTGTTTACTTTGCAAGACGACATTGCGGCGGCTTACGCAAATGCTGCAACTGCAAATGCCAACCAAAAAAAAAACTCAAAAGACGGCAGCCAAATGCACTACGTCAATTTTGATTATGTGTTCTGCAAGTTCAAATAAATAATTTATTCCACAACATTTTAAATGAGTTTTGTCAAAATCATTTAACCAACTATATTTAACAATATTTTTAATAAGATAAAGCCGTATTTATCAACTATTAAAGATTGATGATTAATAATATCTGTTGAGATTTCAATTCTTTGAACGAATAATAATATTTATTTATTTAATTTCTTTACATTTTATTTACAAGATATCAAAGAACATTTAATATATTTATATCAATAGAAATTCCATTTTAAGCTTCTTGTCTCGAGCATAGTCTTGTTTTATTTTTAGTTTGTTTTGAACTTTTTTACGCAACAAACAACTAGCAATTAAATACCCCAAATATTTTATTAATTTTTATTTTATATTTCCAATTTAAATTATAATATAATAATAAATAATATTAAATGTTCTATTTTTTATTTATTTTTATTTGAATTTTATATTTAAAGCGGACTAAAAACAGTCCATAATTTTTTAAAACAAATTTCTTACAAAACTTTATAAATACAAATTAAATTGGCAATTTAAAATTATGAAAATAAAAATATGCTAATATAAGAGATATAGTCTGGGGGTCCTAAAAAGTGAAATGGAGAAACCCAGAAAAAAAACCAAACAGACAGAAACTTTTTAAATGTTAGTAGCTTCGCAATAAGGAGAGCAAAACGCTAAGAAGTCATAGCAAAAGAGAGCGATAGAAAGAGAGGGAGAGAAAATAAAGAAAATATAGGCAAACCTCTGAACCTGTAGAGAAAGATAAATCTTAAATTATTTCTGTGTGACTGATATAAGAAGACATTACATATTTAAATATACATCGGAAATATACAAAATGGAAATGACTAATTTGCATTATAATCTCATAGCTTTATTCAATTTAATGAAAAATATTCAAACTGGTTAACAAAAAAAGTAGTTAGTGAATAATACCAATTTCTTACATGTTAAATATTATCTATGCTTGCTCAGCAAATCCAAATGACATTCCTTGAGGTGCAGTGTATAGGCTTAATACTTTATGTCAGGGACCAGCGACAACTGCTCATGTGTGGCACAGGCAACACAGTTTGGCTTGTACTGATTGTTGTTGCTGTTGTTGCTTATCAGTGACTGTGACGGTAGCTATAGCTGTGGCAAGGTGCCGTTCCGGTTACGGCACATTGCACATACGCCGTGTGGTGCATCGTCTGAGCAGCATTGCGCTTCCCTCGTCCCACTTTTGTGACTATGGAATTTGCCAGCATTTGCTGTATCAATTGTGTTGCTGTCTGCCTGTCTGTCTGACTTATCGTGGCTGCCAAATATTTGTTCACAGCTTTAAATTCAGTTAGACAAACTAGCGTTCGGCTTTGCAAAAACTTAAAGCGAGCTGTGCGTTGAAAAAAAGAAGAAAATCAAATGAAATAAAATGAAAAGAAAAGGAAAAATAAATAAAATAAAATAAAGAAAACAAAACAAACATAAGAAAGCCAACTCATCAAGTTTTGCCAAGTCTGCCAGTTGCACGTTACACGGGGCGTATGCGTAATTTGGCGGAAGCTGCAGTAAAAATCCAGCTGCAGATGTTTCGAAGCACGAAATTAATTACGAAAGCATACACAGACAAACACACACACACACACACACAAGCATACAGCTTAGTAAGAAAACAACAAGAACAGCGCCAAAATAATAATAATAATAATAAGTAAGAAAAATAAACTTTACACACAGCCAGCGTGAGAACGACGGAAACCATAAAGAAGCATATGCTAAGGAAAGGCATAAAAATAAACCAAGGAAGAAAACACAACTTTTGCGATTTTATCTACATGTGTGTGTGTGTGTGTGTGTGTTTGTGTGTATGTCTTTGTTTATATTTCTTGTTGCTGCTGATGAGTTGTGAGAGAGAGATTTCGAAAAAAGTTGTAAAAGCCAGTACAGAAATTGGGAGTTACTGCTGGTCATATCTATGACTCTCCAAAAAGCAAACCTCATCATTCCACAATTGTACCCTGCACCTAGGGGAATATCGATTTATATCACATGCTTAATATACTTGTACTATATACATTTCAATACTGATTGATATTAAAAAGAACTTCATAATAATTTGCATTCGTTTGGAGAATATTGAAAAATTAAATGTTTTAATATTTATTTATTGTATTTATTTATTTATTATTTATTTATTATTTTATTGACATCAATCACTTACTATACTGATGTATAGCTCTACAAAATAATTATTGAACAATAATTGAATGTTAAATTTAGAAAATTTGCTTATACATTTTCCATGTCAAGCCTCCGTCATGACATTTAAGGTGTTATTTGATTTTTCTTTCTTAAAATAATGGAAACCTTTTTAAGAGCATTAAATATTTAACTACGAATGCACACATATCATCTTTTTAAATTGCTATTGCTCTCGGCTCTTAGTTGCTGTTGTTGTTGTTGTTGTTTGCCTGTAACATTTTATTTATATCGTCTTTGGTGGTGCGATTTGGATGGTATGGTGGATGTTATGCTAAGACTTGAAAGGCAGCAATTAGTGTTAAATAAAGAAGTCATAAAGTGTAAATAACATTTTTGAAGCGCAAATGAAAAGCAAGCAATAATAATACGACTGGCATAGTCTGGTCTGTGGGTTTGTTTGGTAGGCGGCCATTATTTATGGCCAACAATGTTTGGCATTTAAAATGAAAGGCTAGCCGGCAGCTGGCAATCATTTTAAAGCGTTTGCCAAGCAATTAATTGTTGCACAAATATTGTAAACAAATTGCTGACATTGGAACGTTTTACGTGAATTGCATCAACATCAGCAACATTAGCATCACTGACAGCAACAACGATGTTCATACGATTACAAGTTGATTTTCACTACAATGTCAAGACTCGTTTTCATTTTGATTTATGCCTCGTTTGTTGGCCCAATTTGTCAATTAATCAGCATAAATGTCAAGCGAAATTGTTTGAAGGAATTAATGTTTGCATAGAATAAATCATTGAACAATCATTGAACACAAAATCTTCAATTGATATTTTATTTGCAATAACAAAATAAAATTGTGCTTAAGTGTTATTTGTCTAATTTTTATAGCTAGAATTGCCTTTCTTCTCAATCTGATTACTGTTTTAATTTTTCCGTGCTAGTTATAAATATATTTATTCAAATATTTTATTTTCTACATGTATTGTTTTTATTTTAATATTTTTATTTATTCTGTACATTTTTTATATTTACATATTTTTATTATTCATTTATAATCAAAATGAATGTTCTCATTTTTTTTAATATGAAATCTAACAACAAATAAATGTAATTATTTCTGTTTTATATAATTTGATTATTTCTCGTTGAGTTTTATATTTGAGGCTGCCTTTCAAATCAATGAATATCTAAATATTATTCTGTCATTTGTAGACCAATCTACTTGGTATTCGTAATTTAAGCAAAAAATTAAATAATTGCTGCGCAATTTGCATAAACTTTTCAATGTAAATAGTCCATTTTCCAGGACACAAATCAACATTTTTGTTTGTTGGACGGATGCAATCAACTTGCACATTTCAACAGGCTGTCAAGTTGGATTTGCCAAAGGAATTCAGTTGGGCCCAGCAGCGTCATTTGATAGACAAATTGAAACAAATTTTGGGCAAACAATGCGTTCTAATAGATATGCTCGTCGCATGCGAGAAATAAAATGAATTTACGACTCTTGAACAAATAAAACAAGACTGTGAGTGAAATTTTAACTTATGTGTATAACTGGCAGGAGACCGGATCGCATGCATAGCCATCATTGGTGCTAGGCACTCGAGAAGCGTTCGTTCGAGTGTCCCCAGACGGCAAGTACCGGCAACGACAACGACCAGGATGACGGCACTGTAGGGGGAGTTGTGGATGGGTGGAAGGGTGGAGGGTGAAGGGGTAGATGGAAACGATAAGGACAACTTCTAGTGGGAATCACGTAACGAAGTGCATTGTTAAAATATAATAAAATCGCAATTTTGCGTTCATGTTGCAATGTGGCGTCATATCCTTTTTCCTTTAATTTTTCACGAATTCGCCGTTTCGTAGTTCCGAAAACCCAAACCAAAGCGAAATAGAGAAAGAATAAGACAGAAAGAACGGGAGAGTGCGGAGAGTGTGTGGGGAGAGTGGCAGAGAAAGAGTGCATTTCCACTTTTCTTCGCTCTTTGTGCTCCCTCGTGCAGCTCATAATGGGTCTCCGCCACCATCTCAGGCAGTGGTGGTAGTAGTTGCTGTTGTGGCAATAGGAGGGCTAGGAGTAGGTAGGAGTAACGGCACTTTCAATGCACACTCCATAGATTTTAATGCAATTTTCTACGGGTTTTATATGTTTTTATTTCGCTGTTGTCATTGTCGCAGCTGCCAAAGTCTTTGTTCTTTGGCTAGGTCCGTCCGATTCCATAGCGACCGCTTCGTTGAGTTTGCTGAGTTTGTTGCCTTGTTGGGTTAGTTTGTTAGGGTTTGTTTGGGGTTTATTTTGGGGTTTGTTGGCTGCTTCGCTTTGCTTATTTGCTTGGACCATGTATCCGCTTGCAGTTTCTTTCTCAAGCGCCCCATATTTCTCTGCACTCAATTGTCCTTCAGCGCATTTTGCGGTTTGCTGCAACTACACCAACCACTCACTAGCCCCCTCTCTCTCCCCCTCTCTCTCTCTCTTGTTCTCTCTCTCCCTCTCTTTCTTTCACTTTCTATCCCTTTTGTCCATGCTATTGAAGAAAATGCCTTTGTTTGTTCGCGCAATAAAAAATGATTACTTTAATTTCCGTGCACATAAAAAGCACGTCTAACATGAGAAATTGCTGTCATTGTGGCACTTTCTTTCAATTTTTCTTGCTCTTGTTGCTTTTGCCTTTTAGCTTTTTCCATTTTGACCATTGGCCATAGATTGACGCAATAAATACACTTCACCATGTAGATTTTTGTGGTGTGTGCTCTCGAATTAAATATTTTATATTTTAACATTTTTGTAAATCTATCAAACCTAAAGAGAAGAACAAACTATTTCAGAAGTATATCTTTAGAGATCTAATTATATACTGGTAATAAAGTAGTGCAAAGTTGTGTGGCAGGTAGGAGGAATCACCTCCTATCCCATATTATATACAAAAGTATACAAAAGTTGAACAGCTCAAATATACAATACAGCTTCTCGTATACCCTGCGGGTATTATGCTTATTTCATTTTATGGGTAATTATTACAATGAAAGCCACAATATTGAATGCAGAGCATTTCAATGAATACTGAGTATACCCTGATATATTATGAAATATCTATAAAAATGTCATCAACATAGAATAGGAAATACTCAAGTCATAGTCCAAAATGTATTCTAATATTGAACTAATTACTAACAGCATTTTGTGTTTGCATAAATCGAAAATAGAAATCAATAAATCGAGTTGCAATCGGAGCATTCTTACTTGTTTTAAAAATGTTTTAATACTTTAATGACTTTATTTTTGTCTTCTATTTTCGTTATTTAACCAAGTATGAATACTTTGCTAGCTGCATTTCAGCCGATTCAACCAATTTTGGAGCTTCTCGTATATTTTATAATATCTATCTTACTGTGAATTTTTAGCTCTTTTATTTTGCTTTTCTGCGAACAATCAGAAAAATATGTCTGCCCAATGCAAAAGGAACTTGTTTTTTTCTCTTCTGTTTTGCATTGTTTTTTTTTTTTTGGGGTCCTACTGCTTTCGTGCTTTTAGATTCCTTATGCTGCTTTGTGTCAAATCGCTTGGGCCCACAACAGAAGTCAGGCTCATGCTGCGGATTGTGGGTTTTTCCCGCTCCCTTCCCCCCGATTTATCTCTCTCTCTCTCACTCTCATTTATTCTCTGGCTGCTGGTAAGCGAAAAGTTTATGGACCAAATTGTTTTCACCTGCTGTCCCAAATTTATAACACCTCTCGCCTGGCCTTTATTTTTATTTGTATAATCCTTTCGCTTATGGCCTGCCATCGCAACCGAAACTCCGCCTCCGCCACGCCCCTCCTGTCGCCAGCGTTTGCACATGACAGAAACCAGGCATTTGAATTCGAGAGCCCGCCACTTGGATTAGTGGAAAGACAAAAACCAACCCAACCGAATTCTCAGCTCTCGACCTATGCAAAAATTCTTCGCAAGCACAGTGGTCGAAAAATGGCGTCTACTTAAGAAGCCTCCTCCTCCTGCATTTTTTATGGTCATTTCTTGTACTTTGCATAATGTGTTGGTTCTGCCAATTTTTACGAGTTTAGCCAGCGGGCCGAGTTTAAGGCCATAATGGCCGAAACACTTGTTGTGTCCGCAAGGTGCAACCCAACTTAACATTTCTGATGAGTTGGCGACCAGAAAAAACATTTTTCAATGGTCTCATTAAACGGCCAGAAATTATATTAAATTTGCCAAATATGCTGCTGCATAAAAAAGTTGTAAATATTTTTATGCCTGCATTAATATGCAACGTCAACCACTGTGTGGGGACCCTGGCTGAGCAGACTGTTCAGGATTCAGAGTTGTGGGAGGGCGGAATGGGGAGGGGGGCTGTCGCTGTCGCTGCTAATACCACCGCTAATAAAATCTTACTGCCTTGCCGTCGCAGAGCCATGAAGCACAGCTGTGTGCAGTCATTTTTACTGCTGCAGTAGGAAATGGCAATGCCGAAGGCGAAACGCGATGAAAGCGACGGACAAAAGGGCAAAAGGGAATTGCGCAAAGCGTACGCTGACGTTTCTGTCTCTGTCTGTTTGTTATTGTTCTTCTTCTTCTTCTTCTTCATCTTGGAGTGAGCAAGCTCAAATGATTGCAATGAATGTGGAACTGGCTCTAAATAAAGTGTGTTCTTCGATTTATGATTAGCTAGAAGTGCATAGATTAGAGCTTCTCAAGTTAGATGTGCTACGAATACAATGTGTTTTGTCCCCTTTAACTATTTGCAACTTCATTTAACTCATAATAAATATGTACTCAGAAAGAAAATCGCGTAGAATTTTACAAAATTCTAGGGTTCAGTAACTTCTATACATGGCCTCTTAGCACAGAGCAAAAAGGATAATATCTAAAAATAAGGGCTTATAATTTTTATAAAATAAATTTCTGAAAAACGCAAAATGTCTTTCTACTATTCAGAATTTTTATTTTCGAATATTTAGAAATTCTTTCTTAAACTAAGCGAGAAAAAAAACAAATAGTTGTCAATACTTTTCAAGTATACTTTATATATTTATATTTATTTGTATTTATTTTCCTTACAATTTTAATTAATTTCATATTATTATTATTCATTGGTTAATAGTTAATAAATTGAGAAAACTTATTTTGATGATCTTCCTAAAGGCTTTCAAATATTTTGTATCAATTTAAAACCTTTTTACCAATAATTCATTGAGGCTAGCTCAAACTCAACTTCTCTATTTCAACTCCAAATATTTATTTCAAAGAATTTTATTCAAGGCAAAACATTGACCTCTCTCAAATGTATGTTCAAAAGTTATTCGAAAGCAAGTTTATTATCCTTCTATCACATTTTGTATTCCCGGATCAATTTGTTGTTGAGTAACACGAGTATATTTCGCTAATGCTTATGAAGATAAGCTTAGCCTTCGAGCCGTAATCTTGTCGTGCTCGGAATATGTATATGTATGTGTGCTGCCTCAGGCAAAAGAATTAGCCAATTATGAGCAGCTGGATAATAACATTTTGAGCACACCCTCGACATGTCCTTTTTTCTGTGTGTGTCCTTGTCGGTTGTCGTTGGCTGTTGATCTACCGTTTCATTTAAATACAAATTAAAAGATGACAACGTTACCCTCGTTGTTGTATGTGGTTATTGTTGTTGTTGTTGTCCTCGTTGTTGCCGCTTAACGTTTACATCTAATGAAACTTTATGACGACCACTTGGCCCGAAGGGGCACACACAGGTCATTCTGCAGTAGAAAAAAAGGGAGAGGGCCATCGACTTGAGCCACACCTTCAAGTGGCTGCTTGCTTCCCTTCACCTCCCTCACCCGGCCTCACCACAACTTGCGTTCTACCTGTCCGCGGTTTTTCACTAATTTGCCTGGCAATTTACATAAAGGCCGCACTGGCAAAGTTGTTAGCCAACGTAATTTCTGCATATATTTCCACAACCAAAAAACTGAAAATTACCAACAAAAAAAAAAGAGAGAATATATGAAAAATAAAAATGAGGGAAAACCTTCGGGCAGTTGCCTTGCACATAACTTGATTAAATTAGAGCTAAAGTCGACGGCAGCCTTCTAATGACAGTCAGCTGCATTTTAGTGTCCTTCTGCGTACTCGATGCTTGTCCGAGCAGATTTCCCGTACTCAATGCCTGCCAGACAGCCCTAATATTTTGTTTGCGTTAAGGATTTTGAGTTGTAATGCGTAGATTTATTTATGCATAAAATGCTTCTAAATAATTACCAACAATGGACGAAACTAACTGACTGACAGCCAAACAAAGGCCAGAGCAATAAACAGGCAGACAGCAAAAGAGAGAGAGAAATGGACAGAGTGAGAGAGAGAGCGGTGGAGATGAGGGAGACAGCAAACGAGACATGCAAACAAAAAGCAATTCAAATTTTCAGCCTGTCAGTTCTCTCATATGCAGTAAAATAATACGATAAAATAATGTTGAGCGAATATGAATACGATTCTGACAATTGTTTGTTAATATATGCCATGAAGTAGGAGCAGCAACTGACGTCATTTAGACAGCACCACAACATGTGGGCGTGGCAAACATGTCTGGCAGTGAAAGACAGGCGACTATGCGCCTAAGAGCTATTTGGCATTTTATTTGAATATTTAACATAGAAATTAGTCAAATTTGAAACTGTTAAATAAGAGATTATTAGACAATATCTTTTCTGTTTCTTTTTTTTCAAAATTCACAGCTAAAGAAGATATAAATATATACACGCAAGAGCAGTTATGAATACTATTTAAGGGAATAGCATTTAGAGTTGTCCAAATTATAATAGAAAGATATTCTTAGATAATCAACAATTCTATTTTATAAAGGGCAAAGATAATCTATTTTGTAAAGGCTGACTTTTAACTGATTCTTTAAAGTTTGTATTGTTATACTGTTTCCAAAAAGGTTAAAATGGCCGCTGCAAGGGTATAATAAGAAGCAAATGCTGGAAGTGAAATCATCAGACAAAAGCTAATTTCTTATTCAAAGATCTAAAACTCAATGACTGTAAAACTAAAGTGTTGCTGCTTACAGGATTTGTAGTCAGTGCCTCAGCAAAGTGTTTTCCTTTTGGCAATTAAAGACGTCAACAAGAAGCGATTGCCCAACTCCAAACGGGCAGAAGAGATCTAAGAACTGAGTGCATTATGACTGTAATTATACGCTTAATAATGCTAAGCATTTAAAATGCTTGATTCAACGTGGATAGCTAACCAGCTTTTGGAATTGAGGCTTTTATCCTTGACGAGACCCACTCCTTTTCCTTTTGGCCATTAAACACGTCAATAATCTGTCGCGCTCCGTGGACAAAGTTGTCGTCACCAACTGGCAACCGTGTAGCCCCAGCCAACAATTAACAATTAAAACCCCCAAAGAGCACAACTCAATTTTAGACAACACCAGCACACATTCAAACAGACAGACAGACAGACAGTCAGACAAAGGCAATTTGATATATATAAATATATATGTATATGCATGTACATGTATGTGTGTGCATAAGAGATTGCTGACTTCGATAACAAGCCGCAGAAGCAAGGACGAAACGACAAGGACGAAACAACAACAACAACAATGGATATTGTGAAAACTCCGAGCCGAGGCGAAGTTCTGCGCACTTACAACTAAAAACTTGTTACGTATTTAATTGCAATTAAAAAGTTGTTTGTAGTTGCGAATGTGGCGTTCAGTGTGCGCTTAATGTTGTTGTTGTTGTTGCTGTTGGCATTGTTGTTGTTACTGCTGTTGTTACTGTTGTTGTTGTTGTTGTTGGAAATGGCTATGAGCACAGCGCTGCCAAATTGTCCTCACCATAAGAGAGAGCCACAAAGATGAAGTCATTACACAAGTCGAACCCAAAATTGGCGCAGAGCAGCCAAAGGGTTTTGCGCTTAATGAGTTTGATGCGGTCCAAAGGGGGGAGCGGGTGCGGTAAGGGCTATTTGGACCTTACCCAAATCCCAGTACAACGCATTCGATATAGCTCTGACGCAGATTTGAAGACGATAACACTCATTAGAGTTTTGGCGATTTTGGCTTAGACAAACACAACCTTTGCAAAAACTTTGCCCATAACAATTGGCCATGAACGCAATTGGCCAAAATAACTACGCTCTACGTGGAACAAGCTGGATAAATACTACAGCAAATGGCTTTGTGCATTAATCATATATATTATATAGAAATAAAAGTTTTGGGAAATGCAACGGCTGATTTTTATGTGATGTTTTCAATTTCAGTAAACTTAGGGATAATAATAATAATCCCAAACATGGTGAAACAAATTTACTTTATTTTATATCGTTTAATTTAAAAAGCTTGTATTACCTCAGTAATTTTAATGGATTATTATTAAATTAAATTAACATTATTAGATCAGTTTATTATTGGATATATTGGATATTTCTAGCAAAATAGAATTAAAGTATGATTATGCTTGGGAGCAACCGAGATCTGCGCATGGAAAACACTCCTTTTCTTATATTCCTACGCAGATGAGACTAAGTATATTTAAATTAATCTTTGGTTTATTGTTTAACGGTTATTTAATAACGCTATGCTCTTGAATAATTGTAAAAAATTGAAAGCCCAGTTTGAGTAAGACAAAGAAGAAGAACTTTTATAGATTTAGAAAGCTTTTTTATTATTGTACGCAAGAAATATTTATTACAACTTATTAAATGAATTTTCAGTTTAAGTTGAAGTTGAAGTCTCAACATAACTTTAGGAATTCGATTAATTTTTATTACCAGCAAAGGCTACATTTTGTGACTACCGCCGAAAAGACCATCAACAACATTCCAGTTGTAGTTGTTGCCGCAGCAGGTGTCGCTGCTGCTGCTGCAGCTGCAACTGTTGTCCACCGCTACGCTCTGGCTGACGTCGACTATATTTCCAGCGTCTTTGAGGCGCAGCAAATGCAACCAATGCAAGTGCGAGCAGGATGAAGAACTGCAGCTAAAATAGCAAAATGTTGAAATTGAAACCAAAGGCCAGATCTGAACTTACATGAAATTTCATTATAACAGAATATTTTCGTGTTTGCAATTTGAAAGATCGTCTGCAACTGTGCTGTCTAGTCCAAGCGCCTGCTATTTGTATATGTTTTGTTGCCAAGACTCTTTTGGGTTGTTACCAAGAGGTAACACATTTACTTACCTGCTTGACATTGTCTAATTACCTGGATCCATGCTCTCCGCATCTCACATAAGCTACCCAAATTTAATGTTAAATTTCCATATTTTTTTCATTCCTGGAATACATCGGTTGGGTTAGTGGACAGGAGAGTAAAACAACGCATTGGAACTCTTCAAATTGTTTTTCGAGCACATCTTAAATTAAATATACACTATACATTCATTCCAATAAATTGAAAAATCATTGCACCATTGTTGTTTACCTAACATCCCAAAAAAATCCCAATTGGATTAGTTAAAAGACACTTTTGAGAGTTGCTTGACAAGAGCACAGCAAACAAACTTCAGCCAGCCATTGAGCTGAAATCACCTGAAGCGGATAAAATTGTGACCCGTGGAACTCTCGACTGTCGCCTTGGCGATTGTTGCTCTTGTTGCTGTCGCCATTGTTGTTGCTGTTGCTGTTGTAGCTTCTGCTGCTGCTGCTGCTGCTCGTGGCTGTTGTAGTCCTGGCAACAACTTGGCTCCCCCAAGTGCAGACTGCACTTGGCTTCTCCCCCAATGTGTCTGCAATTGAGTTTAGTGGATACGTGTTTGTATAAAGAGTGACAGAGAGGGAGAGAGGCAGTGAGAGAGAGAGGGAGATAGTCTTAACTGTGGGTTTGCTGCACTAGTGACGCGTGTAAGCGGTAAATGAATTTATTTGGCTCATTTAGTTGCAGTTAATTTATTTTTATATTTATTGAGTTTATTAAGCAATATTCTCCCCCACACACAGCTGAAGCAGAACAATTGGATTGCTTATGTATATATGTATGTACATAAGTGTATTATAGTATTTCAGACTTTTTTAATGTGTTTGACTAAAGTGCACAAAATACTTTTAGCCACTGGAAATGTTCTGTAATTTAAGTCGTTTCCTTCGTCTAACCCAAAATCCACAACAGTATGCATAATCATAGTGCACTTCTTTGTAATTTCGACAGGTTGGGTAAAATGTCTAATAGGCGCCTTTTGGGTTCCACCATTTCAAATTGCAGACATTCCCCACTTCCGTTGCCTTGTCGCGTGCCATTGGTTCGACACGTCTGGTTTCAACACTTTTCGGTGTTTTTGATGGTTGCCCAACACGACACATGGCCATGCATTCAAATTTGTTCAAATTCATTTCAATTACCGTCAATTTTCAATAATTTTGCTGAAATTGTATTTCATTAGCCCAATACATAATTAGCCAAAGCACGCAACAGTTGTTGGACATTTTCAAGGATTACATCGACCATTTCAATATATGTACTTAGTGAATAACAAGAAATGATTGCTAATAAACAGTAACAAAAAAAATGAGCATAATTGGATAGTTAATTAATGAATTCACTTTTCAGTATTTAAAAACAGATACTTATATGATCAGCTGATATACACCACGTCCCTGTTCCTTAGAGGCAACTCAAAAGTCTTAACAGAAATTAATTGTTGGAATAAATCTTCGCGTATATTTATATATCAACTCTTACAATATCCCCATTTATAATGGGCTTGCTAAAACAAAAAAACAACCAAAAATAAAGGCCTTCAACTAGAAAATCCAGCTACATTTAATTTTAAACTTTTCGTGTGGCAACTTTTTGACTGCCGCCTGCATGCTTGCAGGTTAAGATGGGGTTATTTAGGAGCAGGATGGCAATGCATTAGCTGGTGCTGTATTTTATGGGAACATACACACTCAGAAAGAAAATTATGGTGCCTGGGGTAACTCCCCTTATTTGAAGAAATTGTATTTCTAAACTTGAAGTTTGTGTGTTTCTAAAATCTGACAAAAATTTTAAGAAATTAATTTTCGTATATTTAGAAATTGTTCCTAAAAACAAACAAAACAAGTTTTCAGATCGATATTTTCTTTGAGTGCAGATATGACCGAGAAGCAGGTGGCTAGGGCAAAGAGTTTACAAGTATGTAGGTTTTTGGTGTGATGCACAGCGGAAGTGGAGAGCGGTGGTGGGTGGTGGGCGATGCCATTGCCATCTGGCTGTATGCTCTTATGAATTTCACATGCTTAAGCCGCAAACTTATGTGCGCGCACAGCTTGAAATCCACGCGCACGTAAACTAAACTCCAACTAAACCAGAAACTCACATTTCTGCGCGTATCTATTGCCCCGAACTTTGCTTTTGGCGTCCTTTCGTTGGTTCGTTCTTGTTGTCGTCGCCACAGCTGCATCTGGGCTTTGCCATGTTGCCAGGGCTTAGGAGGCAGTGCTCAGGTCCTGGGCCTGCTCGGCAAGAGCTCAGAAGTCGCAGCCTCGTGTGCCAGCTCAATGAGCAATGAGCAATTGACTGCCATCGTGTAGACATTTCGCATTGCCATAAACCCCACTTCCTCACATATTCATATATCATGGGGCTCTCTCCTGCGCCCAAATGTGCTTCGATATGAACGAAAAGTTGTTAGACTGCACTCGCCCAGTAGGAGGCGGAAGTCGTCACAACTGAATTTTAGCCAGGCACTGAGTACAGCGATTTTATTATGATGGACATGTGATGGAATTTGTGAAAACAATTTTAATATGCATACACAATTTTTAAATGATAATCCTAACCCACTTACATCTTGCAGTACTCATACACTGTTCCCGAAGCTATTAGAGTGTATTGGAATGTAACAAATATTCGAGTGTGCCCGAGTCAGATAAAGTATTAAAAATGTAATGGTATCCTTTAGAAGGCTAGGATAAGACAGCATCTGCAACAATTTAAAAGCTGTAGGTGACTCCACTTAGAATCGAAAAATTCTGAAATTTTCCACAGTTAAGTTACCAAATTTTGTAAATATATTTCCGATGACTCCCTTTGGGGATTGATAAAAAAATATGTATGGTCACGCCCAAGCGCGCCCTCAATACCTATGTACCTGTTCATGTAAATCGATAAAATCATATATCTCACACAATTTATAGCCAAAGACACCAGAAACATGCCCACTTCCGCCCAATTCCAACACCAATTTGTCACTATTATTCCGCTGTCGGTTTTCATGCAAAAAAAAAACTCGTTTGTTTGTCACCAGGCCAGATAAACGGAATCAGATGCAGGAATTTTTGTTAAATCAATAAAATTTGCATAGCATACTTTTAGGCCGGCCTAATGGAATCATTGTTTGAAAAAAGTTTTTGGGAATTTATTTTATATATAGTTCAAATAGGAAGATGTGCTATCGGAACTTGGATATAGCCTATCCTATCCAATAGTCAGGCAGCAAAAATACTCTTAGGGGACGAAGATAACTTCAAGAGTAGTTCCAAACTAAAACAGTTCGAGACACACAATAGTATTACCCTAAAATGGGCCCCGGGCCACAAGGATATAGCGGGTATCGAAGCGGCTGATGTACAAGCAAGAATGGGTGCAAAAAGTTTCATTATAAGAAATATAGTTTAAATTTATCAAAAAATAATAACTGTGCACTGTTTGTAAAAGATTTGACCAACAATTGCTGATTTGTGCCACATACGTGCAATTTTTATTAGCTGCGTTTTATTAGCACAATAGTGAACTATATAGAAAATAAATAAGTGTTGGTCAATGTTGCCGGTGTCAATCCAATTAATACTGCAAGTCATCTGAGATGTTTTTCCCCTCATTCTGTTTACTCTCAGCATATCGCTTTAGATTGTAGATGTTGACCATCATGTGTGTCTGCTTGACAAGGGCCTGCAACTGAAGCAGCGTTGGCTCCACATTCAACAGCAACTGGCGGAGGCAATTGTTGTTCTTATGCGCAGTTGAAGTGTCCGTCATAAGGTCCTCAAAGTTATCCTTGAAGCAGTTGACAAATGAAAAGAGCAACATGTGTTGCTTGACAATGCAGGTTGCTTCCGCATCGGCATCGGCATCGAGATTGTGATCGGAATTGTTGTCAACATCGTTTATCTCCAAATTGCTGTCATACTTAATTCCCTTCGAGATTTGATTTGAATTCGAACTATGGAAACTACCGGGCCCACCCGACTCAGTGTCGAAAAAAGAGCTGGACTCCTCGCTTGTCTCGAACTCATCAATATTTATGGGGGTTTCTTGATTGCAGTGAGTCTCCTGGCAGTTTTCCTCCTTCGCCAGCAATTCCTTGACACGATCTGCATAACGGAGTGTGTTCAGTGTGTTCTCCACGGAGCTCATGCCCGGCGTTATCATGGCTATCATGCACAACTTGTTCCGATCGCCCCCGATAAACGAGTCGCGCAGCACCTGCGTCAGCTTGGAGCCGCGGAACGGCAAATGGCTCGAACGGCGACTCAAGGCCCGAATGCATTCCTTCAGCGCCAGCAGCGACTTGTTAATTTCGGCACCCTCGCGACGCGTCTGCAAGGTGGCCGATTGAGTATCGGCGCCACGCTCATTGCCAGCCAGATCCACAAAGGAGCACTTGCCGCACGATTCACACTGGTTGGGCATGACCAGAGCCATCTGGAAGACGGCATGCGAACGCGACGACTTGATGTTCACGGACGTCTTGCCCGAGGTACGCGCTCGATTGCCCAGCTCGATGAGGGCCAACACATCCGTCTCGCTGGCAACTGGCACCTTGGTCAGACCACAAATGACCACCTGCTGGTTACCATCCTCCAAAACACTCAACACCGGCTTGCTCTTCACCAGCAAGTCATAGACCTGTTTGAGTCATGGTAAGTATCGAGTGGCTTATAGCACCTATCGATGGGTTCATGGATTAAGATTCAATTTGCTCACCTTATTGCCATAGATCTCAAAGTAGCTGCAGATGACATTGGCGCCCAGTTCATGATATTTGGGTATGGCCAACTCGGCGAACACATCTCGAGCGGCCATTGCATAGATGCCCGTGCTGCAGTCCTGTTTCTTGCCCGTAAACATGCCACCCATGGTGTGCGTCTTGCCACTGCCCGTCTGGCCATAGGCAAAGCAGGTTGCATTGCCGCCCTCGAACATGGTGCGGATGAGGGGACGAGCCGTGTGGTCATAGACCAGGGCATTGCTGCACTTCTCATCGAATGTGTAATCGAAGCGAAACTTGTGATGCTCCAGGACCTTGGTCAAATCCAGCCGGTGGCGCAGCTCGTGCACAATTAGCGTATCGCGACTGGACACCGAGATGTTGTCCACTGAATTGGCCTTCACCTCCTTCTGACTCATCGGACGCTTGCGCACACAGACGGTTATCTGCTGGACGCGAGCACCATGCGAACTCAGCTGGCGCAGCGGATGGAACGTTAACTGCTCGCGATAAGTGCGCACCATGAGCGCGACCTCCCAGTTGGGATTGCCCGGATCCTTGCTCATCAGCTCGGTCTTCTCCTTGCGCTGCTCGTCGTGCACAGCGCGTCGCTGCTCCCGCTGCTCCTTAATGCGCTCCACCTCGCGCACAACACTCGAACAGGCTCGCGGTGTGGTCTGTACTTTTTTGACTGGAATCAAGGCCCTGCTAGAATTGATGCCGCGATTAGTTGAAGCCGGTGGCTTAACCGGCTCCTGTTTGGCGGCAACCACATCCCGTCTATTCCCGGCACACTGGCTCTTCTTGTAGGGACTGTTGTACATGCTATAGTTCGGCTTCGCATTGCTCTTGGGCAACTCCAGTTTTGTCTCCATCGTTTGCGGTTCTTCTGTCGTTAAATGCGCATTAAGCTCCAACACTGCACTCCAGGGTACTTCCTTGCCTTTGCAATTGGTGCCCTCAGCCCATTCAACGGTCACACTCTCCCGGTCGATATTCTTCAGGGCGACTATCGCACTTTGAATGCATCCGTCGGATCGCCTTATATTGATCTTATCGCCAATTTTTACCTTTTCCATATAGCAGCAACTGACTTGTGTCTACGAATTTAAGAAATATGAAAAATATATTTGAAATATTCGTGACAAACTTTTGAGTGTGTCATCCGATTGTTGAGCAAAAGCTTCCCATTCGTTTCGATATCCCTGCGAGTGGCAATCAAAGCAATGCAATCTTGACCTGATTACATACATATACTTACCAAGCAGCACTTTAATTCCCTGCAAAGGACTTTCACTGACAATTGTAAGACCCTTTGTATGGACTGCTTAAAGTGGTTTTCCTAACTGTTAAGAATCCTAAAGCAAATCAGATATTTTGTAGAGATTATGTACATACAATTTTGATAATTTGTTTTTAATGAACAGAGCCTACTTAATGATGGGGTCAAAATAGACAAGTTTATTTTAATTGTCAGTAATTTGAAACAGTATATTAATAAATATTTCACAAAATACACAACTATAATTATTTTATTTTCAATAAATAAATAAAGTTTTATTAAAATTGAATTATAATTAAGAATTGTAGCTGACTTAACTTTAACAATATTTTGTGAACTGCTCAAGACTTGTTTATTACTATAACTGTTCTGAAGGATGCACTATAATATAAGAGTCACTCAAAAACTAGTTCACCATTATAATAAATAAAAGTTTTCACTTAAGCATACCTCACACACACTCACACACACACACACTCGCACACACACAGAGACTTCTTGTGAGCCCATCATTATTTTTTGACTTTGGTATGGAAGAGATTCTTGGGCAAAGTTGGCGTCAAGTTATGTAGTACTTGGCCCGCATTGGGCCGACTGGCAACAAATACAACTGGCTGATGACATCACCTACATACATCTAAGTTCGTAAGTTGAAGGCAAGCAATTTTCCGGTGCTTACCAGATGTAGATGCAGATGCAGATCAGATACGAATGCAGCAGGCATCTGCATCTTTTGGGAGCAAATGCCGTAGGCGAAACTCTTAAAAGTTTAGTTTTAATTAAAGGAAATTTGCGTGCGTGGCACTTGATTTGTAGTGTTTCCGAGTTGCAGCAGAAGCGACAAGGTGGTGGTGTGGGTGGGGATTTTTAGGGTTGTGTGGCAACCCTCATAAAAATATAAATATAATTGAAATTATAAATTGCAATTGCCGTAGGACATTGCTGCTGCTGCTAATGCTGATGCTGATGCAGATGCGGGCGTCTTAGCTCTGTTCTAAGGATTCTACTACTACTACTTCTTCTTCTTCTTCTTCTTCTGCCAACACGTTGCTGTTCTACGTAATTAGAAGCAAATGCAAATTTACACTTCGAGTGTCTCGGCTACTCGACGGTAGTCATTGAAAGCGCCGAAGCGTTCTAAGAGGCATTGTGGCAGTATGCCTTGGTTAGTGCAAAGGCAGGAGGGGAAAAGGCTGCTGGCAGCGGTGGTTCTGGCAGGAAGTTGGCGTGTGTGTGGAGTATAGATACATATAATGAGAAAAGTTTTAGAGGTGTCTGAATGGTAGCCGGATGTGTTGATAGGTTACCTGAGCAAGCATCGCAAGGTGAAGCCTTTACCGCTTACAAGCAGGGAAGGACTTCCAGTTGCCGCCAATGAGCTTTAATAACGGATTTGGAAATGCCACTTAATTATGGCAATACATTTGCTTGTGTACTCACTCTGATATCAAGTTGAGGTAAATTAACAATTGTGGCTAGAGTCCTTTAGAACATTGTCAACTTGCATTCACTGGCAGTCAGTTAGGATGTGAGTTTTGAAGTTGGATTTTGACGTAACCGCAACAAGGCCTGAAGGGATACGACCGAGTCGTAGATGGTTGAGGCCTCTCTTATCAAATCCCTTCTTCCGATTCGTTACGATTATCATCAAAAAGTAGCAAGAGCCGGAGCAAGAGTTAACTTGCAATATTTTTTGGAATGGTATTGACCTTTAATTTTTGGCTAAAGCTTGTTGCAGTCTTTGGTGATGTTGGAGCTCATCAAAGGAATCCAAAAGGATTTGCCTGCAGCTTCTGCACTTTCTGCTCTTACTATTGACCACTCCCAGCTCCAGTTTTCTGCTGCTGTAGTTGTCCTGCAACCGATGGGTTCTTTTAACAGTTTGTTGTTGCTTGCCCTGCTGCTGACCACCTTCAGTTGACTGTTGCTGCTGTTGCGAATGTTGTTTCTGGGCTAATTCAGTTCTGCCTACAAGTGGACTGTGTGCTTGAAATGTATCCTTTTGCTGTTGCTGTTGCTGTTTTTGTCCAGTGCCAACCAGATTGCTGTTCGTCCACAAAATTGCACATCCAAATTGGGCTGGTCTCATCACTAAAGTTATCTGAACTATGAAGATAAGCTGTTAAGGACAGGATACATAGACAGATATTCAATAAATAAATAAAAAATAATTTAATGTGCAAATCAGCAATCTTAAAGCCTCGTTATAATTAAATAACATTTTTTTAAAAATATTTAAAATATATATAATGATATATAATATACCTGTATAAGCTAATTTGATAGTTGAATGTTAATAATATTTATAAAATTTATGCTAAATATGAAGAGTGGTTTTAGTGCCATATTTAGTTAATTAGCGTTGCTTCTAAATAGCATTGGCCACAAAAACAGAAGCAAAATATTCTTGCAGATAATTTTCGGATAATCACAATGAGACGACATTAAGTGTCCCGTTATTTATATTGATAAGCACTATGTTTCTATACTGTATTTATATATGCTATTTTATGCACTTCATTCACGCCAAATTAATTACCACAAAGCTATTTATCAACACTGGCGAGATAAACTACAGATAAAATCCGCGTCGTCTGTGGACGGGTGACAAATCGTCGGGTATCTGGCATGAGTGGGTGTGCCATTTGGCATGGGGCATGGGGCATGGGGCATGGGGCATGGGGCATGGGGCATGAGGCAAAACCCCAAGAGTTAATTTAGTGTATTAAAAGTAGCCGCAGCAATAAGTTGTAATGGGCATTGTGATAGACATCAGTGTGGAGCTTTCAAGTGTAAAATGTTCGAAATGTTCTGGTTTTGGGCGAATGGGCGAATGGAAATGGAAATGGGAAGGGAAAATGGGGAATGAAAATGGGGAATGAAAATGAAATTGTCATTTGAAGAACGCCTTAAGTTTTAACTGATGGGCAACAAGTGGAAACAAATGAGACTGCAAAAGTAATTAAAATTGCCAGCCTCTTGCCATTATATTGGTCCAATGAAAGCCACGGCATCAAATCGGATAACGGATGTGCCACAACAAAAGTTTCATATTTGCCCAACACATTTCTGCTGCTGCTCGTCTTGTTAACGCGACCTATAACGGTAATACACTTGAGCGATTCGAAATGATTAGAAAGCCACACGTAGATGTATCTCTCTGGCAACTTGGAACGACACACACACACACACACACACATCCCACATCCCCCATCTACATCGTCTATCGCCTATTGATGTCGTTGCCACTTAGAAGAATTTCTTTCGCGAAGCATCGCTAAAAACAACCACAAGTAAATGAGTTCTGATATTGACATGAATTAAGCGCCTCAGTGACCTCACAAATACGGGGCGTCGGTCTCGCCCCATACGTATCCGACTTGAGCATGTACTTATATATTTATATATATATATATATACATATCTCTATACTCTTGAGTATGTGGGCGTTCTTTGTGTGCTTGTTAAATTAAGTTCTCAATTTTAATGAGTACTTTTGTGTGGCAGTCGACACTTGTTTGATGCCGCAATGAATAATCAGATCAATTATCATAATTTGTATCGTCTAAACGTACGGTTAGTACATTTTTAAATACTCTAAGCATTTATACATCTTAGTGTCATAATAATTATATTTAATTTGTATTATCTAAAAATACTGTTACTACAATTTAAAATACTCTAAGTGTGAATAATTCTCTGTCATAATTATATTATTTTGGTTAAGCAAAAAAAATGTAGCCATATATACTTGAATTTTAAATACAAGAGTGAATTTGATATTTATAATAAAATTTTGTCTGAAAATAAAATGTATAACTATTATATCTATAAGAAAACAATAAATTTACATTTGCTTACGGAACTCATTTATTTAACCTTTGCCAGCCCTCTATCGGAGAACCGCGCAGTTGTGGTTCGTACAGCAAGCAGTTCAAAATCATCTGCTTACTTTAGCAAATACAAGAACCAATCAAGCAGCATGTAGAAGTTTTAAAGATTTTACAAATAATTGTATATAATTTTTGTTCCTTCTTAGATATCGAAGGGGAATACTTAAATATAATTAAATATAATAATTCAATAAGATATTACTGCACTGTCTTCTGTAGATTTGCAGAATTTATATAATACAAATGGAAACTATATTCCTATTAAAAATAATTTCTCTTCTCGGCGCAGTCCGATCTGCAAATCTTTTTTTTCGTCTCCTGTGCCCCTAAAAATGCTACACCATTTTTTTCTGGCGGACCAGTTAGCCAATGCAGCAACCTAAGAGCATCCGACAAAAGAAAAATGAACCGTTTTGGGATTCGATTGCTTTTTTGTTAAATTGACTTTTATAAAAATAATTCCAAAATTTGTGGCCAAAAAATCGTCCTGGTTTTCAATAATAAGCATAATTATTTAAATTTTAAATAATTTTTTATCAGCAGAATTTTAAATCTTATTAATTATTTGTAATTATTGATTGGAAAACTGCTTCACATTCGAAATTCAATATTATTTATATGCAATTATTAAACCATAAATTTTACATAATAAATCATGTATTTTATATGCATTATTTGTTCTTCCTATTTCTCGAAGTAAATACCAAAACTACAACAACAAATGAATGCAAATTTGTTTTCGCCTCTTCTATAGCTCTGTGGTTGCCACGCCCCAATATTTGCGCATACGACTCTCATGCTCGTTGTAGCCATCCTCATCGAGTTCCTCCTCATCCAGAATATTGTGATCTCTCTCCTGGGTAACAGTAAAATCATATTCCAAATTGCAGGGCATTCGACGCTGCAGCGATCCAAAGTAGGCCGCATGGGGTCCACCACCCAATTTGGCAAAGGCATCCCGGGCCTTCGCATCGAAGAGATTGTAGCCAAAGCTGGGCGACTGCTGGAAGGATCGCATGCTGCCAAAGTGTTCGGTTGGTAGCTGCTTCATCTGCTGGTAGGCGCCCAAAGGCTGCGGCAACTGTGGGGTGCTGCTCGAGATAAACTTGTTGGTCACATTCCGAATCAGGTTGGACTTCAGATCGTTACAATCGGCAGCTGTGAGATTGACTGCAGGCTGTCGCTGCTTGGAAAACGATTTGGATATGGTGTTCAGCTCCTTGTCGAAGAGGAGCTGGGTGTTCTGTTCCAGCATGTATTCCCAGCACTTGAATTGCTCCTCGGACAGCACCGACTCCGTCTCGTCCAGCATTTCCAGCTGTTGCTCCTCCTGCAACACGCGAGCATGCGCCAAAATGAACTCATCCTTGGCCACAGTAGTCACATCACTCTCATCAAAGTCTCTTTTCAGTAAGTCCGGATTGCTTTGTCCACTAGGCGAACTGCGGCCCACGAGCAGCTCCTGCTCCAAGTTGCGATGCCGGCAGGCATTGCTCCTATCGCAACAGGTGCGTTTGCTCACGGATAAATGTGCTGGTTGAGGGGAGATGAGCGCTGGTTTCTTCCTCACACTCTGCTTGAGCTCCCGTATCAGATGATCCACATCGGTGCTCAGGTGGCTGAAGCGTATCACAATCACACTCAGATTCGCTGCGGCTCCAAAGCTCTCTGCAATCTCCAGCAGCCGCTTGGCCGCCAGTAGCGCATTCTCCTCTTTGCGTATCTCTCGAGCCGCTCGTCCAATGTCCATGACGGACCACAGCTGATCATTGCCCAGCACCAGATACTCATCGTCGTTGCTCAGCGTTATCTAAGATGCGAATACATAATATTAATAATATCATCTCTTGAGCAGTGGATGTCTTGTGTGTTGTAATAGTGCTCACCTCCAGCAGTTGTGGATCGGGCAGGGTTTGAGTTTGAGCGCGCCTGTGGCTGTCGCAATGGGATTGGGACTCTGTCAATCGCAGGTGGGTTGTGCGTCTCACCAGATACGCATCAAAGTAGCCGATGTGCACCAGACGGAGGACATAACGCTTCGATTTGAGGGCACGCACCTTTGTGGACTGGCGGAGCAGGTGGAAGAGTGTGGCGCTGCTGAGGCAACCGCCGCACTGTCGCTGCGCCGACAGCAGGGTGTACTTCAGATAGTCGTTAAGGGGCGACTCCTTCAGCGTTTGCTCCTGCTTCAAGAGACTTGGCACCAGCTGGGTCATCCGCTGTGCCAGACGCACATCGTTCTCCGACTCGAACATGCCAAATAGCGCTTCATCCGCATTGTTGAAGTGTCCCGCACGCAACTGGCTCACCAGCAGCTTGCGCAGATTGCCCGGCGACTCGGCAAAGCCCAGGGACCAGGGTGTCGTCTTGTTCTTGTACGGAGATTTGTTGAGCTCCACGGGTGGACGCTTTGTGCTGGTGGGCAACGCGGCGCGATTGTTGCCGGAGACATCGACTAGGCTCCAGACGCGCTGGCTCTGCGTCTGGCAGACCTTCAGTTGCTGCTCATCAACCTGCAGTTGCTGATTGCCTGACAGATCCAAGTACTTGAGATTGCGTGACGGTACCAGCGACACGAGATTAATGCGATCCAGGTGATTGTGTGCCAAATCCAATATCTTCAGCTTGTTCAGCTTAGCCAGCTGTGGGGTGCTCAACAGCAGATTGTTGCAGCAGCGCAGCACCTTCAGGTGATTCAGGCTGGCCACCTGATCCGGCAGCTGCTGCAGCATGTTGCCCGACAGCACCAACACCTCCAGTTCGGGCCAGTTGCGCACACACTCCGCGGGCAACACACCGATTCGATTGTGGGCGAGGCGCAACACTTTCAGCCTGCCCGCATGCAACAGTGGCTCGAATATGTTATCGTTCAGCTGATTGCCCGTCAAGCAGAGCTCCTCGAGTGCCGCATTGTTGTTCTGCTCGTAGCGCGGCAGCTGCGACAACCGATTGCATGAGGCATTCAACGCGCTCAACTGCGAGTTGGTCACAGTGAAAAAGTTCTCGGGCAATCGTTGCAGCTCGTTGCTCTGCAGTTGCAACTGCGTCACGCTGCAGAAGGCCTCCGGCAGATAGTCGAGCTGCTGCAGCGCATTATACGACAGATTGAGGGAGCGGAGGCAGCTGATGCGATAATTCCTCAACAGCTCCTTGATGTGACTCAAATGATTATGCGGGGCAGCGAGTGTGCTCAGTGCCACACAGCCACCAATCCATTGGGGCAGCGTGCTGAAGTAATTGTCCGAGATGTCAATGTGCAGCAACTTTAAAGGCACAGTTTTCGATATCGAGATGCTCTGCAGACCTTTAAAATATAGAAGCAACAATTATTTAAATAATGTAAATTATGGGATTAACTCTAATGGAGGATGAAGTATGTATCTCACTCTTCCCAGAATCAGTATATATAATAAGTTTGATCATTAATTGGAGTATATGAAAAAAAAGACCCTTAGACAGAAAAAAAAAAAACATTTTTAAATATAAAAAGAGATAATCAAACAATAAACAATTTGAATTAATTAAAAACAGTCATCAAATTTTATCCTCAATACATTTATAATCTCCAGCCGAATTGCAAACCCCAGAAAAAACTCCGTTACTTACAGTTGTGATCCGCTACGAGGGTCTGCAGATTGGTGCCATTTATAATGAGCTCAATTAACTTGTTGCGACTGCATTTCAATGTTTCCAGTTGGGCCAATGTACTGAGATCCAATACCTCCATTTCATTTTCGCACACCTCCAATTGGGTCAAGTACTGAACAGAAAAGCAAGTAAAATCCGAAATGAAAATCCGAATGAATATAATTATATGTTTGATCTGTGCTTACATTATAATTGCCAATCAAAATGCTGCCGCATAATTGGTTGCCCTTCAAGCTGAGTTTCTTCAAGGGGGGACTGTCAATTGAGCTCCCTTCGGGCTTTTGGCCAACGATGGAGCCGCGTTTGATGGCCAACTCAGAGGCGCCTTGGCTATCGTTGTTGTTGCTGTTGCTGCTGTTGTTACTGTTCTTGTTGTTGTTGTTGTTGTTGTTGTTATTGTTGTTCTCGTTGCCAGTACTGGCAGTAACTTTTAATTTCGATTTGTTTACCTCAGTCGTTTTCTTTACGGCCTTAAGCATTGTTTGTCTACGTTTCGTTTTCCCTTAACACTCGACGTGG
This sequence comes from Drosophila paracracens, assembly GCA_035044025.1. Classification (NCBI taxonomy): domain Eukaryota; kingdom Metazoa; phylum Arthropoda; class Insecta; order Diptera; family Drosophilidae; genus Drosophila; species Drosophila paracracens. The sequence continues at coordinate 3,367,854 of JAWNMN010000398.1, forward strand.
GCGGAGAAGAGGACCGGAAAGCAACAACTTACCACACTGCATGCATGAACGAACACGCTGAGGCAAAACGGCCAAAAAGTTACTCCACACAGGGGTAAAGTTAATGTTAAAACAAAACAAAAATTATGAACAAATCATAGTTGTATTTATAAACCCAAAATAGCACATGTCCGATTTACTGCTTAAGCAATCGATTTGTAATCAATCATTTAACCTGCTGCAATTATGGGTACTTAAAACAGCGGATCAATCTTCAATCTTCTTCTTGAACACAACAATCTACACCGGATCCAGGTCTATGCACAACTGAAGACTACTTGCCGTTACAACAATCCAAAACTGATACGCTTCAGAGAACTCCTCAGTTGCCTTTGCTCTTGTTGGTGTTGCCTGTTGCTGTTGCTGTTGCTCCCTTCATATGAGCACACATAAATACATATTTATATATAGATACATACATACATGTATGTTTTTCGATGGGTTCGTTGCAATACTACCAGCTTTTCGATGGTGTGTGCCATACGAGATCTCTGGCGCAACTATTATTTCTTTCCAACTGAGTATCAGAGATACAGTACATATTCCCTATAATAAAATACCTATTTGTATAATATAAAAAATGTTAAGATGATCAATGATTTTCAAAAGCAAACGACTTAAAAGTTTCCATGATAAAACTAAGAAATGGGAAAGAAAAAGTTATTTTTAATATAAATCACTTTCTTGAAAGCAAGGCTACCGAACCGACTTATATCGCAAGGGCTTAAGCTCGAAGCTTCGACTATTTCTATCCTATCAAGCGGTACTAGGTCTGAATTCAATATATTTATTTTGTTTTCATCGATCCTAATCTTTTTTAGGACTTAAAAAAAGTTAAAATTTAGAAATTATAAGTAAAATTTAATTAAAAACCATTTCTCATAAGCCAGGCTACCGAACCGGTTTGTACCGAACCAACTCAAACTCTTTTTATTCTATGAAACGAATCTTGAAACTAATTCTAGATAAAATCAGCTATATTTTTTAAAGTTGCTTTGCTTTAAAACTTATTGATTTAGGCGCATTCTAAAATCTTCAATGAAACTAAATTTATAATAATTAAATATGAGTCTGAAAACCAGATCAAATCTTTGGATCGAACAGTGCAATAACTTTGGGTTTGTGGTCTTGCTATTAGGTTAATTTTAAGAATGGCTTACTCTACACAAAAGTTTATCAAAATCTTGAACCTTCAGTGCTTCAGCGGGCAGTTTTCACTGTACTTTAAAAGCACACTACGCTACTCGAAGAGGGTTTCTGTGTGTACTCCAAAGGTGCACTCTGCATGGAGTTGGATTAGTGCTTAGCTCACCATGCCACAGCAATCTCGAATGCTCTTTGGAGAGCACGAGCTCTAGATTCATACTCACCATGCACTGTTTGTCTCGGAATACTTATACATAATTATGGCATTTACACATATGTATATTCCCAACTTTAAATTGACACATCTCGGCTTAACAGCAAATGGAGCACCTGTTAGTTGATACATATTATTAAATATATATATATATATATTTTCCAGCTTAGTATTAGATGTGGGGCTATAATGAAACAGTTGTTTTGTGGTTTTGTGTTTTTTTACACGAATTTAAGAAACAATTTGTTTTTATTTTTCACTGAAATATAATAATCGTTTGTCATGCACTTACGCATTAGCAGAAACTCTTTAATAATGTATTTCATTTCATTTCAATATTGATTTTTTTTTCTTTTTTTTTCCTATTTTCTTTTTTATATGTTTTTTGCTTCCATAAAAAAGGTAACAACGTTTTTACATAACGTAACCAAAAAACGCAGGCATTTAAGTTCTAACTGTGGGCGAGTTTGGCGTGATCTTTACCATTACATAAATCTCAACTTGGCCATATAACTATATTAGTATACATATTTAAATTCACACACACACATATATATATAAATATATATATACATGTATATATGTATATGTTTATTCGTACGTATTGTTTTGCGTTACTTATGGTCAAGTACGAGGTTATACTAAGAGAAAAAAAATAAAGTGAGTTTTATACATAACATACGGCATATTCAAGTATTTGTAGGGTGTGTGTTTCTGGATATATCATAATCTATATAATACAATGTAAAAACCAATGCTAAAATCTGATTAAACCAAGGAGCAGCAGAAATAAATAGTTACTAGTAAGAAAAAATTAGTTATAATTAGATTAATAGTTAACTAAGCACATTTTCTCTCTCTTTCGTACACTCTCCCAACTTTGATTGAGTGTGTGTGTGTGTGTATGTGTGTGTGTGCTACTACTCATTTTGTTTATACACAATTTTTTAATTATTTGTTGTTTTTTTTGTCGTTTTGTTTTTGTTGATTTTTTTTGTTGTTGTGGTATTTGCTAACGTTTTATTGTAATGCTACTTTTTTGTTTTTGCTTATCTTTTTTGTTTTTGCATTTATTCATTTTTTGTTTTTTGCCTTATGTTATAGTTTTTTCATACAAATACGCACTCAATATAATTTTTTGTAAATTTTTTCTTTTGCAATACGGATGCGCTACTTGAATTGCGTGAAGTCCTTTTGCTATTTTTTTTAATCATCCTTACAAATTTCATTTAATTTTAATAGTTGCTACATTTATCAGCTGCTTCTCGCTTCGTTTTTCTGTTTGTCTATTGCTCTTTTTGCATACAACTTAGATGGTATAAATATTCATTTTTGGGGAGGGGGCGGGGGGGGATGGCGCATTACACAAAAGATATAATATATTATATATTAATATGTAAATATATAGTTAACTACAGTTACTGTCTGCAAATTTCCCCTGTGGTGTGCAAGGTTTGTTAATTTTTGTTTTGAATAGGCGACTTGTTCTGGCTAACGCAATTTTGCAAAATTGGGCTTAAACAACTAAGAGACGTGGCTAAGGCGCGAAATTTGATTTCCCGCACTTTTACAAACGTTTATAAATGTTAAATTGTGTAGGTAGTTAATAATTATAATAAGTGTTAATTATGTATCAATTATTTATATATAAATGTAGTATATCATATATATATATGTATATATTATATGTTTATTATACATGGCCTATTTGCCCATGCTGGTCAATGCAGCTGTTGCCGCCGTTGGCGTTGTCGCTGGCACATTCTTGAGCATGCTGCCCATATCCTTGTGTCCCTCGGTCACGACAAGGCCATCGATGCTGCTGCCACTGTTTGTCTGGTTGTAGTCCAGCTTGTAGTCGGCACTGCGCGTCACATCCTCCATGGACGCCTCCTGACACTCCCGTCCGGTGTGCGTCTGTGAGCCGCAATTGTAGCAGGAGATGATCTTCTGGGCGACAGCACTGCTCGCTCCAGTTATGGGGCAGACACTTAACGTGCTGTACGGCGTTGTTGTTGCCAACAATTGCTGTTGCTGCTGCTGCTGTTGTTGCTGCTGTTGTTGCTGCTGTTGTTGCTGCTGCTGTTGCTGCTGCTGCTGTTGTTGCTGTGACGTAGGCGTTTGCGTTTGCACTGTTACCGTATTCGTACTGACGACGGGCGCCGTGTTGCGACCAATCTGCCCTGGCGTCACAGCTGTGGGCGCCCCTGTGGGTGTGGCGGTAACGGGCACGGGCGGATAAGCCAATCCGGCATGATATGCCGGATACATCAGTTCTCCGTTATGTGGCGGCAAGGTAAAACGAAACGAGCTGTGCAACGTATGTGCTGGCGGCGGCGCATGATGTGCCTTTATCAACGTAGGCGGCGGACCACGCCCACTTGGCGTATGATATGGATATGTGGCTGCATTGTAAGCTGTCGCCGGTTGTTGTTGCTGTTGCTGCTGCTGCTGGTGCTGTTGTTGTTGTTGCTGTGGTTGCAGCATCACCGTTGTCGTGGGCACAGTTACTGCAGATGGACTAATAAGCAGCGCTTGCTGCTGCTGCTGTTGCTGTTGTTGCAATGCCTGAGCATCGCTTGGATTGCTTGTCGTATATATTTGCTGATAGCTCTTCTCCACACCATTGCGTCCATTTAAGCGATGCTGCAGACTCAGCTGCTGCTTACTAAGATGATGTTTTTGCTGCTGCTGTTGTTGCTGTTGCTGCTGATGATAATTGGGCACAATGCCTACTGTGTGATTGGTCAGCGGCGTTGGCGTTTCCGGTGGCGTTGTCTCTCCACAAGAACCATTCGAGCAGCCCGACTCGCTGCTGGTCGTTGCGGCGCTTTTACTCGAATTTATGATCCTCGTCGCAGCGCTGCCATCGTCACTTATATGCATATTATGCATCGTCTGGGCAAGTGTGCTCGCCTTGATGTAGTTGTTCATCTGATAATGCTGCTGCTGCTGCTGCTGCTGCTGTGTTTCCTGACTTACCGGCGACGGTTGCTGCTGCTGGTGTGTGGGGGGCATGTAGGCATTCGCATTGATACGCTGTTGTGCCCCGCGGGTATAACTTGCGTTGCGTATAATACTGGACAGGCTGGCACCGCTTGTGTTGCCCCCGCCGTCGCTGATATTCTGCAAGAATGCACAAGGATATCGATTTAATTGCAAAAATACAATAATAAATTCAAATGCGACAGATAAACGTCTATTTAAGCCGGGACAGAAAGTGCTCATACCCAGGCAGAAATAGACAGACGGATATTGCGCAGTGATAGGATAAGTACAAGCAACATTTTTGTTTACCAAGATTTTCAGGCCAGATTGAGAGCAACTTAAACACTTTCGACTATATCATAAAATGCCCATGGGAATTATAGATTGGCTTTTGAATAATTAATACGTTAGCTGCAAGCAGTCTGCAATCTGCAAGAGTATTTGATCTCCGGCATTCCTAAGAGAGCAGTTCTGTCTGGTTCTTATTTAAAAATAACCCTGTGAGCAGTTTGAATTTGGTCAGCAAACAGTTTATAAACGATGGTGTGCCTTAGACAGCAATGCTTCCAAGTTTATACAAATTATATATTATTTGTATGTGTGAGATATTTGATATCTGTATCCCAATTTTTAAATAAAACCGGACTGTGTAGTTATATGGTAATAGTAATCCTCTTTGCAAAGGGTATTTGCAAAGCGAGCGTTACGCATTCGATTCCGGGAGATCTGCTCTGCTCTTGAACCTACCTCGTCGAAATGCTTGACGTGCTGCGACGTCAGATTAGCGTCTACGGACGTTGATATTGGTGGCGGCGGTGGCGTTGTCTCCACGGAGGGTCGACGAGCATTTTTGGCGCTGCCAGCTAAACGCTGCGGCAAATTGCGCATTTGTAGCTGTTGCTGTTGCTGCTGCTGTTGCAATGGAACGCTGCCGCCGCGATCACGCTGCGGGCTGGTGGTGCGACTGCTCGATGGCGATGATTGCTGACTGCTTAGCATCGGCGAGCTGGCTTGTGGCGGTGGCACCTGGTGATCCAGGCTCTGTGGCGCCTGCTGCTGCGGCGGCGGCACTGCATACATGTTGCGCATGGACCAAGCGTTCGCCGCCGCTATGGCATTTGTGTCCGCTGGAATGGTGATGTTGGATTGCATCAGATGTTGCATGCCTTCGACTTCAGAGCCCGGCGGCATTAGCTGAAAGTCCAGATGTAAATAGAAGTGTATGATTTAACACATTTTTATGCAAGCAAAGAATATATTTTCTTGAGTTTGTTTCTTAATAAATTATAAAATAAGGATAAATGTAGTTGCCAAATATTTGACTCATCTTCTGAATTGGTTTTCTTGAAGAAGCATCATTTCTAATTAATTAGGAATTCAACAATGATATATTACATTTTTCAAAATTGTAACTGAAAATTTGTTATGATTTGAAGCTCTTACCTTGGTCCAAGGCTGTGGAAACATCATTGGCGCTGGCACCTGCTGCGTTTGCATTAATTGAACCATGGGATGATGAAAAGGCGGTGGTGGTGGTTGCTGCTGCTGTTGCTGCTGTTGTTGTTGCTGCTGTTGTTGTTGCTGTTGCTGATGCAGCATGTGTTGTGGATGCTGCGCCGGCTGTGGCTGTTGCAGCAGCTGTTGTTGTTGTTGCTGCTGCTGCTGCTGCTGGTTGATGATTTGTGTTTCCTTGATTTTGGCCAGAATTTCCGCACATTTGGTGTTCTGGTGGTATGAGAACACCGGATGCCTGGCCGCCATTGTATAGACAAGCAACAGTTCCAAGAACGCATCCTGATCGTTGATGCAAGCGAAATCGCGTTCGCCCCAACATTCGAGGGTGCGAAAAATTTCGCTAACGCAATTGCGATTGCAGGCACGAATCAGCGCTAAATACAGCGCCATTTTACGGCGTATCTTTTTATCAGTCGGCTCTCCCTTCTGGCAGTTGTACATGTCGGCAGCTAGATCCTGCGGATTATTCGCGCGCAACTCCATGCCGCGCAACTCGGGCGAATCGCGTCTGCCAAGATCCTCGAGGCATGAGCCGAGGAAGCGTAACTCGAACGGCAAACATGCCTCGAACAATGAACACATGGTATCGATGCGATTGTAGCTCTCCAGAGTCTTAAACCACTGCAGGACGTCTTTTGGACAAATCATTTCCAATTTTGTTGTGGCACGCACGCATCTACTAACTAAAGTCGAGCCTGGAGTGTTTATATAGATGTATTTATGTTTGTCTCTGTATGTGTGTAAGTGTATGTATGTGTGTGTCTTTGTGTGTATGTGTTTGCTTATGTGTATAGTCGGTGTATAGTGGCTGCTGCTCTAGTTACGTGTGGTGGGTGCAAAAACCACAACAACAACAAAAACAACAATACACTAAAATGTCGTCTTGTATTGAGAGGCAGCAGCTGCTCTGTTGCTCCACTCTCCACTCGCTTCTCTTCTCTCTGTGCTCGTTGCTGTGGCGGCAACTAATTAACTTTTACGCACGTTTTTTTCTATATTTTTCTGCTGTTTTGTTGTTGTTTTTCCCTATTCTTTTTGTATTTTTTTTTTTATTCACAAAGACGTCGATTGCTGGTGGTGGTGGTGCTGCTGCTGCCCACTACTAGTTGTCGCATACATTTGCGGGCGCTGCTGCACCAATGTGGCCAGAGAGACTCCACACAAAAATCTACTCGCTACTCAAGTTAACTCGACGACTCGTCGCTGGCGCAGTTGGCTGTGGCTGCTGCTGCTGCTGCTTACTTGCATGTAGTTTTTTCTTCTTTAATACACGCTCACTGCACACACTCTTTCAATATTTATGCGAAGAGAACTTTAGCAATTTCATACTTTCATGCATTTGCGTACACTTTGCAAATTATTTGCCGTTGTGTGTGTTTTCACAAATTTTTTACTTTCTGCTCCAAGAATAATGCAACTACATAGGGTTGTTGATATTGCAAAGATGTATCGATGTCTTATAATTTTCGATACGTATCTATTTTATGAGAGTGCCAAACTATCGATAGTTCAATACCGCCATAAGCTACATTTTTTCTCTTAATAAATTATTATTATTTCTCTCGAATACATCATCTACTACACAATTTCGCCTTATGCCAATGCATACATATTTGGTAGCCAAAATTAATTCATGTATATTAATCGGATAGCGCTATAAATTTTAATTTGCTGTTAGACAACACTCGCAACGCATACCTTATTTAATATCGCATAAATATTGGGATTTCGCGATATTTCACGAAATGAGAATTTCAGTTTGCTTCAAAATTTAAAATAGTACAAATCTAAAATAAAATGTTCGCAATTTCTCTTGTAGGGGTGCAAAAATGGTGTGAAAATATTAGCGGAAGGCGCATAATTTATTGGTCCGAATTTGATATAACTTAATAAGATTTGGTGCCAGTGAGTTGTTACAAAATTTTTCAAATTTAATTTTATTATGATTATTAATTATTATTAATAATTATTATTATTCATTCGCGACACAATTATGAAAAATTAATGAATTAATGCATAATAATAAACTGCAGCGTGTGCTTAGAAACCATCCTCATCATCTTCAGCCATTTCCTTGGCCAGCTCCAAGTCCTGTTGCTCACGCTCGCGTCTCTCCTCGGCACTCTCCAAGTCCTTGCCGTATGATTTGGGCGGATAGCGCATTGCTTTAACGCTCTGATTGTGCAGATTGAGGCAGAATGAGATGCGCTCATGGAACGCCAATTGTGGCTCACGGGTGCTATATATATCGGTGCTCTCCTTGCTGCGCATATAGTTCTGTGCCGGATCCAAAGTCGCCTCAATAACGCCGTCGCGTATAGCTTTCGAGACAATAAACTCGGCATCTTCCGCTGAGTCCAACACCAAACGTTTGGCGATGTCCTTCGGCGATATGCGGGAATAGGAGAGTCCAATGGAGCGTATTGCCGTCTTGATCACATTGTGTCGCAGCCGAATGATTAGAGTGAATGTGTGATCCAGTTGGAACTTGGGTCCAAACTGTGCGACAACATCGCCGAAACGCTTCAGATTACCCAAACGCACCGCCTGTGTGAGTTGGAAATACGGTGTCAGGGATTGACGCAGCCCAGCCTGTCGGAACACCACACGCTCCGGTATGTTGCCCAGCAACAGCTCCACCACAATTATCAATTTCTGCACCGTCTGGCGAAAGCCAATAGCAGCATGTTGTGGCGACTTGCGCAGAGCCTGCACGAGATGCTTATGGGCATCGCTGTACTCCAGCTTGGCGGCCTTGATGCGACCCAAATAGTAAAGGAATCGCGCCCACTCATTATTACTAGCTGACTCCGGATAGACAGACTTCTTGACCAGCTTGTCGGCCTGATCATACAGCGCATAGTGGAGGTAGTTACGCAGCAGGCAATTGAGGAGGACTGCCTGACCCTCATAATCGTTGCGCAGCGTGGCGGTGCGGAGGCGGGCGTGCAGAAAGGCCCGGATGCCCTCCAGTGCGTTATTCAGTTCGGCGACGCGTGAATAATAGAAATACGATTTGGCACCAATCAGATCCAAGGTGCGACGATTCTGTATGGATATTTTGGACATCAGTGCATCGGAGCAAGTGCCAGCACGCTTCAAATCGCCAGCATCGATCAATTTGACCAGCAGCAGCAAATAGAAATAGGCATCCACTTCGGCAATGGGCGCCTTTGTGGCTACTTGCTTCTTGGCCACATCGGGCAATTCGGTGGCATCCTTTTCCAGGGCGGGCGTCAATGACAAGGCGCCCTCGCGCTCAGCGCCAACTGGATAAATGGTTTGCGCCAAGTTGCGAAAGACGACGCCATTCAGCTTGCGGCGGGTGTTGGGCAAATTGCGCAGCACACGCAAAATAAAGCTGAGGAAAGATTGTTAAGTTATTTAAATGGAATGCAGCCAAAAGTTTATGTGGTCAATTGGAGATTAGAACTGAACTTGAATCCTTCTTACGACTACTACTACTATTAAGTGTATGAATGACTAAATATAATATATATAGTATATAATAAATATTGGCATTAACATGGGACCCGAAGCATTCTAACTATCCAGTGACCACAGTTATTGTTGTTATTGTTTTATTTGTTCACTCACCGCGACTCCTTGGAGGCGACAGACTTTTCAATCTGACGAATTTGCTCGCGTATTTCTTGGACGGCGGCGAGATCTTGATTTTTCTTCTCATCCGCCAACGTTTCGGCCGTGGCGTCCACCTCCATTTCTACGTCGTGTGTTGCAACATCAGCAGCATTTGTCATTTTTCAAGCACTTGCAATTTGCGTTTCACTACTGTTAACGTTTTAAATTATTTTTCACAGAAATCGGCATCCAAAATTGCCAAGTAATGCCAGGCTCTAGAGATGAGCGATTATTCCGTCATACAATTTATTCGTGAGTAGTTGAATAAGCACTTATCGATATCTTACTGTAAACATTCATTAACAGAACATGCTCCTCTTCTTCTTCTCCACATAGCGCGCTCGTCAGCTGTTTATCACACTGAACGTTATGCGATTTCATAGCGATATATTTTTAGGAAATTAAATGGGATAAGCGTTCAATTATTGAATAGTGAATAAAAAAATCAATCTGAATATGTTACGTAGCAGACATGTTATGCGTCAGCTGCAGCTGCCACTACAGCGTGCCTACTCATCGGGTAGCAATCCACCCGGCGGCAAAGATCCCGAGGATCCACATCCAATTCGTCGAACTTTTCGATTACTTGGAAATGATATGCTCAAGATCAAGGAGTTCTTTGTGCCGACTGCTGACAAATACGAAGATGTCCCTAAAACCATCACAACACAGAGCAAATTCAAATTTGGAGGCGAAAAAAAAGGACTCAACGACGAGTTCCAGACTCACTGCGATGTTCTAATTATTGGAGGTGGCGGCATCGGCAGCTCCATCGCCTTCTGGCTAAAGGAAAAAGCGCGTAACGGCCTCAATGTGGTTGTTGTTGAAAAGGACGAAAAGGTCAGTTGGTTTTATATTGCCAAAGATTACTGCTAAATATATTCTTTCCAGTATACGAGATCCGCCACCCGGGTATCCCTTGGTGCATTAACGCAGCAGTTCTCGCTACCCGAAAACATACAGATGTCCCTGTTTGGCGCCGAATTTCTTCGCAATGCCCCGGAGCACTTTGGCACCGATATACCTATCCAATATACGCCTCATGGACAACTGGTGCTCGCTGGCGAAGCGGATGCTGACATACTGAGGAAGACGTCCCAACTGCAAAATGAGCTGGGCGCACGCAATGAGCTGCTAACCGCTGAAAGATTAGGGACACGTTTTCCTTGGCTCAATACCAAAGACGTCGCACTGGGCTGCCTTGGCCTGGAGCGGGAGGGTTGGTTCGATCCCTGGGCGCTGCTAACGAACTATAGACGCGCTGCCCTCGGCTATGGCGGTCATTTTGTGCATGGCGAAGTCGTTGATTTTGTATTTCAAAATCAAGCCGACATCATTGTGACGGGCGACAGTAGCGCCACCGAGGGCAGCTATCAGAGTCTGGATCGGGCTGTTGTACAAATGGCTGATGGTGCTAAGCGCACCATAAAGTTCGCTCTCTGCATTATCGCAGCGGGCGTCGAATCCGGAAATGTGGCCAGACTGGCGCATATTGGCCGGGCATCGGGCTTGCTGAGGGTGCCGGTGCCAATAGATGCGCGGAAGCGTTATATGTACGAGATTAGTGCACAAGAACGCGATGCTCCCGGCATGGCAATGCCCATGATAGTCGACACAAATGGCACATTCTTACGCAGGCAGGGCTTGGGTGGCCATTACATATGCGCTCACAATGCAGCCGCTACTGATGATGATGCAAACTGTGAAAATCTGGATTATTTTCATTCGAAGATTCAACCCGAGCTTGTCAATCGTCTGCCCGCATTTGAAACGGCCAAAGTTGTAAAAAGCTTTGCCGGCACTTACGACTACAATGTGTACGATGAGAATGGCATTCTGGGTGCTCACCCGTATTACCACAATCTGTATATTGCCACCGGCTTCAGCGGGCAGGGCATTCAGCAGTCGCCGGCTGTCGGTCGGGCCATCGCCGAACTTATTATGGACGGACAGTTTCGCACCTTGGATCTGTCGCGCTTGAGCTTCGATAGATTAATTGTGGACAAGCCCATGTATGAGTTTAACGCTCTAAATTAAATGCAACTTACAGCAAGTCAAAACAAAATTTAAATGAATAAAAAAATAGACAAAATAATTAAAACATAACTGACCATAAATTAGTTAAGCAAATTCAATTGTTATGAATTTAAAATTTGTATTTTTTAAATCATTTTCTATTGAAAAAAAACACGTAGAATAAATATAAATTTAAAACACCTTTGAAATTTGATTTTACACACCATTTTTGATAACAAAAAATAAAAATGTAGACTTGTGAATTGTGGATAAGCACTTGAATAACAGTGAATATAACGCTTTAAATTAAATGTAATTTATTACACAAATTAATACAAAACCAAACCGAATTTTAGCTAGGAAACACGCCAAGAACATAACTACTATTTAAATTGTCCGGGTGTTGGGCCAAAAAGACCGCCGCCCTGTTTGCTAGCCGCACGTGATGGTGCAAAGCCCAACAGTTTCTGGATGTTTTGGCGTATGGACATCGTGCACAGGATGTAGAGAAATATGAATGAGCAGTCGGTGTAATCATCACCGGACAGATTCCTGTGGCTCAGTCCCTGTATCCACGAGATGGGTGTGAAGGGCAGTTGGGCCACGACGCGGCCATCGAATATGCTATTGAACATGCTGAGCAAAGCGGTAAATGCGAATCCTGTGGCAAACATGGACTTCATCTTCACCAGCGACAAGTCGCGATTGTTATTCTTCAATTTCTCCTCAAAACGTTCGAGTTTCTTCTTAACCGATTTGTCCAACGAATCGCCGTGTGTCTCCTTTTGCCGCTCCACTAAAACGTATTTGGTAACTCATTAATGACCTACTAAATAATATCGACAGCTACTTACACTTCTTGCTCTGTTTATCAACCTCGGTTTTTAGCCGCTGATATTTCTCGGTACGGTAGACCAGCACCCAAGTTAGTCCTATGGAATAAATGAATACGTGTCCACTTTAAGATTTTCTGCATTGCGCTTATTGTTTGCTCGGGTCTTAAGTACTTGCCTTCACCTAAAAACGCTGTGCATATTGATATAAATACAATTAAAAACGTGTCGGACCACATTTTTTACACTTTTCCGAAGTAAAATTTTAATGAATTAATTCGATAGCGATGAACGCAAATATTGCTTTGGCCGAGTTAATGTTATCGAAATGCAGTCGTGCAAGGTATCGAAAGCGATATCTGTTTTTTTCAGTTAAATACGAATCTATACTACTCGTATATGGATGCGGAAAATTTATTTAAAATTGTTTAAATATGTGTATGCGCTACAAGAATCTCTTTTATATATTTATTTTATATCTATCTATAAATTCAGATGAAAAATTATATCAGAAGTGGACAGCAGAAAACCTACATTTGGAGTTAACAATAAGTAAATTTCTTAATACTTTATATTTTTAAAAATATTTTAAATTCAGAATTGCTTCCAGCTAATTAATATATTACTTACAGAAAATAAAGAGACAAAAGTTAAATTTTGGCATGGTCACAAGCTTGCCATCTGTGAATTAGTTATATTTAAGTTCTTTAAAATTTCAATTACAATAATTCATTTAATTAATTTGCATTTGCTGCTTGAATATATAGTTATGTATTATAGGCGAGCTTAAACGCTGCTAGAGTTTTAGGACTCCGAACTGAGACAAATCCATGTGTCACTTGCCTGCCGCCTGACGTTGTTCTTGTTGTTGTTGTTGTGGATGAGAGCTGTAAAAAGCTACATTTGGGAAAGAAATCAAATCAAGTTATGTATATATGTAGGTATATATAGAACAGCAAATAGAGAAAAGAGGAAAAAAAGAAATTGAAATCTCAATGTTAGGCATCTTTCGGAGTGTTTGCATAAAAATATTCCATTCGAAGTTGAACTTGACTTCAAATGGAATATTTTCACACTGAACATTCTCAAAAAGGCAAAAATAAAAATGTGGGAACTTCAATGAGAGCCCCATGAAAGAATTCGCTGCTGCTGCTGCTGTATTTGCTTGCTATTATTATTTTTTTTTGTTTTGTGGTTTTCTCTTAAAATTTGTCGTCGTGGTGACTTCATTTGTTTTTGTTTTATTTTGCTTGTTCATTTAGTTACTGTTTAGTAACGCCGTCGCTCCCGGTCGCGACTGCGCGAACGCCGCCGTTCATTTGAGCGATTGCGACGTGTATCCCGCTGACGATCACGATCCTTTTCGCGCTCCTTTATGCGCTCCTCGCGCTCTTTAATTCGCTGTTTGTGTTCCTCAATGCGCTTCTGACGGAACGCCTCCTTTTCCGCGATCTACAGAATGAGTTACAAAAGATCAGTCACAATGTGGAATGCATTGCTTGAGTCAACACTTCACTTACAGCTTCCGGCGTGAGGGGCAACCAATAAATGCATGGCGTGCCCTTAGTTTTGCGAAATAGGTCATCTAATAGTCTGATGGGTGGTTCATTTTCCTTCTTTCTCGATTTCAGTGCTGCCCAAAAGAATCTTCTCTCAGTAAATGTATTTACAACGATGTGTGATCTTTTGCATACCTGGGGATCCGCTCCTGCTGCGACCATGCGCAGGATGATCAATGCGTTCACGCTCCCGTTCGCGTCCTCCGCGTTCCCGTTCCCTTGATCGCTTACGATCCTGTCCACTGCGCTCGGCATCATCGCCGCCTTTGCCACGATCGGTTTCACGCAATCTGGCGTCAACGCGCTCCTTGCTGTTGCGGCGCCTCTCATTACTTGACTTGTCGTGCTCTTTGGGCTCCTTCTTGCCCACATCCCATTCGCGAACCGGACGCACCGGCTGTGATAATAAGAATTTTCGCAATTAGAGACACATGTATGTTAAGCTATAAGTTATGCGTTGTTACCTTTTTTTCGCTAGCATCCAGGCGTGCCCAAGTATTGCCCGAGTTTTGATTATCTCTGGTATTGTCCTGTGGATACTTGGGTGCCTCATTCTTTGTAGTTTGTATGGCTCGATCCATGTCAGTGCGGCTGCCAAAGTCCACATTCAAACACTTGGGATTCGAGACTGGCCAACGGACGCCATGCAGTGCGTGACGTGTCTCAATGGCTTCGCTGTTGGATAAATTATGTAAAACTTTCGTTAGTCCATGAGCTATGAGCCGTAAATTAAATAAACTTGCGGACAGATTGGCAATTTGTATCTACTTTTGTACTTGAAATAAAAATTATCTTCAAAATTTCACTAACAGAGAAACGGAAATGGATCTATTAACGTGAAAAAAAACTTCATGGAGAACTGAGCTGCCTGTTTCAATACGATATAAATTTTGTGCATGTGTAAAATAAGTGTAATTAGCGAATAGTATGAAATCAAAAAACGTACTCCTCTGTGGCATATGCAACATAGCACTTGGACTTGATGCGATCGATCCAGAAGCCATCCTCATCAACGATCTTGCCAGTTCGCGCCAGCAGTCCTTTTAGCTGCAGCACCGTAAAGGGACGCACCAGATTGGTGATAAACAGAACGTGGCTGGCCCGATTGCGCGCTGGACTGGGAGAGCGAGCAACGGTAGCGGCAGCAGCAGCATTGGAAGCGGGTTCGACGGCTGACTTATTTGCACTGTGTGCCGCCGTTGGTGTTTCCTTGGCTTGTGGCTTCTGCTGCTCGTCATCGGTCGCGTTGCCCTCGTCGCGATCTTTGATGACGCGCATCTCGGGCGTCAGCGAATGTTCCTCCGTGTCGTGGTCGCTGGTGACGAGGCCCTCCTCTTCCGACGATGATTCCAATTGCACATCGCTAAGCGGCACCGGATTCACCACGTCGGCAATGATATTCTTCAGCGAATCCGTTGAAATGGCCAGCACCGGTGGAGCTCGATCTGCCACCTTTTTGCTTAGCCATTTGCGCTTACGCACAGATCGTAGTTGCGCTACAGATTCCTGTTTATCCTCCCTATCCTGTTTCGATGTCGGCTCAGTTGCTGGCTCGAGACTTGCCTTGTGATTCTCATTGTGTTCATCGTTTTTGACTGGTTTGACTGGTTGGTTGTCATCCGTTTTGGGCTTCTCTGCCTGTTCCAGACTCTCAGAGTTCCTTTCTTCCACATCCTCTGTTTGAATTTCTAATACATCGCTTGTGGTTTTTAGACTGTCCTCATCCTTAATTGCTGTAAAGCTTAAAGAAGAAGCAACTTTTACCTCTTCCACGCTCCGTTCGCTGGTGGCACATTCTTCCTGGTTGTTCTTGCTCTTGCTGTTGGTGTCCTTGCCCGTATCCTGTCCTCCGTCAGCTTGATCACCATCATCATCCTTCGGATTCTCGGGTGCCTTCACCGCATCTTCTTCCTTTAGCACTTTCTCTGGTTTAATTGGCTCTGTCTCTGGCTCCTTTTGCGGTTGTTGTTCGGCCGGTTGTTCATCGGGTTCCTTTTTGGCCGATAGTTTGTTATCGATATCGACGTTGTTGTCGCCAGAAATTGTCTCCGAGCCATTTTCCATTTCCTCGGATATTGTTTCCACCTTGCACTCGCCGCTCTTCTCGCGCTGACTGCTAGCGTTATTGCGCTTCTTGGGTGTCGTGCGTGTGTTGCGGCTTTTGCGCACTGGCGATGGGGATGCCACCGCCGCCACCGCATGTTCCTCGCTTGAGGCACGTTCAGTGCGCTCCTCATTGATTTCTTCGATTATCGGTGGCGCTTTTGGTTCATCTGGCTTCCCGACTGGCGTCTCATCCTCGGTTTTCTCACTTTCCGATACCTTCTGCGATCGTCTGCTGCGGCGTGCCGGCAACGGTGCTGGCGATGAAGATTTTTTTCGCTCGCTACGACGTCTCATAGCTATGAGAAAAAAAGTGCTTCCCGCACACTTTTGCCACTGATAAAATCACTCGAGTTAAATGCTATTACACTTGTTTTTAACTACAGCGTTACGCGATTAAATCAAAACTATAATTTTTCGCTTGTTTTGCGGCGCGCAACCTTTTTGATTGCTTGCAAAGAAAATTTTGGTTGGTAGCGAAAAGCGTCAATCCGCCATCAATACGTAGGGTTGCATCTTGTTGCGACCAATGCTTCGCGGTTGCTACCTATCGATACTTTTGCGAATTTTCAGTTTCGATTAATAGCAAAATCATAAACGAATCGAGGGCAATATTGTCTTTAATTGTTGGTACGACAAAAATTATGTTCTTGTAAATTAATAATTAAATATATAAATAATAATCAATTACCAAGCTATTTAATAGATTAATTGAAATATAGCAATTATGATCAACTATTCCAATGCTTAGCTCATATAAAAATGAAAGATATACTAAGAACAAATTAAAAGAATGTTGTAATAAATCAATTAATTTGTTTTAGTTTACATGAGTATTTTGCCAAAGGATCTGGCGACACAAATAAACTTTCCCCTCTTTACAACACTGAATTGACTCATATTTCGTAATTGAGCAGCAGAAGCAACAAACGGATTTGGCGTACCCAACAGAGGAAATTCGCAAGTTAATAGAATGTATTAAATACAAAATGATAATAAAGAATTTTGGTAAATTGTCACAAATCTTGTGTCGTCTGCGCTTTGTGCGTCACAATGCGTTGTCAATTGTCAATGCTCATAAAACCCAAAAGCCAAGTTACGCACAACAAACAAGATCATTATGTACTTTTTATAACTGGCAACAGGAGCAGGAGCAACGCTCCTCGACAAATCCCAGCACTGGCTTAATATTTACGGCGGCGTTTAGCTTCAACTTATTTGGCAGTGGCGACAGTAAGGACCCAGAAGAAACGCCCGAAACGAAACTGGTGAATACCATAAAGCGTTCGATAATTTGCATACAAAACGAACAATATGATAAAGCTGAGCAGATGCTGCATCTCTCATTGCGTATGGCCCAAGACCTGCAGTCATCCCATGGAATTACCTACGTCTACGATATAATGGCCAATCTTGCCATGGAGCGGGAACAGTTTAAAAAAGCCGAGAAGTTATTCGTAGATGTGATGAAGCGCTTGATGTCCGATGGGCATACAGAAGACAGTCCCAAAATACTGCATATCAGCTCGAAAATAGCTCATATGTCGCAGCTTCAGGGCGAATTAGAGAAGAGCTTTCAGGGCTTCACTTGGACGCTGCAGCGGCTGGCTAAGCTGGTAAAGGAAATGCCGAAAGACAATGATCTACTAGAGCTATATGGCCTGACAAAGAACTGGTATTGAAGGTTGTTCCATGCTTCCCTACTACCAAAAATAACCAAAAGCCTAATACATTAAATTAAAAATCTCCTCTTTTTAATTGGCTCAGGTTTGGACAGTTGCTGATGAAGCAGGGCAAATACGCAGAGGCAAAGGACCTATTTAAGGAGGCCCTTGCGATCCTCGTCGAAGTTTACGGCACCCTCAACGATGCTTCGGTGATCATTTTGAATAATATCAGCGTAGCTTACGTTAATGTAAGTCTATCAACTCATCCAATCGCTTAATTGCTATTCATACAACTACAATATTTAATGTAACAGCTGGAAAACTACAACGAGGCGAAGGAAACGCTTTTGCATGCCCTGTCCATAGCCAAGGAGCTGAAGGATGCCACCCAAGAGGGCGCCATACAAGCCAATTTGGGTTTGGTCTACCTACGCGAAGGTCTGCTAAAAGAGGCGGAAAAGTTTTGTAAGATCGCCTGGAAACTGGGTAAAAATCAGGAGAACGCTGACGCAATAGAGCAGGCCGAGTATTGTCTCAACGAGATTAAGTCCAGCAT
Organism: Drosophila paracracens; assembly: GCA_035044025.1. Classification (NCBI taxonomy): domain Eukaryota; kingdom Metazoa; phylum Arthropoda; class Insecta; order Diptera; family Drosophilidae; genus Drosophila; species Drosophila paracracens. The sequence continues at coordinate 3,386,132 of JAWNMN010000398.1, forward strand.
AAAACGCTAGGAGTGGAACGGCGCAGTTATTAAAACATTAATACCCCATCTATTGTTAATCATGCGCAGACTTTTTTATATAAAGGTTTTGTTTTGTTCAGATAACCCCGACAAAGCGCAAATTAAACGATCCGTATAAGTATATATTATCCCAGAGTTGTTGGTTATTTTAATAAAGAAACAATTTGAATTGCTGAAAGCCTTTTAAATTTAGAGCCACAAATGCATACTTAGTATAAATATTGTAATTTCAGAGTTGAGGCGACTTTTCAGCAAATGAAAATTGCGATTCGTTACAAATTTTTTGGGAGTTTTTTTTAATTTTAGTACAAAATGTTAGGTTCCCAAATATATTTGAAAGTACAATTCGGGCATATATATTTGTTTAATCACACCAAATATTTTAGTTGCTGAAATGAAGCCATAATTAGATGCACTGTGAACTCAACTATTCAAACTTAGCTATAACAATCATGAGCCCAACGCCTGTCAGAAGCGCAAGGATTTCCTTCAAGGATTGCTTCAGTTTCGTCGACTCCTCCAGCAATTCGGGCAGCACACTAACCGTGGCAATGTATATAAAACCGCCGGCTGTAAACGGCAGCACCCAGGGCGCCGAGCTGCCGTCGCTGCTCCCTGCACCCACCAGGGCCAGCGCAGTGCCTGCCAAAGCGCCCAGCGCTGTCACCAATTGGAGCAGCATGGCCTTGCGGCGTGAACAGCCCGATTTAATGAGTATCGCGAAATCGCCAATCTCGTGCGGCACCTCGTGCAGCAGTATGGTGATGGTGGTAACAATGCCAATGCTGTTGCCTGCCAGATACGAAGCGCCAATGGCCAGACCATCTGTGAAATTGTGCGCAAAGTCAGCGGCCAAATTCAAATAGCCGGAAATTTCCACTTCGCCCTCTATATCATCTGTCTTGGCAGCTGCCTTCGGTTTCGCTGTTGATTTTTTTTTATCTCCCGCCGCAGTTTCCTTCTCCTTGACAACAGGTTTTGGTTTAGGCTTCGGGGCGCCGTGACTGTGTCCATGTCCACCAGATCCTCCGCCGCCTTTAAGTATGCGTACTAATTTCTCTACAGACAGAAAGGCAACAATGCCGCCGAGCACCCAGAGACCAACGCTCATATCATGCGCGTGACCATGACCCTCGCCCTCGGCTTCATCGTGGTGGTGATGATGATCGTGGTTATGGTCATGTCCATGCTCGCCGTGACTGTGCGGATGCGTGGCGTGTGGTATCAAATGTAGAAAAGCATCGCCTAGCAAACCACCGGATGCAAATGCTAGCAACACTTTTAGTCGTGGTTTCATCGCCTCGCTATTATCTAATGGAATAATGTAGAGAAGCACAAAGGGAGCGGCACTGATAAGCAGCGTCGAGCCCATTGAGTGCATCCAAATGCTTTTCATATCTGTAAAAAACCAACATTTTAAAAGCCATTAACAATTGTTTGCTTGCCTTTTTCAATAGCTCACCTAATGACGACGACTGCTTATCATGATGATCATGATCATGGTGGTGATGATCATGATGGTCGTGTCCATGATGATCATGATGGTCATCTCCATGGTCATGATCGTGGTCATGATGATCATGAACTACCGGCGGCGCATTCTTTCCATCAAAATTCTCATTTGCTTCGCGGGAGTATTTAAAACTGGCACCCTGACTCTGGCATATTGCCGGCAACGAGAGCAATATGGTTATCAGCAGAATGCCCAGTGCAACCTTTTGATAGAATTGAAACCTTGACGGCTGAAAATCCGCCAACTGTTTAGACATATTTGTTAATTTGTCTTCTTCCCACGCGTAAGTATTTTTGTAGTAACTGTGACGTGTGTGTTTTTTTCTTCTTTGCTTTCTGTAAAAGCGATAACTACTCATATGTTAATCGCCATCGATGCCTAACTCAAATTGTATCGATTGATTGCAGTATTTTTAGTTTTATTTCTGACAGAAACATGTTGTTAAAGTTATCGATAATCAAATGGATTATAAAAATTCAGCTATGTTGTGAAATATTTTACACTTCATAATATATTTGTAATATTAGAGTAACAGCAAGGTTGATTCTTCATTCTCTCATAAGTATATGCTTTCCATACATGGTCGCCTTTGTTGTTAAATGCATCTGGCAGCAAAGAAATCTCTTGACAAAATTAATAATTATTCATCTAACATAAAATAAATAATATACATATTTGTAAATAAATTATATTTCTACTTTGCTTCGAGAGTATTTGGAATAACCTAAATTTGAATAAAATAGGCAAACACACAACATGATTATAACTACCATATTTAACATTTACTGACTTCAAACCATCTAATAAATTAGGTCTTTTAAAAGTAAATTATTTAAATTTGATGGAAAGCAGTATCTAAAAAAATATTTTCACAAGTAGAATCTAAAAAGACACATTTTTAAATATAAAATGTATATACAATCTGCAACTTTTAATTGTTGAGAGATTTTTGCATTGCGGTTCCAGATAATAAAAGACTCGGGTTAATTGCAATAAGTTATTTAATGAAGGAAGAAACTCTAGTTGGGTTATTCATTCAAACCATAAAGAATGAAAGTCCTTCGAATGCGTCAGGAGTTTTAACTGGCTGATAATACTCCAAAATAACTCAAATGATCCAGGGTTTCCAATTAAAATGCTTACAATATTACACATCTAATATATTTTAATTACTTTTTCGTTGTCGTTAAACGATGCTAATAAACTATTGACATGTGTGCGTGGGACAGTAAAGGAGTATGTGTGTGCGTGCGTGTGTATGGGTGTGTTGATGTGGTAAGTGCAAAAATTCTTCTTTACATGTAGTATTTAATGCCTTAGGTAAATCGTTTACAGAAATGATAAAACGATCTGGTGCTCAATAAATAATAAGATGGGAGCAAATTTGCCATGAAAAAAAATGAAAGAAAGAAGGTACGATAAAGTCGTGATGCCGGACCGAATTGGTGGTATCAGGTGTTGACGACACGCAATGTTATCCACGGAAAATATATGCGTATGTAATTTAAACATCTTTTGTAGTTTTTATATATACAAGCCACTTTGGTTACGAATTGCTGGGTGCACTGGGTGCTCAGTACAGGTTGATCTTCTTTTGTATCGTCTTGCGGCACATGTGGCAAGTGCGCAACGTTTCGGCACAATGAGAGCAGGCCCCGTGGCCGCAAAGGAATGCCACATCCCGTTTGCGTTCCATGCAAATGCCACAAAAGTGTGACTCCTCAAACTCCTGCACCTTGTTCTCCAGATAGCGCAACAGGTCACCAGAGGGCAGACGCGCCTGGTCGCTGGGCGACGATGTCGACGACAACTGCTGGCTAACGATTTGCCGGCCATTGGCATCCAAACGTCGCTCGATGGCAACGCCACAGCGCAGGCATTTCTTCATACGTATGCTGCATTCCTCGCAAGCAATTTGATGCAGGCACGGCTCTATAAATACAAATTGAATAGGTTATTAAGAGAACTGGCTATAAATGGAATCTATGCTTGTTGCTTACCGAAGCGCACCAACTGCAGCGGCTCATTGCAAACGATGCACTCCAACTGGCCAGTGATTATGCCCGGCAATGCGGCTGCGGCTGAGTCGACTGCTGTTGTTCCTGTTGTTGGCACTGGCGGCTTTGGCGCTTTTTTGCGTGGCGCCACCTGAGGTGAAGCACTGCATGTGGCATCCGAATTGAGTTTCTTGTTCGCCGGCGATGGCTGCAGTCCAGCAGCAGCAGAACCAGCAGCAGCGGCAGCGGCTGTAGTGGTTGCCTCACTGGGCTTGGGCTGCATTGGGGGCGGGGGTAGCGTCAGTGGGGTCGCCGCTACATCCTCGGCAGCATCGCCAACAACAACAAATCCTTCGTCCGCTGGGTTTATGTCCAGGGCATGCATATTACGTTGCAGTGGCGTCGGAGTCGCTGACGTTGACGTCGTCGTCGTCGTTGTTGGGACAGCCGAGTCCTCCGTTTGCTGGCCAAAGATCAGCTGCCTAATGTTGCGATCGGTGATCCACTCGAAGATGCTGGCATTGGCATTATTCAGCTCGACGCGACAGCCGTGCCGGGATAAGTAAATGAGGACGCTGTACATCAGGCGATCCTCGCTGCGCACGCTCGTCTGTGCGAGACTAACGAAGAACTTGTGAATTTCGGACGCATCCTCTTGGGATGGCTCTGCAGCTTGTTGCAAATTGGATTTCTTGATGACGCACAGATGCATCGCGTTGTCGCCATCCTCGTCTTTGGCATTGATGTCACACGACAGCTTGACGAGGCGCTCGATAACGCTTGGATGTCCTTGCGAGACAGCGAGCAGGAATGGCGTCTGCCGCCGATTGTTGCGTATATCCAGCTCGGCCTGACCCTCAGTGACCAGTGTCTCCACGACCTGGGCATGCCCATTGAGCGCCGCCAGATGCAGCGCCGCAAAACCATCATCTTTGCGCACATTCACCAGTTGACGGGAGAGCTGCAAGATGCGGCGTGCAGCGACCACATTGCCCTTGAGCGCCGCATGATGCAGCACATTGAAGCCGCGATTGTTCTTCACCGTAAAATCTAAATTTGGTGCATTGCAGAGGAGCCCAACGACTTCGGTATTCTCCTTGCCGATTGCATCGTGCAACGCCGTATCACCATACGAGTCCTGTATGTTGACGTTCGCATTGTGCTGCAGCAGTTCGCGCACACAATGCGGCGTCTTCTTGTGCGCGCAAATGTGCAGCGCCGAACAGTGGCTGGAGTTGAGGAAATTCACTGCGGCGCCATTCTCGAGCAGCACCCGCATTGTCTCCGGCTGATTGCCAAAGGCCGCATAGTGCAGTGCCGAATCGCCCTCCTTGTCGACCACATTGACATTGGCGCCTTTGGAGATGAGGTAGTTGACCAGCTCGACGAAGCCCTGATGTGAGGCAACCTGTATGCATGCCTTGCCGCCACTCATCACATCCACCTGACTAGGATTAACGTCCAGGTATTGCTTCACAAAGTCCAAATGTCCCTGGGCCGCTTCGCGCACCAGCTTATCGGCCACCGAGCTGCCGGAGAGGCCAGAGAGCGGTGTCATCACATGATCCGTACGGCGATGACTCAAGTCCATCATGCTATTGGAACGTTCCGCAGCCGTCGCCAATGGTGAACGCTCCAGCTTCACACATTTCGGATTCAATGTCCACTCGAAGCCATCGTCCAGCTGCTGTATGCGCAGATCTCCATCCGAATACACCTTGACCACTTTACACAGCTTGCCCAGAGCCTGAAAGCGAGCACAATGATTAGTTGCTGATGTGGTGAAGTGGAAAATGTGTCCAAGTGTACTCACATAGCGCATGATATCAATCCATTCGCCATGCCCCTTCTGCAGCTGCTGTACTTTTTGTGCATCGCTTATAATTGTCACCAAATCGCCCACACGGAACGAGACAACCTTGACGAGAGCGGCGGGATGGAAGGTCCAACGATTGGGGCAGTTTTCGTATTGAACGCTGCAGAATGAAAATTAATAATTAATGAATATTTTAATTATACATTTTTGATATATGATTAGGGCAATTTAACTCGGAAACCAAACGATTCATTTTAAGTATGCAAACAATTCGAGTTAAATAAGTAAACTTCAAAGAAGCGATTACAATTTTCTGGATTATTGTAGTCTGCAGATGCATACCGTATATCTCCCTTTTCGGTGATGCGATGCACTGTGCCCAATTTGGCCAGGTGTTCGACCATGCGCGGATTCCAGCCACCATGACCCTGCTGTAGCTTCATCAGGCCATCCACCTCGAGGCAGACCTTGACACGATCGCCCACCGAGAAGCTTGGCTTCACCATGGCCACGATCGGTTGCTGCTCCTCGGGCTGGCCCAGCACCGGCATATGATCCTTATAGTACTGTCCGCCGCACGTAGCTGCTATGTATTTCAGATCCACGTTGCCCTTGTGGCCCAGACGATAGACGTTCGTTGAACCGGTTACCCAGGAGACGTTGGCGACACTGCGACACGATTCGTTGTCCCAGCCGCGTATTTCCATAACACGCCCCGTCTTGCCCTCGCCGCCGTCCTGGTCGTTCCACTCCCAGTCCGGACCACGCACAACCTTCGAGCCCACAAAGATGCCGCGCAGCTGTATGCGCTGCGATCCCTTGCGCGCCGGCACGCGTACTCCCAAGGATGTGGGCGTGGTGTAACGCACAAACGGATGCTCCAAATTGTGCAGATTGCCGCCGTAGCAGTAGGCGCACAAATGGTAATTAGTGCACTGGGCGCACTTGAACACAATGCCGGCTATGCCCGCCTTCGCGCAGCCATCACAAACCACATTTGAATGACGAACACCTGCAAACAATACGAAAACAGCAATTAATGAATGCAATTTCGATTTGAGAATGAAAATAACAATAATATAAATAATTTACAGAATCGGAGAGATGCTTCGCTCTGCATGTGCACAAAACCAGTATACCGTGTAATAAGGTTCTCAAATGGAGCAAATCTGGCAACGTTGAATACAAGCTGAATTGATATTTGGTGATTTTCTATAACTGAGACGAACTCTGGGAATATATGAGCTGGAGACTTCAACTGTAGCATATAATGAGGTTACAAAATTAAGTTAATTTTCTGCTTATTCAACTTTCGAATTTTCCCTATACACAAACAATCGATGCATTGAGGAAATGATATGATATCGCTGGGAATACATGAGCTAGGGACTTCAGCTAGGGTTATATAGTTCTTTAAGAACTATTCGATATTCCAAAATCCCCCTACCTTGTACATTTTTCTTGCATTGTGGGCTCTGCCTATTAACACATACAAATGTGATAATTTATTTGATAACTCTCCTCTCCCTGATAGCAAAAATACCTAGATTGCGAGTCGTATCTCGATTTTTTGGTTCACTAAATTCGTTTACTTACCCACTTGTGCGTTGTCCACAATGATTAGATCGTATTGATTCTGATAGCCCACTCTGTAGTTGGTGCGATGGCCGGAATCCCAGTTGACCACAACCGTATTCTCCGGTGAATGTGTCGATCCGCAGCGTCCTATTTCGCAAACGGTGCCAACGTGACCTTCTCCGTCGTCTGTTGGTTACAAAATGAATTCAGAATTTCTATAGCGATTTTGTGTAATGGAGCTGAGATTCTCAGTTTTTACAGCTTCGCGCGCCCCACGAGTTTCCGTTAGCTCGGGCGCTATTTATAAATGGTATTCACACCCCAATCCCCAAAAACAAAAAAAACAGTGAAATGTTCGCTGCTGCTCGCTCCCAAGAAAATGTTTCATCCGGTGCGACGGGGGCTCCTCGCTCTTGCCAAACATCTGCCACATGTATACATATATGTATATCTATACAGGCGGGTGTGCAGCTAAACTCTAAATTTAAACATGCGTGTGGCAGGGAATGCATTTGTTTAACTTCCCCACCCCCACTCTGGGTCCCCACATCGCCCCGTCAGTTAATAGGCGGCTGGCATTTGATTTATTTTTGACATGCACATTAGGCTAGGGTATGGCCAAAGTTGTTACCAGAGACGCATCAAGTTTTGATTGTTTGACTGTGGGCATTATTTAAAACAAAATTGTTTAAAACTCTTGTTACATAACTTAAAATACAATTGAAGAATTATAAATATTTAATTTTTTCAATTTAAATGTAATTCTAAATTTTATTTTCAATTTAATTTTATGTATTTTTAACTTCTTTATTTTATTTTTTTGTATCGACTGACTTTGATTGACATTGAATAAATAATTAAAAAACGAACTGGCTGGTAATATTGAAGAAAAAAAGAGTGCAAATCTGAGGACAAATTTCTAAAAATTATATTTTCGCTTATTGAAATTTTTTTGACTTATAAAGAACAATCAAAAACTATTTTGTAATTTTTAAGAAAATTCAAATATATTTGTTAACGAATGGAAGCCGAAATTTTATGCTTATCATAAATATTTATAATAAATATTTTTACTTAATTCTTAAACGTTTTATATGCAAGATTTCGGAGATTTCCAGCAATTCTTGGAAGCAAGCAGAGCGCCACACAACTGTTATTTGATGCTGTCATTTCAGCTTTAAGCGGCGTAGTTTAGCTGGTAATTAAGACTATTTATATATTAGTTTTCCATCCCACTTTCAGGCAGCAGCAGCTGCAATCCTGGACAGACCCTCTGCTCCATGTGCATCTAAAAATACAAGATATTCAAATGGCACGCGTCCCAACCAGACGACGACGGCGACAGGCGTTTGACTTCTTTTATGACGGGCGGTGTAAAAAAAAACTCTGGGCAACGCGGGACGCACATGTACCCCTCTCCTCCCCCACCCCTCCCTCTCCCTGTCAACCACACTCACTTTACCTCTGCCATTTTGTATACGATATATGTGTGTGTTTCAGCAAAGCCATTTGGAAATCATTCCGCCGCACTGAGTGTGGCTAAAAATAGCGTCCCCATCCCCCTTGTCTCCTCTTCGCATTTACTGGCACCCCCAAAAGTGTAGATCGCTTACACACACACACTCACATATTTGAACACACATTATAAACAAACTGTTATAGCTAGTTAATTCCTCAAATGGGTAAACAAAATAAAACAAATATAAAAAAAGTGTTGGCTGTTTGGTGCTGCGTTCCTACCTTGATTCGACCATATCCAATTCGGACCGCGCACAACACGTACGCCGGGCGGAATGGCGGCACGCATTCCAATTGCGTTCAATTGTTCCGATTCAGTCGCCTGTAAAGATATTCACATATGATGGCATTCCAAATGATTATTGATAAATTATGATAAGAAAAAATGCAAAGAAATGATGTCAAATTGAATGCAACGCGGGGGCAGCATCGCAACTATTTGGGTCAAACGATAAAATCAGCGCATGTCTAACTGGAAATACATATGTACTCGCTATGTATATATATATAAATATATATATATGTATTTAGAGTGGCACCTTCAATAGGGACGCAGAGTATGCAGGTGGGCAGTAATAAATTAAGTAATTGAGTAACTAATTGAGCACATTTCAAATGTATTCAAAATGTAAACACGAACTGTGAACAGTTATTATTATTATTTTGACTCGTGCTTAGACACGCGCTCACCTCCGTCAGGTGCCGTATGACAAGCATTTGAAATAAACCAGTGTATTTTAAACATTGTTGATGTATGAATCAGAGTTGATTGCGATAAAACACTTTCAGAAGGAGAAATACACACATACATACATATGCATATGTTGTCCTCAAAGTTTTTGCTGCTGCTGCTGCCGCTACGAAGAAAGTGAAGTGACGCATGAGATAAGACATATGGATACATATATATACCCTATATATTTCACATATCTACATAGCTACACAATCGGGCAATGTTCACATTCAACTTTGTTTTAAGCAATTCGACAATTACTATTACATCAATTTGTTTGTTTGTTTTTGTTGTGATGGGGACACAACAACAACAACAACAACAACTTACCAATGCAATTTTTCCTCTTCCGTCAAATGTACAACTGTGTGCGTGTGTGTATTGTATGCAATTTTCTCTTAACGCTGATACGCTTTGTACGTTCTAAAGCTAAATTTTTAGGCCCAACAAATTAGCAATGCATTTTTGTGCAATTTGAACTGATAATTTATATTTATAGTAAATGGTTAAATTTACTGATCTGTTATATACACAAATTCCACAACCATATACAATTTGTCACTTATGTTATGGGTAGGGTAGTGTTTTGTTATCGTTAACTTTTTAATTTGTCACACCGCGTTTTCGTGTTTTATATGCTGCGACGCCTCAAGTCTGTTAATTTATTTGTATTAGCCAAAAATTGTACATTAAAAATAATTTTTATTTTAATTTGTATGAATGTAAAACAGTGTGGCTGCAATTTGCAATCTAAGGTTGGTGTCGATTTTGCAAAAGTGTTAACAAGAAATACTGATAAACTATGCTCCTCACTTGACGACAGACTCCACACTCATCGAAAGTTAATAAGCATAACAAAAACAGCTGTTTTCTTACAGACGGTACCACCGTGCAGAGTCGAAAAAAATTGATTTGCTGTAATATTAAAAACTACTTGTAAATTAATGCACAACTTATACACAAATTGCTTAAGAACAATGTCTAACCGAAATAATGCTGTGTCCAGCAAGCTGACTATGTTTAATAAAGTATCGAGGCCGAAAATCACAAGTGCCAGCAATGAACTTTTGGTAAGAATTCATTAAATGTTAAATAATTTGTACATTTATTTATTTATAATTATCTGTTGCATATGCAGGACATTGAGGAGTTGCCCAGCGTTGCAGCTGCATCTGCGCCACGCTACTATTCACCTGTACAAACCCGCAAACAGCGTCAGGTAAATTCGCTGCCCAAACCAAATTGGCCCGCCAAAAAGGCGCGCCAAGAAATCATTTCAAAAACCACAAAAATTACAATGGGTTCGGCGACAATCATCGCCTGTGATATTGTGCCAAAAGTCGAACTCCTCCCAGAATGCAAGCTAGAAGTGATGAGCGAAGAAGTCGAACCAAAAAAAGAGTTCAAAGTGGAACTTGCAGCTGTTAAAACTGAGCAGCAGCGAGAAATTCCAAATGCCAATTGGTGGCAGCATCTGGAAAACATTCGCCTAATGCGCTCCCAGAAACCAGCGCCAGTTGATACTCAGGGCTGTCATAAGTGTGCCGATGTTAATGCCGATGCAAAGGTGAGCAATGTAAGCATCTATATTATATTAATATAATAACTAACACAAGTTTGTGTAGACGCAACGCTTCCACAAACTGGTAGCTTTAATGCTGTCCAGTCAGACAAAGGATGAAACCACTTTTGAGGCGATGAAACGTTTGAAGGCCCAAACTTTAACACCTGCCAGCATGCAGAGCATGCCAGTTGGTGTGCTGGAGAGCCTGCTGCACCCAGTCAGCTTCTATAAAGTCTGTAAGATTTTTAAATAGAATAAGAAGAATTATATTCCAATCGCATTCCAGAACAAGGCAAAGTACTTAAAGCAAACGTCACAAATACTCGTAGACAAATACAACGAGGACATTCCGGACAACATACCGGAGCTACTGAAGCTGCCCGGTGTTGGTCCCAAAATGGCGCACATTTGCATGGCGACCGCTTGGGATAAGATTACCGGCATTGGCGTCGATACCCATGTGCATCGTATTGCCAATCGCTTGGCCTGGCTAAGCAAGTCCACCAAGGAGCCAGAGCAAACGCGCATTCAGCTGGAGACCTGGTTGCCCCGCCAGCTGTGGGCCGAGGTTAATCATCTACTCGTCGGTTTTGGCCAGACGACATGCACCCCACTCAGGCCCAACTGTTCCGAGTGCCTCAATAGACACATCTGTCCTGCCTCTGCGCCAGCAAAGAAAAGTAAACCAAAGTCAAAAACTAAGCTTACTATTTAAAAGTCAACTTGATTTGCATTGCTATTTTTTCATGAGAAAATCAAATTGGTAATTTTTAATCTTAAAAAAACTATCGTGTGATAAGTGCTTAAAAATTATTTTTCTATTCTTAAGTTTGAGTATGAAAATGCGTATTAAATTAGAAATATAATGCTCAAGAATTATTAATAAATATTTGTGCCATCCTTATTAACAAATTAAACTGTTTTCATTTATAAGATATAACCTCTCTATAGGTATATAGTCTATAGGCTCAATAGTAGTTAATTTCAACAAAATATTAAATGGGAAAAACAATTACTCAAAAGGCTCAGCTAAATAAATATATTATAACTAAAGTGAGTATATAAAGCTGAATTGGTAAATAGCCATCCAGACTTTAATATTAGTGCATTAGCTACTAAATTTCGTAAATATTCATATACCATTATCTTTCTTAGTAAATTGATTAACAAAATAGTCTAAGCACATTTAAAATTCTGAAACAAAATCGATCTGCATTTGATATCCAAATAAACATAGAAAATGTACTATATATATATGTATAAATGTTTAAATATATTTATCTATACATATGTCAGTCAGATGAGTGTTCAATTGAAAAGTACGCCACATTTGAATTCCTGTGCACGGTCAAAGTTCGACGGGAGTTGTGATCCTATGGCCACGTCGTCTGCCTGTGATGGCCAAGTGTGTGTATTGACCCCATGTAAGAAAGTATTATTCAATAAATTGCTCTTCATTTCAACTTTGCCGCATGAATTATGGCAATGGCAGCAGGAAGAGCAGGAATAACAACAGCAACAAGGAGCCGTCGCACGTGACACTCCTCCCACTCCCAATATCCGATTCCCGCCTCCTGCTTTTCAAGCTATGGCTGGCGTGCACTCATCATCATCGGCTTCGTTGCGTGCGCGCCTTAAGGAGGAGGAGGAGTTTAGGGATGGGGTTTTTTGGTGCTTTTGGGATTGGGGTGTCGAGACAATCTGTGGCCTAGTATGGCTTATAAATGATGCACAGGCAGGGTACAGACGTGCCACCTTCACCTCCACCCCAACCCACACACAGACATAACTTTTAAGTTGGAGACTTCAACGCCCCGTTTGTCAGGCTGTAATTCAACGCTGTTTACGTGTCCTCGCCTCCATCCACATCCGGCGTGCGCAGCAAGGCGTCTCTCTCGCCCCCTGCGTCTGTGTGTGTGTGTTTGTGTTCCCGGCGCCGTCATTTGGTGTTGGGTGGCTGGGAAAGGATGGGTAGGGCTATACTACTTAAGCGTGCGACAACAACAAGGAGCAGGCAACGTCCAACTGTCGGCACGGGAGTCATGCGAAAATGTTTGTCTGTTTGTCCATGTGTGTGTGTGTGTGTTTGAGTGTTGTGCACTTACACGCACACATACAGTGAGTGGCATAAGGATAAGGCAACTCCCTCTGCCCCGTTAGTCAAGTCGCAGTCGCACAGTCAAATGAAACTCCACTCTAAATACGACAAGTGAGAACACAGCGCGATGTTGCTGCTCTTATCCCCGATCCCCCTCCACGCTCTGCCACGCCCACTGGCTTGCCACTTGTCGCCGTTATCAGCCCAACCCACACACGAAACAGTAGCCAAAGTTTGCTTCAAGTGCTACACAGAGACATCCTGTGGCGAATTATGGGGTTTTTCATTTAAGCCCAGTACGCAATTCCTGCTTTCCCACTTTCCCACATTTCTCACTTTTCAGCCAGAGTCAAGTGAGCCGCTTCCACTGTTCGCTGTGGGTTCAAATATGTTCAACGGGTTCGTTGCCGCTTTTTTCCCTTTAAAAACGTACACAGCTTTTACTAAACAACTATAATAATAATAAAATATGTAAAAGAAATATTAATATGAAACATATCAATTTGAAAAACTAAAAATTAAAGTACAATTACAAAACTATAGAAAAATTAAATTTTCACTATGTACCTAACAAAAAGCAGCTGGCAAATCGATCGACATTTTAAAGCAATCAATTGCCTATCGGTTCTTTTCCCACGGTTCCAAGGTTCCTGTTTAGCTCATACGAATCAGTAGTAGTGCAATCAAGCACATGTTTTTGTTCTGCGATCAAATCTTAATAATCGCTATCTCCAACTCACTTCCTCTCCCGCTCTCCCTCTGGTTAGCTTTGGTGTATGCTATATTTATGCAAACAACAATGTGAAAAAAGGGATTCCTAGACACAGATGTTACCCACAGCGTTGAATTCAACTTAGTCAGCCGCAAAACAAAAACAGGAGGAGCGGGGCAGAGCCAAAGGGTGAAAAGAAATGTGACAGGGACGATGACGTTGACAGCGACGCAACCGCACACACACACACACGCACACACATATCCAGTGTGTGGAAGTAAAAACTAAAACGGGTCGCTTAAAAATGGCGCATTTCGCGTCGGTGCGCGCAGCATAAACAAAATGACATAAACAGAGGCGATGTCAATGAGAGTGGGGCAGGGATAGGGGCTAGGTGTCGAGTCCTTGCACGAGCGTGCAAATCCCAAGCACAAAACAACAAAAGTAAACTTGCGAAAAAAAATAAGCGAAACGAAACGTACAAATACAAAATCCACATCCACACGACGCAAATTGTATTTTTCTCTTTTTTATATGTTGTTTTGTGCTGGTGTCCGTACTGTGTGTCCTGTGTGTCCATTCCAATTGCTGGCAACAACTGGCGGTCGCTGCCGTCACGCATCAAGCATTCATGCCAGGCAGGCAACAACAACGATACGACATCTACTGTGCCCTCACACAAACACACATACACATAGAGAGCTTACACGCCTCCGCACGCGTCACACGAAAGCACGAAACCAATTTGAGCACCCACATTCTCTCTCACCCAATTAGTCGCACACACACAACCATACATACATGCACACACAGCTAACTCTCCTTCTGCTTTATGCTGTCGTTCGCATCGTGTCGTTATCCTCGCGCGCACGCTTCTCCACACTTTTTCTGTTGTTGTCGTCGACTTTATTGTTGTTGTTGTTGCTGTTGTTGCCCTTTTGCCATCATCAACGCCATCAGTAGCGTAAGTTGTGCTGCCAGCGTGCCTTGACATATAGACACGGAGCGAGGTGGGGGAGGCCACACAAACAGCAACAACAACTACTTCAGTATGCGATATATATACAAGTGTATGTGTGTCCGTGTGTGTGTCTGTATGTATTTGGCAAAGTCGGCGACCAACAAGCGACACGATAATCTCGCACGTCGCATTTTTAGTTGCCGCACCCACCGCACCCACACACACACACACAAACACAGAGTCATGGGGTCCTGGCAGAAAGCCAAATGTGGCAAGTAGCTGCTGGCTGTTTGGGTGTGGGGATTGTATGGGCGGCTCAGTAAGTTTGTCAGTGAGTGCGCCAGGCGAGGGAGCCGAGAGCGGGCAACGAGCTACCGACAAATGCTTTCGAATTGCCATGACAATCAAAATGCTTACAGGTACAGTGTGACCAGGCATCAAAAACAAATCCAGTTATCGTAGATGTAAATATATAACATATACCAGGTGTATATTAATATATAATTAATTAATGACAAATTTATTAGTCATATAAAATGTAATATTTATGGCTACATGTTTTTGAGCGATGTTTGACCACGGTGCTGGCGACACAAGTGTGACAATATCAACAAGCGAAGCGCCGTCGCCAGAGCTTGAGCCTGACGACGCCCATCAGACAGACTTCAGCGCAGGCTGTCATTTCGCTTGCTCGTGTATGTGTGTCTGTTTATTATCGCCAGAGCGACTTCCTATTCACATCCCCTCTCCCCCATCAACAATCTCAAACCCTCGAGCAAACAGAACTTTGTCATTCTCGACATAATACAGTGGTTACGATAACACCAAAAAGTGGATGGCAAATTTAGAATGAAGAGGGCACTTCAAAAATTCATTGTGTTAATAAAATGAGTGTTCTATATTTATAAAAATAATAAATACTAATATTAAATATATATTGAAATCTAAGAACTCTGTTTTCTTAATTGAAAGAATATTTTTTAAAAAATGACTTCTTTAAAAACCAGTTTCTAACGATTTACACAATTTATATGTTAGTCGTACTACCTAATTTCGACTTTAAATAGAATTGTGCCACAGTGCTTCCCCGGTTCGTTTGCCAGTCAAAAGCTGCCGCCGCCAAAGACAAATAAAAACTGTGTGGCACGGCACGGAAGCATGTTGGCGCTAGCGGCACTTGCGAGGCATAACGACGTCGATGACTGCCCTTCTCGGCATCGTCGTCGTCGTCCTGTGTCCTAACCACCACGTCGCGTCGCCTTGCAGTTCGATCCTTGCCTTGGCTTGCCATGTTTCGCCCTGCGAACACCGCACACGGCACTTTTGAAGTTTGAGCTAAGTGACATGCTGTTTATTGTTGAAGGGTGTTAGAATTGCGCTCAGCGCGTACATACCAGTTGATTTGTGGAGCGAGAAATTATCATGCCAAGCGTTGAGCACAGCACGCGCCCGCCGCCATTACACGGCAACCAAATATTTATAGCTATCCGGCTCGTAGCCGTGGCCAATTAACTCAAATAACAATCGTAAATTCCATCGATTGTTGCACCTCCATATAAAACTCTCGGCCCAAACGGGTAAAAATATTAACTAATGGTCAATTGGTTGTCTTTTTGCTTTTTTTTTTAAAATTTCTTTCGTATTAAATTATATAATAATATATATATAAATTATAATACTATACATATATATACGAAAACTGATTTTGAATTTAAAAATGTTGTAAAAATAGATAATTGTTTAAAAGATGAAATCAATTAAAATAAAATAACCTACAGAAAAGAAGCTCTTGCCTAAAATGTATTTTTCTAAATTAAAAATTCTTAAATGTCTTATTTGAAGGTAAGAGATATTTTTCAGATTTTCTTTAGCTGACCTAAATTAAAAATTTTATTTTAATAATTACTTATCAATTTTCACATACTTTCCCATTATTTAAATTAGAGTAGTATGTAATTAAATTGTAAATTAAATAAGAATAATTATTTATAAATATATGGGTTTTTTGAGGGAAAATAATACAATTACAATTCACAATTTTACATGGATCTAGCCCAAAATAAAACTATTTGTACAAAAGTTTCCACAAAAAAATGCATGCCACGCTGAAAAGTATGCAATGAATTTGCTGTATTAGCGCCAAAGGAATACTTGTTGAGTGCGGTGGCATTTTTGTACAGTGTAGCTTTTCACTTTATTCGCACCGGAGAGAAAAGGTCCTGTTCACGCCATGCCGTCAGACATACAAACAGGACACGAGGACATGCGGACAAGGGATTGCCTGCCAGGCTGCCATGCTGCCATGCTGCCAGGCTGCTGACTGCTGTGGTAGCTATGTAAACCATGAATGTGCACAACGCCAACAACGCCACCAACGACGACGACGAGACGCCAAAGTTGCTGGTTGTGGCAAACGGCAACGGCAACGACAACGGCCGCAATGGAAAAATAAAAAAGGACGGAAAAGCCCCACCACCAGATCCACACCACCAGGCTGCCAGGTTACCAGGCTGCCAGGCTGCCATCGTCTGTCCATTTGTCCATGGCACGTACTTTAGAAATTCTATGCAGATGTGCGCCGCACGCCGAGACGTGTGTTTTGATTTTCTGGCAAAAAAGGACGACGAAGAGCAACAAAGAGGAGCAAAGCCAAAGCTCAACGAACGAACCAACAACGAACAAACGAACGAATGAACGAACGCAGGATGGAACGAGTGCATAGCACCCCTAGAGAAAAACAAGCAAAACACACACACACACGCACATAGACACACAGTGTGCAGCTGGGGATTGAGGATTGAAGGACTGTGGGCAGGCAGGGGCGGGTGTGTGCGGGGGATTGGCGGATGCGGGTTGCCTGGCAAACGGCAACGCACGAAAGAGCATCCAAGCGAGCAAACCGTGAAAAGTGTCGACAAAAAACAGCAACAGCAACTGCGGCAGCAGCCCCCTAAGGAAAAACTGGCAAAAACTGGCAACAACAAGCAAGAAGCAGGAGCTGGAGCAGGAGCTGGAGCAGGAGAAGCAGCTGCGCTCTTTGGTGTGAGTAACGAGCCACGCGAACGCGCCTTTCCTGCTGTTCACTGTCTGCCTGCCTGCCTGACTGCCTGCCTGCCTGCCTGCCTGCATGACTGCCTGTCCGACTGGCTGACTGGTTGGGGGTGTGATCCAGCACTAACGGAATAATTGCTGGCAACTCCAACAACAACCACAACAACAACTCACAAGCACACACACAAACACAATACCAACGGAAGCCAGACGAGCTGGCGGCGGCAGCTTGCGTTGGCTGATTTTGTACACACACACAAACACAGACGAGCTCACACACACGCAAACACACACATAGACTAGCTGAAATTAAGTGCGTGCAAAAAGCAGTGCATTTAACATGCTGTCAACTCCGCACCGAGTAATATAAATTCAAACATTTTTGCTTAGTCAATTTCTAGTAATACTTCGACTTTAACTCTTTGATAAATTTCCATTCAATTGGATCGCACTCTTGATATTATTTTGAAACTGATCTGTTTCGATTTTTATTTGAGATTGACTCCAGAAATTGCTATAAATTAATTTTTACAACAAAATATTTATCATACACAAGTTTTATTTAACATTTGAAATCTGTCAGACAAACACTTTTTGTTCTTTAGCAAGATCGGAAGATTATATAACTTTATTCTAATAAGGAACTATAATTTAATAAATAAAAACAGAAATAAACACATTAGTTTTATGAATTATACAATTTTTTGTATTTAAATGTATTAAAGCTGATTTTAATTTCAGTTCTAATATATTTTGTATTATATTCCTCTGCCATTCTGTACTTTATACTTAAAAAAACTTTTTTTAAAAATACGAAATTAATATTTACTAAGAAAGTGAGATTTATTTTAGTTATTCATCATTATATACTTAAACAGAAACCGTACAATATTCTAGTAAGATTTAATCTTATGGTGCCAGGCTTACATGTGATTCGGCTTAAGGATAACTTAAACAGTTGGAGCTTTAGAAATAAGCCAAGCTTAAGTGATTAAGCTACTGACTTTCTACATCTCTGATGAGAAAATATCATTTTATAAGAGCCCATAGCTTTGCCAACTAGCTAAATTCCACATCAACTCAAACTGTAACAGCGAACTTCATTTATTTTTAGCCATAGCCAGGACTCATCGAGTGCATGCCAAATGTAGCAACAACAGCTTGAAAAGTTTCCTACAGGGTGTACACACAAACATTCGTACAAAGGTCGCGCCGGAGGCCGGCGGGTTCGTTTGGTCCCTTAATGTTGCGGTGTGCGTGCGTGTATGTGTGTGTGTGAGTGTGTTCAAGTGTGCGTGCGAGTGTGTTTTCTCCTATACCCTGAACCAATTGAAATCGTGTAGAAAGGCTATAAT
This sequence comes from Drosophila paracracens, assembly GCA_035044025.1. Taxonomy (NCBI): domain Eukaryota; kingdom Metazoa; phylum Arthropoda; class Insecta; order Diptera; family Drosophilidae; genus Drosophila; species Drosophila paracracens. The sequence goes on from JAWNMN010000398.1 coordinate 3,405,049, forward strand.
GAAGTTGTGCACATGTTTGTAACAGGCAGAAGAAATCAGCTACAACTCTGTGAGGTGTTTATATTCAGATCAGCATCTATAGTGGAGTCGATATCCTCTTTGAGACTATAAGAGATTGGTGCAAGTTTGGTATTAGTTCTCGTATAACATAAAAAGCTCAAGTTTAATTAAAGTTTCTGGGCTTTATTTATTTTTTACTTTTTGTATTTTTTTTGTGGCGACTGACTTTAGTTAATAAATAAATGAATTTCCTACACATGACATGAAAGTCGACAACAAAAGTCCAGGGTAACTCCTAGTCGAGCTTTTACAACAAAAGCATGTTTACTTGTTTTTTTTTCGTTTTGTTGTAGTTGTTGTTGTTGTTGTTGGGGTGTGGAGCTGTGTGTAGCTGTCTAACACGCCATGTCCATGTGGTGTTGCTGTTGGCGTGTGTCGTCTGAAACATTGCTGCTGTTTGCATTGCTGTTGTTGTTGTTAATGTTGTTGCTGTTGTTGCTTTTGTTGGTTGGTTGGTTGGTTGTTGCTGTCGTTGTAATAGGCATTCCGTTGCTGGCTGGCTGCCTTTGAGCATTGGCATGGCTTTTTAGCCGCAATGCCGCGTCGTTGGCAAGCAACCTCTTTTGGGGGGGTATGAGTCCCGGTTGGCACGTCCGCTCATTCATCCGTTGTTTGCCCTCCCGCTGCTGGTGCTGCTGCTGCTCCTCATCCACTGCGCTGGCTGGTTACATGAGAAAACTTTGAAACTGAAGACATGGCGGGGCTTGAGGCACACAAACCGTTTGGACCGCACGGACAGCTAGGGACGGACAGAAAAGCTGCTGCTGTTGCTGCTGTTGCCGATGGGGCATAAATGGATGGCGTTGGCTGGTCGCTCGTCTGGCCCCCGTCTCCGGTCTTGCAACTGGCGAGTGGCGGTGGCAATGTCTGATTGTTAGTTGGATTTGGACAGCTAGGGCTGGGAGACAGGGACGTGGAAGGAGCAGGACAGAGAAAGGACAGGCGAGGCCAGGCCAGCGTCGGGCCGTTGCCACTTGCCAGCTATAGAAAATTGTCATAGGAATCATCATCGGCTTCGTTAGATGTGGCCTCAGTGGTAATTGTGGGACATTTTGTTGCCACCATTTTGTCCACACACACCGACACACACACACTTACATACAGAGTTATACACAGACACTCACTCAAACACAATGACTGCGTCTGATTGCGCGTCACGGCGGCTCGGGGCTCTGGACCCCGGCACTGGCAACGGAGATAAACGTTGAAAGCATTGCTGCTGGGTCGCCAGCGGGCAGGTGGCTTATGGCTGGGGAGTTTTTGTGATTGGGCAACTGGTTGCAGCTTGGGGGCGTGCGGTGGATTGAGGGGTTGCCGGGGTTGAGGGGTCAAAATGGGGCTTTTATGTATGCGTAACTTTTTATGCACGCGTCCCAGGTCGAATCCCCGACTACTGCTCCGTCTGTCACAGGTGCTGTAGCTCGCTTTGGGGTTTGGGGCTTGTGGGGTGCTGGGCTGTTGTGGCACGCTGCTGTGTGGATGTCCGTAATAGCTAAAGAATTACATACTCACACTAAATTGGCTGAAACAGGAAGCGTAGTCGTTGCTTCATTAAGCAGAATTTCAGATGACTACAGACAATGGGCGTGTTTAAAAAGGAGGACTGCGGCAGTGGCGCCTCAGGCTTTTGGCCAGGTGTTTCGTAACAGTGGCTAGCTAAATTTAAATTAAAATACATGCTTTATTGTATGGCGGTGATTATTAAGGCCTTAGCAGATAGATGACTTAGTCAGCCATCCACTTTTTATTTATTCCGTATAAGGAAAATGAGAAGTGAGCCACAGAAACCAGAATTAACTTAGGGTTCGCCGACTAGCGAAACAATTGTGGCAAGAACAACTATCAAAACATATAAAACATGAATAGGTATACAAAATGAAGGTATTACAAAGTTATTTCAAGATTATTCAGCTAGCATTGTCTTCTTTAGACACCAAATAAACTAAAAAGGGTTTTTATTGTAGAAAAAAGGGACTGAATGAAATGAACATTTTGAAGTGGAAGAATTTTTAGTGCTTGTAAAAAACCATATATCCTTGTTTTGAAAATCAGTAGCAGGATTTTTAAGCCCTCGGCCTTTAAGTACTTGTGTACTTCTATATGACCACTTACTACCATCTACTGCCTTAAGCAATCAAGTCACTCAAGACTCTTTGTTGCCGATAACCCAAACAACTTCCAGTTAAACAAACTCGTCCTCAGTAAGACTAACTTAACACTATTCTATCAACATACTATTCAATTGTTGTTCTCCAAAGTATAAGTATTTCAATAAACATCGATTTTTACACTGTAAGTGACCGCTAATAAAATATAATATCATACCAAATCTAGCAGAAATGTCAGTTAATATTAATAAAACATATTAAAGCTAAGAATAAATATTGAAATAACATTGATAAAAGCTACTAAAGCCAACCAACTGCAGCATAAATACTGTACAACTTTCAACTGCTTTTGGTCTCAGATGAGTCATAGTTTTTAGTTAAACATAGCACTATATCTGTATTAATATGTGATCTCCAAGTTTTCCCACTGTATGCTCAAGCAAACACTTTAAGACACTCAACGCTTAACGATCCCTATGAAGTTGGCTGCACTTATTTGCTACGCCTGCAGTATGGTAACGCTGACTGTAAGTGGCAACGCTGCAACAACAGCGAAAAGAGGTGCAAAACAAAATGTAGCGAAACCATAAAATACTTAATAGCAAGTGCGGTCAGTAGCTGCTGCTGTTGTTGTTTGTCAATTTTCTTAATATGTACACGTGCACACACACACACACACACTCACACATACATACATACAGGCAGCAGATGCCGTTGCGCACTTTGTGGTAGGCAACATAAAATATTTGAAGCGTCAACGTGTCAGGTCACGCTTATTGAGCAGCGTGAGCCGTACGAGAAAGCACCTACTTAGCCCCCTATAGGTGGGCTCAAAAGTGAGACTTGCCTGGGCTTACCGCATTTTCTTGGCAATCTTTTCAAACGCCGCAGGCATGCGGCAAAGTTCTATGAGTTAAATTTTGCGGTTGTTGTTCTTGCCTTGTGCAACACAGGCAAGCACATCATTTAAGGGCAGATGATCAGGCCCACACACACACTTAAATATATTTGTATGTGTGCTTAAATGGTATATATATGTATGTATTTATACGCAACCTTTTGTCGTCGTCGGCATGGAAAGTTTGCACAGGCCCATGGCATATGATTTTGTCAACCTTTTTTTTTTACACAGACAGCAAACTTTTTTTTATTGTATTTACTGTCTATATTGGGTGGGTGTCATACAATTTAACAGTGGTGTTGACTTATTTAAAATGTGATGAAAAGTGTTGCCTAGCTAAGCGGGCAGTTGCATAAAGAAGCTGGCAACGCTGAATGTTGATAATTTCGTAGATGTTTTTGGAATTTGGATATATCTATACATCTAGAATAATGTTAAGCGTCTGTAATTGTTCTTTTCTTTTTCCCTTTTTTTTTCATGTGGTTTGTGCTGTTGTTTTGTGTTACCGCATTCGACGGTAAAAGTTTTAGCACCCAGGCCACCCACACAGACAAGCTGCTCTCCCACTCAAACCCAACCAATCGTCCCACCCGCCCTAATGTCGACCCAAAATCCCAAAACGAACAAGCGACACGCGCCCTGGCGCAACTTGCCACTGCACACAAGCACACACACACACACAGAGCATGTCGACGACAGGCGTCGCTGCCAGGCCAACATTAGCATTGAAGTGTGCAAACGACGCCACCCACAGACACACAAATAAACTCACACACACACATACACACTAACACACCAGCCCACAGAAGGGCAGTCAGCCGTCGCCGCCATGCCACGCCATGCGGCAGTTGGAGCACTCTCGCAAATTTCAATTTTTTTCACACCAATGGCTCTTAGCTTGCCCTCTGCCTTTGCCACATTGCGGTTGTATGTCCACCCGACAAATTTGTCTTGTCTGATTTCGCCTTGTCTTTTTTTGTATTTTTCTTTGTGCGCTCAGAATGTGCCCAAACTACGTGAGCATTTACAGTTATTTGACTTATTTGGTTATTTCTTTGTTTAAATATTGACTTATGTATTTAAATATATATTTATTTATTTAAATATATATTTATTTATTTAAAGGTGATTAATATCAGTCTACATAAAAACAAGCAAAAAGTAGGAAATAAATTAAAAATAAAATTTGATATTTAAATTAAACAAAAATAAATATATTAATATAAATTTTTTTTTTTTCAGATATAAGTTTTCAAACTTGTTCCTTTTGTCGGTTGTACATGCCGCCATGCTGCCTGTTTTCGAAGCACGCGCCAGGACCCAACCGCACACACAAGCACACGTATACACACACACTTACATATATACGTAACGAGTCAAAAAGCACACGCACACATACACACATGCAGGCACATGCAAACGTATTGTACGTGCTTTTACTCACCCCGTGTGGCGTACTTCCTTTGATTTAGTCATTTTTCTCTCTTTAGCCGACAACCAACAAGCCATGTGGCTCTGCCAGTGCCACTGCCACTGCCATGGAACCGCACGTTGCTAGTTGCTAGTCGCCCAGTTGGCACTGTGCGCACTTCCGACTATTTCTCTGTGTGTGTGTGTGTGTTGGAAGGTTGCCCCAATCGTCCTGGACGGTTATTTTTTTAATGTTTGATTTTCATTTTTGTTTTGTTACCAATACCTCTTGGCCACTCCTATTGTAGTTGTTGTTGCTGTTATTGTTGTTGGATGCCGTTGTTGAAGTATTACTTTGCAGCTGCCACATTGCGGTAGCGCTCTTTTCACTGCTGTACATAACTTTTATAAATACATTCCATTGCTATTAAGTCCCCAGTACGCTATGATATCGTTGCCTTTGAGTAGGCGCGCGAAACTGTCAATATCGATAACTGCTGATAATGGCACTCATATGCATGATCGAATAGATCAGTATCGCTACAAGCTAAGCAGCGGATAAGCGATTGTCGCCTTGGCCGTACATGCGACTTGTTCAACTGAATACCCAAGTTGCACACACACACACAAACATACATATATGTATGTAACGTTTGCATGTAAGTTGCCGCCGATTGCGGGCAGGAGTGGCAATGGGGGTGGACATGGTGTGAGCAGTCAAGTCGTGCAGAAACAAGGGCACGGGTAGCATCAGCGTCAGCATCAGCGAAAGCGACAGCTTTGCTGCTGTAGCTTAGTATGGGGCTCTGACTGGGACTCGGTGTGGCTATAAACGATTTATGTGTATGCTCGTGAAGGCCAAGCGCCACATGCCACCACCATACCCCATTCCGCCCATAGCCACAATCAACGGCGGCATTCAAGTCATCGTTCAGTTCAGTTCAGTAATTTTACAGACTGCGCCATGAGCTACCAACGCACAGATGGAAGAGGAAGACTGGCTGGCTGCCTCACTTCAACAATTTTACTTATGTCTATGAAAGTGTGTGTGTGTGTGTGTGTGTGTGTGGTGGGCGGATGTGTGTATTTCAGTTTGTGATTGCATCTGTAAGAGTGCATGTAGCGATTGCCAACAGGCTGACAGTTTGGACTGTTTGTCCTTTAACAAGAGGACGCCATGTGGGTCTAGACTCTAGACCTAACTGTAAATGAGCAATGCCAATAAACGAACTTTTTTTTAATACCAAACATACACAAGAGTAGCCGCTAATCAAGTTGTCATGAAAGTGTAGCATACTTTTTTGTTTTACTTCAGTTAATCTTATATACATTTCGAGCGATCTCAAAATATCGAAAGAACTTCACAGGCTTTATGCATAGTCTTGTTTATTTGTTTTAATTTGTAACCGTGATCGAGCGTGTGACGTCACAAACCAAAGTGTACTCACCAAATATGAATACATAGAAATGCATTTGTTGCTGGCTCAAGCGCATTGATCGAAATAAACAGATTCTGAAAGGCACATCTGCAATTTGTGCCTTTTGTCAAAAATCTATGCTATATATGCTGTGATAGTAGCTGTCCAAAAATCCATCCTTCCTTCCCCATCCCCCCCGCACACCATCCCCTCCCACATCGATGTCGTATTTATCTAATAGTCCCTGCTGCTGCTGCTGCTGTCGTAATGGTCTACGTCTGGTGTTGATGCCCCATTCCACAGGAATCGCTGTCGCCTGGCTTATTATTTGCCACGACTGCTGGCTGCGGCGCTAAAGTTTCGCCTCGTTGGTGTTATGATTTCAATGTGGGTAGCCGAACGGCACGACGACCCCGACCCCGACCCCAAACCAAAACCCCAGCCCACAATCGCAACCGTCATCGTCAGCATCTCCACTTACACACACACACACACACACACACATACATGGAAGTACCCACCCCGCATCACTTGCATACCCGCCCGCAGGCAACAACCATAGCTAACTCACTGACTGCCTGACGGCGTTTGCGCAGGCAACCCAATAGACAATATTTTTGAACAGCTACAGCAACAAAATTGAACATTCTCGCTTCTGGGTTATAATTTGAATAATTATTACTGTATATTATGAGGTTTCTCACTAACATAAAAAAAAACCTCTAAATGACTTTTGTCCCTTAATTAAAAAATAAAATAAATGTAAAATTTAAATATCTTTTGAAGTATTTTTAAGCACAGCATTTTCCTTTATTTGTTATATATTTTATTTCTGCAATAACTTAAGTTAAGTTACAAATTTGATATGCAATCAGGCAAGTAAATAGGCTACTTTCAGTGAAATCGCTTAACAAGCTTAAGTGGAAGTCCATCAGATAATATGATAAATGTTAATTTTACGCACCCACACATAAAATATTACTTTGTCAATTCGATTTTCTGGTTATTTTTAAGTTAAACAAACCATTTATATAGTTAAGAATTTAGCATGAATATTTTCGTTTATTTAATATCGTATTATTATCTATTTCTCATACATAAATGTTTGCTGGGATATCATATTTGTGCCTAAACGAATTGATTTGTATGTCAGTGTGTGTGTATGTATAAGTGTGTCTGTGTGTGTGCTTGTGTGTGTGGGGCGCGCGTACGTGCGAACTTTCTGTGCTCGCCAAAGCCAGACATGGTCACGCCGTCTGTCCGACTGTCGTTGGCGGCACGTCGACTGGCTGACATTTGCCGCATTTGCCAACGCCCAGCCGCCCACAACTGGCAACATGCCGCCGCCGCCGCCGCGTAAGCGTCGTTAAAGCTTTGCACTGCGACTGCTGCTGTGTGAGTGTGTGTGTGTGTCTGTGTGTGGCAACCATTACCACAACCACCATTAACGTGCCAGGCAGTCAGCCAGGCGTTGCTGTTGCTGTTGCCGCCGTTGCCAGTGTTGCTGTTGTTGTTGCTGTTTTTGCTGCTGTTCTTGTTTTTATTGTTGGTTGACTCCAATCTGCTTTGGTTGCTGCGCCACACGACGATGGCTATAGCGATGGCAATGGCGATGGCGAGCCAGAGCCACAGCCAGAGCCCAAAGCACAGAGCCCAAGCCATTCAGTCGGCAAATTTTGTACGAGCTGTGCGCACACACGGCGAGCGTCATAAGCGACAGGAGGGGCAAGCAAGTAAAAACGAAAAGTCGAAGTACTTTTCACCGTTACGCTTACCGTTAGCTTCTGTTCAGTTGAGTTGAGTTTTGTGCAGTTCGTTTCGGTTTCAGTACTCGGTTTGTTCTCGGGCAGTGCGGACGTTTCGCTAGTTCGCTGGACGTTTTTGATTTTGTGTGGAATTTTGTGCTATCATCTGTAGGCCGTGTAAAAATACGTAATTTTTGTGATTGTTAGTTTCGAAAGAGCCAACGGCAAAACCGAAAAACCTTGTTCAGTTTAACCGTAATCGAATTGTAAAGTTGACGCGTGTATGGAATTCATTAAGAGTTCTGCAAAAATGACAAAATGACAGCAAAACGTGATAAGGATTACAACAAAAATAAATCAACAGCGGGTAATTAATTTTCAAGTTCGATTCGCAAATAAATATTTACACCAAGTCACTGAGTTATTGAAGTTCACAAACAATTATGCAAATGCATCGTAAAGTCGCATCCAAATCTCAAAAGCAGAGTCGATCAGTTCAAAGGCATCGATCACACAGACACGTCGAGCTGATTCTCAAACACGAATACTATCAAAGCTATAAAAAAGCTGTAAAAAGTGAAGAGCGAAATTTGCTAGTTTTGATTTCCCTGTTGTTCTTTTTCCACATGTTCAACTGTTCTTTCCTTTTTTTGTTCATGGGATGCGAATAATCACTATTTCTAGCAGTGATCGAAAAAATTAAGAAAAATTCTCATGAGTTGTGTGCTTGTAAACTAAATAAAACTCGATCGCCTTTTTAAACTGATTTCGTATTTCAAAGGATTGACTATTTTAAGAACAACGTAATAAGCTCACATCTCGTGATTAAGAACAACACAGTTCCAAATGGACAAAAGGTAGAATGTTCTAGTCGGGAGCTCGACTAGGAGATATCCGGGATCCAGTTGTTAAATAAGCTGGTTAACAAAACCTTGGTTTCTTTTGCCATCTATTTCATTAAGTTGATCTATAATATGTCATGGTATATTATTATATGTCAATTGAAAGGCTATCTATTTATTATTGTGCCTTTATTGTATATTGCTATGGATAAAACGAAATAAACTTGGCCTGCGTATAAGATAAGACTTATGTTCCAGATTTGATGTAAATAAATCTTAAAGTTTCTGAACAAACAAAAGGACATAGTTAAATGACTCTGCTATTGATGCTGATCAAGAATATATGCGGTCGGAGATGCTTCCTTTTGCCCAACTTCATTTACTACAGTTTACATATTTTGAAGCTCAGGGTACATTTTACTATAATACATTTATAATAATATAAGAATAAAATAATAAAGTACATATAAATATTAAAATCAGTGTAACATTATAATTATATATAGGCCTCGGATTCTCCGCCTCCAGCTCTACCAATGGCAGCGGCATCAAATCCATTGGTCTGGTGAGCTCCTCACAAAATGTAACTTCATCGCAGGAAATTAGCAAGCGTACGAATAAACCACTCATGGAGAAACGCCGGCGAGCACGCATCAATCAGAGCCTGGCCATACTGAAGGCCCTCATCTTGGAGTCCACCAAGCATCAGAATGCCAAGAACGGCGATGGGCAGGCGAAGCATACCAAACTGGAGAAGGCCGACATATTGGAGCTCACAGTGCGCCATTTTCAGCGTCATCGCAATCTGGACGATCCAAGTGAGTAGCATTTATTTCCGTATCTGCCCATTTCCCTTACTAAAAGCCTTTTATGTTTAACTCCACCAGCATCTGTGAATAAATATCGTTCAGGTTACACGGATTGCGCCCGGGAAGTGGCTCGTTATTTAGCCACGCCGGAGCCGCCGCCCATGGGCAATATGCCAACGTTGTCGGAGCCTGGGTCCAAGGCGCGTCTGCTCCGACATCTGGATCAATGCATAGCCGAGATTGATGTGGAGATTTGCCCGCACACAACGACTTCCAATTTTGCAGAGAGTCCCAACAACAGCAGCACCTGTTTCGATATTAAGAAAGCAGCAACGTTGCCCGAGGATCATTCGCTCGATTACAGCAGTCAGGACTCGAATCCGCTGGACTACAGCAAAGGCGATCAGCGTGTGCTGCTGCAGGCGACAGCAGCGCACTCTGCCCAAGACGAAAACAACAATCGCGGCCAGCTGACGGTGCCACAAACTGCACAGGCCCAAACACCAACAGTACAGCTGCAACAGCAACAGCCACAACAACAACAGCAGCAGCAGCAGCAACAACAACAACAACAATCACCACCAAATGGCACTGTCATCGAACTTGGCTATGAGAACGATGTGGGCAACAAGGTCGTCTGCGTCAATGTACTCGAACAGTATAAGCAGCAGCTGAAGGCAGAGGGTGGCACCCCAAATGGTGTGCTTGTCCTACCGCCGCACTATGTTCAATTGGCAGCTGCCTTGGGCCTGAGCGCTCAGCCGCTGGTGGATCCGATTGCAACGCGCACGGATTTCGAGCGTCTGATTGAGCTGCAGCGCCTGCAGCCGCATCTCGCCGGCAAGCTGAGCCCCAATTTCGCCGGCAGCCTGGAGGCAGCGCATGTGGCGGCCGCAGCGGCTGCTGCCTATGCCAATAGCATGGCAAGTAATTCAACGGTTGCGGCTGCAGCCATGCTCAGCGAGCGACCCGCCTCGGTGGCCTCCTCGTCGGCGGCGGCATCGGTCAGTTCGGGTGTCTCCGATCTGAAGTCGGCACCGGCAACGCAACAGTCGTCGCCGCGCTCGGAGAGCGGCATTGGTTCCAATGAGAATGAAACTCTGGATGCTAGTCCTCAGACGAGCAGTGCGGCACGACAGGCGCTGCGCCAGCGTCAGGAGGAGGAGTATCGGGCACAACAGCAACAACTGCAAATGCAGCAACAACAACACCAACAACAGGTTGTCCTCGGGCTCCAGCAGGGCACCGATGAGAGCATGTGGCGGCCCTGGTAGTTCTCCGATGCTTGGCCTTGTACAGTTCGGAATGATATAGCTTTTATGTACTAAGTATATTATTATATATATGTATATGTATGTAGACTGCGCAAATTTGTTGCTTTGTTATGGATGATATGATTTGTTCTTTTGGCTCCTAACTAAACCTGCATAAAACAGTGGTCGCTCGAGAATTGAAACGCTCATTATAATCGTACAGAAAACCTCAGCTCTATTTTTCTATACAACAAATTCAAATTTAATATATGTACTATATTATTAAATTTGATTATCTGTTTACCAATTTTACTCGAAAGTTGACTCAAAACGGAAGATAATTAACATAAATTTTCCAAAATTATATTCAAAGTGTCTAAGGCGTTATTCTTATATTTTATGCAAGTTCAAGTTTCGAGCGTCCACTGTATTTAGGATAAAACCTATTGTTAAGCTCCTGCTCGTATAAATGTAAAAAAAAAATGCATTTTTCACGTGTGCCAATGCTAAAAGACTCTGAATAAAAAAAAAACAAAAACTATCCGATCTTAACTTATTGTATAATTCCAGACTATGTTTTGTCCGAATACCTTGCGTAAAATGTATTAAATACTGAAATTAAAACTGCAAAAAACAAATATTCTTTTTCCCTTTTTTTTTGGCATCAAGTTGATAATTCTTATATACAATTTTATTTTAGATAGATACCGCAATATATATAGTTTAGAGTAGTGCAAATTAATAATATTATTATCTTTTTGAAAACGCGAATAAATAATGGTGTGTGTTATATAAATATGCATATATATAGGCTAAGACCGTAGAATAATATTGCCTTTAAAGAACATTTAACGTCTGCAAATCAAAACTACTTAGACTTCATTGTTGTCAGAGATTTGCGTGGCGCCGATTGCCGTTGACGCGCCAGGAATGTTTGCCCCGAACCCATTAATAAGGCCAATTTGGAGTCGACAGCATCGCGTTGAGCATTCACACCCAATCTGTAAAATGCGCTGGCCATAAGCTGTTCCTCCATGCCGCTCATTTTGGTTTTCGACTCCTCCTCGATGACATCGACGCTCTTCTCCAATGCATTGGCCTCCAGTACTGCAAATACGGGTGGATGGTATTTAAAGTTGAATTTCTGTTAAATTGTGTAAAATATTGTTTAAACAAACCACTGGCTATGCGTGGATCAATGTTTTTGATGACTTCTTTGGCTCGCTCCACGCATTTGCGGTACTTGACTTCATATGCCATAACTTCCTGCTCTCGCGTATTCAAAGTCGACTCAAGCTGGGTTACCTTGCACTGCATCGTTGAGTTCTGTGTTGCAAACTCCTCAATTTGAAGTGCTAAGCAACGATTGATAAAAAATATTATTCAAATACTTTTAGTTTATATATTTATATACCACGTACTTTTTTGATCATTGAGCTCCATCAGCTGTTTGATTTGTTTGCTGAATTCATTTCTGTTATATAAAAATAAGTGTATTTAGTATGCAGCTGGTTTAGAATTACAATCTTAGCTTTAGTACTCACTCCTTTAATATGGGATCGTCGCTTTGCGAGGCATGCGATAAGGAGAGAATTCGCTCATTGGCTGTTTTCATCTGTTCACGCAAATTCTCGCAGCGCTTGTTTGCATCGTCCAACAGTTGCTGCAAGATTAGAAATACACAAATTGAAAACAATTTTTTTTAACGGACATGGAACATCATTTACCGCCAGTGCTGTTTGGCCACCTTGTCCCTCACGTAGTGCCTTGTTCTCCGCTTCCAGACGCTGGATTTTGTCCATCATAGCCGGCGGCTGTAGTTCACGTGACATTGTTGTGCCCGTTAAGCTGCCCGAGTTGGTTGATAGCTGGCCGCATTTCAGCTCATCGAAGGCCTCCCGCAGATTGTCGCGCTCCTTTAGTAAATTATCTTTTTCCCGTTGCAACGCAAGATTTTTGCTATCCAAATTCTTGTTATCAAACTCAAGCTTGACATTTTTACTGCTCTCATTGTCCAGTTTGGCGTGCAGATCCTGTATTTCCTTCTTAAAGAGCTCTATTTGACCCTTTGTGTTGGCATACCGCTTGGCATCCTCTTCAAACTGTGCGTTTTGTTGCACATAGTCAGCACTACGCTCCTCGAGCATTTTGACGTGTTTCTTCAGGTCATTGTACTCCTCGAGTTTCTTTTTGTACGTTTCCAGTTGGGCCTCGCATACTTTTAGTTTGTCTGTGGATTCACGGAGCACATCGACTTCATCCTTAAGTGTGGTCAGCACTGCGGTGCTTTTCTGTTAAGAAGTATATATTATTAAATAAAGTTCTGGGTATAGACTTGGGATACATGACATGCCATTAGTTCATCTATGCGCTGTTGCATGTGCAACATCTCCGTCTCCTGCTGCTGCGCCTTAATCTTCAGGTCCTCACGTGCTCCCTCTGACTGCAACAGCTCCTCCTTAACCAATTCCAACTGACGCCTAAAAATAGTTATCAATAATTACTAAAATGTAAATGTCAATTAAATAGATTACCTCAGCTCATTGTAACGTACGGAGCCCGCTTGGATGGGACCCAGTGAGACACCATCGTCTCCAATTGTATTATGCTCGAGCCGTGCAAATTCCTGTTGCATTTTTTGCAATTCTTGTTGAAGATTGGTTTTCTCATCGATAAGCAATAGCATTTTCTTCTCGGTTTCGAAACATTTCTGGGCCATGGCATCGCGCTCCTCCGTCATCTGCGATTGCAGCGCCTTGGCATTGCCATCAAGCATGCCGCTCAAGGAGTTGCGCGACAGCGAACTGACCACGCCACCCTCTGTAGTTTGACGTGTTGACGTTTCCAGCTCTTGCAGCGCACGCATAATGTTCGCTTGCAGCTCTTCCTCAAGGCACATAATCTCGCATATATACGACTGCTTCTTGGCACAGTTGACCGCACAGCCCAAGACCAGTTGCAGCAGGCGCTCCAGTTCGGTGAGGTCGCATTTCTCGGCAATCGACTGCACATCCGGCTTGACAAAATCGTGCTGCAGCGTATAGTTTAGGACATCGCTGTAGTATTCGTAGACGCCCTCGACGACCTTCTTCAGATTACTCATCCGCAAACGCCAATTGCTGCCTGCAGCGCTCGATTTGATTTTCGACAGCCACGAATCGCTGAAAGATTCAGGTGCGAATTGATTTAATGCCTGGGCGAGTGCCACGCCATCTGCCAGCTCCTCGGCGTTTGCATGCGGTGCATTCAGATTGAGCGTTTTGAACCACTCCAAAAGACTATAGTACATTCCGTTCTGTGTAGACATCGTGAATGTTATAAAATTATGACAAAACCAAACAAAAAATTAGAAATTTTCAAAGAAAAACAACACAGCTGTTGCAGCGTAAACAAAACAGCTGCATTCACGATACCGATAAAACATACCAAGCAGTTATCGATAAGTCAATGAGTTGTTAACAGCGACAGTAATTCCTACAGGTTATTGCTTTTGTTTTTCTATTTGCCTACAAATAAATTCTGGCAACTAACTAAATTTAAATTTCACACAACTGTAAAGAAATTTATTCGATTATTGTATTAATTATTTGTAAGAGTATTGAAATCGATGGCTGCAATTGCGCCACTCTCGCTACTGTCCATGCATTGTTCCACCCATTTTAGTTTATTATCGTGCTCTTTGATTTTGTCAATCGGTGTCCAACTAGAGTCAAATTCAAGCCTATAGCTGCCCTTGTACGTCTGGTCCACAGAATTATTCCATTCCTACAAGCAAATGTGTATGTCGCATATGTTATTATTATTATCAGATGTGTACATGTATGTTGGTTTATCACCTCTGGTGAGAGCATGCTAAAATAGATTTGACCCGTCGGCCTTTGGTAAAGATGATAGATGTTTCCGGGTTTCTTGTTGAAATTACACGCAGCACTGTGCAGCATCCGACTCTCGTTGGACTCTTTGAGTATGTCTACAGCTTGTGCTTGCAACATTTTTATCTGAAATACTTGGCTTGTGTACAATTCAAAAGGGCTTGCTTACAAAATGCTTACCTGATCCAGAATAACAACCAATTTCTGACTTGTGCTACTCCGCACTAGCTTATCCGCAGATTGTATTTCCTGTGCTAAACGTATTATGTCAGTCTCATCGTGCATCGAAACACGCATGGGATCTACTTGAAATTGTGGGTTTCTCTCTACCAATTGAGCTGCATTTGAAATAAATTGGAATTTAAAGAGTGTTTAAAACTATTCTTATCTAAATGGTGTATAAATATTTTCCTCATGCTTAGTAGACTCTATAAACTTTCATACCTTTTTTAATTGCTGCTTCATAAGTTAATTGCTGGTCCATTGTTGCACTCCTTTTCATTACACATGCATTGATTAAGTAAATTAAATAAATGTAGACCGAGACTGGGACGTGTTTATTACAAATATTTCACAAGCAAACAAATAACATGTGTTCTAATATCTATCGATAGACTTTGCCATCGATTACAAAATAATCACCAGATGCAAATGTTTTTGAAAAATCTCAATATTTATTAACATTCCGTTAAATACTGTTTTCTTAAATTTAAATATTACATTGTTAAGTAAATTCATTTCAACAATATGTAAAATGCTGGCCATTAAAAAGTACATTTGTCAGACATTTATAAACAATAAAGAATAATGAACTCCGAGATCGATTCACAGACTCCGGATTCGATGTGAAAGATTTACTATAATAACTAAATATCAACAGATTTCGACTTCCCTTCCGAATTGTTTTCATAGGTCTGCAAAAAATTTAAATTGGTTTATTAGTATTTGTATAAATGGATCATTAAACAATATTATTAATCTACTTACAAGTTGCGCAATTTCCAGCAGATGTTCAAATGTGGTTTTCCCTGTCTGCATAACCATGCCGTAGAACACTTTACTCTCGGATGTTGTCAACAGTTCATAGGGTGCCCCAAATTCGACAACGTGTCCGGCATCTAATACCATGACCTTATCCGAATCCATAATCGTGTGCAGCCTATGGGCAATTGTAAGTACGGTGCATTCCTTGAACTTATTTCTAATGGTCGTCTGGATAAGTGCATCAGTTTGTGGATCCACATTGGCAGTGGCCTCATCCATGACCAGAATGCGATTCTCGCGCAGAATGGCACGGGCCAAGCACACTAATTGACGTTGACCCACGCTGAAATTCGAGCCACCCTCGGATATGGTGCTCTGTAGACCCATTGGCAGTTCAGAGACGTTGTCCTTGAGATGCACCTATAATTCAAAATTTTAAAGTTTAGTGATAATCAGTAAATTACTGTGTTACACTCTTACGTCCTCCAAGGCCTTCCAAAGCTTTGAGTCCGGATATTGCTCAAAAGGATCCAAATTATAGCGTATTGTGCCAGAGAACAGCACGGGTTCCTGAGGTATAATCGATATTTTACTGCGTAGATCATGCAAGCCAATCTCTTCTGTATCCCTCTTATCAATTAATATGGAGCCATCGTTGTAGGACAGCCGAAACAAGGCATTTATAAGCGAGGATTTGCCTGCACCCGTGCGGCCCACAATACCCACTTTTTCCCTAGGTTCAATAGTAAAGTTTAATGATTTCAGTACGTAAGGAGCCTGAGGATCGGGTGCATAGCGTAAGCTCAAGTCATCTGCGACAATTTGACCAGCTTCTGGCCAGCTTGCTGGTGGTTTCTGATGCGGTGCTGATGCGAATTCTCCTTCCGATTTTAGACCGCCGTACTCAATCACACGCTCCACAGAGGTCATCGAGTTCTCCATCTCAGCCGATTGGCGCATGCCCCACTGCACCATGCCCGTCATGGACATTGCCTGCGTAATGGCCAAGCCAATCTGACCCGGATTCTCAGGAGGATATACAAAATTATTTAGGATTATGATCAAAACATAAATCACACAGAATAAGTCGAGATAATAACCAAATGCTCGACTTGTGGACAGGAATGTGTAGTATCCAATGGAATGATTATCCTGGTAATGATCATATTCCGCAGTCAATATTCTCTGTGCCCGCATTGCCCTAATCGTTGGCAGTCCATTCAAGGTGGCTCCAAAATGCGAATACATCGGAGAACGGGCAACCGCTTCGAGTCGCTTCACATCCCGCGATGTGCTCAAGTAGAAGTTTCGCACATAATAGAAACACAGCAGCATGACCAGTGTATTGATCAAATAATAGGGATTTGTTACGCACAGCACGCTTATGATGCCGGTCATTGTAAGGGACATCTGGATGCAGTCTAGGATCACAGCGGGCAGCACCTCATCCACATGACCCATGTCCATGGCGAAGCGATTGAGGATGCGACCCGATGGGTTCGTATTGAAGAAATGCATCGCAGCGTGTATGATTCCCCGGAACATGGAGTTGTGCAGCTGGGTGGATGAGTGCATGGCCACACTGAAGAAGAGAAGCGTGCGCAGCAGGGCAAAAATGATCAGTACCACATTGATGGCCGCAAAGTAGTAAATATCCAGCGATGACGACGAATTACTCTCCACCCTGCAAAAGATTATATATATATATATTGAAAATCTGCATCAAAATGTATCAATATTAACATTTGCTTAACATTGTTCAATCAACTTCTATTCTGTTATGTTTCGATAAGAATGTAACACAACAGTAATTCAAGGCATTTAACATTCGAGGCTTGCAAATGATTAGCTTACATTGATATTCTTATTATCTTATGCACTGCTTGCAAGCAGTTGTATTTAAGTGTGCTTTTTAGTAACCTCACAATTGACCTATTTATAAGTAACAATAAATCCTATTATGCACTGCTTGCAAGCAGTTTATTTACATAAAGCAAGCAACACTGTTGCCTTAAAAAAATAAAGCTATATCTGGAATTTTCCCAGCTACTTACCAGTAGGACAAAAAGTAATCGCCAAAGGAGGCCATCAGTTGAGTGCCCAGGCACAAGAACATAAGCAGCAGGAACACCAGCCAGCCACAGCCGGCAGCAAAGTATTTGTGATACATGTCCCAGCCGATTTTGGCCGCAGAGCGTGACTCCTGCACTTCCTTTGGCGGCTGCTCCTTATTGGCCATCAGCGAGTCGTTGGCAGTGGAGCCCGCGGACGAAATACTGTTGCGACTCTCCACGCTGCTGTGCCGTGAGTACGAGTGGGTCTCTGTTGACGTGGCATCTCCAGTGCCAGCCAAATCCTTGGCCTTGTCGAGGACTTCATCTTCTGCAGCGTCTACTTCCTCTGTCGGTCGTTGTGCCAGCAATTGTGCAAAGTCCTGGCCACTATTTAGCATGTGCTTGTAGCTGCCGATGTCTGTGATTTTGCCCTTGTCCATGCAGACTATCAGATCCGCCTGCTCGAGGAACTGCACCTGATGCGTCACCAAGATGACGAGATGCTTGCCCAGAAATACGCGCA
Source organism: Drosophila paracracens (assembly GCA_035044025.1). Classification (NCBI taxonomy): domain Eukaryota; kingdom Metazoa; phylum Arthropoda; class Insecta; order Diptera; family Drosophilidae; genus Drosophila; species Drosophila paracracens. The sequence goes on from JAWNMN010000398.1 coordinate 3,423,028, forward strand.
TGCATTGCTCGAACAGATGGCGTCCCACATGAGCATCCACGGCGCTCAGTGGATCGTCAAGCAGGTAAACATCCGCCTTGCGGTAGACAGCCCGAGCCAGACTGATGCGCGCTTTTTGGCCACCCGATAGGGATGCACCCCGCTCCCCGACCATCGTCTTGTCGCCCTGCTCCAGCAGCTCAAAGTCTCGTTCCAAGGCGCACATACGGACAACGGTGCGATAACGTTGTCTGTCCAGCGGCAGCCCAAAGAGTATATTCTCACGCACCGTGGCGCTGAAGAGCCACGGCTCCTGTGCCGCATAGGAGCAGCGACCGTTTAACTTCACCTCGCCCACCTCGGCGCCCAGCTCGCCGAGCACCGCTTGTATCAGACTCGATTTGCCAGCGCCAACGGGCCCGATGACCGCCACCAGTTGCTTTCCGTGCAGTTTAACATTGATATTATCCAGAATGGGTTCACTCTGCTCCAGACTCCAGCGAGCTCTCAGATTCTTGATCTCTACGCATACATCTGAGCTGGATAGCTCTTGATTGCCATTTGCCAAAAGTTTCTTTTTTTCCGCTATTTTATGGTTTTCGTGATCCTCCTGGAGCATCGGCACCTCGGTCTCCTCGCGCAACATAAACTGGGTTATTCGGCGCAAGGAGACCAGCAGCTCGGCCACCTGCGACATGCCGCTGGGAAAGAATTTGCTCATTGAGCGTCGCAAAATATTATAAAATGCTGTGACGCAAAAAGCCTGCTCCGCAGTAAGATGGTTACCAGCCAGGACATGGGCCAGCAGGCTGGCGAATATGGCAAGCCTTCCCAACGTAATCTCAAAGGAGAGCAGCACTCCTCGAATGTAGTTGAGCTTGCGAATGACGCTCATCTCGTTGACACGTGCCTTGCCCACCAGCTGTTCAAAGGGCAGCTCCCAGGCATACATCTTGATCACCTGTATGCCAGCGATGATCTCATTCATCATCCGCACCCGTCGATCCGTCCGCAAAGCGGTTCGCAGGCGAAGCGAAGAAGTCAATCTGGTCAGATAGGTTTGGAGTGGCAAGTAGAGCAGCAGGATGGCAATGCCATAGAACGAGGAACCTCCAATCTGCTGATAGAGGAAGTAAGAGGCAAACAGCAACTCCAGCGGACCCAGCCACAGGAAATGCAAGTGGATGAGCGCCCGATCAAAGCGACCCAAATCGTTGGACACCAGATTCACCACTTGGCCCGTGGTGGTGCCACCCAGCGCAGTGCGGCTCAAGCGTAGTGCCTTCCTATAGATGGCACAGTTAACAGCGACCCTCATCTTCATCGCCACATGCATCATGTGCATCATGAAGGGATGGAACAGCAGCACACTCATCACGGTGCAGATCACCAAGCCGGCGCCATAGAGTTGAGCTTTCACACTGCTTCCATTCCCATGCAGCTTAAACTCTCGGATCAGGCCGGCCAGCAAAAGTGGTGTAGTCGCTCTAAAAATATATAAATATATATATAATAAATATATATGTAATAAATATATATGAATAATAAATTGTTCATTTACAATTCATATGCAAACATCTGCTCGATCTACTTATCGAGGGACCACTGTAATATAAATTTGATCCCAAACTGTAAAGTAAACTCACCTCAGCCCCAATTCGAGAAATCCAACCACAAATCCGGATATCACCAATTGCCAGCCAAACACTTTGAGCACAACTCTCAGCATGCTAGTGTTTTTAGTACCTTTGGTTGTTCGTTGGGCTTCCTTCTGCCAAGTCTGGAATAGCTTGTCGCCAAGCTTCTCTGCCTTATGCTCGTCGAGCACATCATAGAGATCGTTGGGTTCCAGTTTTTTTTTGCGCCCCTTGAAGAGAATGGGAAGCGCGAAGCTATAAAGATAAACGCTTATTTTCAGTGATGCCAAATTTCGATTAAGACTAACTGTTTTTATAAACAAAATGAAATTCATTTACATTTAAAATCATGTTATTTAAAAATAAATAATTGGTGTCATAGAATTTCAAGAAAACGTATTCATTTCTTTTAATTAAGTAATTGGATTTAAATCGTATCAACTGTCCACGCAAATAATTTATAATTACATCTGATAAGGGAATAATGAATATTATCTTATCATTAATAATAGATAGGACATGCGAACTTGAGTGCTCTTTAAAAGATCAACTTTGTAAGTTGTGAAATGATAAAACTTTTAAGGTAGTCGTTCAAATATGGGTAACAGACGTACTTAATAACATATTGAACACTTTTACAAGACTTCTATTTTAGTATTTATGTACATAGAAACTTACCAAAACATGATGGCGGAAAGACAATTAGCAGTTTCCCGCGGGTTTGGAGTCAATTTATCAACTGCCATCTTGAATCGAACTCAATTGCAATGCGTGTTTGGCTTGTCAATGTACTAGCGGCTGCCTCTAATTTATTTATACAAAATAAAAAATCAGAGTCAATTGAAATTGGACTGCATTCGATTCGAACTTAAGCTTTATTCAAGGAAAGACTTTGCACTTTTCAGACGATACGATTACGGGGGTAAATATTATGAAACGTTTCGAAACGTTTTGGCGCACAGTTGACAAACGTTTATTTAAAAAACTCCAGATAAACAGATGGTGCTGCGTCAGCGTTTCATCACAACAATTATGCAACGACGCTTGTTTATCGCAAAAATTGACACAAAATTAATAATCAACAACAAAATAAATAAAAGCTTTCCATTCAATAAAAAAACAAACATTTGGCAGGAGCACATGTCCCCCCGGCTTGCAGTGCAAAACAAAACTAAAACTAAATTTCTCTCTGAGAATCTTATTTGGCAGCTGTTCGCACAGCTGACGCCGGCACAATTGCTAGTGTTGCCATACCGTAAATTTTCTGCGCAGCACACATACATATTTATTTACATTACATGAGAATTAGAGTGAACTTTAAAATAACCGCCACTTAAATTAACCCATTTAATTTCCATAGGCAAATATTTGAAAATGTAAAACTATAATTTTAATTTATCAGCAATATTTTCGAAATACATGAGAACATTTGTGTATAAGTACCCAAGTTGTATATATATATATATATATAATTTGAAGGCACTGCGTTATTTGCACTTTTACACTTAATACGTATATAGAAATATATAAACATTAATAACACAATGCACAGGCACATACATTACAGGTTAATATAAAATTATAAGGGTATTGTATTATAAAGTGGAATTGGATGAGTTTATTTACAGTTGAAGGGCTGGCCCGTTTTAAGCACCTACTACTATGATAAAAAATCCCTGATTAATGAAAGTAATTTTAATGTTCATTGGCCTTAGGACGATAATCTGCGATCTTGTTGAGCAGATTCAAATGCCTGTAAGTATAAAATATATATATTATTTTAATTGGATTTAACCAATTGAATCGAATTCATTTACCTGCTTGGCAACCAAATGCAGATTTTCATAGGTTGATTTGCCCGTCTGCTTGACCATATCATGGAAAACTTTGCTTTCGGCACAGGTTAAAAGTTCATACGGTGTTCCAAATTCAACCACTCTGCCGGCGTCCATGACGAGCACTTTATCCGAATCCATAATCGTGTGCAGCCTATGGGCAATTGTAAGTACGGTGCATTCCTTGAACTTATTTCTAATGGTCGTCTGGATAAGTGCATCAGTTTGTGGATCCACATTGGCAGTGGCCTCATCCATGACCAGGATGCGATTCTCGCGCAGAATGGCACGGGCCAGGCACACTAATTGACGTTGGCCCACACTGAAATTGGTGCCACCCTCTGTTATTTTACTCTGCAATCCACTGGGAAGGTCGGCAACGACATCCTTCAGCTTCACCTCATCCAAAGAAGACCACAACTTCTCATCGCTATACTCGTCGAAGGGGTCCAAATTGTAGCGCATTGTGCCAGAGAAGAGGACCGGCTCCTGGGGTATAATCGAAATTTTGCTGCGCAGATCGTGCAAGCCCATTACTTGCGTATTCCGCTTATCGATCAGTATGGAGCCATCCGTGTATGAGAGGCGAAACAGGGCGTTTATGAGCGACGATTTGCCCGCACCCGTGCGACCCACAATGCCAACCTTCTCACGCGCTCTGATAACAAAGTTGAGAGACTTAAGCACGTTATCAGATTTGGGATCCGGGAAATAGCGTAGACTGAGCTCTTCAAACGCAATCTTGCCATGCTCAGGCCAGGTCTTGGGTGGTTTCTTATCGGCTGGCGCTTCCAAAGCGCCCTCCGGTTCAATGTCCTCGTATTCAACGACACGCTCCACGGCAGTCATTGTGTTCTCCAGCTCCGCAGACTGACGCATGCCCCACTGCACCATTCCAGTCATGCCCATTGCCTAAATGGGTGAATTTAAAAAATTGTTGAGAAATCTTAGAGCGTAAGCTGCATGCGACTTACTTGGGTGATTGCCAAACCCACTTGGCCGCCATTGTCCGGCGGAAATATGAAGAAATTGAGCGTGATAATGCCAATGTAGATAACACAGAAACAGTCCAGCCAATAGCCAAAGGCACGCGAAGTGCTGATAAACATGTAAAACGCTGAGCTATGTAGATTCTGATGATTATCGAACTCGCTAATTAGCACACGCTGTGCTCCAAAAGCTCGAATCGTGGACAGACCCGTCAGCGAGGCGGCCATGTGGGAGTAAATTGGCGAGCGAGCTATGAACAAAAGATGTGAATTAAAATAATAGTTGATCACTATACAATTGTAATTGCAACAAATTACAGTTTACTCACTAATGGCCTCCAAGCGTTTGACATCACGTGACGTTTTCAGATAGAACGTGCGTAACTGATAGAATATAATGCCGAGCACGAGCGTGGGAACGACAAGCAGCGGATTGACAATGGCAATGACAATGACAATGCCACCTAAGGCTAGGAATATTTGTATGACATCCATCATGACAGCCGGCAGTATCTCATCCACTTGACCCATATCCTTGGAGAAACGATTCAGAATGCGTCCCGAGGGGTTCGTATTGAAGAAATACATTGCAGCACGCGTGATGCCGCGAAACATGGAGTTATGCAGCCGGGTCGATGCCCTCATGGCCAGATTGAAGAATAGAAATGAACGCGCCAGCGTCACAGCAATTGTGGCTACTGTGATTACTGTAAATATATATGTGTCCAGCATTTCGGGATCCACGGACCAGCCCAATTCGTGGAGCCATATGGACATGTGTGATTCAAGGACATGCGAGACAATTGTTGTCGTATCGTTTGTGGCAGCTGAATTAGATGACTCCAAGTTGAGGGTGCTATTTTCATTCATGCTCCTAACACTTCCCTTCTTGTCAACCCTAGAATATAATGTTATAATTTGATGATTAAGGAATATCTTAAGTTAGTATCAAACAATACTTGCGCTTACCAATATGCGAGAAAATAGTCGCCCAGGGAGGCCATTACTTGGGACAGCACACAGAAGCCCATCATGACGAAGAAAGCGAAGAAACCGCCGCCAGCCTTGAAGTATTTGTTGTACAGCTCCATTCCAATGCGTCCGTGTTCTTGGGACTCTTGCACATGCATTTGGGCGGCCGATGCCTCATCCAGACAGGAATCGGCCAGCGATAGGAGGGACTGCTCACTGTTGCGTCGTTTATCGCTGGCCGAGCCCGATCTGGAGCGTGAACGCTCCTCGATGCCATGCTCATCGCGTGACGAATCCGCCAGCATTGAGGCAAAGTCTAGGCCTGATTCGCGCAGCGATTCGTATGTGCCCACGGCGCTCACCTGGCCCTTGTCCATAATGATGATTTGATCGGCATGCTGCAGGAATTGCAGCTGATGTGTGATCAGGATCACAATACGCTCCCGCAAATAACCGCGCATGCACTTCTCGAACAGATGGCGGGCGACATGCGTGTCCACAGCGCTCAGGGGATCATCCAGCAGATAAATCGCCGTTTGGCGATAAACAGCACGCGCCAAACTGATGCGCGCCTTTTGACCACCCGACAGGGAGGCGCCCCGCTCACCCACAATTGTCTTGTCGCCATACGGCAACAGCTCGAAGTCCCGCTCGAGCGCACAGTTCTTCACCACCTGGGCATAGCGACGCTTGTCCATGGCCTGGCCAAAGAGTATATTCTGGCGCACAGTGCCAGTAAATAGCCAGGGTTCCTGCGATGCGTACGAGAAGCTGCCATTCACACGAATCTCACCGGATTCCGCTCCCAGCTCACCTAGTATGGCCTGAATGAGACTGGACTTGCCGGCGCCAGTGCGACCGACAATGCCCAGCATTGTGCCGGGTTGGACGCGCAGGTTAACGCCATTGAGGGTGTAATCCGGTGAGCTGACGTCCCATTTAGCCTTGAGATCCTTGATCGATATTTGCGCCTCAGAGAGCACGGCGTTTTCATTGATGTGCGGCAACGATGAAGGCGTTAGTAGCCTCTCCTGCTCGTGTTCGAGTTTTGAGTGCACCGTAGTCTGATTACTACCAGGCGAAACGAGCGGCAGCTCCAGCGATTTATCGCTGACATCCGTCTCTTCGTAAAGCATATAGTTGCGCACACGCTTAATGGAAATCAGCGCTTCAGCCATTTGTGAGATGCCTTGGGGAAAGAAGACGGTCATCGTGGTACGCAATATATTATAATAGGCCGTAATTACGAAGGCCTTTTCGGGTGTTAGAAATGTGCCCAGCAGTACGTAGCCCACGAGACTTAGAAAAATGGAAACACGCGTAAGGAATATTATAAAGGATAACAGGATGCCCCTGATATACGAGACATGTCTTATTGCATTGATTTCCTTTTTACGTGCAAATGCCACCATTTGCTCGAAGGGCAACTCCCAGGCATACATCTTGATCACTTGAATGCCAGCAATGATCTCATTCATCATCCGCACACGCTCATCCGTACGCAGAGCCGTGCGCATCCTCAGCACTGAGGTCCTCTTGCCCAGCCAAGCTTGCATCGGTATGAATAGCAGCATGAAGGCAACGCCAAACACAGCCGCAATGCCAATCTGCAAGAGATTCCAATTTGCATTAGTGTTATACTTCGGGAAGGTCATGTACATACAAATCAATTACCTCTAAGTACATCAGATACGTTATAAAAAGCGTCTCCAGCGGCCCCACCCACAGGTAGTGCACAAATATGGTGGCCAAGTCCAAGCGTCCCACATCATTGGACATCAGATTCACAATATGACCAGCTGTGGTGTCGCCCAGCGCCGTCTTGCTCAATCGCAAAGCCTTGCGATAAATCATGCTGCACATTGCCACACGCATTTTCATGCCCACATGCATGGTGCCCAGCATGTAGGGATGCATAATGATCACATTGAGAGCACTGCAGGCAATCACACCAGCCGCATAATAGTAGGCGGCCTCAATTGTCTCCGAGCCGTGCGTAAAATACGATATCAGCTTGAGCAGACACAGGGGCTGCACCGTGCGCAGACCCAGTTCCAGCAGGAAGAGCACCAGACCCATCAGCCCGAACTGCAATCCAAATACGCGCATCAGTGCACACAGCATACTCGGCTCCTTTTTCGGGGCCGCCTGCTTCTTTTGAAGCTCTCGTTCCCAGGCAGCGCATAAATCATTTCCAAGTGTTTCTGAAAAGTTCGAATCATTTAATCAAAGAGTATGTAAAAAATATTATAATAAAACATGTTTTTATGAAAGTAAAATAAAATAAATAAATAATAAAGAAAAGCAAAATGCTCAAATTTGAAGATTTTATATTCGAATGCCTTAAAAGATGCATTTTATATAGATAAAGCTGTGATTGCAAAACTCGCAAGTATGGTCAATAAATTATTTTAAGCCTCGCCTTATCAACAAGAAGAATTGCAAAATTTTCCTTAAACAAATAATTGAAAAGTCATTGACCGAATTTGCAAATACGTACATATTTAAAAGACAGATAGGTTCATATCAGCAGATGCATTCGATTCATAGTGAAATCGCTTTATTTCTGTGTTCACTTCTGTTCGGGAAGTGCTTTGGAAATCAGCACAATATTTGTCTACAATTGATTTTTATTGCGCAAGTTATTATTAAATGGAATCAATTGTGCCGATCGTAAATATGTACATAGTACTTGTTTATGTGCGTATTTATTTATTTAAACGTAAACATTATTATGTGTCATAGGTATATTGAGAAAACCTTTGCTGACTTTGCAATTTTATTGCTTTTTTGTAGACTGTTATCTAAATGATTATTAATTAGTAGATTACACACGCACCTGACTTGTGTTCGTTCAATGCCTTGTAGAGATCCTCGGTTTCCAGCATTTTCTTGCGTCCCTTGAAGAACGTGGGCATGGTGTACCTATATACATAAATAATAGATACACGTTTATACATTATTATAACAATATTATTTATAACAATAATTAATGAGACATACCAAAAACATGCCGCTGATATGAAATTGGCATTCTCGCGCGGATTCTCCGGCAAGTCAGCAGTTTTTACCGACTGCATTGCGTAGGTTGGGCTGAGAAAACTACGTAACGGGTATGATAAGATTAATAAAATATCTTCATATTTTTTGCTAATTGCTAATTACTATTGAAATCGCTGTTATTGATTACCATTGATTATATATAATTACACAATATCTTTTATTGTTTAAAATCTAATAAGATAAAAATCCATTCAGCAAACACCTGTGAAATACAAATGTCAGCAAGTCTGTAATTGCATTTTTCTATTTCCCATGTGTGGCTTCAACTTTGTCTGCAAATCGTTCGTGATCAATTGTGATTTTCACGTCAATGCTGTGATTTATTCCCACGATGTGTTAGCTATTTTCTGAACAAACAAAAAACACCTGTAGCAAGTGTATGTGTGTGTGTGTATGTGTGTATATATGTGTGTGTGGGGTGCAACTTTATATTCAAGCACATAGCCGTCTGCTTATATGCAGTTATATGTATTGGTTTTTAAATAAACACTTGCCTACCCGTATTATTGCCGGCAAATAATGTAAACACGGTTGCAGTCTAACCAATAATAAATAAATAAATATATATATATACATTTGAATATATATATATAAATATGTATAGATTTAAAAACATAATTATTCATTTTTGTTTTAGTCTTCTTCGGCGCTAAATAAACGGATAAGCATATATAGTACTGATAAACAAATAAATATAACACACACATAAGCAAATGTTTGCGGGGTCATTCGAAGCTAAACTCGAAGGCAATTCCTCACAGCCGAGTGTTACACACACACATACATATGCAATTTTGTATATAAGGGCGGATAGAAACATGGTACGTACAATCAGCAAATCCCTTTTACGAGGAAGCGGGTACGCCCTTGTCTGTATGTATGTATGTTTGTACATATTTACTTCAAATAAAACAAGCCTGTGACACTTGCAAAACTTGGTTGCCATATGTACGTATTTAGTTTAATCTTTATTGCTTGAACATTCGATGTAGGAACGTGTGCATTAGTGTGTGTGTGCATATTTATGCTATATTAACATTAACAGTTAGAATAGCTTGAGCAGCAGCAGTGCAACAATTAAGTTTCTGTTCACACTCACCAACACAGATTAACTATAGTTATGTGCAATAACGGGAATTTTTTAAATTTTCTGTAAATTATCTAATCGAACTAGTCACCATTACATACAAATGTTCGAATTTACATGTAGTAAATGTAAAGCACATTTTACAAACAAATACAATTCTTTAATTCAAGGAAAGCGAAAATAAGCATGTACATACGATTATTTATATTGGCGCTCAATTAAACTACAAAATCATTCTCTAATTTGTTGTTTTTTTTATGTTGTTTTTGTTTGGAACGAAAGGCAATTAACAATAACGAACGTTATAACAGACGAGCAGCAGTAAAACCGAACCGTACACATGTAAGGGCAACATGCTACTGAGAAGCAGCTGGCGGCATTCGGGCATTTTCAGCGAATTCACACACAGCAACATATAGTGCTTGCTCGCACACATTAGCAAATATTTGAATTTGCTTGCGCATATTTGTCTGCTGTATATACAAAGTAAGTGCGTGTATTAGTGAAACGGATAAATCAACAAGTCTTGTATGAATGTTAATGGCCAATCATTCAAAAACTAGGTACTTAAAATGTTGAGAATCATCTTAAGGCGGCTGTTAAGCTTAACCTGAATTAAAATAGCTAATTTGATAAATTGCCTGCTTTTCCGTAAGGAATTAAATCAATATATTATAAATTACTTAATTGGATCGCTGTGCAAGTACAAACAATATCTGTTTAACCAGGTAAAACAAGTTGTTAAGGGCAACCACTAGCTGAAAATCACCCTAACAAACATCCCCTCTTTTTATCATAGAGATAAAACAAAATTAATAAACTTATGTACAATTTTATTTGCCAACAGATAAAATTCTGTTCGGCCTTTTTTGATTTTTCTTCAAAGTTCCAGTTTTTATTTTTCTTTTGTGTTTTTCTCGTACATTCATCAAATGTCTGCACACTCACATATTGAGAACTTAGGCAACAAGAGCAGAAGCGGTGCTGGATTCGTATTTCCAGTTGGGGGGCAAGACGCTCTTCGTCTTGTAGTAGCGAGCAAGGCGGTGAATTCTCGACTCAACCAGAATCAAACGGAACTTGCCGTCCTTATCCTTACGACTGCGCTCTAAATGCTTGCGGATGGCGACAGCCTTCTTGATCATGTGGTACAGATCCTCGGGGATGTCGGGCTTGAGGCCAACCGATTTCATGATGCGCAGAATTTTGTTGCCGTTAACAAAACGCACCTGAGCCACACCATGCGAGTCACGCAGAATGATGCCTACAATTAGATAGATTCAACATAAAATACACATTATAATATAACCTCAAACAAACACACAATATAAATAATAACAATACCGATTTTCGAGGGTGTTAGACCCTTCTTGCCGAGGTTCCTGATCTGCTCCTTCACATCCTCAGCGTTGAGCTTCAGCCATGAGGGGACTGAGCGTCTGTAGGGCAAAGCTGATTGGGATATACCCTTGCTGCGAATGAAATCAACCGTATATGTTAATTTAGCCTGTGAATGGCAAAAAGAACGAGAAGAGGAAGAGCTGCCGTATTCATTTGCAACATGTGCTTGCCATGGTGGCTAAATTTACGATCAAAACTAGTGCATCATATGTAGTTGTAACACTTTTATTGTTTTGGAATATACTGGCACGTTAATCAAGCACATTTTACAATAATACTCGCTAATTGATAATATAAAAATTAACTACCCAGGAGCGTGCATACGACCCATGATGTTTCTAGCTTAGTTTTTTACACCGAAAAGAAAGTGGAGACTTGTGGAGTAACAGTCTACAATAGAAGTCTACACAAGGCAGGGTTGCATTGTCATTTAACATAACTGCTCACCTCTGTTAACTGCGACTCGTTACTCTTTACATCTGCAGATTTTGCTCATTCTGAAAGTATTCTTAAAAATAATTGCTTAAAGTAAATCTAATAAAAATGCAGCAAGATAAATACAGTGAGTTGCTGAATAAGCTGGAAAACGAGGAGCTAGAGGTGTGTCAATTGCATATGGGCAAAGCAGATCCATTTATATAAACCTTCCCATATTTTCGCAGAATATTTCACCGGGCGCTGAACTTTACCAGCAGCTGATGGCGATTTATCTTTATCAAAACAAACTGTGCGTGAGATTATTTAGAACAATATATTATTCATATAGTCTAATCACATTTGTATTGCGTGTAGTGCCAATGCCAAGCTACTTTGGATGCGTATATCTAATAATCTGAAGGAGAATAACAAAGAACTGGCTCAACTAAATCTCTTGAATCTGGCGTTGCAACATAATAAATATTCCGAATTCTTTAAGAATATTAAATACGAGTGGTCCGAGAGCAACAAGCTCATAATTGATGATCTTTTGGGTAAGCGAAGTAAAATATATTCAACCAGTTGTCTAATAAATTATTCGCGATGCAGCCAAGCAGCGCGAGGAGCTTTTGAACTTGACATCCAGCGCCTATGTCTCCATTTACGAGCACAATCTGCTGCAGATGACGCAAATGACGCCGGATGAACTGAGAAGCGCCTGCTTGGGTTGGACGCGCGAACAGGATGGGGAAGAGCATATATGGCAACCGAAAATTAAGGAGCCAACTCCTCGCATTGCCAGCGATGATCAGTTGCTCAAGTTGACTGAATTTGTGTCATTTTTAGAAAATTGAATATAAATTAAATTATTTTATTTGCCATCTTTGCGTTCTGTTAGTTGGCGGAGCAGTTTTGTTGTCACGGGGAGTAGTTCTGTTAACCACAGGTATCGAGTAGTATCGTCTGTCTCGTTGTGTCATTTAGAAGAATAAAAAAATTGGCCCGCAGCGCATTTTCACTGGAAAATCAATCAGAACAATTTTTTTACTGTAGACATTGTAAAAGATTTTCAATACAAGCTGTGCGAAAGCATTTAATTTAATTTCAAACAGTTCAATCAAGTTACGGACTATTTGGTATTTCGTGCGGTGAAGAAAAAAAAACCGATTTTCCGTACAACTGTGTGTGTGAGAAAAGAAAAATGGCAGCAAGCGACAAATCTGTCGATGATTCTCTTTATCCCATTGCGGTGTTAATTGATGAATTGAAAAATGAGGATGTTCAGGTTAGTTAATTTCTTCGCTTGCTTGCGATGCACACAATTATAAACTTGTGTAGCCTCAATATATACAAATAAATTCCTACATGCATTGTATGTATGTATATGCATTGGTATGTATGTATTTATGTATTTCTATGCAAAAAAAAGTGCGTCACGATGTGAATGGCAAAAGTACACAAGTATGTGGGTGTGTGTGTCCAGATTTCATATCTTAATTTGTATATATTGTTTAATTAATATAGTTTATTAATGTGATAAAATTAACCCGAAAAATTTTCCATTTAGTTGCGTTTGAATTCAATCAAGAAGCTGTCAACGATTGCGCTCGCCTTGGGCGAGGAACGCACTCGCTCCGAGCTGATACCGTTCCTAACTGAGACCATATACGATGAGGATGAGGTGCTCCTCGCCCTGGCCGATCAATTGGGCAATTTCACAAGTAATTAAAATAAATTAGGGGGTAGAATAACAAAAAAAAATACGCAAATAATCGAAATCAATTTTATTTTCTCAGGTCTTGTGGGTGGTCCGGATTATGCCATGTATTTGCTGCCTCCGCTGGAGAGCCTGGCCACTGTGGAGGAGACCGTGGTGCGCGACAAGGCAGTGGAATCTCTGCGCACCGTTGCCGCCGAGCATAATGCCATGGATTTGGAGATTCATGTGGTGCCGACGCTACAGCGCCTCGTCTCCGGGGATTGGTTCACATCGCGTACATCCGCTTGCGGTCTCTTCTCCGTCTGTTATCCACGCGTCACACAGCCGGTCAAGGCGGAGTTGCGTGCCAATTTCCGTAAATTGTGCCAGGACGAGACGCCCATGGTGCGACGCGCCGCGGCCAATAAGCTGGGCGAGTTCGCAAAGGTCGTGGAGACGGAGTATCTCAAATCAGACTTGATACCCAACTTTGTGCAGTTGGCGCAGGACGATCAGGACTCTGTACGACTGTTGGCTGTGGAAGCTTGTGTGAGCATTGCACAACTACTGCCTCAGGATGATGTGGAACACGTAAATAAATTCTCACGCTTAAATACGGCATATTTCACATTTTTAACATTTACAGTTGGTGTTGCCCACGCTGCGTCAATGTGCCAGTGACTCGTCCTGGCGCGTTCGCTACATGGTCGCCGAGAAGTTTGTTGACTTACAAAAGGCCGTGGGTCCGGAGATAACGCGCGTCGATCTTGTGCCCGCCTTCCAATATCTGCTTAAGGATGCCGAGGCGGAGGTGCGTGCTGCTGTTGCCACCAAAGTCAAGGACTTTTGCGCAAGCCTCGATAAGGCCAATCAGGTACAGATCATCTTGAGCTCCATTTTGCCGTATGTACGCGACCTCGTCTCGGATCCCAATCCACATGTGAAGTCAGCTCTGGCCTCTGTCATCATGGGTCTCAGTCCCATGCTGGGCGCCTATCAAACGGTCGAACAGTTGCTTCCACTGTTCCTCATTCAGTTGAAAGATGAGTGCCCCGAAGTTCGTCTCAATATTATCTCCAATCTGGATTGCGTCAACGATGTCATTGGCATCCAACAGCTAAGTCAGGTGAGTGGAGTTCAAATTCCAATTATAAAATATTAATTTCATTTTTCGAGTGCATATTTTCTATGGAAGAACTGTATATATGTTATTTATACATACATTTTTTATACAGACCAAATTCAATGTTTTATCATAAAGTAAAAGAGAAGTTGTTAAAAAATCGATTTATAATTCCCTCAAATTTAAAATCTAAGAGCAATTGCTAAATAGCTTTAAATGAGCATCTTTAAATATCCTATATCTCTTTATCTTCGTGACAGTCCCTACTGCCCGCCATTGTGGAGCTGGCTGAGGATTCCAAGTGGCGCGTGCGCCTGGCCATCATTGAGTACATGCCCGCGTTGGCTGGTCAGCTCGGCCAGGATTTCTTTGATCAGAAGCTGCGCGGTCTGTGCATGGGCTGGCTCAATGATCACGTCTATGCCATTCGCGAGGCAGCCACATTGAATATGAAGAAACTTGTCGAACAGTTCGGCGCACCCTGGGCCGAGCAGGCCATAATTCCAATGATATTAGTCATGTCACGCAACAAGAACTATTTGCACAGTAAGTACAATACACATACACATATAATTGCCTATATATTTAAAATTGTATATTATTGTTTATATAGGAATGACCTGTCTGTTCTGTCTTAATGTTTTGGCTGAGGTGTGTGGCACGGATATTACTACCAAACTGTTGCTGCCCACTGTTCTGCTCCTCGCCGCTGATCCAGTCGCCAATGTGCGTTTCAATGTGGCCAAAACATTACAGAAAATATCACCCTTCCTCGAGGCGAGCGTCATTGATGCGCAAGTGAAGCCCACGCTTGACAAACTGAATGTTGATGCCGACGTCGATGTGAAACATTTTGCTGCACAAGCGATTGCGGGAATAGCAGCCGGTAAGAAATGGTCGCATCTAAATTAAGCACATAGGACACACACACATATATACAGAAATTAGGAGCGGAACCCCAAAAGAAAACAACTCAAACCTACAAAAGAATACTAAGCTCGTCATAAAAATCTATATAAGCGTCTTCCTTTAGAAATGGAACTAAATGTGTTTAGAACCGCTGTGCCGCCCTGCATGGGTGCAAAGCTTGAGGCGGCCATGGACTCCAAGCTGATAGTTGAGCCGCCACCAATGTCAGCGACAGATGAGACTGGTGGCGTGCTGCTTGAGCTAAATGCTAACGCAGAGAACAGCTCTCCTGAGGAGGTGGATGAGCAGCAGAAGAGTGTTTCGGAATGTTAGAAGGATGAGTAGACAATAAATGTGAAAAAAACCCCGTGTTTGGGGCTTAGTCCTTAACCCAATGCATTGTCTAATCCGCAACCGTTTACAAGTTGCAGCAATCGAAAGAAAAAAAATTCTTTGTGTTCCCTAGTGTCTCTCAACTGCTTGTACATTTTATGTAAATTGTGTGTGGTCCTTCAGATAGCCTTCAACTATATTGTGAGTCTAATTACTAATTGTCGTTTCATCATTTTCTCTGTCTCTTTGCCGGTCTGGTCTCGAACACGCCTCCACCTGTTGATTGTGTTATACTTTATGTGTTATTGTTACTCATTACAGCGTAATCAACTATATAATTTTTTATTTTATTTTTAAAATGTATGTATTTCACACGCCGGCAATAAAAAAAATAAAATTATTGTGTAGCAACACTTAAAAACGGAAACTTGTAGTTAAAATCCCCTGAGAAGAAAAACACCACATAAGCGGAACTGGAGGAGTCCCGAGTACTGCAAGAGATCACTGCACAACAAGCAAACCCGAACAGCCTACATATTTAACATTTTCAAAATGCATAAGTCGAGCGAGCGAAGGAAGATAAATAAATAAAGAGTAAAGAGCCACAGAAACTCGACACATGAAAATATATTACTTACATACTTATAAAATACATAATTTACCATATAAGCATAAATTCATTATTAAAACAAATAAATGTGTAGACTTTGACAAAATGTATTGGTTAAACGCATCTGAATGCAAAATAAAAATTATTGTAAAAGTATTCTCAAATTCTGAATGCGATATTTTTTTTGCTCGTTTTTAAACTTCAATTATATGTTTGTAGTTATGTTTGGATTGAATGCTTTGCCAATGATATGCAGACTAATAACCCAAAAAATATGAATTAAAAGTCAGGCCCACAAGCTAAGTGCTGGTCTCTAATATATAATTTACGAATAGGTGTATTTATTTCCTGTAAATATACGAATGTACAATTCGATTGTCATGCGAATAGTGTTTTCGGGTGATGTTTACCGCTCGATGTTACCGCTGCAGCTAGACTCTTTTGTGCATGTGTGCGAACTAAGTGTGTGTGTATTTAGCAGAGAGCAAGCCAAGTGAATGTGTGAGAGCGGAAAACGGCGAGAGAGGGAGCATTATGAGCATGTGTGCTCTGCTTACTAGCGCAGATCAGTTTCGGTTGTCATTGCGTTGCGACGCGTTGTAGCTTAACGTGGTGGCGCGCACAGGTTAATATAGTTAACAGAGTCAACTGACGAATTAGATCCATTGCGTGTAGGTTTTTGTGAGTGCTTGCCTAATATTTGTTACAAATTACATGGCAAATATTATCGAGTGTTGATTGATGGTTAACTAAAGCCAGCAAACATAAATTTGAGCGTGTGTGTGTATGGGTGTGTGAGTGTGCTTGTGCTTGCATAAAACGAAAGAGAAAGCCAATAAATAATTTTCTGATTCGCCGCACATTTGTACACAAATACGGTTTGTATTTGTATGTAAATGTGTTCGTCTAGGTTTGCATGTGTTTGTGTGCTTGTGCAGCTATAGTTTAATTCATAGAGTGCAATTAAGGCCACACTTCAAATATTACTGCTATTTACCGACAAACACATTTCTGACAAAATAAATGTACAGCTAAAACGAGGTTTTTTTTATAGCTTTATGTTAACATCTACGATTGTCAAGGCACTCATAATACGTTCATTAACAAACGCGAATATGTTGCGGCGTCTATCGTACTTTGAGCTTAAGTGGCGCGTTTCATTAAAATTATTACCGCAACTCGCCACACCCCTCCCCTTCTCCAGGCCACACCGATTAGCCTGGCGCTTTTGAGCACTGTGTCTGTGTCTTTTGCAGCGGGTCATAAATGTAAATTGAAGAGCCGTAGCGGACAAATTTATGACACTACCGTTACAAAAAAAAAAAAAATTATTACGGAGTGCTTGGTGCAGATTGCTTTGCGGCGATTTAGAAATCGACAATACTACATCAACAAATATACATATATATATATATGTATATATATATGTGCACAAATATATGTATATTTTGTGTGTTTGTGTATTTATCTTATCACAAGCCGTATAGGAAGCGTCAGAATTTAATTAGTATTAAACGATTCAAAGTGATTTAGCTATATGGGTTTTCACTTAGTTTTTACTAATCAGCACAGGTGACTGGAGGTCTAAATTTTGAGTGGAACACTCAAGGAGATTCCGGAACTAACTGCTATTATTGCAAAATTTGAATATTATTATTGATTGCATTGGAAATGTGAATATTTATCCAAATACCACGTTTATGTTTTATTTATATTTGTTTCTTACAGCTCAAATATGCACAAGGCCATCAAAAATAAATCCAGTAAGTAAAACAACAATAGATATATAGGTCGATTCGTATATCGGTCATTTGATATTTTTATATATATATTATATATATATTTAAAATTTAAATGGGATTCATAACTACCGAAAACGTTTATCATTAAAATAGATAAACTGCCAATCCTAAATGATATGCAACTATTAAGCAATTGTATTATCTTTTTTTTTTTAATATACCATTCCCACAATCATATATTTACGTAATTGCCAACTTTTTTGTATTTTATGTATTTTCAGGGTTACTATGTGGCCTTAAGAGAGCTAGGGCAGACTTAACAACAGCCAAATTCATATTGTATTATGGGTTAGTATTCCCTGCAAACATTCAGAATCCATTTAATACGAACCAACCGTCTGTTCATAGACCCAGCGTAGCTGATAGCGATATTTATGACCTAACGGACTCGAAGAATCTTCTGGAAGATGAGCATTTGGACTTAAGCAAGAAAACAGTTTTGTATTTGCATGGCTATTTAGAGGATCCCGATGTGGAGAGCATGCATGTCATCGCGGAGGCCTATTTGGAGCGCAATGACACAAATCTTATTTGTCTGGACTGGGGTGAACTGGCGGATGGCAATTATATATTCGATGCGGTAGTCAATGCAAAACAGTTGGGACCATATCTGGCCAAGGTTTTGCTTGAAATGTTTGACCATGGCTTGGATATTGAAAAACTTCACATTGTCGGACACTCACTGGGCGGACAGATGGCTGGGATTATTGGTCGAGAGATCCTTAAGCGGTCCAAGCGTACCATGAAAATAAAACGGTGATTTTTAAATTAGCATTAACATGTAAGTTAACGTCTTTCCTAATTTTGTATCATTTTGGTCCAGAATAACCGGCTTGGATCCAGCATTTCCACTTTTCTATCTCACCGCTGGATTGGCGAATCACATCAATAAGAATGATGCCGAATTCGTGGATATTATACACACAGATGCGTGGCTCTATGGAGCACCCAGCAGTTCTGGCACAGCGGATTTCTGGCCTAATGGTGGCAAAACTCTGCAGCCGGGTTGTCCGCAGCGCAACTATAAAATGCTCAGCGATAATGATTTGTCGAGTCATCGGCGTAGCTGGTGGTTTTGGGCCGAGAGTGTATCTGATCGTTTTCCTATTAAATTCGATGCCGTGGCCGCCAAAAGCTGGGATGAGTTCAAACAAAAAAAAATTACGGAACCTGCTGAGGCTGTAGTCATGGGTCATAATTGTCCCACAACGTAAGTTGATAAGAACACGAATACAACCACTAACACGCATATTTATAATATATTTATACTACTTTTTATACTTTAGTGCACATGGCGATTTTTACTTACAAACAAATGGCGTAACACCCTTTGCACGTGGCAATGAGGGTGTTAGCTATGTGGATCCAAAGGAACTTATAGGCAATAACAATACTTATGAAATCACAGGACCCGAAAAGTAAATCAACGAAATATAATGTATTTAGCGCACAGTTAAGTGCTATTTTAATAAATTGTTGCTTGCTTTTGTTAACTAAATATCTTTTTTTTTTAATTATGCTCTGTTTTTCGATTGTAAAGCCTTTTTTCTAAAGTTTTCTGAAGTTTATTTTAGCGAAATGAATATGGAAATTGGTCAAGGTATATATATATATATATATATATACTTAGATGCTGTTCTTTAATTGTCGCATATTGTTTATACTATGTGTACGCTAAAAAACACACATTTTTACACAAGTTTAATTATTAAATTACATCAGCCAAGTAAAAACGGCAGGTTGTTTGCAAGAGTAATCATAATAATGGTTTATTAACAACACTTTGTGTTTGTTTAACTTCGTGAAATAATCTGTTTTTAATTATTTGCAAATATTAGTTTAAGCATTTCCACTCACCCCAACCATGTATTTAAGTAGAGTTAGAAACGAATGATCTTCAGTTTCTAATTTTACGTCGATACGACAAGATCTTGGCACTAATCAACTGTGATTTTTTCATTTAAGTGTTAAAATGTTTGCAAATGTTTGGCTTGTGCTTATAGTTATGATAACAAAAAGTGGTAATTATTACGTGTACATACAACAGGAAAAACAAAAATCAACACCCGAAAAAATCAGTTTTCTTTTGTTTTATGAACTCTGATATATATATTAAATTAGTTTTATGCAATGCCCGTCCGTCCGTCCTTCTGTATGAACGCTATTTTTGTCCGACATCCTTAGCAATAGAGACTTGAAACTTGGAACGTATACTGTGTCTGTGCCCGGTTCAGAAAAAATTTAAAAACTGGAGTACTACGTTCACGAAAAGGCTAGGAAATTGATAAGATCGATTATTACTATTATTTTAAGCCTACAGTCACCAAATTTGGTTAGTAGGTCATCAAAATATACACAAAGGAAGATGACTAGGAAACCGTTCCAACATTTTTTGGGCAGCGCTGACTCTCGCCCCCAAAATTCACAAATATGTACCGCAATTTTAAAGGCAAACTTAGAGGAAAGATTGCTAGAAATCTCCTTCCAAGATCGGTATTTCTTGGCTTATTGGCTCTTATGGACTGCAACGTGCCCAGTTGTTTATTAATATTTTAATGAACTTCTGTCTATTTATTGAAACAGGTGTGAGAAAAAATTTAACGAGAACTTTCAAATAAGTTAATGCATGAAAGCTGTTCAGAAGTAATTCGCCATTTGTCAGAAGTTGCAGTAGAAAATAATCTTAACACCGTTAAGTAAATGGATATTCTACGGAAAGTTTCGTTACTCACATTGCTAAAAAAAATTATTTAAGAAATTATAAAATGAAAGAAAATGATTCATAACCATGGCAGAATTTTTGCCATTGTATAAACTAATTATCATCATATATTCACGTAATTATAACATTTACATAACTTTTTATTTTCAGTGTTACTATGGAGCCTCCCTCTCTTAAATTCCAAACCAGATTTATCAACAGCTAAATTTGTATTGTTAGTATTCATTACTTCATTCAGTACTCCTTTAACACAAATACCACTGTTCTTTTTGATGCAGCCACGATGATGTCTACAATCTTAGCGACCCCAATTTGGTGGGCAAATTAGACCCTTGGAAGAGTACTGTGTTGTATTTGCATGGCTTTGGGGAGAATATGAATTCGACGAGCATTCAAGTCATCGCAGAGGCCTATTCGGAGCGCAATGATACTAACTTAATTATTCTGGATTGGTCTCAACTGGCTGGTGGTGATTATGTACTCAACGCAGTGGTCAATGTAAAGCGATTGGGATCACATTTGGCAAAAGTTTTGCTTGAAATGTTTGATCAAGGCTTTGATATTGAGAAACTACACATAGTTGGACACTCACTGGGCGGACAGTTGGCTGGTAAAATTGGTCGGGAGATCCTTAAGCAATCCAACAGGGTCAAGAAAATAAAAAGGTGACTTGGCAACATGAACTATAAAGTTCTTCACATGATAATTCATTTCAAACCATATTTGCTTAGAATTTCCGCCTTGGATCCAGCTTTCCCTTTTTTCTACTTGGACGCTGGCATAAACAAACACCTGTCTAAAGATGATGCCAAATTCGTAGATGTTATACACACAGATGCGTGGCACTATGGAGCCCCGTTCAGCACGGGCACAGCGGATTTCTGGCCTAATGGTGGCAAAACACTACAGCCGGGTTGCCCGAAACGCAACTATAAATTGCTCACAGAAAATGATTTGTGTAGCCATTGGCGTAGCTGGCGGTTTTGGGCCGAGAGTGTATCCGATCGTTTTCCAGAAAAATTTAATGCATTGGCTGCCCATAACTGGATACTCTTCAAGCGAAATATTAAGAAAAACCATGAAGCTGTCATGGGTCTTTATTGTCCCCCAACGTGAGTTAGAAGCGAGGCGAATATGATTACAAGAACATTGATTTGTATTTAAATATTTGATTTTAGTGCACGTGGCAATTATTACTTGCAAACGAATGGCGAAACACCCTTTGCACGTGGAGAGAAGGGCCTTACGTACATGTGAGGAACTTTAATGTAACGTCAATACCTATAGTGGCTCACAGCTCAATGCGACCAGTGTCAAGTAAATAATGTCATTGCCTGCCGTAAACTAATTATACACACACATGACCAAAAAATAGGGTACTTTTTTACATAACCCTATTCATTTCATACGATTGGTCTTTGGAATTTTTAAAAAAAAAACATGTATAATTAGTTTATGGCAGGCAATTACATTATTTACTTGACACTGGTCGCATTGTATATATTATTATCAAGCTATCAAATTATATGATTGTGTTATTATATCTTATGATACAAATATATACATATGTAAAACGCAAATGTTTAGTTTTTAAAATAAATCGTACATTTTTGAACATTAATTTGTTGTCTTGGCTTTTAAAGTGTTTTTCTTCACAGTTCTAAAGGTCTACTCATAATGCGCCAAGAAAATCGATATTAAGGTATCGATATAAATTAATCTATTTATCGATACCGAATACTCAACATGTTTGCGCGAGTATCGCGCATCTCTAGTGGCTTCTTTCACACATCAAAATAAAATACGAGAAATTTGTTAAAAACAAAAGTATATTAAAATGAAAATAAAGCTTATTGACTCCGTTGTGCGAAGCTTTAAGGTGGCCAAAATATTCCGCGAGAACACTGACAAAATCAACGCCATCGACTTTGCACCAAATGGAGAGCATTTAATCTCCTGCAGCGAGGATGACCAAATTGTTATATATGATTGCGAGAAGGGCACCCAGTCCAGAACAGTGAACTCGAAGAAGTATGGCGTGGATCTCATCCATTTTACACATGCAAACAATACGGCCATACACAGTTCGACAAAGGTGGACGATACGATCAGATATCTTAGCCTGCACGATAACAAATATTTGCGCTATTTTCCCGGACACACAAAGAAGGTGATTTCGTTGTGCATTTCGCCGGTGGAGGATACATTTCTGTCCGGTTCACTGGACAAGACGCTGCGTTTGTGGGACTTACGTTCACCAAATTGCCAGGGTCTAATGCATTTGTCCGGTCGCCCCATTGCCGCCTACGATCCCGAGGGTCTGATCTTTGCCGCCGGCGTCAATTCGGAGAGCATTAAATTGTACGATTTGCGCTCGTTTGACAAGGGACCCTTTGTCACTTTCAAGCTCAACCAAGAGAAGGAGTGCGACTGGACAGGATTGAAATTTTCGCGCGATGGCAAAACAATATTGATCAGTACGAATGGTTCGGTTATACGTCTCGTGGATGCCTTCCATGGGACTCCGCTGCAGACATTCACCGGCTATCCAAACAACAAGGGCATTGCCATCGAGGCGAGCTTCAGTCCCGACTCGCAGTTCATCTTCTCCGGCAGCACCGATGGCCGTGTGCACATCTGGAACGCAGACACCGGCAACAAGGTCTCTGTGCTGAATGGCGATCATCCCGGCCCTGTGCAATGTGTGCAGTTCAATCCCAAGTACATGATGCTCGCCTCGGCATGCACGAACATGGCCTTCTGGCTGCCCACCTCCGAGGATGGTGTTTAGAGTACATAGTCTTATAAATTTTGTTATATTTAACAATTAATACTAAATACTTTAAAAGTTGAATTAATGGCAACAGTATTATAATGTTCAAATCTACTAAGTCGATCCCGTCTGCTCCTTTGCCTTGAGTCGCTCATAGGTGGTGCGTATGGTGCTCAGGAGTTGTGTCAGATTGTGACCCATCTTGGCGCTGATGCCCAGCAATTCGGGCTGATCAAGTTGCTGCTGCAATTGTTCGTAGTTGGATGCACTGGCAGCCACATCCATTTTGTTGGCCACCACCAGCTGCGGTCGATTTGCCAGACTGCCACCAAACTGCTCCAGTTCGTGCTTTAGTTGTTGGTATTGCGTCCACGGCTCCGGTGCACTGGCATCGAGCACGAACAGGAGCAGCGTACAACGCTCGGCGTGTTTGAGGAACTGTATACCCAATCCCTTATTGCGATGTGCATCCGGCACCAGACCAGGCAGATCGGCAATGGTCAGCTGGACATGATCCTCGTACTGCACGGTGCCCAGATGCGGACGCAGCGTCGTGAATGCATATGGTGCCACCTTTGGCTTGGCTCGAGTCAACGCATTCAGCAGAGTGCTTTTGCCGGCATTGGGAAAGCCGATCAGGCCCACCTCAGCCATGCTGCGCAGTTCCAAAATATAACTGCTGTCCTCGCCAGGAGGTCCATATTCGCACACCTTGGGACTGGTCTCCTTGTCGGTGGTGAAGAATCGATTCCCCTTTCCACCAGCTCCACCACGTGCTGCCACAAACATCAGATCCGCAGAGGACAAATCAGCCACAATCAGACCTTTACCGTTGCGCACAACTGTTCCGATGGGCACTTTGATCACCGCATGCTTGGCATTTTTGCCATGGCATTCCTTGGCGCCGCCAATGCCACCTTCGCTGGCTCGCAGCACGCTGCCAACATGATTGAAGTTTCGCACATCATTGGAGGCCTGGAGGATGACATGACCACCGTTACCACCATCACCGCCATCGGGTCCGGCACGCTCATTGCACCACAGTTGCAGGAACGAGACGCAACCGTCGCCGCCCTTCCCACCAACGGTCCTTACTCGCTTCGCATCCGAAAAGTATTGTGCCTGAAAGTGGATGCACGAATTAATTGTTATGTAAACATATTTGTCATATTGGGCCTACCTCTTTGCGTGTGGACTTTCCCTTTTTGGGACGCAGTGCAGCCGCAATCTGGCAATAGTTTACTCGATTTTTGCAGAGACTTTTAAAGATCAATCGGCTTGAAATTGAAAACAGCGACATTTTGTCGAGTTCCCTTTTATCTACCCAAGATATCGATATACTTGCATGTTGTCAGCTGATGCTATCGATAGCAATTCAATGCTGAGATCCCGGAGTTTTGTGCAATTCAGAAAAATGTCCATAAAAGCGGCACTCGTTGATCTTAGCGGTACTTTGCATGTGGAGGATGATCCAACTCCAAACGCTCCTGCCGCATTACAAAGGTATATCAGGTTAAATATTCATATGTACATTAACACACTTAAGAATACAAATGTAAATATACTTCTAGACTTCGGGACAGCGGTGTTTCCGTTAAGTTTGTAACAAACACCACGAAAGACTCGAAATCTACACTATTTGAACGGCTTTCTAAAATTGGCTTCCAACTGGAGATCTCAGAGATTTACAGTTCACTGAGCGCAGCTGCCGCATTTGTATCGAATGAGAAATTGAATCCCTTCTATTTGCTGACGAGTGATGCACGTAAGGATTTCCCTGAAGAAGACATAAGTCGTCCGCTGGATTCGGTTGTTGTCGGTCTGGCGCCCAATGCATTCGACTACGAGCACATGAATAAGGCATTCAAGTGAGAAAATTATTTTAGAATTGTGACACACATAAATAAAATGCAATTTGTACTCAGTGTGCTGCTTCAGAAGAAGACACAACTTGTGGCCGTGCATCAGGGCAAGTACTATAAGCGAGCGGATGGCTTAGCTCTGGGTCCGGGGTGCTTCGTCAAAGGATTGGAGTACGCGACTGGAAGTACAGCAACTCTTATTGGCAAGCCGAATCCCTATTTCTTCCAAAGCGCCTTGCCTGCTAGCTTAAAACCGGAACACTGCGTGATGATTGGTGATGTAAGCTGAAATTGTGTTTACATTTCAATTAATTGATGTATTGATATAGTCATGTGCATTTCTAGGATGCCAATGATGATATTGCCGGTGCCATGAAAGTGGGTCTGCAGGGCGTACTCGTCAAGACGGGCAAATTCTTGCCGGACGCTTTGGCAGCCATGTCGACGCCACCAACAGCTGTGGTGGCCAACTTTGCCGAAGCAGTTGACTGGGTGCTATGTAAAAATATTAGTTAAATTTGTAATAATTTTACGCTTTTCGAAAACGAAAAACAAGCAAATAGGAAATGCACCAGTTTTGACCATTTCTAACACAGTACTAAATTACAATTTAGGTGTGAATAATTTGTTGAGTAAATGGAAATTAAATTTAATTTAATTTTGCATATATATTATTCATGGGTGCCTTGCAATTAAAATCGAAGCGTATCAATATTTTTTTTCTCGTATTTAATAGAACCAATCTAACGTAATAATTTAGTTTCCTTACATTTTTGGCGCCCTAGCTAATTTCGCATATTACAAAACATACCAAATGAATTAAATATTCTACTGATAAAATAAAAAAAGAGGTAAACAACAATTTTTGAGTATAAATTTGAACAGTAAATTAATTTAACAATAGACGCAATGTTGCATTGAAATTTTCATCGATTTCTTGTGGTATCTTTTCAGTTGGTATATTTTAGTAATTGTGCAAGACTCGCAATTTGAGAACCTACATACTTTATTGACACAATGTTAGTTTATTACTTCAATTGTTTATTCACCTTTTAAGCTTTGGCGTGTTTGACTTGACGTTTTTGTTTTTGTAAATTGCACATACTGCACAAATAATATTTCGCTCAATGAGTTGGATAAATGATACCAACACGGAAACGCATTTTTATAGTTATATTATTAATTGCCATACTGGGGCTCTTGCTGCGCTTTCTACTCTTCAATCGTCCACTATCGGATTTGAAGGTAAGTGATTAATTTTGATTACTAGAATAAGCGGTTGCATATATATTTAGTATATGCTACATATGTATATATATAAATATATATTTAAATACTTAATATATGCATGTATGCATACACGTTGGTCGTTTATATTTGTATTTAACTTTCATATTTTTTTAATTAATAAAATGACTAGCATCTTTTTATTATCATTTTTTTTTATCATTATTATCATATTTTCCTCTAGACTCTTAAGTAAGTTTTAGCCTTGATAACGTACTCTATTTTTTCTGGTTAGATTAACTTATCTCCACATAGTTATTATAATTATATTAATGACAATTTGTTTTGGTTCTTATTTTAACTTTCCCTGGACATCCAAGGAGGAACCAAACTACCCACGAAGCCCAGGAGAGCCAGTGTTGGTAATGGTGTTCTATGAGGCTCTATGCCCAGACTCAAAATACTTTATTACCAAGCAATTGTTGCCCGCGTACAAGAATGCTGCTCCCATTATGGAGGTTCAGCTTGTGCCTTATGGCAAGGTAAGCAAATATCAGAAATGAATGCTCGAATAAATTACAACGTAAGTGTTTCGATTTCAAGGCACACACAAAGACAGACGCTGAGGGTAAACTGATCTTTGACTGTCAACACGGTGTCACTGAATGCCAAGCGAACATTTATCATGCATGCGTAGCAGAAATTATCGATGATCCATTAATTCGCTTAGAAGTTGTTAACTGTATGATTCGGGACAACCGATTGCCCAAAGATGCTATGCACAAGGTTCTATCTATTTAAATAATTATTTTCATATTTCAAACATTAACGATTGCATTATCATTCGCAGTGTACAAAGCAGCACAATGTTGAGAATATTGATCTGATTCAAAAGTGCTTTGATAGCAATCATGGATCGGAGTTGATGAAACTAAACGGCGATGCAACATCTGCACTTCGACCCCAAGTCACATTCATTCCAACAATAACATTAGATGGATCTCAGGGAAGACAGGCGTCAATTTTAAAGGATCTACTTGGCGAGATATGCAAGGTGGCAGCAGGCATGGAGCAGGCTGAGAAAATTTGCAAACAACCTTAGTTCAAAATATTTTTACATAAATCAATTTTTTAAATAGACTAAATTTTGCAAATTGACAATTGTTTATTAAATTTTTGAGTTTTACAATTAATTAATAAATTTAAAAAATACATTCGTTAATCAATATAAATAGTTCGTATAAGTCATAAACATGTTTAACTATCATAAACTAATATTAGATTGATTTACATATATTCCAATTTCCGTGCTTAGCGGATTATCATCAGCACTGGATTTGGCATGCAAATTTGCATCATCTTCACTGGCAATGGAAACCGTGAATCTTTTTATAAGGCAGCTTTTAGCGTCACACAGACTCAATGAAAATTCAATCGCCAGTGCATTTTGATTTCCAGGGACAACATTCTCTAAACGCTTTATTTGCAAAATACATTTTCCGTCCGTTAATTGGCCACGTGTTTGCTTCATTTCCAGAGCAGGATTAATGCTTCGCATTATCCACTTTTGTGGGGCATCTGTTGTGAACTTTAAGTCCGGTGCTAGCTTGATGATGAAATTTAAAGAGCTGCGCTTGTGCTGAAGCAGAGGAATACTCTTTACCAGCTGCAAGCCAGTGGCTTTCGATGCACTCAGCGGTGCATCTGTTTCGCTTGTAGATGAGGGAATTTGTTTAAAGTCGAGCAAAAAACGTCGAGCCTTATTCGTTGTTAAATCAATGATATGAATTGTATGATTGTTTGTGTCAGCAACTAATAATTGATGTCCACTTGCATCCACACAAAGACCAGATGGCTCTCTCAGTGTAAGGATGCTGTCGTCTTGGTTCTTGATTACCAACGTTGAAATTATATTGGTATCAATATCAATTACTTTGATTTTGTGATTATATGTGTCAGCCACATAAAGCTTGCGGTCGATATGATTGAATGCAACACCCAGTGGATGCTGCAATTTTGCGTTATAAAGTTTGCCATCCTCATCGCCAAAAGCAAACAAATTCTATAAAAAGTAAACATTAAAGTTATAATAGCTAAGATGGATTGGAAACTTACCAATGGATTGCGATCTCCACCAACAACTGGCATCACTTTCCCATCGACCATTGAGGCTTTGCGAATGCTAGAGCTCTCACTATCCGCCACAAATAGGTAATCGCTGGTCATGGCTAAGCCGGATGGTTGCGCAAAAGCAGCATTTTGCGGATAGGAGTTGTTGCGATTCTCCTCGAGACCGTTGCCAATCAGGGAGACACAGCAACGTGGCTCAAACTTGCGGAACTTCCACCAAATAATGCCTTCGGGAAAATAGCCCCAAATTTGATGGGTGCCGGCCATGGCAATCAAGACGATTGTCTTCTCGGGCACATTCAGCTCATCAACGTGGAAGGACATGTCCATGTCTCGTGTGCGAAACACTTCAACATCCCAGGGCGATGATAGCGGCTGTAATTGTCCCAATTTTCCACCCACTCGCTCGTTACCCTGGTATCCTGTGCCTGCCAGTGTTTCAACCATTCCATTTTTCAGCGATATTTGTCGCAGTGCATGATTATCGGTGTCAGCCACGATGAGTGTGTGCTCATCCAGAAATGCAACTCCTTGCGGATTATTGAATCGGGCCGTCAATAAATCGCCATCAACAAATCCATTATCGAGTCCTCCAATCTTATGCTCCACGATTCCGGCAATAGTCACGACCAGCACACGATTGTTGCCAGCATCAGCAATAGCATAACGATCCGAAAATCGGGAAATTTTGGCAGGGAAACGCAGGTTCGATGCCGGATGCAGATCCGTCGACAGTTGCAGAGGCAAACTGCTATTGTCGATCTTCTGCTGCCGTCCAAAATAGGATAAGGCTGCGCCGACAAAGTCGTGCAGAAACTCGCTATGTCCCTCGCCCATCAACAGCAACATCGGCAGCCCGCTCGGACTCAGGACCATGAGCGAGGGCCAGCAGCGTATGCTGAGTGCTTGCCATAGGGAGGACTTCGAATCATTGACAATGGGATGCTTGATTCCATAACGCTGCGCTGCCGAGAGAATATTTGCGGCTGTGCGCTCATTCTCAAACTTGGGACTATGCACACCGACAACGACGAGGCCTTTCTCAACGGGGAATCTCTCTTCGAGAGCTCGCAGCTCGGGCAATACGTGCATACAGTTAATGCAGCAGTATGTGAAGAAATCCAGCACAACCAGTTTGCCATGCAATCCAGCAAGTGTCAGCGGCCGACTTACATTGAACCAATCCAAATCTAAATGGAATATGGATTACGTTTATATTGACAATTGACATTAAAAACATACTCAATTTGGCACATACCACAATCGAATTCAAATTGCAAGGATTTGACTTTCGCAATGGAATTGTCGTCTGCGTTCCATCGTCCAAAAAACTCTTCAAATACTTTTGCTCTATTGTTTTTGTTGGTGCGATAATTTTGCTGTAGCTCCTCGGTAAGGTAAGTAACAATATCGATTGCGGACAAGTCCTCCGTGCACTCCATTCTTATGCTTTCTTCAATTTTTATTACCGTGACTGCTATTAGTAACAAAAATGATAACTTATTTAAACCTATCGATATACATATATGTAATTATTGTTCTGCCAACTATCGATGATCGAAGAATGAGAGATCTAAGGAAACAAAGAACAAGAAAAAAAAAAAACAACCAACAACTTTTAAGTAAGCCAATTAAAAATTGAAAGTTAGATTGTTGCAAGTGAAGGATGGATAGTTTAAGTTGGGGAATGAGATTAATTAAATAAATTACATAATTTCAGCATGAGTTTTAATTTGATCTTGACGATTTGACTAATGGAATGTACAAAATAAAGTGCTTAAAGTCAAAGTGCATAATTCAGCGGGTTCCTCAACACCTGTTTTCAGCAGAGAATTATGCAGTCGGCCGCCAACGACTCAACAGAACGTTGCTAGTATTATTTACATTGCGAACTGAGTATTTATAGATTTGCTGGCTACGGTCACACTGCTGGTAATTATAACTTACATGCATGTGTATATAGCGCACAGCAGAGGCTGGCATATTGTTTCTTGGATCTTAACTTAACTTGAGCAAACGGATTGTCGCTCGGGCGCTGTTTTGTCAAATATATAACAATATTCGCATTCATAAATCCTACGGAAAAAAGTCACAGCAAATACGTATTATGGAAAGCAGTGAAAAGTGCTTGAAACAATGCTATAAACGGACTAAAGTGTCAAACTCAAATATAATTAACGACAACTCGACTTTGCGAATGCCGCGTGTGAGAGATGGAAAATCAATTGCACGTCCAAAATTATGTGTTACCTTGGAAGGTCAAAAGACAACAACACACAACATTTGGTCTGTCTTTCTAGTTTCAATTCTAATACTCATGAATTGTACAAATTGGTGCCTCGGCATTTATATTGATAGCCATCGCGATGCCTCGCTTACAGCGTTAAAACCATCGAATTTACTTATAAATAATAATCTGCTGGCAGAGGACAACGTAAATAACTCCGAAACCAATTCGGCTTCCAGATTGAGGGTATTGTGGTTGCCAGAACTACAAAGAAGGCAAGTTTAGAAGCATAATTCCAAAATAATCTACATAAATATATGTGTATAATATAGCGTGCAATAGTTGAAACTAATATGTACATACATATGAACATAGATACGTCATTTTTATATATATAAATATCTATATATATGTATGTAGATGACTGGGTTTGATCTACTCAGTTTGTGTGATGTGCTGTGCATTAAATATAGAGAATGCCACAGAGGAAATTTGTTAAAGGCGTCAATTTTGTTATATTGCTTCTCCATAAAAAACACAATAAACGAGAACAAATAATTTGTACGATGTTAATAAAAAAACATATTTTCTGTTATTTATCCAATGATTGTCGCTTTCATGTTGCCACTGTGTTCGAATTTTACTTAATTTTAATTCTGGAATTTGCACACAAGTTTGAAGTTTTCGAAACGAAGGTCTCGAAAACGAACAGCCAAATATTGTATACTTAAAGACCCGGCGACTATTTTTTGCTGGTTACAGACTTGGTTTTCATTTAAGTTGACAGCTAACTTAAATAGCCAACAAGAACAAATGTAAATGACTATAATATTGAATAAATTCAAGTGTTGCATTAAGTCATTTGTGATGACGATTTCTTTAAAGAATTTCCTGGCTTACATTGAATGTGCATGAATTCCCTCTTAACATCAAGCTAATTGTAATTGAAGTAAGATAATTTAGTCTAAAATAAGTTATAACCTTGTAAAATGTTGATCGAAAGTAAAAAAAATACTTTGTCGAACGGAAAGGGCATTCCGATTTCAGCGTCTCAATGCTAACTTTTTGTGCGGTAAAGTACACACACAATTTAATACATATATACATTAAAAATGACGAAATATGCTTTGTATGTGTGTGTGTGTGTGTGTGTGTGTGTGCCTGTGTGTTTCTTTAAAAGTGTGCTTTTATATATTTGTTTCGATTAACGAGGGATCGTTGGGAACAGAACAAATTATATTTAATATATTTCCCATTTTGTTGGTAGTGAGTACAAAACTTTGTTGTAAAATTATTTAGTTGCCGTTTGAGTGTCTGTTCTTTTTAAAGATAGCTTATCTATACTGACTGGTTCTAATCTGCGTTTTTCACTGATTTTCAATGGTAAAAGCCTACAAAATGTATATTTATTGAATATGTACACAGCTTTTACCATATATTATGTATGTTCAAAGACAAATAAAAAAAAAAATTTCACTGTCCACATTTTGCAAAAAATTGACACGTTAAAAAGAAATCATTTATGAGCATGATTCCCTATAAGTTTTTGACCTGAATTTATCTAATAATTTAACGTTTTGTATTATTATTATTATAAGTGTTGTGGTTTTGTGCCGTCTATAAATATATTCTGGTATTGTTTCAATACAATTATAAATTCATCACGCAGATTGAGATTTAGCACTTATTTTAATGCCAACTGCTTGCTTTAGTTGTATGTAACCGACTTCGCAATACTCTTTTCTCAGTTGCGAACAGGAGACTAAGACCTTAAACTGAACTATTTTGAACTTGATCGTTAAAGAAGATATTATTCACTTCGTACATAATTAACGTACTCTATTTGCCTTTGGGGGGAACAGGGTACAGATAATTATATTTATTTTATTTCATATTATTCTTTGAAGCGGCTGCGACTCAATTTCTTGATGTTATCATTTAATGTTTATCAACGCACTACATACACAAAAGCACACATGCACACACCCATACACTTTATGTACACACAATATGAACACACTCAGGCAGGGACCTACATAGATACTTAAATGTGAGCATGTATGACTTATGTTTGTTTTTAGATTTGAGCCCACAATTACTTGACTTGTTGCTCTCATAAATCTCAGAATTAGTCGAAGTGCAAATTTGAAAAAAATATTCAGGTCACATATATGCATACACGCATTCGAATTTATTGATGTAAGGGCTAGTTTGTATGCACGTATATATACTAAATTGTTACTTGTTACTTGCACTTTCTGAAAGAAATAACTATTTATTAAATATATTCATACATGCATAAAACACGCGTTGTGTCTGTATCTTTGATTTGTTTTGACTGCCAAATTCTATTTATAGGAAATTGTATGTATGCAAAAGCATCACCATTTCTTGCTTCATATTTATGTTCCTACATTGTATGTATACGTTCACACATCCATACACGCCTACATACATACAAGTTGCAAAGAATAAGAAGCAGCTGAGTCAAAACATTGCTTTCAATGTTTTCATTTTGTTGTGTTCGTTTTGCTTTGCTTTTGGTCAAGGCAAACGAATGGGCGATAGCTCCTTGGCCACAGTTTGGGAAGCACTGCAGCTAACCTCAAACATTTTCGCTAATGACTCATTGCTGTGCACCCATTCTTAGCCATAGCATTTTATCCAGTCACGTCAGGCGTCACGTTTAAGTTTGAGCTAACAAACTTAGCATACACACACTCAAATGCTAACACATACATACGTAAATTCATAAGTACGCTACTCATAATACAGGTACAGATTGTGGTACAAGCAAGTGTACACACGTGAAGCCGCAGCAAAATCAATACACATATCGAATACACATACACACATTTTGTATACATGCTGTATATATATATATATATATATATATATATATACAAAACTATATTTATTTGTGTGTACACACTTATAAAATTATTTTGAATATTGCCAGACTCAATTCCGATGATTAATATTTTCATTGTATCGCATAATCCAAATTAATCTGGATTGCAATTCTAAATATAGTACGCGTGATCGTACAATAATACTTCTTATTTATGAAAGTTCGCAAGCATTTTATTAAGTCATCAGTTCAATAAAATAGTTTCATTTTTGTTGACCCGCATTTGCTTTAAGATGTGCCTATAAATGATGTTTGAGCATTTCGAGACGCAAAATAATTGAATTAGTTGGCTTGGCAAACGAATTGAGGCAGCACTAACAATTGAAAGCAGTTTACATAATGTTTTTTTTGGGTCTCTCTGAAATTGGTGCTTGAAATTGGAAGTGGCAAGCTGTGGGAAAGAGGAAATTACTAATGTATTTGTGTTTCTCACACTATATGTGGTTAAAGATAGATAGAATTGCATGAGCTCCGTTGGAGATCAAAGGATATATTGATCTGGTTAAAATGAAGAAAACAAGCGTAATATTTTTTTGGGACAGATTTTGTTTGTTTACTCAATAGTATAAGTACTATATACTTAACATTACTATAAATAATAAATAATCAATCATTGCGTTGCGTTGCGAACACGTGCTTCACCATACAAAAGTACAGGTTAAAATAAATTGGGATTGATAAAAATCTAGCAAAAACTTTTAAGTGGCAGTTAACTGCAGCGTGCTGTTGAAACCCTGAGCACAAATACACACACACACATCAGTAAATTGAGATTGTCTGAGATGTGTACTCGATCGAGTGAGATACATATGTATATATTTATATATACACAATTGTTGAAGATAAAGTTATAGTGATAAGACAATGTCGCTTGTGACGCAAACTCAAATCTTGCTGGGCCAATAAAATTCAGATAATCTGTCTTGCATGTGGTTAAATTGATTAAGTTCTGGTTTCCATGGCACGTTTATCAATCAGCTTCATAAAGATCTCAAACGATTTGATGACTAAAAAATATGACTTTTAGTAATATTGCATAACACTCGACGGAACAATAAGTACGTCAGAAATGCTGTTTGATCAGCCCTAATCAAATTGGAAAAAAAAAAATAGATAGCAGTCAGAACAATATATATTTATCTGCTGCAAAAATAACACATCGTTTGGTAAATTTGCTAAAGTTTGGGTAATTTTTATAATGTTGATAAGATCCTGACTAAGCGCCAAGATACCAGATATTATAGAAATTGTGCTTACCCGTTTTGTTGCCAAGACAGCAGTAAAACTGTGTAGATTCTATGACTAATAGAATTTCCTCAAAAATAATTTACATTTAAATTATATATGTAGCGGATGCTTGATTTTTGTTCCTATTTGTTATAATTTTAAGATAAATGTTTGTCATAATTATAGAATTATTAAATTAACAATAATTGAATTTTATTTTAGAGTTCGGTTAACCCGAAAAGCGAAAAGCAATATACGCATTATTGGAATGCGTCTGGAAAGTAATGGCCAGGAGTTTGAAGATGGCATACCAAGTGTATTGAGCAATAAGGAGCACATGATTCGCATAATCGGTATTGGATTGCAGGGGAACACAGTAATTGCGTTTACAACTGAGGAAAATGAATATCAGGGAGCCTGTCTCAAGCCGGCCACAGAAATCTTTCAGCCATTAGAGGTATCGCCTGATGGTAATATGGCTTTATATATGGTGAAATTCCCGTACTCCAAGACCGAACTGTATGTTTGTGCGAAAATCGACGAGGGAATTGCTGTAAGTTGCAATATTGCTTGATTGATTTCGACAACAATTTACTACAATTAATACATTTATTGCTTAATAGCACAGCAGCGCAGCAAATACGACACCCCTAGAACATCAGGGCAACGCGGAATGGATGAAGATTCGAACGCACGAACCACTTTTGCCTCTTTGGGTGGCTATAATCGTCATTGTGATATGCCTGTGTTTTTCAGCCCTATTCTCGGGCTTAAATTTAGGCCTAATGTCCTTGGACCGTACCGAATTGAAAGTAAGCAGCATGTAGAAACAAAATGAAATAGTTATTTAAAAAATTGTTTATTTTAGATATTACAAAATACTGGCACGCCAAATGAAAAAAAGTATGCTGCGAAAATTGTACCTGTGAGAGATCAAGGTAATTATCTGTTGTGCAGTATCCTCTTGGGTAATGTGTTGGTTAACTCCACCTTTACCATTCTACTGGATGGTTTGACCTCTGGACTTTTTGCTGTCTTAATTTCCACCCTGGCCATCGTCCTCTTTGGTGAAATTACACCTCAGGTGGGTCCTAAGTTTAATTCGATGAGTGTGGTTCTGTAAGAGTTACATGCTCAATCAAAGTGATTCATGATTATGCATCCAATCTCACATATATAAATATACGCTTTTGTGACTCATAATCATTATATTTTGCTAATTTTTATCGTACTTCTGCATGCACTTTTTCTCTTTATTTCTTTCTGGTTTTGAAATAGAAAACTTTGATTTGATTAATGCTGTTACGCGACTCTCTCATCTTTAAATTTAAAAGCAAACTTGGTCAATATTCAAATGCATTAATTTAAAAAAATATTATTTCGCTTACAGGCTGTGTGTTCAAGGCACGGTTTAGCAGTTGGAGCCAAAACCATTATGATAACCAAAGGGGTAATGGCGATAACAGCACCGCTGTCGTATCCAATTTCTCGTATCCTAGATGCACTCTTGGGTGAAGAGATTGGCAATGTTTTCAATCGTGAACGCCTCAAGGAACTTGTTCGTGTAAGTAACGACTACGACAAACGCTGATGCTAGAATAAAATCTATAAATACGTTAACCACACAGGTCACTAATGATGTCAATGATCTGGATAAAAATGAAGTGAATATTATATCTGGCGCATTGGAGCTGCGTAAAAAAACGGTTGCCGATATTATGACACATATTAATGATGCTTATATGCTTTCGCTGGAAGCCCGGCTCGACTTTGAAACGGTGTCTGAGATCATGAACTCGGGTTATTCTCGAATTCCCGTTTACGACGGCGATAGAAAGAACATTGTTACTTTGCTGTATATCAAGGATTTGGCATTTGTTGATACTGATGATAACACGCCCTTGAGGACACTCTGTGAATTCTACCAGAATCCCGTACATTTCGTTTTCGAGGACTACACTCTAGATATTATGTTCAATCAGTTCAAGGATGGTACGATCGGACATATTGCATTCGTTCATCGTGTCAACAATGAAGGCGATGGAGATCCCTTCTATGAAACCGTTGGTCTTGTCACATTGGAAGATGTTATTGAGGAGCTTATTCAAGCTGAAATCGTTGATGAAACGGATGTTTTCACCGATAATCGCACAAAAATTCGTCGCAAGCGTAATAAGAAAGCCGACTTTTCGGCATTTGCTGAACGTCGTGAGACCCATTCTGTGCGGATTTCTCCTCAATTAACTTTAGCAACATTCCAGTACTTAAGTACAGGTATACATATGCTGATATATATGTGTGTACATAATGCAACATTATTATTTTCATTTCACTTACAGCTGTTGATGCCTTTAAGAAGGACGTTATTTCAGAACCGATCTTGCGGCGATTACTTAATCAAGATATTTTCCACAATATTAAATCAAAGGGGAAAAATAGGGATGACCCCTCATTGTATATATTCACGCAGGGAAAGGCTATCGACTATTTTGTACTTATATTGGAGGGCCGCGTCGAAGTGACGATTGGCAAGGAAGGTCTTCTCTTTGATAGTGGGCCGTTTACTTATTTTGGAACGCAGGCATTGGTGCAGAATGTCGTTGTTGGTATGCACTCTATATAGAAATATACCCATGGACATTTACTGATTAAAACTTCCGTTATATGTAGATTCTCCAACTCAGATGGGATCGCTACAGTCTTTAAATATGGATTCGAAAATTCGACAAACTTTCGTTCCTGATTACTCTGTTCGCGCCTCTACGGATGTGATATATATTGCCATTAAACGTAGTCTGTACCTTACTGCAAAGAAAGCGACTCTATTGGAAAAGAGTCGCAAATCGGGAACGTTTTCAAGTGAAACATTCGATGATGAAGTTGAACGTCTACTGCATTCGATAACGGAAGATGATAGGTCTCGGTTTCTGACCACCAGTCAGAGTGCAAGACGTTCATCCAAGCCGAACAGGAGTGGAGCATCGTCACCTTTAAATAACGATCTATCGCATGATGATAGAAGTAACAGTGCTAGTGGGCAACTCAACACGGGTCATCGACTTGGTCCTGAACGTACGGAAGATGGATCATTGAGTAGTCTGGTTACTTCGGATGTAACAGGTGATCTTCAAAATGGAGAAAACGATGAAAGAAATGGAACAGCGGCATCCACGCCGCTTTTGCCAAAGCCAGACGAAAGCTTAGAGCCTAGGCAAAGTAAACCTCAATAACAAAAGTCTTCGGGGAACCCTTTACATTAAGACCTATCTGCCGCAAATTAAATTTTTCATAAGGATCACTCGCCGTTCTTTAAATGCAACATCAAAACATGCTTTCTTTTTTCCTTAAATATTGTTATTTATATTAGTGCTTGTTTATCGAAATCAATTTGCAATTTGACCAGAATTGTGTTTTTCCTTATATTGTAAAACTGAATT
This sequence comes from Drosophila paracracens, assembly GCA_035044025.1. Lineage (NCBI taxonomy): Eukaryota > Metazoa > Arthropoda > Insecta > Diptera > Drosophilidae > Drosophila > Drosophila paracracens. The sequence goes on from JAWNMN010000398.1 coordinate 3,461,400, forward strand.
AGAGATTTATGTTTAGATACAAACACAAATGAAAAAATGCAAAATGTTTAACGATAGTTTCTGTATCAAAATAACAATCCTGAGATGTCTCAAAACCTGAAATTATTACACACATATTACACAATTACACATGTATTACCTCATGAAGTGCGTACTTAAGAAGAGAAATTAGCACCATTGCTTTTCAAATCCACACCCTATTTCTACTTCCTATTAAATGACATAAATTACTGTGTATATGACCGCAGCATTAATTAATTAAGAATTTGTTGTTAAATTGGTTTATTGTTCAGCTTACATGCATAAATTGAATAGTTTAGTTCCCCCTTTCAAAGTGAAGTCTAAAGAAAATGTGTGCACAAGTTTTGTTTTTACTGTATTGTTGTTTAATACGATTGCGTTATTAAAATGCATTCTACAATCAATTTATCCCACACACTTCATGTATCATAACTGTATTAATTGAGAAGTTCAAAACTTCTCTTTCGTTATTTATTTAATTAAAGGTGTTAATTAGCAGATTATAATGTATAATAAAAATGAAAATAACTACATACATACATAAATATATAACTAAAAATACAACTACAACTACAAACAGAAAATACAATATGTAAATACATAAAGAAACAGCGTTAATTGGTTTTTATATGTCCATCGCATTTGTGAGTGGCGCTAAGTTATGTGGCTGTTCCGACCAGGCGTTGGCATTAGATAAATAATTTTTTTTTTTAAAGATTCTTGCAAAGAACCTACATACATCTACTAAAATATGTGCTTGCAATAAATTATAAATTTTAAAGATTCATATATATACATATATTTATTATTAAAAGATAAAAGAAAATCAATTTAAATAGAAATACTTTGTTACTTCCTTATATGTATTTACAATATATATTCGTATATAAAATGTACACGATTTTTAAAACCATAATTATTTGGGTTCTTATTCGGGTCAATGTTTACAGTTTTAGAACCACTGGCCAATGTTGTTAAGTCTATCATCAAAACGCAGGTTTCCACCAGATCTCATCTGTTCTACAGTTGGTTATGTCTGACAGGAAAATTTAAAGCTGTCTTTAGCTTTAAATGCAAATTAATTAAAAAGCAATATAACAAATTTACAATTTATTAAAAGTTAACTTTTAACAGTAGAATTTCAACTGCGATTTAATTCAAACACAAACCGCGGCTTGCATCTGGCTAGATAAACTGCAACTGGAGTGTAAGCCCACTGTTAATTTATAGCAACCGAAAATAATATACTCTGTACGCTCAAAAAAAATCGATCAAAATATGAACTATCGAAATTGCACAGCACCACTTGAGTTTAACAGAATAACATTAACAGTTGCACAAACCAAATCACTGGTTTGCTGTATTTAGTTTGTTTCATTGATTGATTTTGGAAAAAATGCATCGCGGTGGAAAGTCACATTCGCGTGGCGGCAAATCCCACGCTCGTCCGCCCGGACTGACAGGCAAGGAGATTGGCCTGTATTATAGGAATCTTGCGCGCCAACGTAAAAACACTGCCACCGCAGATGAGCCGAAAATTCGCCTCGGCTGTGATGTTAGCGTTCCACCGGGTATTCTACGGCGAGTTACCGATTACCTGGAGCAGTTTAAGGCTGGTCGTGAATCGAAGGAGCAGCACTTGGATGCTAAATTCAAAGAACAGTTTCGCCATTTGTTGAGTGTGAATTTTGAGACCTTCATTGACGAGACAAAGAAACAAAATGAGGATTTAAAATTGAGCAATCCCGGACTTGATGAGTATCTACAAAAGGAGCAGAAGGACCGCATGGAATCTAAAGATGTTAGAGCACGTTACGAGGATCGCATGAAATTGCCAACAATGACGCATGCTGCGGATATTATCGAGGCTGTGAGTCAAAACCAGGTGCTACTAATTGTGGGCAGCACCGGATGCGGAAAGACCACACAGGTGCCCCAACTCCTGTTGGACGATTGCATAGCAAAGGGCAGTGGATCTAGCTGTCGCATTGTGTGTACACAGCCGCGTCGCATCTCGGCCATCAGTGTAGCGGAGAGAGTTAGCTACGAGCGTGTGGAATCCCTTGGCAAGTCGGTTGGCTATCAGATCCGCTTGGAGAGTCGTAAGCCCCGAGAGCGCGCTTCCATCACGTACTGCACGACTGGTGTGCTGCTGCAGCAATTGCAATCGGATCCACTGATGCACAGCGCCAGCGTTCTGCTCCTCGATGAGATTCACGAACGGAGCGTGGAAACAGATCTCCTCATGGCATTACTTAAATTAATTCTGCCCCACCGACCGGCGCTGAAAGTGATCCTGATGAGTGCCACTGTGCGGGAACAGGATTTCTGTGACTATTTCGAGAATTGTCGAATGCTTCGCATAGAGGGTGTCATGTATCCCGTGAAGATGCTCTATCTGGAGGATGTACTTACCCTTACTGGCTATCAGTTTGACAGCCGACAGAACAGACGCCGGCGAGATCAACCCGAGCATAGAGCCATGATCGAGCCATATTTAAGACGCCAGCGTGGCAGCTATGATAACAAAGTCTTAGATCAGCTCCGGCTGCCCGAATCGGAGGGTTGCGAGGATATTGACTTTGTGGCTGATCTCGTCTATTACATATGCAATAGCCAGCCAAGTGGTGCCATATTGGTGTTTATGCCCGGCTACGATAAGATCTCCAAACTGCACAACACACTGACAAATCCTCGCTCGCCGCTGGGCCAACGCTGGCGGGATCAGTTGATAGTCTATCCACTGCACTCGCTGCTGCCATCCGTGGAGCAACAGTCGGTGTTTCGTCGAGCACCGCAGGGCAAGCGAAAGGTTATCATCTCTACGATTATCGCGGAGACTTCGGTTACCATTGACGATGTTGTCTATGTGATCAATACGGGCCGCACCAAAGTCACCAGCTATGACATTGAAACGAACATTCAGGCGCTGGAGGAGTGCTGGGTCACGCTCGCCAATACACAGCAGCGCAAAGGACGCGCCGGACGCGTTCAGCCGGGCATTTGTTATAACCTATTCAGTCGGGCACGGGAAGCACAGATGGCGGAGGTGCCAACGCCAGAGATCTTGCGTTGCAAACTGGAGTCCATTGTGCTCAGCCTCAAATTGCTGCACATCGAAGATCCGTATACGTTTTTTCCAACAATGATCGATGCACCAGTTCAGAAGGCCGTCAGCAATGCTGTTAATCTGCTCAAGAGGTGGGTTTGTAACAAATTAAATCACTAAATAATTAATTAATTAATAATTAATTCCTCTCAGAATTGAGGCGCTTGACAATGTTGGTCAGCTAACGCCGCTGGGCTTGCATCTGGCCAAGCTGCCCATTGATCCGCAAATGGGTAAAATGATTCTTATATCAGCACTATTCCGTTGCCTGGATCCCATTACGTCAGCAGCAGCGGCTCTCTCCTTCAAGAGTCCCTTCTACACGCCCATGGGTCAGGAACGTAAGGTTGACGAGGTCAAGCGCAAGTTGTCGCGTCAGATGCGCAGTGATCATCTAATGGTTCACAACACCATTTGTGAGTATCGCGAGAGCTGCGACGCGCATCGAGATCGCGACTTTTGCTACAGTAATTTCATCAGCCAGAGAACAATACAGCAGCTGGAGCGCATGAAACAGCAATTTGCAGAACTCCTAAGCAATTACAAGTAATTAAAGAAAAATCGATCAGTAATTAGAAATCGAAACTATCAATATTTGTGAAAGCCAGAAAGAGACATCTCCAATCACAAATTAATTAATTTATAAATTTATTTGTTAATCAGGTCTTAAATGAAAGCTATTATTTATTATTCACAGATTTCTAACTTCATCAGATTGTTTGCACGACTCTTCCAACATCAATTCTGAGAAGATTCCACTACTTCGCGCCATAATTGGAGGTGGCCTCTATCCAAACATGGCACACTTATGGTGAGCTCAACTCTTCTATTAATATCTTCTACAAACCAACCAGATTTATATTTTGTTTGTCTCAATAGCAAATCTCGCCAAATTAAGAATCGAGTGCGCGCCATTCATAACATGTCCACCGACGATGGTCGTCGTTGCAATTTCCATCCCTCATCGGTGAACAGCGGCGAACGAGGATTTGATTCCAATTACTTTGTGTACTTTCAACGGCAGAAATCTACAGCGCTTTTTCTTCTGGACGCCACCATGGTGTTCCCCATGGCTCTAATCATTTTTGGCGATGGCGTCGAGTCGGGTGTCGTTGACAAAACACCATATATATCGGTGGCTCAAACTTATTAGTAAGCACACATTTGAAATGGTCTTGTACAAGAATTTTATCGTGACCTTCGTTTCCAGTTTTAAGTGCGATCCGGAGACAGCGTCTGTAGTAATTGATTTACGGAAAAACTTGGCCCTGTTGCTGCTTGAAAAGGCCCTGAATCCAGCTCAGATCACAAAGGACAGTGATGACAACAAGTTAATCGAGTAAATTACTTTCATGTTTGCATTTTGTCCATCCCTATTAAATAATTAACAATGTTACTATTAATTTTTGACAGAGCCATAGAAGTTCTTCTCTCGATCGATGAAAGCATGGGTGACGAAGACGACGAAGTAATGGATTCCGATGAGATTGATGACATTTAAATTTGGGGTTTTTTTTTATATAAATAGGTTTATTGGTTAAATGATCAAATCACTGTGTGATGTTACCAAAATATTTGTTTATAATAGTTGTATTAAAAATTTATATAAATTAACGTCGCCAGGAGTTAAGCTAACGCCCAAGGCTTAGCCATCCTCAAGCAGAGCAAATACGTTCCTCGAGCGCGTTTTTTCGCAATCATCCTCATCCGCATTGGTTTCGTCATTGGAGCTGTCCTCGTCATTGTCATCGCTATCAGCGGCTATAATAAATAATAATAAATGTTAAGAAATAAATTTAGAGCTGAGCTTTTGGGTTCAACTTACTATCCGAGCAAATAGAAGAAGTGTCCTCATAGGTCTCGCTATCTGGCTCATCAACATCCACCTGCTGATATTTTTTCACCTCGACCAGATCGGCATGCTGTTGCCATCGTTCGCGTTGATCATCATAGCCGGGAGGATAGAACTGCAGCACCAATTGCTGTTGACCAGCCAGACACATACGCAATATATGATTGGCGGCACGGTAGCGATCCGGACGCGCTGCTTTGGCGGTGAGAAAACCGCGCTTATATGCCCAGGCATCCGAAATAGCCACAGCCGACCACTCGCTGTAATCCTCGGGCAGTGGCAATCGGAGTAGCTGCGGCAGATCCAGGTGCTCACCCAGCAGCTTAAGCGAGCGATAGGGCACTTGCAACTGGGAAATGGGAAAGCTGCCGAGCAGCACTTGCAGACTCTTTGGCGTGCTGGAGGGGAATACGAGACCAGGACAGTCGCAAACGCGCACATGCTGCGAGAGGAATATGGTCTGGAAATGCTTGGTGTGACCGGGTGTACGACTAACGCTGACCACTTTACGTCCCTTGAGTGCATTAATCAGCGATGATTTGCCCACATTGGGAAACCCAAGGCATCCAATGCTCAACACGCCTTTGTTGAATTTCTCGTGCTGATGCGGTGTGGTATCAATGGTATTACTGATTTTCAATTCGCCTTCGCATTGCGTGGTGGCATCCACGTCCAACTCCTCGTTGCGCATATCGTCGCGAATCTTTTGCTCCCATGCCGAGAGATCTACTTCACCTTGGACATAGCGCTGGCATTCGCGATAGATGTTATACACTCCCTCCAAGCTCTGGTGATGTCTACCACGTTGATTACCCTTGCGGCTGCGCGCCGATTGCGATGCAAAGATCACCAAATGCACCTCCGGGTAGTGCTCGTTAAAATAGTGTCGCCAGGCGACGACAGCCTCGGGTGCAACAAGATCCACTTTATTCAACACAATAATCGCATGCTTCTGCAGAGTATGCACAATGTAGTCGTAGAGTGAGGGAGGAAACATCAGTGATGCATAGCGCACATCCACAATGATGAGCAATATGTCAGATAGTTCCAGGACGCGCCAAAGCTGACGCCACGTCTCCAAGTTAAGCTCAAAGAGGGAAAGTTCTTTGACATCGCCACGCTTCTGCATCAGCTTGTCCACATATTCCTGCAAACCATGACGTCATATGTCCATTCATTCCCAAATCTATCAAAATTTAATAAAATGATTCTCATACCTTAAAATACCGATTTTCATTACGATCCAAAAGCTCCTTGCTCTGCTCATAGTTCCAAGGTGGTCGCACTGGAAAATCATAACCATTGAAATAGCTCGAATCGATCTCCCTTTGTGCCGCTGTCAGCACATTGAGGGGCTTGAATCCCTCCTCCTTCATCAGTTCGATCTCCTTCTTGTTCTCCTGCATGAACTGAAGATTGTAGCGGTTCACATTCTTATTGCGCCCTCCGCCGCCGCCGCGTGGAAAGGGCTGCTCCATAACCTTGCGTTCCATTGTCGTCTCGGGCGCATCGCTATCCTCATAGGATTCCTGATTGGCGCGCAAGTACTTGGATGGACCTGCAATTAATGTTAAATAGACCTTTTTTTTGTGCTTGCGACTTAATTATTATTTACCTTTTGTGTTGCGCTTTTGTAGCAATTGGTCTTTCTTCTTTTTGCCACTAAATGGCACTTTTCGTCGTTGCTGAGGCATCTTGAAATGTTATCCGTGATTAGTATTGCTGCGTTGCATAATTTGGCAATTATTACTTTACTTATTAATATTTTAATTACTTTAGTTTACTAACCTTGTTTGGCTTTATTCAAATCGCTCGATTGTTTTGACAGGCAAATGTCAAAATCCAAAATTTGAGGGCGTTTTGTTATTTTTAGGGCATTTTATCTTCGTGTTCAGTATGTTCTGTAATTAGGAAAACAGTTTCAACTGCGCTGATTACTAACCCACCTTATTGTCAGACAATAGTTATATTCGGTATTTACGTATTGCACATTACAAACATTATCTTTCTTAATTTTGGCAGAACATTCCTTCAGCGCATGGGAAACGAGAGTAACTAGATACTTGTAAAGTACTCGTTCAAGTTGAATGCATAGCGCTCATCTCTATCGGCTACTTGAAAATGTTCTGCTTCATCTTTTCGTGTAGCATAATTGCACCCAATGCATAAATCAGCTGTCTTTGTAGTTGGTATTAAAATACCACATTTGAAGTCTGTTAAATTAACATTATTAAATATGAACTTTGTGTTTCAATTAATAATCTTGTGATGAAGCAAAGGTCATATATTTGTTGTTACTTTAACTTGTTAAAATGCCATTAAAGGGCATTAAAGTCTTGGAATTTGTGGGCTTGGCTCCCGGTCCATTATGTGGGAAAATACTGGCCGATTTTGGGGCAAATGTTACCCGCATTGACAAGGTATGTAAATGAAAACAGGATTCAAATTGTTTTTGGACTTTGATTAAGAGCTTCAACAGGTGGTGGATTCGTTTGATGTGCTGCATCAAGGCAAACGCACTCTGGTCATCGATCTGAAGAAAGATAGCGGTCAGCGGCTTGCGCAGCAACTAGCCAACAAATGTGATGTGTTGATTGAGCCCTTTCGACCCGGAATCATGGAGAAACTGAATTTGGGTCCCGAAATATTGTGCACAAGCAATCCACGTTTGATCTATGCGCGCCTTACAGGCTTTGGGCAACAAGGTCCATTGGCAGCGCGTGCTGGCCACGATCTCAATTATGCAGCTATCTCGGGCGTGCTCTCAATGCTGGGCCGCGAACATGAGAAACCAGTGGCGCCAATTAATATTCTAGCTGATTTCGCTGGAGGCAGCGTTATGTGTGCCTTAGGCATATGCGTGGCATTGCTGGAACGCTACCGGTCCGGTCGAGGCCAGGTCGTGGATGCGGCAATGGTGGAGGGCGCTGCCTATGTGGCTAGCTGGTTATTCATGTCAAGGGACCTTGGCATTTGGAATCAAGAACGTGGACGTAACTTGATCGATGGTGGTGCTTATTTCTATGACACGTATAGAACAAAAGATGGACTTTATATGTCAGTGGCTGCATTGGAGCCACAATTCTTTGAGATTCTGAAGGAACGCTTGCAATTGCCGCTGGATTTGTCGCAATTTGGAGATGAGCATCAAATGCAAGGCAAACAGTTATTAACGGATATATTTCTAACTAAAACCCAAGACGAGTGGTCAGCTTTGTTTGAGGATGTGGACGCTTGTGTCTATCCGGTAGTGGACTTGCAAAAGGCCCAGGAGCATCGCCACAACGCAGAACGTGAATCATTTGAGCGTGTCGCTGACGGCTGGGCACCACGTCCTGCGCCGCGCTTAAGCCGCACACCTGGCAAAATACGGCAGATTGCTCAAAGTGACGAGGAGTTCTTGCTAAATGAACTGAACCTAAGACCGGAGGAACTGCATCAACTTCAAGAGCAGGGAGTGTTGACGTTGCCGCCACTTAAGCCCAAATTGTAAACATTGTAAATAAAAGACATTATTTTGGTTTCTTTCATTCAAAATACTTTTATTCTATCTCTTGCACACAAATACAATTACAATTTTTATATTCATCACGTACAAACTATCAGTCATACATTTTATAAACATTTAGGCCACACGTTATACATACTTGTTCTTAGCTTAAAGGAAGTGCAACATAAACTAAATAATTCTCATCATTGTTTTTACAGGAATTCAATCAGTTTTTGGGATAGACATACAATATTTCGTTGAAAGACAAACTTAAGAAACAAGTACAATTTCATTTCGGATTTTGCATTCATCAGTCACACCACACACCTCTTAAACACACACGCATACAATTATTACACGCCTACAGAGACACCACAATACACACATTATTATTTTAGGTTCATTTGTTTTTTTGGGCTAAAGCACCGCGCGTCAGCGTTACCAATTTTTTTTTTAAATATTAATATATATATTTATTTGTAAATATGCATTCATCCATGTATGTATAATATATGTTCATGTACGTCTGTGTAAATGTGTCTACACACAATGTGCCTGCATATATCGATATAATAATGCATCTTGCATGTGTTTCGTTTTTTTTTTTTATTTATTTATAAGTTACATGTTGTGTAAATTTTACTATTTTTCCGTAAGTTAGTTAGTTAGTTTTCGTACGTCCAGCGTAAAGTAATTAATGATAGTCCTTATGTAGTTGTAAGTATTTATGTATTGTATAAGTCTCAGTTCTCAGTATAAAATCAGTACCATTTGTTACGTTTTCAATTTGTTTTCGTTCACTTTCCATGTCGTTTTTTGGGTTTTTGTATTATTGTTAATGTTTACATTAACAATTGTTTTTTGTTTTTCTTTTGTTTTGCTTACATTCTTACAAAAAATATTTTTCGTTTCTTTACATTTTGCTCTGCTGCGCGTGGTGCTTTAAACAACTCTTCACACACACACACACGCATATATATATATAATCATACACACGACACTCAAAACACACACACATTCATAATACATAATACACGACACTCACACCTTGGTATCGGCTTAAACCGATTACGTTTTTACTTATAGACTAATTGGACTTGCAACGGCCGAGTTATAATAATTATTATAGCTGAGCCAGATCGACCATTTGAATTTACAATTGATTTATTCTTTTTTTTATTTATTTATTTTTTGTTTTAGTTTCTAAATTAATTTGCGAGTCTGGAATGATAGTAACACTCACACACAATACATCAGTCATAGTCTTGCACACTCAAACAACGTACATTCATATACCACACATATGCAGCACTCTTCGTTAATAATATTCTTGTAAATATTGTAAATTTGTGCAGGATGAGCCTTTAAAGAGGTTTCTTTCGGAAAATTTCTGTTCGCCACTTTCAGACACGCAGTCACGCTATTATTTTAAATACATCCATTGTCATCAGATATTCATCATTATCATCATCACACAAGCACAAGTTTCATCTCTCATCACGTATCATTCACCAATATACACCTAACCTATAAGATTGTGCAAAATAAAAAAAGATTTATAAAAACGTATTAATTATCAGTATAAATATGATTGATCGTTTAGTTTATGTGAAAAATGTTTCTTAACTACCTACATCATAATAAGTATAAAATATTTGAATGTAACTTTTATGCAACTTACGTTCGCATAGCACAGCCATAAGACTTCAAGTTCCAATTGGCGTCTAGCTCTATCTCACAAATGACGTTATCCGGCACTGAAGCAGCGGCAGGTTTACATCTACATCAACATCATTTTAATTTTTTTTATCAATTCAAATTGTGTTTACAATAAAATTGTAATGCAGAAGATCAAATTAAACAGTTGCCAGTTCAAAAAAGTTGCAAATAATAAACAATAAATATATAGATATGCAAATTTATGAAAACAAAATCAGCCAAACCGAAACTGAACTTGTTGGACGGCTGTGTGATATTTAGATTGAGTCTAATATCAATACCAATCGGAATACATATATTTAAATTTAGTACATCAACTTTGAAATGACATATGTTTTGACAAAGTGGTAACTGAATTTCTTTTGCATTTTAACGAATGAATCGTGCAAATTGTTACATAATTAAAGTAGTTTAACAAACGGTATTTCAAATTACAAGTTGTTTTCTTCTATTAGACACATTTGCCACTTAAACTAATGTCCCGGTCATATCCGAGAATTTTTTTTTTTTTTTTTGTTGAAAGACATCATTTGCATTTGCTTTTGCAAATAATTGTCAAAAGATTTTAAACGGGATTATTTGTTTCGAATTTAATTATGCTTGAAATACATTTCTTTTGGCTTTTGGGCACCTTGAATGTGTGTGTATGTATATGTGTTTATAAGTGTTGCCATTTTGGTGGGATCACCACTAGCATTCAGTGGATTTATTAACTTGCTAGCGAAAACATTACTAGTCGGCTTTTTTTTTTTTTTTTTTGGTTTTTTTGAATAGTTAATTTTGTTCTTATACTGACAATTTCAATAATTTGTATTTGCTTATTCATTATTATAGCCAAAAACCAGATTTTTGGAATCTCAATTTTCTAATACATTTTTTGTTCATTTTCTAAGACTTTCTTTTTTGTTTTTTTTTTTTTTTAGTATTTTTCTAGTGGTTTTTTCCCGAAGGCTTTCAGTGTTTTTTCCGAGCGTTGGCAACACTAATGTGTGAAAAAAATATTGTTTTTAAGAAATCAACGTCGTGTTTTTATGTCCTAAACTGTCCTAAAAGTTGTCTATGTAGTCTACTAATAATAGTATGTAAAATGAAGTACTGTAGTGTTACCCTGGTCCGTTTTCGTGAGTTTAGTAGTAGTTGTAGTATTTGTTTGTTTGTTTAACTATGTATATATACGAGTACAATTCGATAAGACGCTGCAGGTAGTTGTTTGGTTGTTACTGTATTCGTTTTGTTTATGTTTTTTTTTTTGCATATTGTTTCTTGTCATTCAAAATAATTTGCAAGTTTAGCGTCATTATTTGGATTCGGAATCAATGTGAGCTAATTAATATAAATAATCAATTTTTGCTTTACAGAACTTTTTTCCAATTTATATGCTTACTTAATGTATATATATTTTTTTAAATTTTTTTTGTATGTGTTTACTGTTTTTGTCAGTTGCTGATTCCTTCTTATATTTGTTATGAGTGTTTTGTTTTCTCTTCAGTATTTTCCCAATTTTAATTGGCATCCGTTTAAAATCTTTTTTTTTTTTTTTTTTTCGTTTTTGGTGTTTATGAATTTAAGTTTTGGTATCTTGGCGCTTTTGTTTTTAAATTTGCTTACAATTAAGTCATTCATTTCATACATATTTCAGTTACGTTTACTGATCACTAGAAAAAGCTTACATTTAGTAATATCACACATCACACGCCACACACGCGCGCATTTGAAGTTTGATATGGGGTAGAGATTGTTGTCTCTCTCATAAAACTTCAATCACAAACCATTTAGTTTCAGTTCTGACATCCACATTCTTCAGATTCATACTATAGATAGACGTGGAGATTTGGTAATCATTTTCAAAGGATTCATTGGAAAGTTGTTTGGGCTGATGGCAGTCACACTCAACACACACTCTCATCAAGCAATCGACATTTCAGACTTAGTACTATTTCTCTCAGGCATTCGATGCATTCACACGATTTTTCATGGCATACCCATTCACATAATCACTAAATTGCATACACATCTATTCATACACAATACAAAACACACACACACTCATAATACACATGCAAACACGCACACATGTACAACACATACATTTAATATAACTGAAGATCTCACTTACACAGCAGAACCTGCTCGGTTCTTATTTTCTGTTTGTTATGGAAGATTTTACATTGGGTAGACCCTAAGAAGTATGTTGCAGCCATAAGACGATTTTATCCAATATTGCTGTGTATTTAATGTAGTAGTTTTAGGTGTATTATTGGATTTACGTAGTTTTTATAAATTGTTACCGACTTTTTACTTATATTAACAACTCAATAGAGACATACCTAAAGTTGATTTTTTTTTTGTTTTTTTTTTTTGTTTTTTGTGAAATAATGTTTAAAATCGGTTTCTAATTTGTCATAGCAGGAATTGTTGCGGTATCATGTTGCTTAAGCGATAAAGTTGTCATAGTGCTTATGGAGAAAGTGAATTTTAGTTGGTAATGGGGACTTTGATTACGCTGCTTAGGAATTATCAAATTAACTAATAAGCTCACACAAAAATAACAATATAAATATCATAATCGTAGCAGGATTTGGCTTACAATAAAATGTATAAACAAAATTGTCTTAAATTTTAGATGTCGCACAGCAACAATAAATCGGACAAACAAACAGCAGATAGAATTATCGAATTCGGACTGAACTGTAAGAAGATGTGCAAATGGCTTAATTAAAGTCAAATGTTTTGATTTTTGTTAAATCAGAACACTCTACTCACCAGTTTGGCTGCGAACATACATAACTAAAATGGGAACCCAATTTACTGGGCAATGACCTGGCTGTTCATCTTCTTAATCTCCTTGGCAGCCCATGTGCATAGCATTTTGGTGCGCTGACCCTTGGAGCGCTTGCCCTCGGCGAGGAATTGTGTAATGATCGCGTCATCCAGCAATGGATAGAGACGTGGTCCGAACGAGGTGCACAAATCACCGATGAAGCCCGCGGCACTGGCCATCATCGAGTCGGAGACCTCGCCCTCTTGCGCAATACGCTTTATGAAGTTAATAATATGCATCAGATGGGGCTCCATGTGAAATACTTCCTGATTGGCAGTCTGATCGACTCCCTTGAGACCCTGAATGATCCCGGTATAGGCCTCCAAAACACTCTCGCGCAGCTCATTGATGTATTCGCTCATGTCGAAACTAGAGTTATCCACCTAAAATAATATGAAAGTTGGTTATTGATGTTCAATGGGAAATATCAATTGTGATTTTTCCTACCTGCAAATTGGAGGCAGCACGTAACATGTCCAAGACGACATTTAAATACTTCAAAAACTCGGTGCCAATGCTTAGCGCCATATCGCCAAAGGCGGACAGTATTTGCGGCTTGACACTGCGATGAAGATTCGGCTCAGCAAGATCGTTCATTAGAACGGACATAATCTCATCGCAGTAGGGCACCATCAAATGTTTGAGAGCGCGGCAGATGTCCCCGGTGAGTCCAACGGAGGCACAGCAAACCTGGTACTCCTGATGATTCTTGAGACCCATTATTAGAAAATCTTTAAAGGCCGGCATGTATTTGACAAATTGAAAGCCAAGTAGCTCGACCAGCGTAGAAACGGCCAAGAATGCATCCTCTTGAACGCCGCCCGACTTTCCGGCACTGGAGCTAAACATGGTCAGGAGAGCGGTCATGATGGCGTCCGAAATCTGCGGAGCATCCTCCTCGCGCACCTTACGGAGCACACTCTGGAGTGTGGCGCAGAGCAGCGACTGCAGGTCATTGAACTGATGGCGATCGCTGTGGTTGCTGATATGCGACTCCATCTGCATGACCTGATTTAGACGTTCCAAGATGACAATGGTTGTGCGCTGCACAACCAGATAGCAATCCAGCGGTGAATTCTTGATCATGTCCATCAACGCCTCATAGGCAGCGCTACGCAAATTGGCCTGAGCACCGTCCGACCGATCGGTAGCCTCCAACAGTTGTGTGATAATGAACTCAAAGTAGGGCGACAGAGCATAGGTCACAGGTGTTTCTCCCTCGCTGACAATGGCCGCCTCATAGGCGGCGTCCGACAAGCCGATGAAGGCCCAGCATACGTTGGCTGCCACACGCGGTTCCGACTTTAGGCTTTTCACGAAGCACTCCAGCAATGTTTGCAAATATGTCTTGTTGATAGCGGCTTCCGGAATAATCTGTGGTATATTATTGAGTTTGATTAATTGTTCGTAATTTGATTTTAATCATTACTTACATCGCATATACGTCCAAAAGTCCAAGCGGTGGTGTCTCGGACGATGACGCTAGAATCGTACATGAGGCGTATTAGAGTTGGCATTGCCTGCTCAACAAGAGGCTTGAGCGTGTTGGTTTCCAGGCCATTGAGCACGGAGCCAAATGTCATGACGGCAGCATCGCGATAGCGCCAATTGGGCGACTCAATGTTGTCCTTGATGAATGGCAAGACATGCGGCACAATTTCGTCCTCGCAGCAGGTGGCCAACAACATTAGACACACAGAGGACGCTTTCGATGGACTCCAGCTGTCTTCGTCGTCGCACTCGTCCTGTTTGGTTAGTTTCTCAACTAGCACTGGCGTCAAGAACTGGAGAGCACCACGTGCGTAATGCTTGGAGACACGTTGCGGCGCCCTGCCTTGATCGGTTGCCTCCTGGCTCTCGATGGACAGATCGATCTCCTCATCGCTCACGTTCGACCAGAACTCAATGCCCTGCAGGGCAACGGCGTCATTGTCCGACTTCATGGCCTCCAGCGTAATAGGGAAGAGTGCCTGTGCCATGTATGGCTCCATAAATTGATAGTAGAGCGACATGATCTTCACCAAACATTGCAAGGCAGCAACACAAATCTGGGTGTCGGTGCACTGCGTCGCCTCGCACACCACCTCCATGATGAAGTTTCGCTCCATGTCCTTCTCAAAATTGGCCTTGGTGAACTCGAGTGAGTTGTGCAGCGATGTTGTAGCAGCCAATCTCACATGATTGCTGGGCTCCTGCTTGCGCATTCCGTGTATGATGGCCGTTAGCACCTGATTGGACTGATTCTCGAGGACACCATATCGGATATCCTGGCAAATGTAACCAATAGCCTCAAGCGCCGCCTCACGGTGCATTTCGCTGGAGCCCTCGCTGACGACTTTGTTAACCAGCGTCTGGATGAGTATGCCCCACCGACTGATGGGCAGCTCAATTACCGCCACATAGGCAACACACTGGGCGGCGCAAGAGGGTCGCGTATTCTCTGTGCCCAAGGCAGAAAGTATCTGATAAGATGGAAAAGGCATTTAAAAATAAATATATAAATTGTTACCAATACGGGTAACAAGCGAAACTTAAGATATAAGGATATATTATGAGTAGCGCGTTTAACATACATTATTTTTGATCAGCTCTCTGGTCTCCTCGGGAAACTGGTGCCATCTGTCCTGATACTGTTGGCTGATATTTTCATCCTTACTAGTGAGGTGATTTTTCAATTGAAGACCAGCTGCCATGCGCGCCACGGCGCTGTTTGTTGTTTCCACGAGGATTTTGGAGAGAGCCTTGAGGAATTCCGGCAGATTGCTGGCGGCTGCATGCTCCAGAAAGTTTTTCGCCGAGAGCAGCTCATTTTTGTCTGCGGCAATTACGAATAAAAAAAAAAACCAAAATGAGGTTATGTTCACCAAGTCCTAAAATCTGAGTTGTTGAGGCTATTTTATGTACGTATGTATTTATGTGTGTGCGTATGTATGCTTTTGCTCATTTGCTCAAATAAATATACACATATACGAATGTATGTATTTAGGTGATTGTTGTGTGTGTAGCAACCAAACATACGCTTATGCTCGATTGCAACCCTGCGCAACATACACATATACACACATACATATGTCAAAGTCGCCGCCGACGTTGCGACGCATCACCTATAACAAAATGGCTTTTTAGCTGGCCCTGAGCAATTGAACTTTAAATGCTTTTTATAGGTGCCTCCTCCTCATCGAGATGCACATTTAGAGAATGGGTTTCATCACTTACCTGGCGAGACGGTCTTTTCCAAAATGGCAATTAATTGCATTGTTATGTCCGAAGTCATTTTTGCGCTCTTCTTACTTTCGATTTCGTGTATAAATGTCGTAGCTGCTGTTAAAGGCGCGAATGTGTGGATATTTTTTCGTAATCGCTCAGCTTTCTATGGTGTGTTTGTATGTATGCGTGAATATATAGACAATACCGAGCGAGCAGCAGCTGCCAAATGGTTAAATAAAAAATTAAATTTTTTTTTTTTATAATTATGTACAGCTAACACAATAATTGAATAGTGAAAACACAAGCTAGCTTATGGAGCAATGGCGACTGTGGTTTCAACTTCAACAAAATGGATATTTATTTGCTTTTTAGATTAAAAAAGCGACATACAAAATCCGAATATTTGCGTCGTCCTAAATTGATTTTTTTCGCTTTTTAACTTACTCACCGTTTCCCCTTTGTCTGCGCGTCTGCTGATGCTGTGTTGCTATTTCGATTTTGGCTACGCGAACTGTCGGGAAACGCGGGACAAGGGACAAGGCTGTCGTTGAAATTATTAATGTTAATGTTAATGTAATGTTATCTAGCCGTAATTAACTTGGAACAGGAATTTTTTGTGTCCAATAAAACGTGAATTGAGAAAGAATGAGAAGCAGGCCGGTTCTGAATAATACTCGACCCCGCATGGAAAATTACTGCGCGTCGATCTTTGTGCACGATGGCAGCACTGTTTAGTCGTATCTGCCAGTTGCGTTTGAAGTTGAAGGGCGTCACCTATAAACATTGAAATCAAAGTACCCGATATTAATGTAAATAAGTTGCATTTAATTTTATATAGTAATTTGTATACATTTAACATTTAATAATGCCAATTTTCTGACAAGACATATGTATGACTATAACAGCAACCCTATAGCTATTTAACCAGGTTGGCAGTTCCATAATGTGGCAACGCCGTTTTTGCAATTGCACAGTGCTGACGTTTGTCAGTCAGAAATAAGCCGAAAAATAAGGAAACAAAAACTTGGCAATTAAACTGCGTCTGCGGTTTAAACAGACAACTTCGAGGATTTATGGTTAACGACTCACGTCTGGCTAACAATTCTTGAACGGGTGTTACATCAACGTGGAAGTTATCTCGCTGCTGATCCATTGTGATTGCAATTGTGTCTGCTGGTTTTGTGGTCAATAGACTAAGAATAATGATACCATCACGGTGTCAATGCACCGTTTTGGGGCTGCTTCTGCTCGTCTTGGGCGCCTGTGAAGCCTTCTATCTACCTGGTCTTGCACCGGTCAACTTTTGCAAAAAGTCCGATAGGACAACTACGTGCAAGGTAAGTAAGAGTGTTTGTCACATGTACACACACCCACACACATATGAGTGTGTTTATATTAATAGTTAATGGCTGTGCTAACTTCTGTTCCCCAACGGAAGTAGTGATAAGCACCGTGCCTGACTACTGGGTGAGTGACATTGTTTCGTGGATTGCTATTATGTGGGTGGCTGTGTGCTGACGTATATACTTTTGTTTCAAACATCATGCTTGCGTATCCAAAAGTACATGTGTTTGTGAAAGCACAGTTAGTAAATAATTTGTTGATTTAACTGGAGGTCGGCGGGCGAGCAACGTTCTTCATATATTAGAGAACTTATCAAATTGTTTTTACTGTCTTTATCAGTTGATCGGAAAAAGCAATTTTGATAATTGTCTCGAGTTAATCAGGAATTTTTAATGTTTATTTTTTTTTTCGTTATTAAATTGCTAATTATGATATATGATCACAATACTTGAAAATAGTAACCCAATATATTGCTTTTTATTTACATGCTGCAGTCTGATGTTGTTTTATACGTTAACCGCTTAAATACTGAGGAATCTGTCATACCCTATGAGTATCATCACTTTGATTTATGTCTGGGCAATGAGGAGAACTCGCCGGTTGAGAATCTTGGCCAAGTGGTGTTTGGTGAGCGTATTCGTCCAGGCCCTTACAAGATACAGTTTATGGAGGATGTGGAATGCGCCATGGTAAGTGGATTCAGGATGCAGTTCACTCACAGTTGGCAGTCGATTTATTTTGTATTGATTTGAAAGGCTTGTAACAAAACTTATACCGGCGGCGTCGGGGACAGTGACCGACGAATGATGGTGCTTAAGAAGGGGATCAGTCTTAACTATCAGCATCATTGGATTGTGGACAATATGCCCGTAACTTGGTGCTATCAGCTGGAGACGGGCAAGCCGTATTGCAGCACTGGCTTCCCAATGGGCTGCCTGGTACTCGCTGACGGCGAAGGTTGCCCCATTAATACTATCTACAGTCGTCCACTGCACTATTATCCATTCAATCATGTGGATCTGGAGATCACTTATCACAGTGGCGCTCAAGAGGATTGGGGCATGGGCTTTGGAGGTAGCAGCGGTCGTATAATATCTGTTAAAGTAACGCCCAAATCCGTGCTTCACACCGATCCCAAAAACCTCAACTGTTTGGGGCCTGAGCCGCTGGCCATACGCGAGAGTTCCCTCAAAGCAGGCGAAGTTCAGAATATAATTTACACGTACGGCGTGAAATTCGTGCAGAATAACGCCGTAAAATGGTCGTCCCGTTGGGATTATATACTGGAATCAATGCCGCATACGAATATTCAATGGTTCTCGATTCTGAATTCGCTGGTCATCGTTCTCTTCTTGAGTGGAATGGTGGCGATGATTATGCTGCGCACATTGCACAAGGATATCGCCAGATATAATCAAATGGACAGCGGCGAGGATGCACAAGAGGAATTCGGTTGGAAGCTGGTACACGGTGATGTTTTTCGTCCGCCACGCAAGGGAATGCTTTTGTCCGTGTTTCTTGGCTCTGGTGTCCAGGTCTTGGTCATGTCTATGATCACCTTGGCATTTGCGTGCCTTGGATTCTTGTCACCTGCAAATCGTGGCGCTTTGATGACTTGCTCTATGGTTTTGTTCGTGTCTTTGGGAACGCCCGCTGGTTATGTTTCAGCAAGAATCTACAAGAGCTTTGGCGGTGTTAAATGGAAGAGCAACGTCATCCTTACCTCAATAGTGTGCCCCGGGTGAGTTGATGCCAAATAAAATAATTACGAATGCTTACGAATTTTATATAATTTCTTTTGTCTAGAGTCGTATTTTCGCTGTTCTTTGTGATGAATCTGGTACTTTGGGGGGAGAGCAGCTCTGGCGCTGTCCCATTCAGCACTCTGATTGCTTTGTTGGCTCTGTGGTTTGGAGTTTCCGTGCCCTTAACCTTTGTTGGCGCCTATTTTGGTTTTCGCAAACGCGTACGTAAAATATTATATTTAATTTTATATTTAATTGTGTTGAAATTTACACTCTTTGACTTTTAGGCTTTGGAGCATCCGGTGCGTACCAATCAAATACCCCGACAGATACCCGATCAGTCAATCTATACGCAGCCAATTCCCGGCATTGTTATGGGCGGTGTTTTGCCATTTGGCTGCATCTTCATACAGCTGTTCTTCATTCTCAGTTCGCTGTGGTCAAATCAGATGTACTATATGTTCGGATTTCTCTTTCTCGTATTCCTTATACTGATCATCACATGCTCGGAGACAACGATCCTACTTTGTTATTTCCATCTATGCGCGGAAGACTATCATTGGTGGTGGCGATCATTTCTTACATCGGGCTTCACAGCCGTTTATCTATTCATCTATTGTTGCCACTACTTTGTCACAAAGCTATCCATTAAGGACAGCGCATCGACGTTCCTCTACTTTGGATACACGGCCATTATGGTATTCTTGTTCTTTTTGCTAACCGGCACAATTGGATTCTTTGCTTGCTTCTGGTTCATACGGAAAATCTATAGCGTTGTCAAGGTGGATTAGGCTCAGCATACATCACGTATTTATACAATGTGTGTGTGTGTGTGCGTGTATGTATGTGGCAGTCTGTCCGTGTGTATGCCCGTGTATTTTTGTATGTGTAGCCACAATTTACACTTAAGCCTAATGTGTGTGATTTCTGCGCTGTGCGTGAACAGCCGGTTTTCTGTTTATTATAATGAACTTATTAATATGCATATACTACATAAAAATATGTATATAGTTATATATACATATGTGAGTACGTGGTAGTACCGATGCGCGCAATAGTGTTAAGGAAAAATCAGAAAGTACGAGAAAGGGTGAAAATCAATTGTGTAGTTTACATGTTTTAAAAACAAACTATTAAATCTTTGGCAAGAAATTTCATCGTTCAAATTTAACGTCCACTTCTCGATAAATACATACAAATACATTTCCAAAAAAACTTAAAAAAAAAAACATGAAATAATCATAAATAAATTACTGTTCCCTTATGTACCGCAAATATAATTATTTTGGTTAAACATGAACTTCACTTCCTGCAAATAATGTACTGATTTGTAATTTGAAGTACTTTACCTTTTGTGTATTTGTTAAATCAGAGCCATCCAAATGATTGTAATTGAGGCTTGGATTCTCAACATCTAATTCATATGTGTAATATTTTAAAATATGTACTTTAGCTTAAACGAATTAAAACTAACTTGGAACTAAAAAATAAATTAAAAACCAACCAAAAAATTAAAAAAAAAAAAACAGTGCGCCCTCTATAGTTTAAATATTTAAATGAAGGGTTGCAACCCTCCAAACTGCATCCGATGGCAAAAACACTTTTGAGGCTTCTGCTAAAAGTGTGCAAAATTCATTTAAAAAATAAATTGCCAACCAAATTTGAGCAACTATCAATCCCAGACTAAATGACAAACCAAATTGTGGATAGTGAAGATGAATACGATGAGCTATCGGAGTTGCGTCAACGAAGCCAGACGGAGACGCAGCAATCTGTCGATGTTTGTAATCCAATGGACCTTCGCATGATTCCAACAAAAATGTATAGTTATGTTTGATATGCATTTTAGGAGGCCTTCGATTTGGACGATCTGCTGCCAGTCATTGGTGAGTTTGGCAAATATCAGAAGCTGCTCGTCTTTGGCATTTGTCTGCCTGCTTGCATACCATGTGGATTTTGTGCCTTCAACCAGCTCTTCATGGCCGACACTCCCGATGACTATTGGTGCCGAGTGCCCGACCTGTTCCACATGGATCTCGAACAGCGCAAATATTTGTCCATACCCAAGGAACAGGTAAGCCAACTCTTCAAGTTTTCGGTATAAAAGTCAATATATGAAATCCTTCCCGACTGACTTGTTGGCAGAGTCCCCATGTACCACCTTTTGCTTCGTGGAGGCATCAGCTTAGGAATTTTGCCAACCTAATAAATAATATGCTTCTAATTAGGTTTATTATTTTTTCCTAAGGAAAACGATGAGTTGGTCTACAGTAAATGCTATACTTACGGTGTCAATTGGACGCAGTTGCTCGAATCTGTTGATAATATTGTTGACAGTGCTGGGAATGATATGACAACATTGGAGCCCAATAGTAGCTGGCCGCTGGTCAAGTGCAGTCAAGGCTGGGAGTACAACACGACCAGTGTCTGGTCCTCGATTGTGATCGATGTGATTAAGTCCATAGCCAAAGCGATCCACAACTGATCCACATTAAGCCTCATGTAGAGCAGCTCTTTGAACATCATCATCTGTACCCTATCATGTCATACTCTGCTCCAGCACTTTGATAATCAATTCAACACTCAACTGTTGCATCCGTTAACAGTTCGATCTGGTATGCGATCAGGACATATATCCGACCATTGGGCTCGCTGCCCTCAACACTGGTGGACCCGTGGGTGTTTATCTATTTGGACTGCTGAATGATAGAGCCGGACGCAGACTCTCCTATTTCACGTGCCTGGCCACATTGCTGGCGGGCAGCTTGATGACATCGCTGAGCACCGACTTCTGGTCATGGGCCGGCAGTCGTGTGGTCGTCGGACTGACTATTCCAGCTGTATATCAAATACCCTTTATCATATGTGGGTCTTAACCTGTTACTTAACTGATCTACGGTTAATAATCCCTCGGCTCTTACTTGTTTCAGCTTTGGAACTCGTTGGAGAGAAGTATCGTTCCTTTGTGACTGTGATGACGTGCACCTTTTACACGTCGAGCATAATGCTGCTGTCGCTGGTCACCTATCTGGAGCGGGATTGGGTGCGCCTTTCCTACTACACATCGATACCATTCTATTTCTACTTCCTGTACATATTCATAATGCCAGAGTCGCCACGTTGGCTTCTGATGCGCGGACGTCTGGAGGAGGCACTGAAAATTCTGGAGCGTATGGCTCGCGTGAATGGACGACAGTTTCCGGAGGCAGTGCACAGTAAGCTGGAGGCGCAAATCCAAAGGGACAAACTGAAAAAGCAGAAGAAAAAGGTGGCCAATGTGGGCCTGATGGATTTGTGTCGCACGCCCAACATGCGGCTAAAAACGATATTGATTACGCTCAGCTGGTTTGCCAATGAGACCGTCTATCTGGGACTTAGCTATTATGGTCCCTCGCTGGGCACCAATCAATACGTTAGCTTCTTTCTGTCCGCCGTAGTGGAGCTTCCAAGTTATCTATGCTGCTGGTATTTTATGGACACTTGGGGTCGTCGTTGGCCTCTCAGCTTATCAATGATATTGGGGTAATTACATATATACTTTTCACAATGTTTTTTATATTTTTTATTTCATTGCTCTAATCTTATCTAGCGGAGCTGCGTGCATTATAACCGTAATGCTGCCCGATGATGCAATCGATGAGACATTGACACTCTATCTCATATCCAAGGCACTGCTTTCGGCTTCTTTCCTAATTATCTATCCGTTTGCCGGCGAGTTATATCCGACTCAAGTTCGAGGTATTGGCATTGGTGCCTCTAGCTACATTGGCGGCTTGGGACTGATAGTGATACCATTTGTCACCTATCTGGGCAAGGACAACCTAAAGCTACCATTGGTGATTATGGGATTTGTTTCCATGTTGGGTGGCATGACCGGTTTGCGTTTGCCCGAGACCCTGCATCATCGCCTGCCGCAGACCATCGAGGAGGGCGAACAGTTTGGCAAGAATTGGCAGTTTAAGGATTGCTTTCGCTGCAAGCCGCAACCGTAAGTAAATGGATTACCAAATAATCTATTGGCTCTCTTCATGTATTCCGCTTCCTTGCAGCGATGCTCTATCTCCACCATCTTCCTATGAGAACTTGGATGTATTGGGTGGCTCCTCCAATACCGCTTCCGATGTGGAACTAGAGCTACGAGATAGTCGGCGTCAACGGCAACAGTCTTATTCTGATCAAAGCACACCGCTGGAGCTTGGTGCAAGTGGTAGTGGAGGTGTCGGACGACCGCATCGGAGTTCGATGAAGCGCTTGGTGCGCCAGATGAGCGTTATGGATACACAGCGGAGTCAGGATGGCACCATGCAATTGACGCACTGGATTTGAGTGTGTGTGTGTGTGAACTGTATATGCGTGTATTATAATTTAAAGATGTTAGAATGCCCTGATCGTGACAGCTCGACTAGGAGATACCCTGAACCCAGCTTTTAAATAGATATTACTCATGTTGATAGAAGTTTGTTCAATGGATAATAATTTGTTCAATTTGCAAACACATTTTCGCAGTTGATCAATAATATGACGGGGAGTATTATATATTATTTCAATGCTATTGCTCGTCTTTTATTGCTCGATTTTACATTTTAAGTTCAGGGTTCGTTGGTTCAGGGTATAAAAACAATTAATAAATATCAAACAAAAAACATAGCACGAAAATTTCTACAATAATAAACATTCACTATATTTTACTAGCAATTTCACTTTGAAATATTCTGTTTAACAATTTATCCTACAACAAGTATAATAAAGTACATATAGCATTTAAATGTTATGGAATATATCTATATAAATCTGTTTTTTTTTTTTTTGTGAATATCATATTTACATGAGTTTCTTGTGTTAAATCGGTTCTGTTTTGGCACCCTTATATTTATCCAAATTAATATTACTCGATATTCAATTAATATACATATACTTCAAATCAAAGTTGGGTTTCTAGTCTTAAGCAAAAATGTTTAAACAAAACTTATAATAATAAAATTATTCACTTACAAAGTCAGTCTCGGAAATGTGTATATAAACAATTGATAAACTTGAATCTACCCTTTTTGTATCTATTACAAAATAAAATGCTTTCAGCATATCCGCTAATATATATATATATATATATATATATATATATATTCGATATATAGCTGTACTTGTACTGAATAGCTACCAGCATAACATTTGTCATGATATACATATGTATATGTATAACTGTACAAGCGATTTCTCATTAGACCCGCATTTCTGATTGTTTTTTTGTTGTTGTTATCCGCCTCTGATTTATGCATTTATGCAAGCAATTATGCAATTAATTGTTGCCAAACAAAAACAAACATAAACACATATTGTTTATTACCTGATTCGATTTGAGGAATGAAAATTACCTGCAGCTGTCAGCCGTAATCTTCTAGAGACTGCGGTAGGAAGCGTTCAAATAAAATAGATAATTGATATTATGATCGTGAATAGTCGGATCGGAGTATTACGGCATTACTTTGTATATGATTATAATAATTTTTGAAACTTGTCAACAACATTGAAGCATTGAAAATTTTTATGTGAAAGCCGAAAGCATGTCTGGAAACTCTGGAATGCTGTCGCAGCATTCAAACCAGGACTCCACTAGCTGCCCCATAATGTGGCTGCACGAGGATATCATATGTCAACTATTCAACTATATACCACAACTGTGCGACAAGGTTCACTTGGCGTGTGTGGCACCCAAATTCAGGGACGCCTTCGATAACTGGGCTCGCAGGCAACGAAGCCACGTACTGAATGCAAAGGATGTGGACGAGATGCGGCTGCCCGATCTGATTGTTTTTTTCCAAGTGGCTGGACCATTTATTACAGTGCTGATGGTGAACACTGCTTCGTACCAGAAGGAATCGCTGGTTGTCGAGTTTATTGCCGAGTATTGCAGAAATTTGGAAGAGATCAATTTTAGTAATGTGACCGATGAGTTCCGATTTGGTCAGTTGATGTCGCGTTTGACGCATCTGCGTAGAGTAAGCATCCATTGCAGCGAAGTCGAGGATGTTTTAAATTTAGACATGGAGAGCAACCAGGAGCTGGAGTTCTTTGAACTGATCAATGGATGTTACACGGGTAATATAATCTGCTATCAATATAATCAAGAACATGATTTTAAATTCTAGATTAATTAATAATCTGCTCTTTAGGCAAACATCTGAGCGACTTTCCCAAACTGCAGACACTTGTGCTGCGAGATTGTCTGCTGTGGAATTCGGGCGAGCTGGGGATAACTCTGAAAAAGTTGCGAGTTCTTGTTTTGGAAGGTTGCTGCTTTGATGTGATGAATCAATCGCTCTATGAGAAGATTGCCAAATGCTGTGTGGATCTGGAGGACTTAACCTTCTCGAATTGCGATGTTCACTTCGAGGCGATCGCCCAACTGGCCAATCTGAAACGATGTACACTTAAGACCTATATAACTGCCAGCAATGAGCTCAACCTGGACTTCCTTTCGGCGCTGGCCGACAAGCGGGGCAACAAGCTCGAATATCTCAATCTAACGGGACAGTTTGAGGTTGGCAATGAGCATGCAACATGCCTGGGACAATTGAGCTCTCTTTTGCAATTGCACTTTAGCGACAACGATGTGCTGGAGGATAGTCACTTCTTGTTGTTCAATGATCTTCCCCAGCTGAGGATACTGGGATTGTCCTGGTGTGGCAGTGTGACGGACATTGGACTAGCCACTTTAATTTGCCGGTGCCCCCAACTAAATCGCATGGATATCAATCATTGTAGTCAAATCACCAATCACTTTGTCTTCAATGCCATCAGCTGCTGTGCCAAGGGAACGGGTCGCTCAATGATCCTCAATGTGACACACACCAAGATCACAAGCACAATGCTCGAGGTGCGTACCGCCGCTTTACAAATTTTTTGTATACCCTGTACCCATTGGCTTTGAGGAAGAGTATGACATTGGTAGAAGTATAAATCTTTCGACTGCATTATGTATACAACTAAAGACAGTTAAGATCGATAAATATCGATTATTAGAGCTAGATTTAATTACTGGCGTAGAATTAGGAATGTAGACTTGTGTATATAATTCTCTAATCAAATTATTATATGAACTCGTACAGAATACCCAAATTAAGAAGAACTCATGTTGTAATAATCTTTCCCCTATATTAAACAATTAGAAAAATATATATATGCAGTGGGTACAGGGTGTCAAGTAGTCGATCACTCTCGAATAGTGCGCTGTAGTTGCTTTAAACTGAACATCCCCATACATCCGCAGCATCCCAGTTATCTAAATCAAAAGTGCTATCCGCAAAAACACGTCAAGTTGAACTTCACGAATCGATTGGACTGAGTTATTGGGTTCACCCACAAGGAAGTACTAACTATATTGGATTTATTGAACAATCGCAGCGCATCTGAAAACACGCACACAATGCTCCATTATTGAACTGTAATAGTTTTGATAATTGCCAAGTTTTACTGTTATGGACTTAATAAGTAAGAAAAAAAAAATTACAAAATCAAATGGATTCGATTCAATTCGTTGCGATTCGATTCGAGTATCAGTTGCTGGTTGCAATAAATTTCGCATTCAATTGTTGCTTGAACTTTGCCGATATTGTTGTCGATGTCGATGATGAGGATGATGATGATGATGATAATGACGACGATGTCTGTGTTAGCAGCAGGAAGCCCAGTTAACACAGTTTGTGCAGTCAAACAACAATTAGAGCTCACCTATGGTCAGCGATGGTTAGTCATCGAATGCACTCATTCGCAATTGGCTGGCACTCATTGCACTCATTGATTCACAATCACAATGCTTACCAATATTGCTGTTGACCTCGACTCGCTCTCCTTAAATAGCGTTCGCTTTGACTTAGTTGTAGTACTACACATAACCCATTGACATCACATATTGGCCTGCCGGGTATGAAAATACATTCACACATACCTATATACATATATGTAAATAAATCACCTTGACATGTTCAGGTGTCTGGTGTCTCTTTGCAGTCTTGCCAATTGACTAATTATGTGTGTTAGTTTTTTGTACTTCTTCTGGGTTCGTTGTCTTGACATTTTCTATGGATGATCGCATTCCAGCGCTCGACAAGCAATCGAGATTTGTAATAGTTCTTTGATCATCTTGGCCACAATCCAAAATACACACACAAATAGTCAAAGCTCTTGTGGAATTTATAGGAGATTGGTTTTTAACACACACACACACACACACACGCACACCTTATTATTATTGTTTTTCTTTTTTGGCTTTAGTCTTAAGTGATCACTGAAAAAGTCGCTCAAAGCAATTATTATTCAAATATGTGTATTTAACTATTCTGACAGCGGAGTTTTAATTTTCTATAAAAATACAAAATAATAATAATACAAATAAGTTTGAGAAATTAAATCTTATGAAATAAAATAATAAATAATATAAATATGCAGTCAAAAAGTATTCAGCCATAAGTGTAGTCTAAAAGTTTTCAGCTTGTTGCTGCCTCTAATAAAAAATAGTATTGAAATCCAAATAAGACACAAATCATTTTATGTAGCAATCAAATTGTTTATGTTTATATGCAAAATAATAATGCCATCAGTGTAGTTATTTGTGTATATCAAAATTTAATGTTTGACACGACATGTAAAAATATGCATATGATTTTAGTATCTACACTCAGAAAAAAAATATCGACGTGAATTTTGAAGAGCGAACTAAAATAAAAAACGCCTTGAAAACTAGAAATATGTTCTGGTTTTGGTATTTTTGTTTTTTTTTTTCAGAAATAAATTTTGTAATAATTGTTTATCTCTTTATATTTGAATAATTTCTTTGAGAAGACATTCAAATCATGCGTTCAATCAGCTGTGGAGATATTTAGGTTTTTTTTTATTTGTACAAAATATTGTTCTGAAATTTAGTAAATACGAGTAGTAACACATTTTGTTCTCTCTTGATTGCTCGGTTAGAGTTCAGATGTAGCTTGACTAACTGGCAGAGAAACTCAGTAAGAAGTCTCTTTACTCGCCAACCAAGGGTCTTTGGCACTTAAAATTATACATTTCTTACCTTACGAATTTATAAGCTATCTCAAATGTTTGCTTATATCTTAATTTACTTATATTCAATAATAAAATTTAAAATTAAAATACCCTTCGAATTTAGAAAAGAAAACCTTGGTTTTAGGACGAAACAATCGTCCGGTTTAGAAACATACTTTCTGAACAATAATGTAATGTTAACCTTGGAGAATCAGGAAGATTTTTTTCGTTGAGTGTAATAATGCTGCATGTTCATTTCCACACCACTCCTTTATTCTGATAACAATGATTTTCAAACATAAAAAGTACATGTCGTTTTGGTCTACGTTTGGCTTAGTTCTACCTCCAATGTTGCCAAGTAACAGTTCGATTTCAGTTAAATTACACATATTATTTGTTAACTGGACTACTAGTCAACCAAATTGTTTTCTGAATATATAATGAATTACAATAATTTGTTGTAATTAAGTGTATCAGTTAAGGTTTATAATTAAAATAGTTAATTAAGTTAGTTAGTTTGAGCTCTTTATTAACGAGCAGAAATACTGAGCTAACACAACGCTCACATCAAAGATGGAACTTCACCTTCACCATCGCCGAACTCCAATTGCAACTGCAACTGCAACGTTCCCCATCATCATCATCATCATCATCATTAGCAGCATCATCTTTGTATCGGTTGCCAACTGGCATTTGTGAAGACGTGTGCAGGCTTGTCAAGGTGCCGTGCCAAGTCAAACTAAAGCTAAAGCTATAAGGCTATTCAGCGGATCTATGCAGTTATGTATATGTATATATATATATATATGTGTGTGTATGTGTGTAGCATGTAGCTGTCTTCAGTTTGACAAACCCGTTGGCTTAACAATCGCATGTTGTTGCTGCTTTTCAATTGTTGGCCGAGCTGCATGTCTGGCTAGTGGTGTCTGCTGATCTTAGCTGCTGCTGGTAAGTTACACGCAACTATCAGTTGATACAAATCTATACAATTCAGTATATAAAGACGTAATCGTGCCGAGCCATGCTAGCTTAGTCTAGTCTCTCTAGTTCTAAGTGCCTCACATAAATAATCTGTGGAGAGACTTCGAAGTTCGAACATAACACATATTGCTCTGAGCATGAGAAGACGGGACAGGTCGAGGTCAACACAGCTAGCCAACCAACCAGAGAACGCAGACCACAGACCAAAGAATGGAGAACCAATGCAGCAGTCCAAGCGCCACGGGTGCGAGTTATTGCCATAAGCAGTGTCTTCAGCTTACCACTTTGCTTCTGATTGGATTCTGCTTGGATGTTGCCGGCTAGCTCCGTTTTTTTGCTCTGTTCACATTCGCAATTAAAACTTTGCAAGCGGCATTCTAGCTGTTTTGCTTCTTTCAAATGGCAGAGCAATATATTTTAATAAAATCTTATCGTATATTTAACTTTTTTGTACAGCTGTACAGCTCATTCAATTTAAGTAAATCTTCACACTATTATTCGGAAATTAAAATTCTTAAGTCTATGATTGTGCCTTTTTTAAAACTATAGTTTAAATATTAGTATTTTTAGACTTCACATATACACAACTCACATAGTACATCTGAGCCAGCGATCCTTGGTTCGCAGGCTGAGTGACTTCCCATTGAGCTACTTGGCCTTTAAGGCAGACGGCAGCCAAACTCTAACCTACAAGCCGACCCAGAACATTTCATCATTTCTGAATTTTAGAAAGGATTTTTCTTAAAAATTATGGTTTAAATTTCTCCTTTTTAGAAATCGTCATATTTTTGAACTGCCGACTTAGGGCAAAACATTCTACATTTTATACATTTTTTAATGTCATGTTCAATTCAGGCCGATTTTTTTTACCTTTTCAAGGTTGGCAAATAAAATGTGCTTTTGCTTTTTAATTGTGGGAAACACGTTAAACTTGACCATTCATATGAATTAATAAGCAGTTTAAAATTAAGTTGTAATAATTTATGTAACAGGTAGCAGAAACATCTTTGATTCAATTAAATTTTTAGAAGAGAGATCTGATTGAGCAATTAATTTAGCGCTCAACTTGATTTGCTTAAAGTTGTTTAGAAATTGAGAAAATCAACTAACAAATTATATTTGAATGACATATAATTGCTTTTTTAATTTTGACTTGCATTTGGCAAGAAAATAACCTACTGCTTTGGCAATTGGGTGAAATATGCTTCAATTTAACCCTCAATACAAATTTATACACATATTTGAGTAAAGTTATAGAAATGTGGGTAAATCTTTGATTCAATTCATCGGACAAACAGCTGATTCGGCAATTTATTTAAAGCCTAGTTTGTTTTGCTTAAAGAGAAACTCAATTCTTATCCAGCAAATTTATGTTTGCTGTAAGTCCTGCAAAAACTCAACGGTGCAGAAAGTAGAAGTCCTTGAAATCCAATTTAAACACTCAGCCAAAATAACTGTAATAAGAAATATGTAGCTTATGTATACTCACATACATATATATTTTTCCGAATTTATTTTTAACATGTCCACGACAAACATTTTAGACTTGCTAAAAAAGTTTGTTTGTTGTTCTTGTTGTTATTTTTCGCTCCACGCTGGAAAAGTGTGCTATTGTAAATTTAATGGCAAATCACTTTTGGATATGCAAAACTGTAAACTAATTTTGGGCTGCAAAAAAGCTCCTGCACGTGACGTTATCCTTTGGCTATATTTATACACACACACACACGGGCATATGTACAGGTGTGTGAGTGTGTGAGTGATGCAGTCGAGTGCACAGAGTGCGATAGTGACATCATCAGCTGAGTCTAAAATAAATGGAGGCCCACGCGTACTCCATGCGTGACGTCAAAGCGAGCGGGACGGCGCTAGAAATGTAGAGCTGCTGCATATTGGAGCAATTCAGGCCTGTGACTGTGACGTCACATGGAAAGAGACAGCGAGAGATACACATTGAGCGAGAGACAATGTGGGCAACGAGGTAAGCAGAGAGCAACAGCGACGTCATCGACGCACGTGCCAGCGAACAGAGCGAGAGAGAGAGCGAGAGAGCACAACAGCAATAAAGGCAACGCTGACGTCGAAACCCTCCATTGCCGGCCGGCATTTTATCTATGCTCTCTCTCTCTCTTTCTCTCTTTCTGTCTTAACACATTTGCGCGCTTGGCCATTTTCATTCATCTTGCTAGCGCATGTCTGTCTAAGCGTCGCCTGCCACCCAACATGATGACGTCTTTGTTTATTGATTTCGCACAATGCTTCAATGACGTCACGGCATGTGCGAGCAAACCGAACCTAATCAAAGCCAATTCAGCAGGAAAAATGTTGCGCTATATTTAATGACACGCTAATTAACACTGGAAATTGATAATCGTCAGTGGGCGAAGTTTCCATTACAATACTTTCCTTGCCACATGCCACAATTTGAATATCTAAAATATGCTGTTAACAAGGCGTTGAGGGCGTTTCACTTTGAAGTTACAAGCTCAAACCACATTAATTTAGTTCAATGTCAAAGTTAAATTACGTAAATAACTTCTTCGATTTTCGTTTTTTGGCTTCAAACTAACAGAACGTAGCGTAACGTAACGTAACGTAACGCATTTCGTGTCTATAATAATTGGTGGTCCGTTGAGGTCAAAGACTCATTGAGTTTGGTGACGTTGCGTTGTGCGTGTTTGTCTTTTTTATGGGTCAGAGTGATAATAACAGAATAAACAAAGGTACACACACAAACATGATTAAACACGCACGCGATACAAGCTGATTGCATTGGGGAGCTCCTGTATTTGATTTATTGGCCAGAAAATCGTTGCATGACTAATAACAAAAGGAAAAAGCTACAGGACATATGTTTAGCGGGGGCAACTAATCAAAAAATTAAAAAAAAAATATTGATCATCAATTGACAGCTGACCAAAATTAAAGAGATATTTTTTATCTCCTCATTTATTGGTTTTTAATAGATTGATAACCTTTGACTACCTCATACAAGAATTTATTATTCAAATAAATTATTCATTATTCATTTTAGCATTATTTAGCATTATTATTATTCATTTTAGTATTAAAGATACATCGAACTCTTAGGCTCTTAATAGATTGATAAAACTTTGAAGAAATTTCAAATTATATTAGTAAAGATATATCTCACCTAATCATCATAACAAAAGCTGTTTATATTTTGCCAAAGATTTATAATGTATCTATTTTTTATATGTGTATTAGATTTATTTAATAGAATGAATTATTGTACAACTTAATTAAATAATTAAGTGAAATGTACTTAACCAAATTGTTCTTCAGGTATTATTATACTCGTGTTGTACAACTTTGATTGCTCGTGGTGAGCTGTATTTATTTGTATAAGGATTGCATAAAACCTCCTCCCCCTCAGTGTAATTCTTATCATCACTTCATTTGTGCGCTGGACGTATACGTGATATTATGACGTATACGTCTTAAACTGTAATTTGTGAGCAGAGCAATGTTTAAAATAGCCTCAAAACTTGCATAAAATACTTAATGTACAAATCAGAATGTTGGATTGCAAAAGTGCAAGTCTTCCACAACAGAAATCTAAAAAAAAATAAATAATAAAGACAAGTATATATACAATAATGACAATAATTCGCCACAAAATGCACCTGCAGGCACCGCAGTCAACTTTAGAAAATTAGCATAGGATGTTATGGGTGTCTTGGCTTATAGTTATGCTCGGTAATGGATAGGTGGGTCATCGATAAAATGGGCATGTCTACAACAAGTCCGGGAAAAGAGTAAAGCCAAGCGAATCAAACCAAAATCCCAAAAACCAAAACCAAAGCAAAGCCAAGCAAAGCAGAGGCAAAGGGTTGGCCAAAAACCAAAAGCAATTTATGCAAATGATTCAAAAGGCGCCGTCACAAATGTGCCGTACAACAACAACAACAACAACAACAACAATAGAAGCAGCCACTAAAATTCGCAATAGGTAGACGCAAAGTGCCGCTTGCTAATTGAAATTTGGCAAAGCGACCGAGGGAGAGACATAGAAAAATCAAAGCCTAAATAGCAATCAAAAAGAGCTAAAATTCCTTAAATTAAACTCACGAACTTTGAGCAGCGATGCGAAAACGATACATGCATTAAGCCAGCAGCAAAACTATATAAAAACGAAAAAAAAAATACAAAAAAAAACATAGATAAACAGATTTACAGCTGCGGTCAAAATATTAGTAGTTCATAATTAAAATATTCAAAAATTATGCTCATTTTATTTGAACACAAGCAATAAAAACCGAAGGCTATGCAATTATTTTAAAAAAAAATTGAAGACTTTAAATTGAACAAAAATCATCCGGTCAAAATAATAACAGTGGAATAGTGGAATGGGTGGATGAATTACACCATAAAATAATAGTATTCTTAATCATTCCCAGATGAGAAACGTAGCTTTTGTTGTTTTACAGATTACATTGAAATGCATTTTTCTTCATATTGAAGATTTTGAAGAAGTTTTCAGGCCATATTTTTATATAGCACCGAAACTATTATTTTGACCGCAACTGTAGCAAAACGAAGTAAATTTGGCGCAGCACATTTAGAATATCATCAGAAAAGCGAAAGAAAAGGCAGTGGCAACAGCAGCGGCTGCAACAACAAAAGGAAGGAGTGCCCCAAAACTATTGGCTTGGCTTCGGCATCGGCTTCGACTTTGGCTTGGCTCTGGCATGTCATGCTTAATACAGCCAATAAAACCAACAACAACAACAGCAATAACATCTTGGAAGCGACTCCAACGCTTGCCCACAGACAAGTTGAGAGCTCGATGCATGCACTTTTTGGGGCCACGAGCGGGTCAGCAAACAACAACAGCAAACAGCAACACCAACAACATCAGAAGCACCACTAAATAAATACAACAACACCAACAACAGCAACAACAACAACAACACGATCAGCGCATGCATGGCCCCCAGACCAGTTCCACTTGCGTCGCTCCCAAAATTCAACTTGTATTAATACGTACCTCCATACACACACACACTCACATACGCTCACACACACATACATGCACAAGTAAGGTGAACTGCAGTTAGAGCTAAAGGCACAGCAAAAGCATTATGGGAACAAACAAAAAAATATCATAGCGAAATCGAAAGGAAGAGCCCTCTGCGCCCAAATCGGCTGACCGACGATCTCACGTTTGTCTTCAGCCCCGCCGATTCAGACTTCGACTCAGAGTCAGAGTCAGGCTGTGGCGCATATATACATACGCTAACAACAGTTAGAAAACGTGGCTTGGAATCTGTCTAAAAATAGCCACAACGAGTGCAGCTCAGCACAGCAAAGCACGACGACTAGCAAAACGACCGAAAACGAAAATGAAAACGAAACGAAACGAAACGTTAGTGGCCTCACCTACTTCTCAACTATACTAATACTCCGCCTCAAACTGGAAATCAAACAGTGCCGAAGCCGAAGCCGACGCCGACGCCAAAGCCGACTCTCACTCTCACTCTCCCACTCAGTGAGTCTCTCACAGAGGATTGTGAGCCGAGCTTTAACTGTGTGTATATGGGTGCCACTTGTTGCTTTCAGTTTCGGTTTGCCGTTACTTACATTCGTGTTTGGTGCTCGTGCTCGAGCCCAGTTGGTGTCAATGGTAAAGTGCCTTAATATAGCTAATTAATATAATTACAACTGACACTGCTAATGCGATCATTAATATGTATATAAGCATGTTTTTTTTTTGAATAACTAATAAAATGTTTTGGGAGTGCCTCTTCCAATTCTGATGTGTTAGAAGTTAACATAATTTGAATTGATTTTCATATTTAATGGGTTAGTCATAATTAACTTAATATACAACTATAAAAAACTAAAAGAGGATTGTGTTTTGGGAATTATTTGAAATTTTTCATCACATTATTAAATTGATTATGATTTTTTGTAATTTTTTAAATTTATTTCATATTTTAAATAACACTTAAATTTGGAACATTGAACAATCTACTGAACGACTATTAAATCTAGATTTGAAAGCGAAACAATAAATAATAACGAATAATTAAATATCAATTAATTACTTACATACCTTTGTACAAATACCCATGTATATCAATAATTTATACTACAATTATGCTGCAACCCCCTTCGTGACCATTTCTTAAATTCTTCTATGATTATTTAATATAATAACTATTTATTTTTAGAGAGATACTTAAGCTAACAGTAAATTAAAATTGATTGATTGCTTCTAAGCCACAAAAATAGGTATTTCTTAGTACGCATTACATAATGGCCTAAGGGCTGAATATGCAAGTAGTTATTGTCCAATTGGAAAGCTATTTACCCCTCCACTCCCTCCCTAAACAATATCCATTATGCATTATGCATTTAGTCATTCTAAGTATATCAATTTTACCCACACTCATTGCAGAGGCAGAAAGCACAAGTACACACACACATAAATATCTAGATATGTATATATGGGCCTATACAGTTAGAAGGAGATCCCCTTGCCGGTGTTCGTATAAACCGCAAGCCGGCTGTGTGTGTGTTTGTTAAAGAGGGTGTTGATGTGGGCGTGTGTCTGTGCAGTCGGCAGAGATAGACTGACAGAGAGAGAGAGAGAGAGAGCGCGCGCGTGTTGCAGGTGAAGCGGTGAAAAAAAAAAAATCAATTGCCATGGCTGTTGTCACCTGCCTGTAGGCATTTAACGAACACTGCGTGAGCGAGCGAGAGAGACAGAGAGAGCTTTTTTATGACGCAAATTATTTCCGTCTTCGCTTTCATGCGAAGCGTCGTCAACAAAGCTGCTGCTGCCCAACGTATATATATGTGTGTGTGGTATCTATGTGTATTTTGGCAGCGGTGCAGCGCAGGCGCTCTAACCACGACGTCATCGATTTTTGCTCGCACGAGCTGTTGTTGTTGCCCGTTCACCGCCTCCTCCCACCCGCCCCTACTACTGCATTCGTTGATGATGATGATGGTTCGGGAATGACGTAATTGCGCTTACAGTATAGCTTTACCCTCAGCCGATAGCCGAGCGGACAAGGTAGGTCGTGTGTTGTGCTGCAGCCGAAACGCCAACACACACACACACAAACACACACACAGGCATACAAACAGCAGCTACAAATAGAGACCAGCTGGCAAAGCGCAAAAACCGATTGCGACGATTGCAGAGTCGGTTTCGGGTTTGGTTTCGGTTTCGGTTGCGGCTCGGTTCGTTTCGTTTTGTGCTCCTCCGTTTGGATATAGTCGCGTGTAACCGTAAAGAGAAGTTCAGTCGCGTCACAGACGCCGCATTGTTAACAACTTATTCGCAAAACAGCTAGCAAGCAAAACAACAATATAATAAAAACACAAAACAAAACCAAACCAAACAACACTCAATAATTTAACCGACAACAAAATAACATAGAAATATATAATTTCCTAACGGCACTTTTCAATATCAATTCAATTCAATTCGTATGTATTTATTCGCGTACAGTATTAAGCAGTTGATAATTATAACAAAACTAAAAATACATATTAATCAGGTGTGTGTGTGTGTGTTGAAAGAATTGTCTCCAATTTGCAACAAGTTGTCTCGTCTAGTCCAATGCGGAAACGGAAGTCAATGTTGTCAACGCGTCGTATGCGTAGTCTCAGCTTAAAAACCGTAGCGCTCGTGTGTGGCACACAGTGCGTATGTGTAATGTGAACTAATTGCAAGTGGAAATTTGCAGCATAAATAAAATCAATTAGAAATCCAATTTGTTGACTTGACTTGCAGTTGCAATTGTTCTTAATAATTAATTTGTATCCGTATCTTTGTTTATGTCTTCGGGGCATTTCTTGCAAAAAAATAACATTGAGCGAAAAGTCCTTGTGCTACAGCTACTACGCGCACATATATACATACATACAACCGCCCACACACACATCCCCGTATCCGTACGGGTATATCCGTATATATAAACGTGAGTAAGTCATTACGTCGTCGATTGCTTACGTCGCAAGTGGGGAAACTGCGCAAACGCTAAATTCTAAAGCAAGTTCAAGTCTAAGGACATGCAAAAAAAGCAAGGACACGGCCGCGAGTGCTTATATGTGTGTGTATTTTAGTGCATACATAGATAATGAAGACAGCAAAAGTAATAACTGCAAGGTCTCATTACAACAACAACAACAACAACAACAAGAACTATAAGAAAAACTACAACAATTGCAGTGCTTGAAAAAACGGAAGTTGTTCACAGTTTTGGACTTCGGGCTGGATCTCCATCGGCTTGGAGTGCGCCACACAGGTGTTTATATTGATCCTATGTGTTCCATATTGGGTGCAGTTGTCTCTGTGCTCATATTAATGTTGTGTTTGGTGTTTAATGTTATTGCTGTTATTGTGTCATCATCATCATCTGTTTATCACCTTCATTACGCACAATTCAAGCTGAACTCCATTAACTATAATGCGCGATCGTCTTGCCTCCCTGATTGTGGTGAAGCAAGAAGCGGCGCCAACGCTAAGCCACAGCTGTAACAACAACAACAATAACAGTAGTAGTAACAACAATCGTAGCAACAGTCGAAACATTGAAAATGATCTAATGCTGCCGCAGCAGCAACTGCACCAATTGCCGGCCATCAAGTGCGAGTCCTTGTATGCATTCCCATCCTACGAAAGCAACATCTACTATGAGATCAATAACAATTCATGCTACAGACAGAA
This sequence comes from Drosophila paracracens, assembly GCA_035044025.1. Classification (NCBI taxonomy): domain Eukaryota; kingdom Metazoa; phylum Arthropoda; class Insecta; order Diptera; family Drosophilidae; genus Drosophila; species Drosophila paracracens. The sequence continues at coordinate 3,499,435 of JAWNMN010000398.1, forward strand.
TCTAAATGTTGTTGCCACAAATTACACAACACCAATACCAACAGCAACAACAACAGCAGCAACAACAACAACAAGCACTGCAGCCGTAACATTCCCGGCTGTTATCTATCCGTGCCGCAATCTATTTCCCGACGGCTGTGATATTGGACATTTGGGCTGCTCTGTCAACGGCTCTTCTGGCCAACAGCAGTTGGCTGGAACCAGCGGGTTCTATGCGAACGCTAGTTGGCATAGCAACGGAATACACACGTGTATGTATATATATCTATATATATATGTATATGTATGACAACAATTGCTTCTCTTCCTGCAACTCCAACTCCCTGTACCTTCTTTTGGTGATGGTTTTCTAATTGCTAGTTGCACGTTGCGTATGCGCAATATTACGCATTGCCACATCGTCTGTGTGTAATTAAATGAAAATAAAAGCAAAATCTTAAACGCTTGCCAAGACGCATAGCCAAATGATTTAGACGCCTTAGGTGAAGGGGCGTGCCTGCAGACAATGACGACATAAATTTTGCATCAGTAGTGAAATACTTAGCAAATAATAGAAATATGAGTTTGGATATTCCCCACTCTGCCGACTCCCCATAGTAGATGGATTTGTTTTTATGTATGTATTGGTGGCCATACCACATGTTTACCAGCGTCAGCAAAGCATTGCCAAAAGGCAGCAGACGGCGAAGAAGAGCAGCCACTGTGGCAGACACATTGCAGCGGTGCAAATAGAGGCAGAGCCCGGCGCAGTGGCAAATGCAGGGACAGAAACAGAGACGGAGACAGAGGGTCTGACGCAAAATGATTTATAAACAGTGTGTGTACAATAAACATGACTATCACATACACAGTAACCCATATAGTGTGTGTGTTTTTGTGTGTGTGTGTACTGTCCACAGCATTTTTATTAATACAACTGAGAAATCAAACTGTATGTGGCTTGTATATAAGTTGGTCTTATGAAAAGAAAATATATTTATTTATTTAGAAAGGCTTAAAAACTAAACTAAAGGAGTAACTAAGGATTTTAATTAAATTAATTTTAATCAAATTAACATTAAAGTTACAAATTAAAAAACTAAACAAAATAATGGAGAAAATTTACATCAGCTTATGGAAAAATTAGATTAATTTAGCGCAATGTAAAATGTTCCATAATATTATTGATAAATTAAAGATTTTATGGTTTAATTTTAATTTTTCTATTTATTTATTTATGCTAGCGCTACACGCACTGATAACAATAGAGTTAAATACAAAAAGGATAAGAATAAAAGTGAAAAATTTGATGTGCTAAAAATGGGTTTGTCCAAAATGCAGAAATAAATTCAATTGTTTTTTTTTGCTTGATTGGCTTACAGCTTTACAGCTTTAGCAATTCATTTAATGTAGATAATTTAAATACTAAAAAAAACCATAATCAAATACTAAATAATATTTAACAACATTTTGCGACCTAAATGAGGGGAAGATGCTTGAAACCTCTTCAAGGTTTCAGTTTAATTTTACAGCAAGCCCCAACACAAATGTTGCTTGCTATTATTAATATTATTACACACATTGAAATGGCTAGCCAAATGAATAGAGTATATATATATCAAAATTGCACTACGTATTAATCGTAATTAAGAATATTGGCAAGAGGAACCAAAAGTGGCCGACAAACAGATGACGAACCATGACGCCAACGACGCCATTTAGCCAAATGCAAACCGTTACAGCCGTTACACGGATTACACGGGACGTGTACAAGATCAACAGCATGCAGCGTGTGGCACGTCATTAGTCAGCGTAAGGAGCCCACAACGAATCGTTTGAAATTGAACACCTCATCCCCACCCATATACCCTCACATCCATCAAATAGATGTTGCTGAGCGCAAAGATAGCATTTGAGAAAGTGATCAAATGCGTCAGAAGTGCAAATATTATACCATTAATATTGTGCATATTTACAACAATATATATATATATATATATATATATGTATAGTTTCTATTTATGTATGTGCATTTATGACTTATATATATTTGCGAACCACGTGTTGATGACGTTGCCACAGTTGCCAATGAGGCTGCATTTTCTACTATGTAAAATATAGTCAAGAGTCATTATTGTTTCTTCTGCTGGCAGCCGCCAGCTTATTTCGTTTCGGTTTTGTTTTTATTTCTCTTTTGGCGTGTGAAATTTTATTGTTTTTATAAGTAACAGCAGAAAACGAAAATTTCAATAATCTTCGCCAGACACTTTTGTTGTGTGGCTGTTGCTGTTGTTGTGCACACGCCTTCTTTTACACCCTTGCATCCTCTAAGTTTTTAAGCTACATTAATTAAACTGTGTTCCTTTATCGGAATCGTTTCTCATCGTATCAGAAGACTATATAATTTGATAAGCTATAAATTAAGTTATAATTTATTTCATCCACAAATTAAAATATTTGTATTATTATTAATGAATGATCAAATTAATTTTTTTCTGCATGAATCGCTTTACAAGCTTTGATTTTATGTTATACATAGTTATATTAAATTTTTTTATTATTATCATAATTTTCCATTGCTTAATGTATTTTTACATATATTTTTTTTATTTTATATTTCTCATTTGCCCAACATTTTTTCATAATTAGCACTTAAACACTTATGGCATTTAATCATTTTTTATTATTATATGTTTAATTTATTAAAATTTGTATTTATTGCCTATTATTTATATAAATTAATACACATTTTGTTATTATTTATTAAATATTTTTTTAACATAATTTTGATCATCTACTTAACATATTTTTATGTATGTCATTCACAGTTTCCAGCACAATGGAAATAATTTCTTATGAGTCTTGCATATTCATTATTATCCGGTTAAAAGAGGCATTTTTTCATCTTTGCTAAATTTTTGACTATTGTAACTTTTGCTCTTAATTCACAAACATATACAACAAGTTTGACCAAATTAAAGAAAAAAATACAATAAAAGTCAAGTAAAATATCTCATTTTTTGCGGCTTTGGTTATTATCATCATTATTGATGCTGGCCACTACCTAATTATTTGTGTTGATTTATGCGAGTTTTATAAGTAAAACTTGCCTCCAACGAGATGGATGAGCATACTACTATTGTCTTGGATCGATCATCATTAGCTACGAGCTATCGAGTATCTCAGCTCAAATCTACAGCAGCTCATCCAATGGGCAACTGCGTCCAGTTTCAGTTGTTTTTTGGCATGCCACAACAATAGAGATTTTTATTTGTATTCGTTATATTTTTTAAAAACAATACAATCATCGAAATCATCGAAATGCGAGTCAACCTTAATGACGTAATAATAATGATGGGTTGATTTTATTATATTTGCATTGATTGTATTCGTTTTCTTTGCCATTAATTGGCATATTTGCTATCAGCGACACTTCGATGTGGTTCACACGCTTCTCAAGATACTCGTACTATGTCTCCCCCCTTGGTACACTGAGTGCAAACTATTTGCGTACTTACTCGTTTTAAATAAATACGGAAAACGGCCAAAACGTAATTCTTTCGTTTTTGTCTTTTCTATTTGTTGTCGCTGAGCATTGCTCAAATAATTTCTACTTTTAAACAATTGCCGTAAAATTTGCCACTGGGGAAATTGCTGATATTCACATACATGCACGCATACAAACATACATACATACATATATAATTGCCAAGCAGGTTTGAGTGGGGCCATTAATAGATTTTGGGAAGCCTGTTGTCGTTGTTCTTGCAATTCACAAATTTATCTGGTTATTTTCACTGGGCGCAATCGATTCCGCATAGTTTTGTGTGTTTTGATTTCACTTTCAATTTAATTGCAGTATTTTCGTATTGTTGCTGTAATTGCCAGTCAGTCCCTCTGCCAATGGTGTGGCGGGTGCATTGTCCTCGGATCACGCGGCGATGTCACACTTTTCGTATGCAAATGCATCAATTGAATACTCAACCTGATCCAATGTGATCCGTGGTGATCCGTGGTGCTCCTCAGCTGCCCAGACTCAGAACCAGTCGAGGCCAAGAAGCATCAGCAACAGCAGCAACAGCAGCATGGGAATGCATTTTGAGGCGTCACCTGGGTACATCGGCAGCTAGCAGGTTTTCCTAAATCATTTTTTATATTTATTTTTTTTCTTTTCGTTAGTGTTTTTCTTTGTGTTGTTGTTGTTGTTGACGTTATTTTGGTTAGTTTTTTTTTTGGTCTGTTGGTCAATTTTTATTGCTGCTTTGCTTGGGGCGCATGGCATATGTAAGCCTTAATTTGAAACTGATTGGATTGCCTAGCAGTTGGCCTCTTGTTGTTGCTTTTACCTCGTTTTGCTTATAATTTTGTTTAATTTTGTTGATTTCTTAATTATGCACTGCACTTGATTGGCCAATGTCGACGATTGTGCTAGAAATTATGATCAGACCTTAAATGTTCTCACCATTATTTCAAGAAGAAAAAAGAATTTTAGTTTGTAACTCTAGAAGTGACATACGTGAAAACATATGAATGGTTATAATTTATATTCTGGCTTAAATTACTTAACATTAAATATAAAGTAATGATTGTTGAACTATGCCATGGTTTCATTCTTCTGATTTACTTTTGTCCAGCAGAATAATGGTCAGGTTGTTTGGTTGATCGTCTTATACATATTTTTGGACCTCCAATCTAAAATAACACATTTTTGCAACACAATTTTTGATTCAGAAATATTTTAAAGTGATCAAATTTAAATCCAACTATTAAAAATAATATAAATCTTTTTCTTTTGACAATATTATAAAGACTTTTGCAATAGTCAACGAAAATGACCAACTTTTTATGCCAATAATACTAAATACAGATAAACATGTTTAGCGCATTTTTAAGAACCATAAATCTTACAGTAAAAAATGAAAAAGTTACCCAATCATTTTATGTGTAAGCCAAGTTAATTCCATTAAGATATGTGGCTTTTTTTTGCAACTCAAATAGAAATGCGTTTTTTACTTGCCTAGTTTAACTATTATAATTATTTGCGCAAATTCGCTTGGCGTATCCAATTGCAATCAGTGGCAGAATAAACGCTGTAAAATCTTTGAAATAACTGAGAAGCAGCCGATAACAAGTTGTTGAGATTGCCGGTACCCCGCCTCCTCTTCATCATCTGCCCACTTGCCTCTATCAAAAGTTGTTGTTGTTGGATTTACTTTGTGTTGTAATGTGCGCCCAAAACTACACACACACATACATCCAAACATGCAACAAAAATGTTTCCTAATAGCTGCTGCTTAGAAGATTGTTTGTAAGCAGCTTCTGCTTCTCGGCAGTTCTTGTTTGAAGGAAAATTTGCCAAAAGCAGGCAAGCAAACACGAAGCGCTACAAATTGTTGTTGCTGTTGTTGTCAAAATTATAAACATTTTTCGGTATTTTTTTTTTTTAATTTTTTATATCTTTATAGCACCTGTACATGTGTACGTATGCATGTAGCCAATTGGCTTGTTTATTTCATGTTTTGGCGCCTAACTTGTTTCTTGGTTTAATGTTGCCGCTGTTGAAGATGCGACGGAGTTGGCTTGATTGACAGTGAAGCAGAAAAAAAAAACAAAAAACAACTAAAAGCAATTGTAAGGTGACAAAAAAATTATGCCAGCCAAAAGTGGCATCTGTATTAATAATGACGGACACAATGGAAAATAATGACCTTTATGAGCTGAGCTAACTTTTTATAAGGGCGCTGGGATTATTTAAAACTAACAGCCAAGCAAAAAAAAAGTGTGTGCAAAAATAAATTGCAGCTCAAGAAATTGTGGAGCTCAAACCCTAAATGGGAAATGGGTTGCGGTGGGTCTATAAAACTACACCACACATTTGATGGCGTAATCTAAGTGAAAACATTGTATATATGTATGTGTGTGTGTGTGTAAGTGTGTGTGCGTCTGTGGTTTCAAACCGACACCAAAAATAGTCCACGCGTTGTGACGTCATTGAGTATATGACCAGCTGTAGGTCGGGGTCGTCGTCGCTGTCTTATATATCGAACACATGCACATGTGTGCGTGTGTGTGTGTTCGTGTGTGTTTGCGCATGTATCTGTGCGCTTAACAGCTGCAACAGCAACAGCAACTGCAACAACAAAAACAATAAGGAAAAGTTTAACTCCCGAACTGAGTTTTGCCTCTCACAAAAACGCGCTCGTATTTTCTCTTCCGCTGCTTTCAAGGTCGTTTCGTTACTTCGCTCTCTCCATTTCCCTCCCGCTCTCTCTCTCTCTGTCTCTCTCCCTCTTCCTGTCTCTCTCTCTGTCTCTCCCTCGTTCCGTCTCTCTATTTTTGTTTGGCTTTTTCTTGCGAGCCCCATGATGATTTCACAGTTACCAACAGCCCGTAACCCAAACCCCAACGCGTTACAACTGTTTTATACACGCCCTCTTTTCACTCACAGAATTTCTCTGTCTTTCTCGATACCCTTTTGCGAAGAGTCTTTGAATTAGTGTATGCAATGTGGAACGCATTTGATATATCCTCTATATATATGCAAATATATCCTTGATTAGTCTGTCTTTTTGTCGTCATTAGTCAGTTGAAGAGAGTAGAAGGCCTAAATTGGTACTCAATAATAAATTATTATGATTAATATTTTGTTAATGATTAAATACATGAATATTTTATAAAAAATGCGTATAAGATGAAATATTTTTGAATTTTTGTAATTTTTGCTTAGATTGCATATTTTGTTAATAGAAATGATTGTTTGATATTAAAAACTTGACCTGGACATGTTTTTTCCCCACAAATATTCTGTGTGTGCAACTGTATTTAATGTTTGGTATAACGGAAGTTTCTTCCGTTTTCTCGTTTTTTTATGGACACCAACTGTTGTTGTTATCATTTCCTAAGGGTTTCCGATATGTCTGATTATGTTGATTTTTTTATTTTTTGCAAAATCAGAATTAACGCAAGGATAACTTAGACTATGCCAAGCAAGCAATCGATTTCAATAATAGCGTATAGAAACTGTATGCAAAGTAATAGATAGATACACATGAATATATACTGTATCACATGTATGTACACTTTATCATGTAACTGTATGCAATGTAATAGATACATATGAATATATACCTTATCATATGTACGTATCATTTATCATGTATTACATAAACGCATTTTGCCATGCGTGCGTGTGGCGAGCCCTTCTTGCGTTGCCATATTATTAACTAAAGGACAACACAAATCAACGCATCGTTAAGTACTATGTGCACTGTATATACAGACATACAGAGACGTACATACGTATATACATACAGACATGTATACAGACATACAAAGACGCACTTGAAAATCGTGACGTCCTTGGCTTTGACTACAGTACCCACTGAATTGACAGCTGGCCACCACATGCCTCGCTTGCTTTCTCTTTTTTTCGTCCTGCACACACGCACACACACACACGCATACATGTGTTTGTCCTCGGATCGATAAAGCGAGCCGCAGCACATAAGAGACTCGTTTCTCTTTGCGCGTTTCGCGTTGCTGCTTGTTGCCATGTCCAAAATAGAACTGATGACGTCAACGAGGAAGCGAGACAGAGCATCCTCAAGCACGTCAGACTGTGTGAGTGCGTAACTTGTGTATACAATGGAAACTCGCTCTGCTTTCATTCTCCTCTTTCTGCCCATTTTCTCTTCACTCTTCACTCTTCACCATCGCCAGCGTGCGTTGTCCTGCCATCACTGCGTATGCGTAATATTGCGCATACCACGTGCCTGCTGCCCGCTGCATGCAAAATATAAACACAGTTATTTTTATTAATATTTAATTTCGCAACTTATATGCATATTTGTATACATGCACCAACTGGCCGATCATAGGGGTGACTTCGATTGTTGCTTTCAATATATGCATATTTTTATTATTATTGTATGAAACTTTTGCTGTAACTTATTGCAATCTTTCAATATATATATCTATATATTATACATCTTTTTTGCTGTACAACTTCTTCACATACTTTGTGTTGTCTGTGTTTTTTATGCTACAATAAAAAACAACATATTTTTTAGCATTTTATTATATAAAAAAAGTACAGTAAAAAAATTAAAATTGGTAATACACACAAAATTCGTTCCTGATGCGGTTTTTTGCCATACTAACAACTATATTTAGCTTGGACAAGAATAGCAATCGCATCTCATTACCATGACAAACATCGCAAATTTAAACTAGAAGCAACAATGTGACAAGTTTGTTAAATAGCAAACAAAAACCGTAAAATAAAAACCAAGAGTGACATCAAGCGCCGAACGCAGTCGAATTAAAACGCGTTCTGAATCATTGGCAGTCTGCTATAGAATATATATCAATTTAAATATTGCATATATTGAATATGATCGACTACTTACCATAATTTCCATGTGTTTATTTGATGCCATAAATTTCAATAAAAACACTGGCCATAAAAAATATCTTTTGGACAATACTAATAACGGCAACGTTAGGAACGCCAAATATTCAGATTTGTATATTTGAATATATTAGATGCAAAGCATCGACAAAAAGAGCTGGACTAACAAGTCTGTCTGCCAGTTCAACTCAGTCATTTCTCTATTGTTTTAATTAATCCTGATTATGCGAGTATTTAAATACTCTTCGCTAAAAGACCTATATATATATACGCAAAGTAATCGGGTAGATATGTGATATTAAGCTACAGCTTCAAACTTGACACAGTTCATATTTAGTTACAATCTTAATGGGCTGATTGCTTAATTCAATGATGCTTGTAAAAAAAGAAGAAATAAACGAAAACAACAACATTTTGTATGTTCTCAGGCTGACCAAAGAGGGGCAACAGTTGCTCGATGTGTGATCGGACTGCAACAGCGAGTAATGGCAAATAAGTGGCAGATGTGCCAATCTTGTGCACCAGCTGCACCTTGGCAGCAACGAAACCTTCACTTTTGTGATTGCACTTTGACGCAACCGGGGGAATCTATATTCCCCAAAGCGATGTTTTACCTTCCATCTACATATATATAACTACTGCTATTCTTAGCATTTATTTCCACTAATTAATACATTCATTTTCAAGATACTATCAGGCTCTCGAAACATTCATTTTTTGTATACCCTTGCCGTGGATATCATAATAAGCGACTGTAGATTCGGACTTAACTCATGCTATATGTATATATTTATATATATACGTAAAGTCGTTAATCCACATTTAAAAAAATAAATCTTACATAGATAGAATCATTATCCTTTTTTTTTTGTTTATTCATTTTCATATATTAATAAAATGTTGAAAATGTTGTTCTTCAAACTGATGTCAAATTTTCCACTGCTAGATTAGATCCACTTAAAGCTGATAGAAAAACCTTTCATACCAATTAAAGCTGTACCCATCCTTTTAAGATAAAAAGTTTTTGGACAAACCCTGATTTAAGTATTTCACAGTCAGCCGTTGAGCGTTTTTTGAAGGCAAACCAAAAGCAAGCCCCCAAAGTTTGGCCCAGTTTTTCCGATATTCAATTTGTAAAACCTTTTGGCTTTTTTGACTTGCCTAGTTAACTGTTGACTTTGCAATCTCTGACTCTGGCACTATGACAATTGGATGTGGAAGCAGACTTGCAATTGGAATTGGAGTTGTAGCTGAATAATGAACGATGCTTTGAACTGTGGCAAATTCTTTTGTGTGCTCGCTGCTCGCTGCTCGCTGTTTAACATTGAACTTTTTGTGCAGCCGATAGAAAACGACACATAGTTACAGATACAGACACATACATAGACGCCACAACTCGATTCCCACAGCATCAAATGATTTATGGCTCCAAGAAAAAAAAAACAGTATGTAAAAAGGCATAATAATAAGAAAAAAAAAGTTATTTCATCGATAGCCGCTGGAGTATTACGGATCTAACGGATGAAACAAGAACCTTGTTGTGCATTTAACACGCCATTCTGGCAACTGAGGGTAAAAAATACACACCTCAGATACAAATAACAATAACAATAACAACAACAACAACAACAGGTTGAACAACAACAACAACACAAGAGAGCCACAACACAAATAAATAAAATACGATGAATTATGGGGCAAGTTTTCTGTTTCTGTTTCTGATTGTGTTTGCGTCTGCCTTTGCTTCCCTGCCTCTCTCTCTATCTCCAACTCTATCTCTAACCGTGTCTATCTTTCGGCACATCGATCGCTTGCCAATCAACATAATTGTCGCTGCCATCAGTTGCCGGCAATTGTGCATCGATCAAATGGCGGAGACCTTCTAAGTCAGTTGCCAAAAAAATGCGTGCAAAACTTTGGTCTACTCACTACTCACGAGAAGGTTTAACAAATCGATGCATAAACTATATATATAAAATATACATATTTATAAATATATAGTATATATATACTGTATTGTTTAGGAATCTCAATTGAATTTTGAGTCCGCTTTCGTTTGCAGTTTGGAACTCGGATTTGTTTTCTCGCGCGTTTGCTATCCAATTGCCACAATGTTGAACAATTAGCATAAATTAAAATTGGTTTACGGCGCAACATTTGCACGATGACACACTGCAATCAAAGACAGTCCGAGTCGGATTCGTAGTTGTAGTCGTAGTCGTAGTCGGAGTCGATGACAGACACAGATATCGAAACGTTTGCGTCCGCTAACCATGGCGATCAGATATGGACGCTGGCCCGCTTATGATGCGGCCAATGATGAGAGTAAAAGTGGTTTAACCGGTTCCCCTTGGACGACGCGCTTTATTCTATTTCTATAGTTATCGTCTAAATTTATGACAACGCCGTCGCCGTCGCCGTCGCCATCGGCGCACCAAGCGCTCATCTTAGATACAAATCAACGGAGTTCTAATCGTTCCATATAAGCACAGACAATGCCACAACAGCAAACAAGAAAGAACAATTAATTGTGATATGGCGACAATTTAATACCCTTGCTCAACAAATAATCACACACTCACAAACAGTTGCATGTGCAGCTCACCTTAGTATTCAGAAAGTATATTTTGAATATGCAAGAATATTTTCTATTATTAAGAATGATATTTAAAACAAAAACAGAAGAAATTATTTCTAGAAACTAGTAAATTGAAAATTAATATTTATTGTTTATCTTATTACATTTATGGGAAAATCTAACACCTGAAAGGAAAGATTAAATTTATGGTCAGCTGAGTTCAAAATAAAATTTAAAGATTTTTTTTTTGTAATTATTGGGAATTCCCAGTTATAAGAAATCTACGTTCAATGTCAGTCAATGTGTTGTCAAATATAAACATGTTTTTCAAAATTAAATCCACTAAGGTGCGCAAAGTTGGTAATACTTGCTAAATATATTTGCTGATTAGTGTTCAAATTGTATGACATAAGCCGAATACCCTGTGGCTACATAGGGTATATTAATAGACAATAACAAAAAAGCGGATAAGCAATTAACTTAAAAAACACTTGCAAAAGCGATTCGGTGCTCACGCGAAATACCTTAAAGATTCGAATTTAAAGAACAGTTTATTCTCGATGCAAATTCTATCAACATATTTGTGAATATAAATCGAGTTTTTCTAATATTTAAAATGGATTCTTATTTGAGACATTTTAAACCTCTATTTGTAGATCGATAAACAGTTAAATGGCTAATTGGATTGTCAGAAAGATTCTAAGTCTCTTTCTCCAGGGTATCATAAATTCGATGACTCGCAGTGTTCGATGCCCATTGTTGCTTGGTTTGTTTGATAACTGTGCTTTGGGTGTTAAATGTGTGCATAAATTTGGGATTTAATTTTGTTTTTTTTGGTTTCGGTTTCGGTTTCTGTTTCTGTTCTGTTTTTGCTTTTGCTTTTGCTTTCGTTTGGTGTATTAGTATAAAGAAGTAGTACTCGCTTACTAGCTTACCAGTTTGATTGCCGCTAATGCGCTAAGCAAATAAAAGATTTAGATAAAGGCTTCCACAAAAGTGTTGATTTGACTAAATTAAGCGCAGCCTGCTCGCGGCATCTACAAAATGTAGTCAACTTCTCTCTGTGTGTGTGTGCGTGTGTGTTTTAGCGATCTGCTACTGCTTCTTCTTCAGCTGCTGCTGCTGCTGCTGTTGCCGCCATGGGAAACTGTTGCAGAGATCTGAGCATCATCATCAACAGGTTTCCATATTGACCGCAGAGTGCTGAATGTACAATTCATTTAGCTTTATTTTCGGTCTGTGCTCGCCGAGCTGTCAACGGACATTTTATTTTGCACTCTGCTTAAATTCAGACAGTTTTTGCTTATACAATATTTTGATGACATGCATGAACCTGCATTTGGTTTTTTTTATACTCAGCTTGTTTTAGTCAGTGCACAAAAAAAAAAACTAACGACAACTAAAAAATACAAAGCACCCTTGAATTTATGCGGGTATTTGTGAATTTAAATACTTTTGAATTTCAAGTTATAATTATATTTCTTATTTTCTTTATAATCCCCGGTTTTGTATTAGTTAAGCTACTTGTTGAATGGGTCTTTATGACTGATTTAGTGCCTCAATAATATTTCAGAATCTGAAGCTTAATTTCTTTGTTTGTCTATTGCACTCTGCTTAAAAGAAAACCTTCATTTTAATATATACAATTTTTATTAACATAACAGAACCTCTGATTTTGATTATAGCCTAATATAGAAAATCATATAAAATGATTTTCATTAAATACTTAAGAATGTTCAAGACTGTATCAACAATTATGCTATTTTTCTCCCAAGATGTACTTTATATGCATGTGTGTTTTCTTGCTTAAGCAAATATTTTAAGAATTCCCATTTGAACGGATATAGGATACATAATAAGATAATACCAAAATATTTCTGATATGTCAATTAATTATAGCCATGCCTCAGATCTCAGTTCTTTGTTGATAAAATTGCAGTCACCATTTATGGCAAGCTTAATTACCAAGTTACCCGCAGATATATATATATATATATATGTATATACATATATGTATATGTTTATAATACATGCACATATTTACATACATGTATATATTCATATCTTAAACTGCATCATCTTTGGCTGCATCTTTAGCTGGTGGTGCATCTGTTGCTGCTGTTTGCAGCTTCCTCATCGTCCTGGCTTAAATCGTGACTCTTCTTGTGCTGTGACTGTGTGAAATCAGTTTTCGATCTTTTCACCACATAATGCATATTAAAATGCCACGCTAATTGTTATTATGGGTGGAATGCCCCCTTGTCTCTTGTCTCCCCATGCCACTTAGGTCCGCTGGCCGGCAATTAAGTAATAGACAGGCAAAACAGTTAAAGCAGCCTCTTCGCCTTGCGTGTGACGCAGCCAGCAACTAAAATAACAACACCAACAATAAAAATAAAAATAAAAAAAAAACAACCATTTAATAGACAAATTTTTATACACAAGAAGCAGGCAGGCAGGCAGGCGGCAAGCTGGAGCTGGAGTTTGAATTTGTTGGAGGTGCATTTGCTTTGGTCCCTCCGAATGTCGCTGTCGTTGTTTTTTTTGCCTATTAATTATCGCCAAAAAAATCAACAGAGTTTTGTGCTATGCTGTGTGGGTGAGGAAGCCAAATATACGAAATGAAAATAAATACAACGCCAAGCACATAGTTGGCCAACATTTTGTGGAAGGTGTTAGCTTCTCAATACCAGCAAGGCTGCTGCTTACACTTCAGCACAGCGGTCAGCACAGGTCGCACTTAATTTGTTAGAAGCCATTAGAAACATGCAAACATACATACATAAATATTTACTTAATTATAGACGAAAAAGAATTCGAGTTTTGTGGCTGGGAGAATTTTGCAGGATTTGCCGCCATGCACATGCAATGCTTTCGTAGCAATCAGCTTTGTACAGGCACTTGTCACGTTGCTGCCAGTGTGTACACACATACATACCACACAATCGCATCTTAATAAAACAATTATGGCAACTTGCTCTTTTAGGATCACGCAAAAAAAAAACAGCAAGAAACCAAAAAAAAAGGCAGCACGGCCAGACCTTTTGGTATATCGATGGCAACATCGTAGCCAAAGACAAAAATTTATCACACCTTAGTTAACCCTCGACACCTTGCAAGCGAAACTCAAACGACGGGCCTTTTATGCCATGGAATGTGGCCGAAGAATTGCAAACGAGACGCGACGCGTCGAATCAACAGCAAACTTTGTTTACACTGCCTGCAATAAGTTAATAGTTCGATTTTTTTGGGCAGAGACTACGCTGTGACAAGACCCAAAAAACACCAAAATAAAACAAAAAACTAGGAGAAGCGCCTCAAAGCTAAACGAAACTTCAAGTCTGACAATAGACAAAAAAAAACCCCAAACTACAAAAACAAGTAAGAGTGCTCCACTCAAGAGAGTCTAAACATGAAGATACCCTGTAGCGATTAAGTCGTCGATTTTAAAACTATTAATATTGATGGATTTTTTTAATTACTTAATTTTGTTGATAATGAAGTCATTAGTGGTGATTTGAAATTTACTGAAAAATTGAACCTAGCAGAAATGTAGGCTTTTCTTATAAACAGTGCGTAGAATGCAACGGAAAAACCGTTATTGTCAATTTAGGAAAATATTAATTAAAGAAATTTGGGCTCCTTTCGCCTGTTAAATAAATTTTGCAAAACCTTCATTATACCCCATTGTGTAAGTTTGAATAGTTGTAACAAAGCTCGTCTAATGGCGAAAACTGTGAGCTTGGCTTTAGGGTGCGTTCCGTGAACTCCACGATGTTTGTGTGTCAGCCGGCGTACCACAGACACCAACACCGAAAACGACAGCAACACCAAGCAACAAACCAACAACAACAACATCTAACCAGCACTAGCAACAACAACAACGACGACGAGTGCTAATGATGTACCCAGAGTTTGGTCACAATATGATCATCATGATGAAGTTTTCTTGGTGTCTTGCCCACAAAAGATTTCGTAGTGCCATTTTTTTGGGGGTATTGCTGGTGGCTTTCGTGTGCTTTATTATTGATTTAATAACCGTCTTGAAGACACGTTTAAACTGCAGTCAAAGCGTGTGCAGCAAGTTGACTCGGAGCCTGAGTCAGATTCAAGTCGGTATTGCCTTGCCTAGGATGATGATGCCATGAATTCCACACCAAAAATATAAAACTGAGTTGTAAAATCTACCAGCTACACTCAGCAAAAAAAAACCGATAGACCTGAAATATTAAGAAAGTGGAACAACTTAAGTTTTTAAAAAGGTATTCTACAAATTTAATTGTTTCGAATGAGTATATAAAATAATTTAAATTTGTTTATTGTTGATTAAGGTCAGTTAAGAAATTTATTTCGTGTTTCATATTTTCACATATATTTCCTGAGTGTAGCGGCGCATCCATGAAAATTTAAACCATGTCATGTTATGAATAGTTTTTGAGTGTGTATGGGAAATGGGATGTGGGGTGATGATGATGATCATGTTTACGCTGCTCATAATCTCAATAGCTGGAGGCAGCAATGCGAAAATCATATACGTGCACATAAATGTTTATTTTGATAATGGGGCATGAACATATGGGCACTTAGAAATACATTAGGTAATATTCAGTTGTATACAGTCGACAAATGGTGTAGGCGTCTCTCAGAGTGGCCTTTGCCAGTGTCGATCAGACAGAGAGAGTTGAAAATAAAAGAGTTAATAAAATTAATGAACTTGCGAACATTAAAGCAGCTCGCTTCGCTCCAAATATTATTGGTATTTTTAGGATTTCCGGACAGCTTAATTATAAAGCTTCAAATATGATCTCAAAAATATAAATACAGTGTTTGGCATCTTAAAGACATCCATGTGTTTAGAGCTTAAATAAAGACTTTTCTTACAGTTAGTTTTTCGTAAACAGTTTGATTTTCTCACACAAGCTTTTCGAACCACAACAATTTGTTAGCGTTGAGCGCGAGAGCTTTGCAAAGGTTTCGAGTATCTAAATATGTCTGTATAAAATTGCATTGTGCACTTATGCATCTGTAAGATACAAAACTCAAATTTAGATATGCAAAAATAACGATTTCGTTGGTGCCGTACACTAAATCAAATCTTCATGAGCACGCCTGCAACTCACTGACAAATATATGGGTTAGGCCCAATTTGTGTCCCAGCAGCGAACACTACAACAATGACAATAACGACGACGACGACGACGGCGACGACGACGACGATGAGGTTAAGATTTTTGGGAGCTGGCGCTGCATCTCACAGTTACCCATATACAAAGCATTATTGGTGATTTAATGCTGTGGTTGCCTTTGGGTGTTGTTATTGTTGTTGTGGTTGTTGTTGTTGTTAGAGAAGCCGGTGGAGCCGGTGCTGCTGCAACCTGCTGGGAACTTCGCTCGCTTTGTTTAGCTCGCAATCGATTTGGTTCGCAGGCCAAGCCTCATCTCTCTCTCTCTCCCTCTCTATCTCTTTCTCTCTTTATCTATCTCTCTCTCTCTCCCTCTCTTTTGCTTCTTGCACTGCCTGCAATCGGTATGTCCCGATCTAGCAATTCGGATCTGTTTGCTTTTTATAGCACAAAACGTGCACTTTTGCAACAATGGCAACTCGACAACTGAAATTAACACTAATTCGATTGCCAATGCGGCTTTAAGGAGATGAGGTTTAAGGCAGGATTAACACTTATACATATTGAGGGTATATTTATGGATAGATTATATTGCTATTAGTACAAAAGTGTGGTACAAATTAACTGTCGGCTTTGCGAACAAATCAGATTTATTGCATGTTTTTTTTATTATTTAGAAAGTATTCGAATTGCTTCACGGCTACTTCGAGTAAAAGTGTATTACGATCTGGAAAGTAAATCCATGCCACAAAGTTTATTAAGCAACTCTTAAATCAGTTAAGATCCATAATAACTTATGTAAAACAAAATGAATAAAAAGCCCTTGAAACTAGAAACCATTTTCGTAATTTTAAATTAATCAAAACGTATTTTAAAAAAAAAAAGTAATTATTTTTGTGTGCTTGGCAACTCTAGCCATTTTATGAAATTCCTCAACATTTTATTAAATTAAGTATACTCATAAAAATTGATGCTACTGAATTGACACACATGCATCTGGAAAAACCTGTTGGATATATTCTTTCCTATTAGGTTAATTTCTTACAAGCCACCCTCGTAAAATTCGCATTCGCATGTTGGCTTGCATGTTTAGATAGGTTTTTAGCTTGTCTCGCTGATATTTCGTTGCAAAAACTATTTTGGCAACAATGCAACAACAGCAGCAGCAAAGGCAAAAGCAACAGCACAAGTAGCAACATGAAAAAAAAATTGTGTCAAATTTGTATTTATTTGGCTGGGCAGCTTCCCACCCGCTCCCAGGCTGCACCTTGTTTTGTTTTGGGTGCTGGGCTTTTGATGTTGGATGCGCGCGCTTAGAAACGTGGCCAAGAAGGAAAAGTGGTATGCATACTCGCAATTATGTAAGCGGCGTTCCAAAACTGGCAGCTTATTTATCTTTGTCTCAGCCATGTCAATCAGGCGTCGACTCACCTCGACGTTGATGCAGTGCAGTCTGTGCACCTTTGACCCAACAGCCGCAGACTTGGCTTAAACGTCGAACCAAGTTTGGGCCACTTTAAGCTGAATTTGTAAATTAGATGCAAATTATAAATGGGAAAACCATTTCTATGCGACATTTGTAATGTTTTGTGAAAAGCATGACCATTTTCATTTCATGGATTTACAATTTTTAAATGATATTTATGAGATGCAAAATAAACCAAAAATCTGCTCGCTTTGAAAAATAAATTTCACTTTCTATATATTCTAAACAAAACATAAATTCAAATAAATATTATACAATAAACTGCAGCAATAATTTAAAGTAAATTTAAAATAAACTAAAGTAAATAATATTGAAAGCTGTTCTCTGCTAAAATTTATCTATACTTATCAATAGCAATATAAGAGAAGAGTAATGATGAAAGCGAAAGAGAGATATACAAAATATTCATCAAATTAAGCAAAAGTGCATAATTATTAAATATTTTGGGATGTGACTTGGAACTGGTTACCCACTGGTACTGGTAAATCCGAAAGCCACGCATCTCATTCTCATATCCACATGTCCACAAATGATATAACACTCCAAATTCAATTAAACCAGTTTTGCTCAGAATATTTAAATAGTGGCTGCATTTGCCCATCTGCTAACACCTAAGCAACAAAACGGTAAATCTTTTATTAGAATTTCATGCTAATTTTTTGGAACATACACAAATCGCAATCGGTGGCTGCAGCTGAGTTTTATGAATCCGCTTTTGCATATTTCGACGAACGCTGGACAGCTTATAAGCTATCAATGCAGCAACTGCCTCAGCCTCAGTCGCTGCTTCTGCCTCTGTCTCTGCCTCTGTCTCTGCCTCTGTCTCTGCCTCTGTCTCTGCCTTGGCCATTACCTGTCCGGCTAAGTTCCAGAGTACATTGTCGCCATGTGCCAAAGCCAAAGTATTGGCCAATGCGCTCCATCCAATCTAGAGTGGGAGCGGTCGTGGTGCGAGGGGGGAGGGTGGGTTGTATGGTGTCCCAACTGGTTAAGATGCGCTCACGCGCGTATTAAGTGACTTCAATCCCCTCGGATGGCCGGCTTCGACTCTGGCTCTGACTCTGTGGCTCTGACTATGAAATGTCCAAGATGGCCTTCGATACTTTTTTGCAGCGATTAAAAAACGATGACGCCGTCGTTGTCGCTGTGGTCGTCAGTCGTCTTGTGGTTTACTTAGCATTTAAATTGTACATTTTTACGAATTGCTTGCGAACATTATTTTTTTAGTACACGATACCCATTAAAAAAATGTTTATAAAGCGTAGAATGCAGTTGTAAAAATGCATGTGGCAGCCATAGGGAGGTATCTTCGATTACATATAGTATATATATAAATTACACATA
The DNA here is from genome assembly GCA_035044025.1 of Drosophila paracracens. NCBI lineage: Eukaryota > Metazoa > Arthropoda > Insecta > Diptera > Drosophilidae > Drosophila > Drosophila paracracens. The sequence goes on from JAWNMN010000398.1 coordinate 3,518,355, forward strand.
TCCATAAACTTCGATTTCTGACCCACGTTTATTGTGCATAATTTAAAAAGAACTTGGCTAAATACAGAGTATATCCAAGTCGGTCACCCTCAACGCGAGCTCTTGTTTATTTATTTTTAATTTAAGGTTTAAATGAAGCGTTCATTTATTTAATTTAACTTTTCGTTGCCAGAATGCAGTTGACAATGGATTGGCAATGGATATTATTATTTGATTTTAATTAATCTATCGTAATTGAGCAGAATATGGCAGGAAAAAATGTCACCAAGCTGACCTATTTTTAATTAATTCAATTTACTCTTCTTCTGTCATTAACTTGACCTATATTTAATTATGTCAATTTACACAAATAAAGTCTAATAAATAGTTTGAATAAAGCTGGATTTTTGTAAGGTACATAAACATTATAATGTGCATAATTTGTGTCAATAGGTTTACACTTTACAAAGATTTGAATTAGCTCGTCCTTTTTGAGGGACATGTGATTATTAAATGATGAAAAGTAAGCCCCATTTAATAAATGTATGTAAACCACATTGTCACGTTGCAGTGCTCATGATATAACCAAGCCTTGGAGTTGGAGACTACTCGGGCAATTACTAGTTGAGGATGAGGCGACTACAATGAGGCATAGCATAAGACTGCGAATGCGAATGCGATTGCATAAATCAATCAAATTGTCTCTCACTCGACGAGCATTGAGTAATAGATCCAATTTCGATATGAATTTCACAGAAATTGGGTTTTTTCTCCATCTTCTTCTTCTTTATTTTTTGCACAACTTTAAATACCAACCCCATTACCCATTGCCCATTAAGTATTACATTTAGTGCTGCATCAGAGACAACAACAACAACAAAGGCAACAACAACCACAACAACAACAACAACCTATCGATGAAAATCGACAATTAATAGTGAAAGTCTAAGCAAGTACCCAACAACAACAACAACAACAACAACAACAATATGCAACAATGGGGCATCATCAAAGGTACTGCCAGGAAGTTTTGCAGCCTGGGCGCAGGTCTATGTCTCGTCGTTAGAGTCTAGTATTGGGGCAGAGCGTCTACGTTGTCGTGGATATTTCAAAGGCGATAGCATCGACGCCTCCGCCGTCGCCGCTGACAAAAAAAAAAACAAAATACCTGCAACAAGCGCAGCCAGCAACAACGGCCCAAAATGACTAATTCCTTGGCCCAAGTCTGAAGCCCATTTGTTTACTTCTCACAAAACTTCACACGAAGCCGTACCCAAGGCAGCTGAATCTCAACTCGTCTCAGCTACGTCTCGTCTCGTTTTCTGGTGCAACGTTGTTTTTTTTTCTTCGTTTTTTTTTTCGCTGTTGCACCCACTGACTCAATGACTGAGTGCCAGAGCCCAGTCAGAGTCACCAGAGCCGCCTGACCCGTGCGCCAAAAGCCGCCAAAAATACTGTCGACCACGACGCATTACCATTTCTTGGGGTCACTGCGCAAGTCTGTCTGTCTCCGAGTTGTTGTTGGTGTATGTGCAGTCTATGTGTGTGTGTGTGTGTGTTCCCTCGCTTCGACTGTCAGTTTCGGGCAGATGCATATGTCCATGTCCATTGATCAGGCCTCTCTTGGAGCGTGCAATGGAGTTCGCAGTTCAAAGTACATGCAAAGACTTCAGTCTTGCCTGCTTGCAAAATAATATGTATTAACAAACTTATATAAAAAAGAAAAGAAAAAAATAGGAAAAAAAAAATTAGATGGCTTATGCAACGAGAAGAAGCCACGAGAAAACTGCGACTCGGGCAGCTTTTTTTTTTTTCTTTATTTAGCGATTGCAAGGCATTGCAATAAATTTGTAAGCTCGCAATGATTGTAAACAAAAGAAATTGTTTATGCTGCCTTCAGTCAAAATGACATCAAAAACAATTAGAAAAAAAATGCAGTCCAATGAAATTTTTGAAGATGCAACTGCCAGCGATTTTTTGGTACCCAAAAAAAACCCAACCCAAAACTAGACGCTCTCTTGGAGTCCACAAACACAAACATGTTGGCTATTGCCCATGGGCAATAAAAACAATGGCACATTGTTATATTAAATGTTTATCGCACGCTCTTCCCGGTAGCTTTTTCTTTTTATTGTATTTGTTGTTGTTGTTGTTGTACAGTAGCCCACGGTAGTTTTTCGGGGGAATTTTGTTGCCATACCTCAAAGGGTATCGATCAATTGCTTTCTAAATGACCCAGGGCTATTAGCAGTGCAATGATATTTCATTTCGATTTTTATATCATTGTCTATTTGGGCATTGTTTTATCATCTGATGGCTGCCGCAAGATTGCCGATGATACAAAATACAAGGAAAAAAAATTATGTATTAGAAAGAATTTGCATTGATTTGGTGAGTTGAGAGAGAGAGAGAAATGAGAAATGATTTTATTTAGGTTGCTTCAAATTATTCCATTCGAATTTTCCTTGGCGCTTGCTCAATTTTTTTGAAGTAATTTTTCATTTTTGAACTTTTTGGATATCGACACCTTAAACAGATCCATTTTGGATAATTGTTTTTATTTTTTGATTTTTGATACCGAAATTTGTTGCCTCCGATGTATATAATTCTATTGCCAACAATAAAAGATATATGATTTCAAAAAGCTTCGACAATTTCAAATATAATATTGAGCAGCTTTCAACTATTTGGATTTTTAGTTATTTTAAATCATTGAACTCTTTGGTAACTAAGAGATCTTTTCAACAAGATGAGTCCTAGATTAGTTTAAATAAATTGGGAAAATGGTTTTGAGAAATATGAATATGAAAACCCAATCAGCAACATCCACAACAGCAACCAAATCAGAAAAAAAAACCAACTGTCGTTTTGCAATTCGAATAAGCCATAATATTTATTATAATCAAAACCGAACACCCGCAACGTGGGCCCAGCAGTGGCAGCCAGGCAACGAGGCAGCCAGTCAGCCAGCGGAGTCTCGACGTGCTGCAATGGACAACAAAATTTATTACATTTAATGTGCAGCATTAACTACGATTGAGATGTGATCCTCGTTTTGGCGCTGGCTCGACTACAACCCTGCCAAAAGCATCTCTTAGGCGGCAACGTGAGCTAACCTCACCTCAGCTCAGCTCAGCCCCCTGCCAAGCCTCCTTGTGCCCCCCCTGGCTGCCTCGTGTCATACAGAAGTGTCTATCTACAAAGTCGAGACTTGGTGACTTGGACAGCGGCACAAAAGCATTTCTAATTAAGACATTCGATACGGTTGCTTGCGTGTGGAACGCAAGACAATTGGGCAACAACAATATATATATTTATTTATATGGTTTTTTTTTTTTGGCAATATCTTGCTCCCAAACCAAGTATGAATCTTCTCATGAACGTATTTACATATTTAATGTGTATGTTGTGTTTGTGCAGCTGAATCACTGACATTATACTAAAAATGCTGCTAAGAATCATCAATGTATGTGCACCCCAGACACCGCTTGACATTCACGCCTTCATGAGTTCCCAGCCAAGCATATTAATGCTAAACACATTTTCCACTTTTGATATCCTTGCAGGTGCGGATACAACACCAACACCAACACCAACAACCACATCCAGTGAGTCCCGGCGAACGCCATCCACGAAATCAACGGAGCAAAGCTCGAGACCTTTCTCAAAAATCGCCAACAAATTGAAAAACATAAAGAGCGAAAGTGTATCCAGTGGAACAGCGAGTATAGCAACGACAACAGCTCCAGTTCGATCACCCAAAGCCGAAGCAGAACCAGACACAGCATCAGATTCAAAAGTTGCAGCAACTGTGACGGCACCAACTGCAGAACGCACTAAACTGAGCCAAGTGAGGCTAACTAACCAAGCGACTACAAGCATGTTACTTCTGCAACCCAATGTAAGTGAAGGTATCACATTTTAAATAATCATTTTTAATTATCATATCGGATAGAATGTGTGTAGAACTGTATGATCAAAGATTAAATTGGAGAGGTAGATATTACTTGGATTCTAGTCGGACAGAGAGGTGAGAGGCACTGCATTAAGCCACTCAAAAACAATGAGGCTGAGTAATATATCGAATCCTAAGGGTTTTCAATTAAGAAAAATTAATAAGTTGAAGTTTTATGAAAGAATCTCATGCTTATAGTTTATAGAACAAAGTTATGAAATTGTTTGACTAAGGAATCAAAATGGTCAAATAAGATTAGTAAGGGAGGTCTTATGGCAGAATCTAAATGAAATAGTTTAAAGGACAAAGATTAGAGATTGCTGAAATGATCTTGGAAGTCGAGTTAACTAAAGATACGTTACATTATTTAATGATATTAGAATCCCTAAATGGCTTTGACCACCCCACAGTAAAGCAATATACATCTTTTAGCCATATATCTCAAACAACCGATTATTTATACATAAATCAGGTCAAAGAGCATTTTCAAGTTAGCTAAGGAGGAATTTAGCTTACTTATAATATTATAAAGATTAATTTTGTGCTATAAAAAATCCTGATATTACACTTGTAATGGGCAATTCAGCTAATTCCAATTATAATTAAAATAATAATAATCTATTTAATAATATTAAAAATAAACCGATCGTTAAACGATTGATTCAATTAAATGTTTCATTTTTTTCTGATGTCATATCAAAACAATTGAAAGAAATTTAGAGTCCAATGGATTCAGAAATGAATGCGCAGCTTAAGCATTAGTTTTTTAAATTTCTAAGCAGCTGTTGCGTAGAATTGCAAATATTAAAAAAATATATCTGTGGAAATTTGCATGTGGCAAGACAAATGACTTGCTGAATGGCAGCGTTAATTGCCTGCTGTGAGGAGGTTCGAGTCTGAGCAAAAAAGTACTTGGGAAACCACAATAGCTGTCTAATTGAATTTAATAAAATATAAATGCATATGTGCTAATAGACAAACAGACACGCAGACACGCAGGCCAGACAGACAGACAGACAGACAGACAGCATAACCAATTACCGAATAAGATGACTGTCAATTTCGTATAGGGGTTGCAATCCTTAGAACCAATCAGAGCAGTCGCTAGAATCGCGCATGTCTAGCTGTCGTCGTCTATTGGGACTCCACCCTTGTGGCTAGAGCTAGGAGCTATGCTTAGCTGTCCGTGCTGTGTGAGGTACTAACTTAGTCTTTGATGAACTCTTGTGCATTGCAGAGCTCCTTTAGTTCACTCTCGTCGTTCGACAATTTCTCAACGCAAACCGTGACAACGACAACAGCGACGTCGGCAGCAGCAGCAGCAGCAGCAGCAGAGAGTAGTGCTGGACATCATCATAATCATCATCATCATCATAATCACCGCCATCATCATCAGCATCAGCATCAGCATCAGCAAACCCTGCAATCCCATCAACAACACAATCAACACTTGCTGCTGCCCACATCCAGCCAGGACACATTGCTCTCCCATGAGGAGGATCAGCTGATAAGCAATCTGGCCGATGCAGCCGTCACGCACAGTGAACTCTTCTCGGATTTATTTTTCCCCTCGGACTCAAATAACTCCCTGCTCTCGCCGGCACTGGAGCACCAATCGGTCGCCAGCTATCCGGATACCCAGGTGGATGTGCCGCCGCCGTCGTCCCATGAAACATTGATTGGCAGCAGCGAGGACATCACTAGCTCCATTGAGAATCTCACCAAGCTTACGTGCCTGCGCGACAAGCGACTCTCCTCCATCCAAGATCATCCTGCTGGCAGCACCGAGCAGGATCATCATTCGATCTGTCTGCTCAGTCTCCGCTCCAGCAGTGATCCCGCTATTGCTCTACACGCCCAGCAGCAGCAACAACAACTACAGCAACAACAACAACAACATCTGCAGGCAGTCCATCAGTTGCAGCGGCAGCGACACGGCGCCAGCGATTTACTGATCTCACCAATTGGGGGGCCGCTCTCGTGCGGCAGCAGCCTACCCAGTTTCCAGGAGACCTATTCCCTCAAATACACCAGCAGCAGCGGCAGCAGTCCCACGCCCCCCACTGCCACGCCCTCCGATCAGTTGCTAACCCTCAAAATGGATGATGATTGCTTTCCGCTGACCAACACCGCTGCGGAAGTTATGGCGGGTCTTAGTTCAGGTCCTCCCTCCGGGCAGCTGCAGTCGCTCCATCAATTGCATCAAGTTCAATCCACACACCTCTCACATTCCGGCAACAACAATAGCAACAACAATAACAACAATGCAAACAACAACAACAACAGCAGCAGCGGCAGTTACAACTATCATGGCCATTTCAATGCCATCAATGACGCTTCCAAATTCTCGCCAAGCTCTTCAGCCAGCTCGCTCTATGAGTACAATGGCCAGAATGATCTGTTCTATGGCCAACAGCAACAACAACAACAGCAACAGCAACAACATGGCTATCAGCAACATGTAAGTAGCAATCTGTCACACTTCAAGAAAAAATACTTCTTTTCTACTAGAAACAGATATGTATATTTAAGGAAAGTTAAAGAAAATTATATAGAAATATATATATATGGAAAATCTTTACTTATCTTTAGTTTGGAAAACTCGTAAACTTGGAAAATAATTTGCTTTAGTTTTCCATAAATACTAATTCTGATCACATTGTTCTCTGTTGATGCAAAAGTTACTTGTGAATACGAAAACTTAGATTCGCTTGTAGAATTTTGAAAAGTATTTATTTTTTTCAGTGTACCAGTTGCTTACACATGTTATTATTCAAATTTTTGCAGAACTACAACACGCATAATGGCGAGCGTTACTCTCTGCCCACATTTCCCACCATATCAGAGCTGGAGGCAGCCAACGCTGCTGCCGCCGATGCCAATGCTGGTCCCACCTCCGGCTCCAACTCCGTCGTCGCCGTCCCTCTGCCGCCCATGCGACGTGCTTCGTTGCCCGTACAACGTTCCGTTTCGCCCGACGCTGCTGCACACAGTCCCAAACTGGCCAAGATGACTCTTGGTCCGCGACATGCTCATGCTCATGCCCTGCAGGTGCAGTTGAGTTCCACGCCCAATTCAGCGGCCAGTTCACCGGTGAGTGGAGCTGGTGTGGATCTCCTACACAGCCAGGCGGGCAGACTGCTGCAGTCTGCGAGCTCCTCGCAGTTGTGCGCAGTGTGCGGAGATACCGCCGCCTGTCAGCACTATGGTGTGCGAACCTGTGAGGGCTGCAAGGGATTCTTCAAGCGGACCGTGCAGAAGGGCTCCAAGTACGTGTGCCTGGCGGACAAGAGCTGTCCGGTGGATAAGCGGCGACGTAATCGCTGTCAGTTTTGTCGCTTTCAAAAGTGTTTGGTGGTGGGCATGGTCAAGGAGGTGGTGCGCACGGATTCCCTTAAGGGTCGCCGCGGACGGTTGCCGTCGAAGCCAAAGTCGCCGCAGGAGTCGCCACCATCGCCGCCCATATCACTAATAACGGCGCTGGTGCGCAGTCATGTGGATACAACACCGGATCCCTCGTGCCTCGACTACACACACTACGAGGAGCCGCTCGATCCGCTCACGCCACCAATTGTGGCCAGTGCACTGGCCATGAGTGAGGCTGACAAGGTGCATCAGTTCTATCAGTTGCTCACCAGCTCGGTGGATGTGATCAAACAGTTTTCTGAGAAGATACCCGGCTATCTGGATCTCACGCCCGAGGATCAGGAGTTGCTCTTTCAATCCGCCTCGCTGGAACTGTTCGTCTTGCGTCTGTCCTATCGGGCTCGCAGCGATGAAACCAAGATGATATTCTGCAATGGCACAGTGCTCCATCGGAACCAATGCCAAAGATCCTTCGGCGACTGGTTGAATGGCATCATGGAGTTTAGTCGCAGCCTGCAAAATCTCGAGATTGACATATCGGCATTTGCCTGCCTCTGTGCACTAACACTGATAACAGGTGAGGCATCTCAACCAAATACATATATATATATATATATATATATAGATGAATGCTTAATGTTAATATCTTTGTCCATTTTTGCAGAGCGTCATGGTCTGCGTGAGCCCAAGAAAGTGGAGCAGTTGCAAATGAAGATCATTGGCAGTCTGCGGGATCATGTCACCTACAATGCGGAAGCGCAAAAGAAGCAACATTATTTCAGTCGCCTCCTGGGCAAATTGCCTGAATTGCGCTCCTTGAGTGTGCAGGGATTACAGCGGATTTTCTATTTAAAACTGGAGGATCTGGTGCCGGCACCGGCATTAATTGAGAGCATGTTCATCACCACGTTGCCCTTTTAGGCGCCACACACACACATCAGATCACAACACATAACTTTGCTTCCTTAAACTTTAGCTTTTAATAACATAAATAAACATAATATATATATATATATATATATATATACATATATATGTAGTATGTATATATGTATAGTATTGGTATACCCCTAACTAGATACTAAGTGATCTCAAAGAAAATGAGACGAAACCATCCCCGTATGGTCTAAATCTACTAACAATAAAAAAAATGTTATCAAGTAGGAATTATAGAAAAAACCAGAAAGCCCTATTCAATAAATTTCCCATCCATGCATAGTTTGACGGCACAGAAAACTTTGACCACGGCCAAATCAGAAAAGCCCGGTTCATGAATATTTGAAGCATTTCAGCGGGCTCAGATTTCAGTGGGTTCAATTCGTAAATGTTATGGACGGAAAAGGTATTCGTGACTTGTCTGTCAGCTTGCCAGCACAGAAATCACACAACTTGTTGACGTTAATTGTTTTGTTCCAACTGTCAAAATCAATAGGCAGCAAAACGCACAACTTGTGTGCACATACATATGTATATGTATGTATCGTAACTAACAACCCTTTATTTTAAATTCGACCAATTTATGCTTGCCTTCAAGTACAAATCAGAGTTCTTTCACCTTGCCTTCTCGTAGCTTACTTCTAGTCAATTGTTTTAAGATATCAGCTACACCATATGTATAACCAGTAACATAGTTTTAGATATATTTAGGTGGGTAGTATTTAGGTTCTTTGGTTTTGACGCTCATGAATTCTTGGTTGAAACTTTTACCACACGGCCCAGTGCACAAAGAGAGTTTAAGTACCTTTATGTGATTCGTGTATGACACATACAGATCTGCACAGAAACACACAAACTAATGTATAAGATAATGTATGTATAGTCTAAGTATGTGAATATATATAGAATAAGCAGTTATTTTCTAATCGGCGCTCATTAATAAATGTATATAGTATATTTAAATTTCATGAATTAGATATATAATATTTACTTCAAATGAGTTCTCAAAGAATTGTTAAGGAGACATCGGTGTCGCTCTCTCTCTCTCTCTCTCTCACTATCTTTATCTCTCTCTCTCTCTCTCTCTGTCTCTCTTTCTCTGTCTATGTGTAATTTTGATTAACGGCCCTCTATGTGATTTTGTGTTAGATTGGCGTTAAATATATCTACACACATTTATACTTACGTACATATGTAAATGTCCAATTTTTATATGATTTATTTTGTAACTTACATATATTTTATAACATATACATACCTATAAATTTTCCTTAAAAGGAAAACGATATACAAATCTGCATGATACAAAAAATCATACAATTCTTAGATAGCAAATATTTCAAGTACATACAGCCTTTATAGTAGACAACTTTCCACTTATGTATTACAAATTAAGATATTCGATGGATTAAACTAAAGACTATAAAACATTTTTAGGCTTAACGAATAAGAAAACATATCTCTTTAAGCTTTCAAAAGCATGAACAAGTGTTATTAAATTATTTTTTATTACTTTATTGGCAATATATAAATTTTAAATCATTTTTTGTTGTTGTTGTATTCCTCATTGATAATACTATGCAACATCCGAAATGCGGCACACAATTTGCTTAAGCTAAATTTAGGAACCAATAATAAGAAAATCTATTCTATATATTTTTTTCTATTGTACAATTTTATTAGGATATATAAATAATCAATTATTAATAATCAATTTTTTTGAGAGGTGAGTTTTATATACATATTCAGAACAAGTGTTCGTAAACCAATTTCTGGATTTGTTAGTATTGAAAATAAATGTGTCTTTTGGTGAAATACATTAATTCTCCGCTCAAAAAAGTTGAAGATTAACAAGCGAAAAATCACTCATTAGCAAAATTAAATTCTGCCATTGAAAATTTATCAAAAATTATTTTCATAATTTTGGGCCCCTCATGTTGAGCAAATATTTTGTATAATCAGAAATAACTTTTATATTTATTCAATTAAGGAAAAGTAATCTAAGTAAGAATTGTAGTTATATTACGAATATACATATACATACATATATGTATATATGTATATTTAAACAGCCATTTTGCTTCGAGTGTATGCATACTAAGTATCGGTAAGAAAAGCACTTGTGTGACCCCTAATAAATGTTAATCCTAATCTTAAGTATCGGTTAAAATCGTTTGAAATTAAATAATATAGTACATACATACAATGTTACCAAATTGGTTTGAAACTATAAACTAAATTTGGATTCAAAATCCATAATGTTGCCATTATCTAGCCGTTACATATCGAAAAATAGAAAAAGAATACAATACAAACACATATAAAATTCTGTCCGTTCTTGTATCAAATGTAAATAATTGAGAATCTGTCGTTCGCTTAGCAAGCAATTAAACGTTAAGTCCAGATATAGTTATATACATATAGAAATATATGAATACATACATACAACATACTTTGTACCTTTAGAATATGTATACTCGTACATTAGCAAACATATATATATATATGTATACATGGATATATATATATTTTGAATAGAGAACTTTTACCGGAAACTTTTGCACTTTAACTGAAGAATCCAAAACACATTTGTTTGTGTTAAACGTTCTTTTGTAATTTTATATGTACATACATACCTACATATATATATATATATATGTATATATATATAATCACATACATATGTTAGGTATGGAAATTTATGGTGTGCATATTTTTGAGAATTTAAACGATAAATTTTTCAATGAAACGAGTTTTAGTACACTTTTCAATACAAAAATATATGTAAACATACACGATATAACTATAAAAATGCATATTTTGAATATATACATACACATACATATAGATACATATATTTTATTATGTACTTACCTAAAAATAAGCATACATATATATCTACATATAATTAAGAGCCCATGAAGCTTTATGGATGAGAAAACAAATTGTACGTTTTTTATTATAAATAATCGGATCGATTTTTGAAAAATCTTTATTTTTCAAAAAGTAAAAGAAGAAAACATATATTAGCCAAAAGAAAAAATGTCATGTCCTTTGAAAAAGGATGTAACTTGTTTGCATCGCATTGATTTACATACATATATACATATAGCATATTTGAAGCACAAGAAAATGTTAAAGTTGAAGGCATAATCTATTAAATATATTATGCGCGTATTACCAGCAAATTTCTAGAAGAATACTATACCTAAAGATGCTATGTATACATACAAATATAATATATACATATACATACATATATTATATATACTATATATATATAAAATATTATGCATTGTTATATAGTCCGTTGTGTAATTTGTCCTTATTTTGTATTGTTTCAGTTTCATATTGTTAGTACCAACCAAAACGTAACTGAACGTTATTTATCTACATATATATATATGTATATCCGCAATGGAAATTCAGCTGAAACGGCATAATAAGCAAATACAAATCATTTCATTTCGATTAAATAAACATTTAAGCATACAATTTTTTAAAATGCCTTTTGAGCAAATTAGTTCTAAAAAAAACAACCATATACATATTTACATAATGTATACTGATTTCACTGATTTCAAATAAAAATGTTTACTTTTTTCTTGAGTGTTAAACGAGAGTGTATTCTTTCTCTGGTTGGAGTTAACTAGATGCTATTTATACCCTAGTACAGTGAACTATACCATGTGTCCAATTATGGAGAACCCATACAGGAGATGTATTATTGCCAATGTGAGGGTGTTACTTGTATTACTGACATTACTTAACTTTTGCACAGTGCTCGGCATACAAATCGACTTGTTAAATTTCATCATTAACCATTAACCACTATCCAGCGATCAAGCAGTTTAAGTCATAGATTGAAACAAAAGAAAAGTAGATGATTTTATAGAAAAAATTTATGTTAAGTTGGTTGTCTTAAATAAAATATACAAAAATCAGCCGTATACAGTCATCAGTGTGTCCACGGATTGCCGGCAAACGGGACACCGCCTTCCATATTCGAGACAGTCTAGCCGCAAGGAGCACTCCTTGCACAGACAGAGATGCCGGCATGGCAGTATAACAATATTTCGGCTGCGATCTAGGCAAACCACACAAGTTATTCGGTTTGTCGAAGCATTCTCAGTTCGTTCCTTGACCTTCTGCAGCACCCAGGAGAATTGTTCGTCTATCCATCTCGATGCACTCAGCAGAGCTCCAAACACTTTTGTTGACATCTCATTGCGTAGTTTTCTAAGCAGATAGAGGGCATAGTAATACACATAGCCGCGAAACACATAGAGCACCAGGAGCAGGACAATGCCAATGGACAGTCGGAAGATGTTATTTAGCAAATATAAGCCATGCTCAACAATATAAGCAGTCAAGTATTGAAGTGCAAGTATTAAATAGTCGAAAATGGCAATGATAAATCGTGGCAACAGGAGCACTACCCACAATGCACAATTGCCGATTTCAATGAGCACGTTGGTTAAAAATATAAATATTCTTCCGAGCACATTGTGTGCCGAGGTCAATGAATTGCCGGTGCCATCGTATATATAGTTGTAAATATCGCAGACTGTCTGACGCAGATCGCTGTACAAGATTGTGAAGTATTTGAATATAGTCGCAGCTAGCTGGTAACCGTCGCAGAGGTAACTCCAGATGTGAGCGCCGCCTTGAACCAGGCAGTAGCCCACAAAAATGCTGCCGGCAAAAAAGTAGTAAATGGCTCCACGAAGCGACTCAATTGTGATCGTTAGCACAATGTCAATAAAATTTACTACTGAGCTCAGAAATGACAGCATGTTGTGCACAACAACATTTTAGTAAACAATAACAAAATAAAATGAAAACAAATGCGAAGCACCCCTGGACTGTCTCCTGATATATATACTTGCAACTATCGATAGTCGCGACTCAATTTTCTCCGAATTGTCAACTATCGATTAACGAAACACGCTTCAAGATTCGATATTTTTCAAAGATAGTTTTTAATTTTCTTTTCTAAAACAATTCTACAATTATTTTAGTCTCAGAGCATTAATAAAAAAAATGTGTATATAAAGTGCACTTTGTTATTATTCATAATTATACTTATCTTACTTATATTATACTGATAATATACACATACTATGGTATATAATGTACCGTCTAAATTGTTTCAGACTTATCAAGCCGCAAAATTGTTCAGCAGAGCTATCAAATCGCTGTTCTTCTTCATCACAGCCATCACTTCCAGTTGCTGCTGCTTCATAATGCGCAACCGATTGCGTTCCTCGATTTTGGCCAATTGATTATTGCTGTTTATGTTCCTCGTGTCCACATGCAGCTTTTGCTCCGACTTGATGTGATACAGCTCATCGCGAATTGCATGCAATTTGCGCTCACAGTCACGCACATCCTTCTCCAGAATCTGCGTCTTCAGATACACAGTCTGCGCTAGTTTATACCAGTCGGCCAGGCATTCAGCCATTTGAGCTACAGCTGGACTAACGTTGTCGAGCAGCAGCTGCTTAATCCTTTTCCCATTGTGATCCACTTTTATTTTTTCCAGCGCATGGAATTGCTCGTCATTGTATGTTAAAGTGCGTGTGGCCCGATCTCGGAGTAGGTGTTGCCAAGAGTCGCGCAGGCGCTCCACCAAATACTTTGCCTGTGCGCTGGCTCGTGTGCGGCAAGGACACTTCTTGCCGTGCATCAGCGACGACCACTGATCACTATAAATGAGGAATGCATAAGCAAAACCCAGTTGCCTTGGTAGTAACTTTTCTACTCACTTTAGCTCGTCGTCTGTCACATAATGTTTGTGCATCTGTGTGATAACATCGGCGGCTCCATCGAATTCACTTTTAGCACTGTCCAAGGAGCTGGCCAGTGACCTCAATTCCTGATCACCCTTGGTCTGCGGAAATATACATATGTTGATGATGCTCTTATATGGTAGAAGTGGTGCTCTTAACTTACCACACTGGCCGTGCTCTGTACAACATCTGCGTAGTCAACCACCGTCGAGAGCAGATTGTCAAAACTTTCAGTTTTTCTGTTATACGATATAAATTGGGTGTTAAGCAGAAAATTTTTTTCCCAATTGATTTACTCACTTCAACAGGAGTGTAATTGTGGTAATAAGCATCTCGATAAACTGTTCCACTCCCTTCTTGATTAGAATATCCATGGTGGTAAAGATGTCCACTCGTCTTTTGCACTCATGACCCACGCTGCAAGCAGCCTGCATTAAGGGATATATAGAATATATTAAATATATATATATAAGTTTAGAAGAGCATCTGTTGGCTTTACCTTTGCCAGACTCGCATCGTTTTCAACGGAAACATTTGGTGGAAATACTGGGAACTTGGGCAGCTCCAGTTGATGCGGCAATTGAACATTGTTGTCATCATTGCTGTAGAGGAATATGGGCTGATCCGTGGTTGTGCTAGGAAATGCGTTAACTGCCAAACCAACATACATAAACAAAGAAAGTAAGACAGCAAGGAAGAACTCACCCAAGGTGCGTGGCGAGACTTTCTTCTCGAGATGCTCGTTGTTGAATAGCATAATTTGCTTCTCCAGCGGCACTTCGGTTTGAAGGAATATACGCTCCCGGAAGTTATCAATCTGTTCATCCGGCTCCAGGAACACCTCTACCGAAGTGGCTCGATTCGTGAAGAATACGTGAATGACACGCTTGCGCAAAATTAGCGTTACCTCCTGGAAAAATCGATCAAAGGACCACGTCTTGTCCCGATTCTCCTCCAAGAGGCCCGCCAACAAAGGTGTCACGAGCGTCTTCAATCCTTGCGACAAGTGTGCATGTGGCGGCAGCGTTGTTGACCACTCAATGGGTCCATTCTCGGCCAGCTGCGTGCCGGATATCACGCCCGAGGCCTTTTTTGTTGTTATCTGATGCATTGTCTCGCGATTCTTGCGACCGCCATATGGTCTAAAGGGTAAATTGCCCGTGGCCACGTGGTATAGCGTTACTCCAATGGACCACAGATCCACATTTGCCGTAAATGAACGTTGTATGGATTTGCGAAGCACAGCGCGCTCGTAGAGATCAGGATGCAGATACTCCTCGGTGCCATAGAGCGAAGCAAACGGCTGGTTATCTTCCAGTTCGCGTGCAGCACCAAAGTCAGTCAACTTGTATATGGTTTGACCATCCTCCGATATGAATTTCATTATGTTGCCAGGCTTCAGATCACGATGCACCAACTTATTGTCGCGTAAATGTTTCATGCCGGCGCACAGGTGCTCCAGCACAAGCAGGAACTCGTGCTCCGGCAGGCCGTACGAGTTCTCCGGATCGTCAAGTATATTAAATAGACTGCCGCCCGTGCACAGCTCCATGACGATCACCTTTCCGCGTCCCTCTTGATCCTCCTCAATAGCCAGCAATTTGACAATGTTCTCATGGTTAACCTTCTTTAAGGCCTCAAATTCGCGCATCTGGACATCTGCGGGTCGCATGTGACTATACGGATTGAATGTCTTAACGGCGACCGATTCGCCAGTTGTCTTATTAACTCCCTGATAAAACAGGGGAATGACAAGAAAAATATACGTAAAAACATACACATGAATAGAAATTGATTTGTATTCACCTGAAAGACGGATCCTGTGGCACCTTTGCCCAGTACACTGGTCGTGCACCATACATAGTTCAGAGAACCACGCAGGAATGACATTTTTAATTAAATTGTTATATTTCTTAAGCAAACATTTATTGCGATCAACTGGTGAAAACAGATGTACGTGCAGTTTTTATTTGATTAGATTTGCCGATTGCTATCGATATATTCCACTAGTTCATTTTCATAAAAATCGTGAGTTCGGAGCGCCAAACTAGCAATTACCTTACAAATTTGAAAACTGAATGCGCCTCAAAGATGAGACTAGGCACGATGGCGCGTAATCGATTAATGTTATCGTGCAGCGGCCATCCTTAGTTATTTTTGTTGTTTTGCGCTGCGACAACTTTGGCAGCATTTTAATATTATTATTTTGTAGGTAGACACAGTATGACAGATTTGTGCATAGTTTTTAAGGGCGCACCATCTCGTTAATGAGCGAATGGTAATTATGTACAACACATTAAAAAGCTGCATCAATCGTGGCCGAGACACATAAGTTATCGTTGCGCCGATTCGTGAAAAGCCTTCCGTTGTTATTTTTTAATAATAAGCGTTGCGTACGCGCGCCTTACAACAAAAGGATGAAAATTCGATTACATTTAGTGCGCTTCATGTACATAAATCTACTACTAAGGTAAGCCACGGCTGGCACCAACAATTTCCAATAGTTTTTTTTAATTATTTCTTTTTCCTTTCTTCCACTTTCTCGATTCTCTTCTTTTTTTTTGTATACTGCAGCTGCTGCTTTTGGCTATATGACAACGCTGCTGCAGCAGATGCTGCAACAACAGAAACAGCAACAGGAAATGCAAAGGCAGCAGCAGCTGCCAGTCAGGCGGACTATCAAATGAACAGACAGGCTGCATCTTTAGAAGGGGTGGTTAACGAGGAGAAGGTCGCCAACTCGTTTAGAACAAATTTGATAAAACTAACAAAACGTCGTCAGTCGAAGTCAGAAGATAACGTTGACATTGTGATGGAAAAGTTGGCAAGCAGCACGCCATCTACTTCGATTAGTGCAAAAACAACTAAACCGACTGCTGCTGTAAGAGACACGTCAGTGAATTTAAATGCGTTGGCCCCCAGTGTAAATATCAATAATGATAACAATAAAAACGAGTATATTAGCTTAGTGCAACTCAGTGAATATGATAATAATAATGACGCAGGGAAGGAAGCGACAGCCCAAGTGCCAAAAAATCAATTAATCAACAATGTTAATACTAATAATAATCATAATGCAAAAACAAACACAAATGCAGATGCATATGCAAATGAACAAGAGCAGCAAGCAATGCATGTTGGCGATGAGGTTGCAACAACAACAACAACAACCAACAATCAGGAACAACAACAAGGCGAGCAACAATGTGAAAAGAAAGAGAGGTGAGTTATTTATATTTTCACTATTTGCATAAGAACAATTTCCATGGCACACGTTTCGTACAAACAACACACACACACGCACACATACAAATAAGTAGAAATAATTGATAAGTGGACAAACTGTGAGAGACGCCTCCAAGCGTAACAACAATTATCAATGCACAAGTATTTTGCATAAAACGTGCCAAGCGACCAATTTCCTTTGACTTGGACGTGTGAAGAGCACTGAATACAAGAGAGATAGGTAGAAAGAGACGGAGAGAGAGATGGAAAGAAAAAATGCGACCTTTCTAGACTCATATACTCTGCGTAATCTTTGGTATTTCCCGCATTAAAATAATGATGGGGAACTTCTACGCCCGTATCAATTTATTTATTTTTCTTGTATTTATTATAAGCATACACATATGTATGTAAATATGTAGCAATGCTGCTTCATTCGATTTGTCTTTCTGTTAACTGATTGTTTTGATTCCATTTAAGTCCACATATCCTGATTAATCTTTTGTCATAAATCTAAGGACATTTAGTTCAGCTTAAATTACAAATTTTTAATTTCATAGAGTCTATCCCTAAATTAATATGATCAGTCAATCCAAATAAAAAATGCTAATATTTTGGGTAATGTTCCCAACTCATTTAATTCCTTCACGAATGTCCTTCGGGCTTGACAACTCCAATTTGATTAATTGATTGTCATTCATTCATTTATTTTCGAATGAAAATCGTGAAGGGCTCCTAAAATTATGCAATGCAATTGCATTTCAAGCAAATATGAATTAAAAAAAACCAAAAATTTTCGGTTTTAAATAATTGCAATTATAATAAAAGTTTTTAGCCAATAATAATAAAGAAACTTTTATAGATGTAAGCATGGGAAACGTTGCTTCAAGGCCGACCAGCCTTAAACTTTTACGTAGTACATAAAAATTAAAAATCGATAGGAGTCTTACTGGTTTTAGAAAGTTCGCATATGGATATTAAATGTAAAACACCCAAACATAAGAATAATATAAGTTAATAGCTTCATAAAGCACAACAACAAAAAAAAAAAAAAAAAAATCAAAATGTGGCAAGCTAATGAAACGCTAAAGCATTTGTACTGCTACCAGGTATGTCAGAAATGGACACGATGAAATATTTATTTGATAGGTAATTAGTTGCGTGCTGGTTTCTATAGTACAACTAGCGGCAATATGTCCATGCATACATGCATAAGCAAAGAGAGCCCAATGGCGAATGTTAACAACAAAAAAACACCCACGCCGGCTCTTGTCACAATGCATTTTACCGGTAATTTGCTTTACAGTTTTCAATTTATTTTCCCTGACTCTTAAACGGCGTCGTCGTGTGAGCGGCGGCCGGCGACTTTCTAAATGCCTTTGCAGTCGTCTTTGCTTTTGGTCTATCCAGCTAGCTGTCTGGACTATCTATCTATTGGTGTTGGCCAATTCGTTCATAAAAAGCCAAGGAAAAACAAAAACAACAACAAAAATAAACCGAACTTGCGTCGGGCGAAATATTGTATATATATATATATATGTATATTTTGATTTTTTTTCCTATTTTTCTTATTTACGAGCCGACGAGACGCTGTGGGAGTTAACGCCAACGCCAATGCCGATCGATGATCGCCCCGATCCTTTAAAGGCCTTGCACAGCATATTTCAAAATTACCAAAAAAACATTGTTGTTGGTTGTTGTATTTGTAAAAGTGTTAAATGGGCGCCATATTTAAAGTGGGCATTTCAGTTTGATTTGACTGGATATTAATCGCATACGCGGTGTCTCCTCTGTGGGCTCTCTCAAATCAAAAATGACTTTATCAGTATAATCCGACTTTCCATTTATTTTTTTGGGTTATAAAAGCAGTTTTGTTGCATTTGCATTGTGTATGTATGTGTGCGTGTGTGTGTGTGTGTGTGCCCCAATAGTACGCCAGAATCAAGCAATCAAGTCTCGAGTCTCAAGCATCATGCTGTCTTCCAAAATTCCCCTCCAGATACATTTCACACATGGCAGGTGATCGCAGCGAACGATGATCGTTGTACTTTCACTTTCGGCGAATGTGTAAGGACTCGACTCGATTCGACGCCACTCTGCGAATAAGTTTTGCAATTTAGGCTTTCGAAAATGCATCATGATCTTGTTACTCTAATCAAACTTGCAAACAACACCAACAAAACATCTGCAACAACAACAGCCAATAATCACACACAACAACAACAACAACAAAAACAACGTGACATTGCTATCAAAGCTAGCAGACTTTATGGCAGCGATTGTCGCTTATGCAAATGATTAAGTCAGCCAGTTGTGGGAGATTATTAATATGCCAACTGCTCGGAGTTAACACAAATTATTGATTGTTATCAAAAATGAAAAACAAAAAAAAAACGCTGAATGCCTGCCTCGCCTCACTTTGGCTCACCTGTCCAAATTGTTAATTGATTGTGATCGGGCGCGCATTGACTTTGGCTTAATCAATTTGATCGGTGATTGGGGCTCGTCAGTCGCCGATCACTGATCTCGTCAAGCTGCATCGATTAGCCATCCAGCCGGTGTCCGTTGGCAGATATTGCGAATCGTGTCGTACACCTTCACTTCGTTTTGTTATTCGCATTCCAACTGCATTTTCCGAGCACTCTTTTTCCATGTGACGTAGGCGCGCTGCCTGCCAGCCTACCAGCCTGCCTGTCTATTAAACGCCAACTGCTTTTTTTTTGTGTTTTTGCCAAGCCGGTTTTCGTTTTTGTTTTGCCGGCATTTGCACACCGTTTAATTGTTTTCAGTCTGTCTGCCTGGCTTAATATTCCAATACGAAATCTAATAAAGTTTTGTGTCGTAGGAGTCGAAGATAATCAAGGAGGTGGCTGCCAATGCTTCACAATTTTCTAGCACCCCTTAAAAATTATTCAGAAGGGTATATCAAAATTGTAAATTATTTGGGGGAACCTCTTGATGACTCTTAAAAACAAATTCATATATTACAGAAGAGTTTGGGAAATGACTTTGCTGCCAATCGGAAAATTTAAAATCACTTAAAAAAAATGTAATTTTTGATTAATCTAGAGGTGAATCCATTAAGGTGAAGAATTTGTAGCTTCTTCTTCGTTCATCTTATATAAATAATATAATTAGCCTTTTTTCACTTAATCACCTAAAACCACCTGTTTTCCACCCATCCACATATTGCTAATTTGAAATTTGAAATTCACTTGGATATTTAATTTTTCTTAAACTTAAATTGGAATGAAGCGTCGTATATTAAACGATTACTGAAATTGAAAGTAAGTTTCGTTTACTGATCGATTACTAACTATTGGGTTCCAATTTAGATTTGAGCTTTGGTATATCTCTCATCACCCTGCTTGTATCCGTAAAAATTAACTCTTCTATGTGAAAAGCCTCTCATTCAGCGTTGCATTTCGAGTTGCTTCAAACACTTAACAGATCGTGTGTGCGCCCAGAGTTATATTTGTTGTTGTTACTGTTGCTTTTGCTGTTGTTGCTGTTGTTGAGGTGTTCATTGTGTAAGCGGCTGTGACATCAAAACACTTTCGCATTACAAGTGTTTATCTTTCAGTGGCGTCTGTAAGCTACAAGCAGAGATACAAACAGCATCAGCTAAGCAATTCATTTGCCGCTTTCGGTAACCTTTTGTGTTTTCTGTTTTTGTGGACAACTCCACGACGATGGCGACGATGACGAGGAAGAAGACAACGACAACGACGCGTTGAAGGAGTTGCCGATGTTGTCGATAGTGTTTTTTGGATGTTTTTACAAAAACAAAAGAGGCGCTCATCAAAGACACTGAAGGCGTCACTTGGCGGTAGCCACTAATTTTGTTTACGGCCCAGACTGCACGCAGATTGCCAAATGGTTTAATGCTATTTGTTAGCTTTACTTGAAGCTTATGACAGCAATTTCACTTTCTGTTGCACTTCCAATAAACATATAAAATCGTAGTGTATAGTAAAATATTGTGAAATTCCATGTAGGAGTTGCAGACCCTTGACTCGTCTTGACTTGTCCGGCTTTTGGGTTTCTTTAACGATACAAATCTAACGAACAATTATCGATAAACCAACTCCATACCTAGTGGCTATAACACCTTCTTCTCAAGAGAGATCATTTTAACACTAGACTCTCGTATAACCGATCATTTTATTTCTTCTAGTTACCATAGTAATACTCATATCGATCAATATAGAATGTCAGATATTTGGTAATTTTCAAGTGCTACAGAGTGTGAAAGTTTCGTCTCTATGGATTTGACTTGATTTCAATTTGGCATGTCTAGCAGTAGCTTCAAAAACAACAGTAATAACAAACAAAAGCAAACATACTCATACACACATAGACACGTTCGCTTATAAGCTAAAGCTGTGCGACAAGTTTGCCGGCAGCAGAGTTAACGACTGCATCGTCAAGTTTGCAAGTGCACTAAAAATGTTGAAATTGATGCTGAGTTGAGCTTATCTTGGCTGAGAGTTGAAGCGCGCTCTCTTTGCACTTGTATGCGTGCCTCTCTGCCTGCCGGCTCGTGTGTGTATGCGTGTGTGTGTGACTCTCTCTCTCTCTCTCTGTTTACGGCATAAGGCGCGAATATCTGCACAGAGTTGGAGCACAATTACCAGAGCTTAGTCTGGAATACGTTCAGTTCTCATTTCGATTTCCAGTGGTGCGAACGTGCGCTACGCACGCTGGCTCGTTGGGTCCGCGAATGCGCAACATCTGATTAACAATAATTAATAATACAATCGCATATCCTTAATATCCTGTATCTCGTGTTTATCGTGTCGTGTGTGTGAGATGTTGTGCCTGCAGTGCACTCAACTCAATAACATTCGTAACACATTCAAAAGTAATTCACAATTAACAACGTTTAAATCCTTCGGGCCACAGCAACAACGAATTTTAACCATTTCTGACCATGGCTATTTCCATTTGGCCAGCGAGTAGCACATTGAGTAGATCATTTACATTGATCGATATCCGGAGCCAAAGTGGTTTCGCATGTTTTGTTATTTAACAAATATGAATAACGAGCGCTTAATTGCAATTATTTTCAGTGGATCGCAGCAATTTTTTGTTTGTTGTGACAATATTTATAAAAGCTTTAATGTTGGGCAGATGGTTATTGATATTTATTGATCTCCACACCGGATGACAGACTATTAAGTCTTTAGATGAGCAATTCCGCGTGTTCAACTATCTAGCAAAGTGATTATCATTATTTTTAGCACGCTTTCAACTTTGCGAGAGAGCTAAAAAAAAAAACAACTGTTAAAATATCATTTTAAAAATAGACTGAAATTATGGCTGAAGTATTCTTTTATTATTATTTATTTCTTTTGCAAGCAGAAGTGAAATGTAAACCCAAATTATATTCAATTATTTAGAGGAATATGTTAAGTATGATCTATTAAATCGTTTTTCATTTGTTTTCCATTTTAAAATAATTAATTTATTCTATATTCAGAAAGCTTTTAAGTAACTTCTTCAAGTGGCACCTTTTCACTGTTAGCAAAAAACAAAAAATTGGCAAAGAAAATTGCCAATTTTCACAGCATTATGCGATAGTAAAAAAAAGTCGTAAAATATTTGTTATGTGCTTAGCTTATTCAAATACATAAAATAAAAAAAATTAAACACCCAGAAATTCCAGCCAAACTTGTAGCCCACTGCCGGAAAGAGCCGGGCAGCCAGCCGGGCACCATTTGCTATATTGCCTGCTGGCTGCCCAGACAGTTTTCTGTTGATATTTTTGATGCAGTCTGACAAGTCATAAATATGCCAACCAGATGGAGACTTGGTGCAGCTTTGCCCCACGCTATCGCCATCGCCATCGAAGTGGGCGTTGTTGACACGTGTGGCTGCAGCACAAAATGATTATAGAATTCCTGCATTTAAATGCGATTTGGGGCGTGCTCAAAAGGGGGTAGCCCACTAACAGGAAACTAACAACTTTGCCTAACACACATTGGACACATTTCTTACGTTCGGTCACAGTCAGGAAATCCATTTGATAAGCTTTCCATTGGAATTCCCGTTACGCTCCGGTTAGCAGCTCTATGGTGTTAAAATTAGCGCAGTTCACAGGTCTCAGTTGCAAGTTCGTAATTCATTTTTATAGGTAAGACCATAAGTTTTTCAAATCGCCTTGGTTCCTTTTTTTACGAGTTTAAGCGAGATGCAGTCCATACATTGCTGCACATTGAAAGCTAGAGTTACCAATATTTGACATTATATAGCCGATTATATCCTTCAAAGGTGAAATCAAAAGTATTCCCGTGACTTTCACACACAGTCCTTTGTAAATAAAAATAAAATATCTCTTGGAATTATTGTAACAATTCTATAGCAATAACTATTTTCCATGTTTTGTATCAATTTTTGGGGAAATTCGATTTATTTTATTTACCTTTAAAAGGTTACCAATAAAATACCTTCAAAATTAAATGACTCCTATCTTGAAAAAAAATTATATCCTTTCCTTAAGCAAAAGCTTGAAATTTTAGAACTACTTTGCTGATATGAATATCAAATTAACTTTAATTATAGCTAGAAATTATTTTATATTTCGGAACAGTATAGGCTAATGTGACTTATCATTCGTGCAGTTTTCGGAATGCTTTTCCAATTTCGTTAACAGCAAATTTGATTTGGATTTTCCCTGACAAATTATTCACACGTTAAATATCTAGTTGAAATATATTAATAAACTTATTTGTATTAATGTTAATCATTTATATAATATATATACTTGATGCTTTCTTAAAATTTATCTCCTTATATAACTTATATTTCACAACTAGTCCTTATTCGAATGCCGCTGGGATTCATGCCACTCCCCCCCAAAATCTATAACATATACACCTCGTACTTTTCCAATACATGCATACGTAATAAATATATGTATATATATAATTTTTAATTTGCATTCGCTCTTTTAAGCTTATATCTCATATTGGAAAATCCAGATTAATACCCAAGAAAGTTGTGTCTCCAGGAAATGGTAGTCATTTCAAATAATATAATATTCAAAAAATATATAGATATAGATTTACGCCCAGCTGTTCGACTTTTCATTCTTGTATCTTTGGGATTTGCATTTGTGCGCACAGGTGTTCGGTTTTGATTGGGCCTTGTTTTAGTTTGGCACGTGCTATTGTCATTCAATAGCTATATAGCCGATATTATCTAGCCCAGCTGTCAACTGAAGCTGTCTGTTGAATACGCAACATGATCCATTTCTACTTAATCGTTTTAAGGTCGACAAACTCAGCCCTCAGATATAGGCATATATTCTGGGTGGTAATGCTAGTAAGCTCATTGTTTTTTATTAACTTAAACAATATACATATAGAATTGCTATAAATATTAGCAAAAATGCTGCCTCAATCGATTGTGAAGTTCATAAGTTGTGAGTTAAAGAGGCTGAGAAGAAATTTAACCATGTTTTTAATATTCTTGTGGATTCTATGGTGTTCACAAATCATAGTCATATCGACTGTGTTCATGAGGTGAGATTCCCTTTATTTATTATTTAGCTATACATATGTATCTTTGTATTATTACAAATATTTATTATTTGTGTTCGATTGCAGCCTGCCCAAGCTCATTCCGGAGTTGCCCGCCGTAACTGTAACGACTGAGTTGCCGGTTGAGGTTGAGCAGGTCAAGGATCGCTTGGAAGCGGTCATATTACCCAATGCGCCGCCTGCACACGATTCAAGCAACCAAAGCGAGAATCAACAGGCGACTGAAGTTCTTGAGGGTGCCGAGCAAGTAGCTCAAAAGGGTGAGTAATGTTTAAATTAAAACTGATCCAAAATGAAGTTAATCATCTAATTCAATTAGTTGAGCCAAAGGTGAACGATCCGGGCGGAGGGTCAGAGCTGGGCACCAGTGAAATGAATGCCACCTCTGATGCGAATATGACTGGTGACAGTGGAGGACCGGTCGCGTTAGGTGCGGCCAGCAATGCCAGTGTCGAGGAGGTGCCGATGCCCGTCTTCTCGGAGTGGGCGCAAAAGCAAAGGGAGGCCGAAGCCAGTCGGGAGCAGGCCATGGAGCTTGAGCAACAGGTGGTCAACAATTCGGCCCAGCGTCGCAACGCAACAGGATCAGGCGGTGGAAAGCCGCCATCGTTAAAAACGCGTGCCAAGAATTACGCCTCGCCGGACTGCGGTGCCAAGATAATTGCCTCGAATGGCGATGCCACCAATACGGGAGCAGTTCTTAGCCACTCCAGCGATGAATATATGCTGAGTACCTGCGACAGTCGCATCTGGTTTGTCGTCGAGCTGTGCGAGGCTGTCCAGGCTCAAAAAGTCGAGTTGGCCAACTTCGAGCTTTTCAGTTCGTCGCCGAAAAATTTTACGGTTGCCGTTTCGAAACGGTTTCCCACTCGAGACTGGAGCAATGTGGGTCGCTTTGCCGCAGAGGATAAACGGACGGTGCAGACGTTTGAGCTGCATCCGCATCTATTTGGCAAATTCGTGCGAGTTGATATTCATTCTCACTACTCCAAGGAGCACTTTTGCCCCATTTCCCTCTTTCGCGTCTTTGGCACATCGGAGTTTGAGGCATTTGAAACGGAGATTCGACACAGCGATGAACTGGATGATTTTGACGATGACTTTGCCGGACAGGAGCAGCCACACAAGCAACTGCAGGGCAATGCGAACATTTTTCAAAGTGCCTCCGATGCCGTCATTCAGATGGTGAAAAAAGCCGCCCAGGTGCTGGTGAAGCCAACGAAAGCGTTACGTTCGCCAGAGTCGCTGCACTGTTTCACACCCACTGCTGGCAATTACAGCTGCCAAAGCTACAACTCTACCGTTGTGGAGCGCATTAACAATCTGCTCTCGTGTCAGTCGGAGCAGTTGCAGCAGCTGCTCCAGCTGCCACAGCTGCGAGCACAGCTCCTACGTACGCGTATCTGCAATACAGAATATAAAATCAGCTTCGGCTCGGCAAGCATCAAAGAGCAGCAGGCAACGTGCAGTGGAATGGACAAGCGACAGAGTTTCTACCTAAGCATGCTGCCGGCGGAGCATGTGGGCGCCATGTGCATGCTTCTGCAGGCCGAGTACAACAGCATAACGGCAGAACAACCGGTGAAGTTGCCTCAGGCGGCGACCAAGCAACAGCAGCAGCAGCATTTTAATGTGGCCGAGCAACTGAGTGAGAATGTGACCACAGCTGATCCGGCCAAGGAACCGGAAACTGTAAAAACTTCCACGCCGAAAGAGTCTTTGCCAGCCGCTGACACGCCCAGCCCGGAAATAGTAACTGCCGAAATATCTGAAGCGCCCAAGATCACAATCCCAACTGAACCCAATTTTGAAGTAGTATCCACAATCGAGGCACCGCCATCGGATGTGAATATATTTAATGTACCCACGGACACTCAGAAAGAAGAAGAGCCCACAACAACAACAGGCTCAGCAGCGTCCATTGTGGGAGACGAGGCGGTGACGCCAACGCCAGCAGCAATACCCGTGGTTGTCAAAGAGGTGGAATTGGCCATAAATCCTGATAGTCCAGTGACGACCAGTGAGCAATCACCAACAGCAGCTACCACAGTCGAGTCAGACGGCGGCGATTTGGTGGGGAGTGGAAGTGGATTGGATGACAGCAATCTCGCAAACTGGGAGAGCATTGATAGTCTGCTAACCACAACGGTGGCATCGATAACTGCAGGTGGCGGCGCCGCTGCAGCTGCTGCCGCTGTGGTCAATGGCAATGCCCACATCGGAGGCACAGCCAGTGCAGCAGGAGCAGCAGGCAGTGTAGTGTCAGCTGGTGGTGCAGGTGGCATCAATTTGCAGCCAAAACTAACGAATGGAGCACAATCGGAGAGCGTCTTCATAAGGCTATCAAATCGCATTAAGGTGACTATCGATTAACCAAACACACTTTGTACACTCGACTAGAATTTGTTTTTGTTCTTGGCCTGACTAAAAGCACTAATAATGAGACTATGACTATGCCCGACTGAAAGATACCTCACTGTAGCCAATGTATTTGAGGCGCTTCTTTCTTCACGCTAAAGACAATTTGGAATTTAATAATTATTCAATATTCGTGCGTTAGACTTAAAAAGTCATTTTTCAATTCACAACATTAAAACTGATTAATTAATTAATTTAACATCTTTGCAAAATACACTTCATCAAAAGTTCAAAGTGCTTAACAATTTATATGCAATTCTTTTGATTTTAATCAGACTAGCATTAAACTCTTTTTCAAGTTAGAACTTTGCATGCTGATGTGACCGACTTTCTAATACTCTACTCTGCGTAATGAACGCTATCAGTAATCTAACCATGATAGATTTTTTTCATGGCTCTAAAATGCTAGTGGATCAATGCTAAACACCTACAAAGTATCATTTTACTGTAGATTATTTTTCTTAATTTAAATTGACTTTTGAATTGGATTGTATTTGTTCTTATATTATATTTTGTTTCAAGAGATCCCTGCTAAGATTTCTGTACTTAGCTAGGGACATTTTTTTTAAACTGTAATTATAATTTTATATTTATTAAAATTTAAGTTAGTTGTCTGCATTTTCATATTACGTTCTCAAGGAAGCCTTCTGCAAAGGATATTAGTAAGAACATACAAAGGTCGCATTGTGTCCTGCTCATTTTTACATCGTGTTTGTGGCAAGAAACCTTGCGTGTTTCATACATATTAAGGGTAACTTGGGTGGGCTTGGCGCACCTATGCTATCGTTGAAATTGTTTTGTGATTTGAGCTTCTTGCTTTTTCGCAAGGGTGGCCTTGTCTTTGCCATTGTTAGGGGCAACATCATTGTGGGGACCTAGTAGCCAAACAGCCATGCCAATCGTTATTTAATGTTTTTCACTGCTCTCTTCTGTTCACAGGCACTCGAACGCAATATGTCGCTGTCTGGCCAGTATTTGGAGGAGCTGTCACGTCGCTACAAGAAGCAGGTGGAGGAGTTGCAGCAGACGCTTACGCAACAGACTCTAACCGTGCGGACGCTCGAGGAGCAGAGTCGTCGTTACATTGAGCAGGAGCAACTGTATCAGCAGCAGAGCGCCGAGCTGGCTGGCGATGTTCGTGCGCTCACGTACCAGGTGCAGGCCTGCATCCTTGTCATCATCATAGTGGGCACCTGCATCTTTCTGATGCTTGTCGTCGGCACTGTCTACTATCGCAAGTTGCGCCACCAGAACCAGCAACTTCAGCCGCTGGTGGCAACAGCGGCGACGGGTTTAGCCAAGCAAAAGTTGAGTCGTCGCAAATCGTACGAGCAGATGTTGCAACAGTCACCCGGCAAGCAGCGGCGTCCCAGTGAGGAGGCCATGCTCATACTGAATGGGTGCGGCGATGTGACTGTGGTGGAACCCTCTGATATTGCCAATAGCAATGGCAGGCAACGTAAGATATCCGTTTGCTATGGCAGCAACAACAACATTGCCGGCAACGTGTTTAACACCAGACCATCGCTGCACAAGCGGAAGGGCGCCAAGCACTCGTTTCACGCAAGCCTGGACTCGGCACATGTTGCGTACTCTGAACATCCGGATAAGTTCTTCGATTTTGGTAAGTATTGAGTGTGGCAATAACAATAACGATCTCAACGTCAATTTGTGTCATATTCGATATTTTGCAGATACTTTGAAAAATAGCAATAAGTTGCCGCCCAAGGCGGCCAAAAAGAAGTCGCAGCAGCTGTACCAACAGGAGCTGAAGCGTCAGGAGTCGGCGCCCGCCAACTGCACACAGAGTAGCCTCGCGGAGGAGGAGCCAACACAAAGCGATTTCGATGAAAGTCTCATTCTGGATGACGACGATCTGTGCAATTTTATACCCAACAGCGATTTGGCCTACAACGAATTTATGCCAGATGGCCCATCCGGCTATCAGATTGTGGACACTGTTGACGGCAAGTCGGAGAAGTCAACAAAGAAATCGCGACGCGTTTCTTCGCCCGCGTTCTTCAAGTCGCCGTTTAGCAAGAGCAAGAACAAAGGCGGCAATTTGAATGGCATGGGCGGCGTTAAGGGCAGCCAATCGGCGCATGAGGCCACATCCTGGGAGTGGTATCGCCTCAAGCGCAACGAGAAGCACTCCAAACAGCTGTCAGTGCCGAGCGTATCCCTGACACCCAATGCCAGTCTGGACAGCTCATCCCTGTCGGAGATCAATTTTCCGTTTAATTCGACGCAAAATTCATTTCGCATACTTGGCGAGGCCATAACAAAGACCACGGGCAAGACAGCAGGCAGTAGTAGTAGTAGTGGCGCCAGCACCACCTCATCCACAACGAAGAAGAAGCAGCGGGCTTTCAATAACATTTTCAGAAAGGTCTTCTGATGAGAACTCGTTTCGCTTGCAGGGTTCTTAATTGCATGTTTTACTAATTTCCTGAGTAGTTTTCCTCTCAATTGTGTACTGCAACATCAATTAGAGTGTTATT
Source organism: Drosophila paracracens (assembly GCA_035044025.1). Taxonomy (NCBI): domain Eukaryota; kingdom Metazoa; phylum Arthropoda; class Insecta; order Diptera; family Drosophilidae; genus Drosophila; species Drosophila paracracens. The sequence continues at coordinate 3,548,071 of JAWNMN010000398.1, forward strand.
TTCGTAGGTAATAAACAAAAACAAAACAACAAAAATTGTAAATGAAACACACCAGTTTTCTCAACAAAAAGATTATCGAGCAAAAAGATTCATTTCGTTTCTCTCAAGAGTTCCTTAGTGCTGCAGTAATATGCAAATGACTGTAAAACAAATTAATTATACCTTCATGATTTTTAGAACTAATTCATATGCTCGCTGCTTATATATATCTATATTTGTTGCATTCAAAGCATCAATTAATGAATGCGATTATTTCACGATAGGCATATAAGTTAACTTAATATTCCAAGCCTTATAAGTTATAAAGAAATCGGCTGCATAACTTTGCCACATTATTTTGTTATTAGCAATTAGCAAACATATTAAATTAGTAATTAATTTAACTATTATTTAAGGTAAAAGCAAATAACATTTATTTAAAAGCAAATTTACAAACTGATTGTTATATTTTTAATTCGCTCAAAAATTCCGTAACATCAACCGAGTCCTTGTTGGACAATTTCTGATCCCTTACAGCACTGTTCAGGTAACGTCCAGCCGAGCCTAAATGTTTCTGCCATTGCTCCACTGTTTTGTACTCGGCATTGGTACAGTAAACAACCTCATTGATGTCCTCGTCCAATTTATAGCTACACACCGATGAAAACACTCGCTGCAAATTGCTAATAGCCTCCGAACGCAAAGTTTCATCACGACACACCAGATTTAACATGAACAGACCCTTGGGTCCAATGATCTCCTTGATGTGCAGCAATATGTTATTGGCCAGGAAACTGCGGGGCGGACAGCTCATGCCGAGCGTAAGATCTTTGCTGTCAACATCGAAAAGCACAGCGCCAAAATGTATATCTGCAAAGTTAAAAGCAGCATAAGAAAAGATTCAATCGGCTGACAATTTCTCAGTCATCCACCTTCATTGCGGCAACGCTCGACAAAAGCGAGGCCATCATCGATAACAACATGCAACCGATCGTCCTGTTTCAGTTCAAAATATTGCTCAGCAACTTCCAGCATAATGGGATCTATTTCTACGGCCGTAACACGAGTCTGACTATAAGGGAAGCAATGTCTGAGATGGGGCAACTGATGAAAGCGATTTTTAAGCTTACGGAAATGCGGAATGCAGGAAACTACACAGGCCACCGCCACCGAGTCCAATCACCAGCACATCGTTGTGCACATCCTTCTTCAGACTCTGCATCGTGGCCGCCAGCTGGACGCCCACGGACATGAAGCGATGATGTTGGCACGCCAAGTAGCCAAAATCTATTTTTTTGCGATCTTTTTTGGCCTTGATTTTAACTGAAATACAAAAAGTTCATAATTACAAAAATAAAGAACTTATTTATTCAAGTTCAGTTTGTTACCGGTTTTGACCAACGCCTCCGACTGCACCACAAACTGATTGCTGAGGAATATCAGGCGACGTAGTGTTTTATCAGCGACTTCCACTTCTTCAATACGAAAATCGCCAGATATTTTGGAGCAACCAGAAATCACCGTCTCTCGCTTTCCCACTTCAGAGCCGAGCGATAAATAAGGTATCTTCTCCTTGAGGCCTGCGGGTGCTAGGTTCGTGATGCTGTAGCCCAGCTCACTTTTCACCTCGTCCAGTGTGTTATAAACCTGATCACGATGTAATGTGACAACAGCTAGTCTCTGATACTTGGCCGACGCCTGAAGTTTTCTACGACCCGCCGGGGTGGCAAAGAGCCACTCAATCTCCCGTCCCTGTGGGACAATAAATGCCGCATATTTGCCAAGACCGCGTGCTGGCGGTTGATCCAGAATATGCACTGTGTAGCGAGGTGTTTGCTCTGCGGCCCGATGCAAGTCCATCGTGATCTCATTGTGGCCCACAATGCTGGAGCGAGCTAATCCATTGCAGACCAGCGCCGCTTTCTGCACTGATGCCACAGCATTAATGAGTTCCGCTGCGCTGCTAAAGCGTTGCATTTTATCGCTGCCCAGTCCGAATTCAAGGATCTGTTGAAGTGTATGTTATGGAGTCAGGAGTTATTCCAAAGTAAGCGGATGCAGTTACTCACCGACATGGGCAAGTTCTTGAACTTGGTGGCAATTATGACAAATACAGGCAGTGTTAGGGCATCCTCGCTTCGTTCCTTGTTCGCACGCTCCACATCCAGACAGTGCACAATGCGCAACATGCAGTTGTGGCGCGGCAGAAATTCCACCAAATAGTTAATAATGTGCTCCTGCAACATGGATATACCAACGTAACGACCACCATTGCTGGAATTAGAAAAGAAAAATATCAATTTAAATTGCATATAGGCGGTCAGTGGATAAAACTAACCGCATTGTGCGCAATATTTCCGTGAAATATAGTTCCACAGTTGCCTTAGTGTCCTCGTCGTCATTCACAAATATCGCATCCAGTGTGCCCTTGTCCAAGGCCACTGAGAAACTCTCATCCGGAAAGGACATCGCCGTCGCATCCATCTGAATGAACTTCATATCGGGACGTGTTCGCGCGTTTATTTCAATCATTTTCTTCACAGCAACCGGTGAAATGTCAATGTTTGTAATATCCCTTTATAATTATAGAAATATATATATATATATATATATAAATGATCTTCATTTAAAAAGCTGAAGGATTTAAAACACACCTGAATCCCTTGTCATACATGTCCATGCTGAGCTTTGAATTACCGCAACCAAGCATCAGGATTTTTTCGGCGGGCTTTATATATTTGTGTATCTGATCGCATAGCTCCAAGTATTCGCCATACCTATAAAAGTTGTTAATATTAAATATAATCAGCAACATTTTTTGGCATCTCTGATTTGGTAAACGTGGTCAGCCGGCAATCGGCGCATGTAGCATAATTATTTATGTGACTACAAACCATTCGAAAGCCTTTTCGCCGCGTTTCTTAAAGAACTCATTCCAGTAGTCCGCTTGGCCAAACTCTTCCCGCGTTCTTGGCAGCAAATTCATTGTTCAATAATCAGAAAACAAATATGAACTTTGGTTTTAAATCGCGCCTGATGCTGTTTCAATGTTATTGAAATATGTGCTAAATATTGCCAGGAAATTGTGACGTCAGACTGCTACAGAGCTAAGAAAGAAAAGGTGGTATCCACAATTTTGATAAGCAAATTATGTGTAAATTGACTTGCTAACTATCTTTGAGTATATCAAATAAAATTAGAAGAGAAGCCTGGAAAATTGGTAATAGGTATTTCAATATTATGGCGTCTAATCTGCCGTCGGTGGCGTCATTATACCCTACTAATTAGGCTGGTATCGATAGTGTTGACAGCAAGCAGTGTTACCAGCTTTCTGTTTTCCAGCTAAACATTCTGCAAAACGACTTTAAAATCGTATTTTTATAAACACTTTTGATATTTGTATATTTTTGAAATAGCCTCGCAAGTAAAATATGCATTTATGTGACTGAATTTATGTAACTTTATGTTACATAAGGAACATCAAATTATATATTTGAAATTATCATGTCCCGAATGTGCATTTAAGGAACTGTCTCCCAATCTGTCGATGAAATAAATACACAAGGCGGTTGGAGTATTTGATTGCTATAAAAAAGTAAATATAAAACGCACTTGTCATTTTTCCGATAAGGCTTATCAAATGCTTAACTTACCTTTTTTATTAGAATTATCTTCAATAAAACAATATCCATTAAAAAAAAAAAACAATTTTTCCATCGCTCACATAGCAAGTCAAGCAGTCACGAAATAAAATCAATGGAAAGCACATTTCCTCATGTCTTTTAAGTAAGTCCTTGTTGTATATCACAAGCCGAGCTTACACAACCCCGTTGTTGGCAGAATTGTATCTCCAAGGCAATCAATTGATCTTCATCCTGCTTTTTAAATATATGTGTCCTTAAATACGATTCTTAATCTTAAATATATTAATTACTTGCATTCACATTGCTTGTCTGCTCCTCTGTTTGTTGCGTATCATAAAGCTTTGCTATTTTGGTCAAGAAGTTATGGAATCGATCCTGATAATTGGGGTAATGCGCCTTAAACACAAAGCACGCCAAGTAGCTGAGATCTTTACGTGCATATTTTGAGATATTATCGACATGTTTTGTGTGTCCCTTCACAAAGCAAAGTGAATGGTTCACCTCAAGGAGCCTAAAGTCTTCATCCTCGAGGCAACTGTAAGATGAAAAAACGGTAGTACCATCCTCAAGTTTATCCTGTATTATTCCCAAAAGATCTTTAGTTTTATTCTCGATGGGTTGAATATAGAGCTTCTTGGCATCTCGCTCAAAGGCAGCAAGCACCCATTGACGATCCTTTAATATTCCTCGATTTATCTTACGCTTGCTGACTATCAACTCATAAATTTCGACAGTTTTTCCCGGTCCTCCCAGCTTGCCGCAATTGAAGTCGGCTGCCCACTCGACGAACACCTCACGTAAATAGTGTCTCCAGTTAATGACGGTGTCCGTGCTATAATTGAATTCCTGCTTCAGAAACTCCGTTATGGGACTGATCTCAATCATCTCGTAATGCATAAAGAGGCATATGTCCCGTATCGACAATTGGGAGCCAGAGAAATAAGTGTTATTCCTTACACTCTGCATGAAATCACAGGTTTCTTTCTTTCGCTTTTTGTTTTTTGCAATGATACGCGTCCTGCGGCAACGGTAAACAAAATTATCCTTCACCTTAACAAGGCGGCAAGGCTCGCTGCAAATTTCGCATAATTTTTCTGCACAGATGAGACCGTGTCCTTTTAGAAACTCTATTAACTTTTCATCATCTAATAGAATTTCCATAAAATCATGTGCTAATAATTGGCAACCAGTGCATTTTTTTACTTGATCACTCATATTTCGTAACTTTCTTTGTAGTTTCTACTCTCATTCTAATTTCATTTATTTGTTTACGTTTGAAATTAGTGATGGGAACTCCTCCATTTCACTAACGATAATATCGATGTTTTTGCAGTTGAGACTCAATTTTATATTTAATTCTATGCAATTTAAAAATAAGTGAATTAGTTGGGTGCTGCAAAATATTTTCCTACCCATTGATAATTAATATGTATATTTTTACAAAACCCACCTTTTTTTATTATATTCATAAAAAACAAGCCTGACCTACTATGAGTTCACATGCAATAAAAAATAAATATCTAACGCTTATGTTGAATGTTATTAACAGGTTTCTGTTAACGGAAGCCATTCGCATGAACTTTGTGATTTTGCCATTCACTGCGAGTGGCAGCAGCTGAGCACTGATTTCTTTCTTATAAAATTTAACTTGCGTTTGGTTTCTGTTGGTTTTGTGGTATTTACATAATTGATTGCCGTATTCTTGCATACACATGTCACATTAGGCACCCCACAGACGCAAGTGTATGTCCACGACAGTGAGGGCAGGTGAACAGTGAAAATAGGCAGCATCAGCGAAATAATAAAAAAAGGGGAGGCGATTCGATGTTATCGCATTGTACCTCATTTCCCATAACTAAATGCGAAACAATAGCACTTAATTGAGGTACACATATCGATGTCAACACCAGTGACAAATCATAGCAGCACCGGCACGAAGAGCACTAAACTTTAGTAGAAATGTGGAGTCAGAGTACCTAGAACGGAAAGTGTGGAACAGGGGGCAAAAACAGTGAAGTCTCTAAATGCGTGCCGTATCGGGACCAGGAGCGTCCAATGCTGGCGTGGATCCAATTATGTCGCGGCTGGACTATGAGCAGAATGCCCTGCATCATAGCTGCCTGCTGGTGCTGCTGCGCGGTGTGGGCCCATCCCGCGCCCGCATTTTACAGCGGGCCTTCGAGAAGGTGCGACGTGTCAATAATATCAAAGTAACGGGTAAGCCACACTTTCAATTAGTATTCCACTTAAATTGAGTGATTTATAATGATGATTCAATTCTTGTCTAGATTCCAGCGGCAATGTGCGAAACGTTTATTTTCGGTTCATTCACGACCATCCCGTGGAGCACAACGATTGGGGGGATTTTCAGACGCATCGCCGACTGCTGGGCCTCGTCACAATTGGCAAGTTTGAGAATCAAACGGAACTCAATGAGCTGTGCCGCCACCACGAATCCCTAAAGGTGCGCTATGGCAGCACACTATACGAGTCACGTGCCATTTTCTTTGGACCCGATGCCGACAGCAATTCCATCACAAATCATCAGATGAAAGATGGTCTTAGCGTCGTGGACAATACGCATCCGGTGCTCCAGACAATTGGCGAACACGGCGTGCGCCCAGATACGGGAACTAAGGAATATCAGCCAGGTCGCATCCAGGATGAGTATACCACGCCATCAAATTTCAAGTCGCAGGCATTTTTCTATCGCGAGCAGGACACTTGCGTTGATCTGGAGGCGCGAGTTGGTGATTTTTTGAATGCATTATTTTGGGTGCTGGAGTCACGGCGCCTGGAACGTTCGCGAGAGAAGGCGGAGAAACTCAGTCTGCTGTTGGCGCCCTTCGAGAAACGGGACTTTGTGGGCCTGGACATGGAGTCGCGAAACAATCGGAAACGCTGTGTGGGCCGTGTGATGAAGAATCTGGCGGATCTTTCCTTGCAAGCAGGTCTCTTAGACGATGCCTTGAGTCTGTACCACAATGCCAATGAGACGTTGCGCTCGGTGGGCGACTCCCTGTGGGTGGGCGCTAGCGAGGAAGGATTGTGTGCAGCGTCGGCTGTTATCCTATATCCACAAATGCGTGAGATTGAAACGCTGCACAGGAATGCATCGCTGCAGGAAACGGGCAAGTTGTAATTGCAATTAATAAATTTGATTTCAATTCTAACTACCTACTTGGGTGATCTTTTAGGCACTTCACCATTGCGAAAAACGCCGGAAAAATGGCGGGCCAGCGATGCAACAAAGAAAATAAATGTCACCGCTGGAACAATCACAGAAGCGCTCACCTCACATTCATCTTCCTGCTCGTCGGTATCATCCATATTAACGAACAATTCCTCAGCGTCAGGCACACCCACAACGTCAACATCCTCATCCTCAACATCGACAATATCGGCGGTAGCGCCAATGTGTCATCGCAACGGCGAGCTTCCTGGCAACATACTCAAGCCGGAGGAGATACCCAATTATTATCGCAAAGCGATAATAAATTATAGCAAATACCGACACGCAGCCACCATTGAGACGGAGGCGGCACTGAAGGCAACCCGAATTTGTATTGAACAGAATCGACCCCTGGATGTGGCGATGTTCCTTCAAAATATCCTTTACATTAATCTCAACATGAGTGAGCCAGAGCGTGTCAAACAATTTGAAATTATCACGGAACTATATCAGCAGATCGGATACCAGCGAAAGGCAGCATTTTTTCAGCGCCTGGCCGCGCTTAAGCATGTCCACCAGGGCAGTCAGGCGCCGGACTGGACGCAGAGCTATCGCCTATTGTTGGGCAGCTTTACTGGCTATCTGCTTTCGCTGGATTCTCTGGAAGTGCTTGAGAATGCAGCTGGATGGCCGGCACTGCAAATAGATCTGCTGCAGAGTCTCATAACTGCAGCGAGACGGCTGGGACACTCTGCGCTGGCCACCCGCCATATGACGTTTCTGCTTCAGACCCAATGGGACAATATGACTGCGACGGAGCAAAGTGAAATGGCTGTCCAGTTGCAGGTGTGGCTTTGAAAACTTGTTGCATTTATTATTAAGTTTACTCTTATTAATAATGTAATATGAAATCTTTTGATTTCATGCAGAATCTGAGCGCACAGTGCGAAGGCTCGCCCGTGCCTCTGGTGCTGGAAAATGGGACTGTGATACCGCCCGCCAATCTCACCGATCTGCCCTACTGCATAAAGGTGGCGGTGAAGGATCTGTCTGCGCACTTGCGTCCACTACGGATCAAGGTTGCCAAAGCCGATAGCGGGCCATTTCTGTTTACGCCAATTCATTTTAACTCGGTCGATAGCCGGGACAAGAAGAAGAACAAAAATAAAATAGGTAAACTAATCACAAAAAGCCTACAAGCTAAAGAAATAGACTAATTTCAGTTTTATCCAGCATTTCTGTGGGTGCAAAACGATCTGTGCGAGGTTTGTGTGACCCTTCGCAATCCGTTGCCGTTTGAGCTGCCCGTGACCGATATGCGTTTACTTACCAATGGTGTCGTCTTTGAGTCGGTGCCCCAAACCATTATCTTGCAACCGCATGTGCCCACCCACATCTCGTTGCATGGAACGCCCATTGAGACTGGCCAACTGGATCTGCAAGGCTACAGCACGCATATGTTGGGCGTCAAGTCAAACTGTCGGCTGAAGCACATGCGAGGACGCAACTTTCCACCAAACTACCTGGTGGAGGTGATACCTGCGCTGCCACGTATCGCCATTAAGACATCGCTGCCACAGACTGCTACGTTTAGCAATATGAGCAGGGCAGACATTGTGGTCACATCTGCCAGCATAACTTTATACAATGGTGAATCCTCGAGTTGCACCATTACAGTCAGGAATGAGAGCGATACATTGCCGCTGGAGCATCTTGAAGTGAACATCAATTCAAATGTGGAACAGGAACTGCAAAAGAAAATGTTTCGAATTGATGATAAGGCACTGCAGGTATGTTATTCCATCAGTTGTGCTAATTGTCCACTAATAATAACAATTATTTACACGTTGCAGGCTCAGCTGCCAGTTGCTCCGTTGAGCACTATTGAATTTGTACTACACATATATGCGGATGCTGATTTTGTTTGTCCCCTGCCCCCGGCAGCCGGCTCTGTACATACTAACTCTAGTGGCGCTTCCATTGAACATGGAGCCTCATCGCTATCCCCCTATTCCAACATGTCCGGGCATGCCAGTCTGCCCATGCGTGTCAGTTCACCGGATCATCGTCGCCATCAGGAATCGCAAAATACAAATGTTCGTTCAACCTTATCTGGAGCGCAACATTCGCTGGCTTCGTTGAATGCTCAGCCGGGCGGAGTAGGTGGGTTGCCCAATCTACGGCCCGCACAGAGCAGCCAACACATCGAGGCTCAGCTGCGTCTCAAATACTCTGGCGGAGAGGCCTTGGTCGCCGGCTATTGTCGACAGTGTGCCGTGTCCTTTAACCTGGAGCTACTTCCTAGTGCCCAGATTACCAGCTGGGATGTGCTGCCCGCTGAGATGTACATAAGTAAACTGGATTTTCAATCATTCTTTTCACTAACTGTCAACTGCCTTGCAGCGCTTCCCAGTTCTACCTAGTTTTGGACATATCTAATCTAACCGCTCAAGAAATGTCGCTCAATTATACTGATAACAAGAATATTCTCATTGAGGCCAAAGAAAGCTGTCGCGTACCCATTCCAGTGGATCGCTGCTCCTTGGAGCAGGTTTGCATAGCGCGCGCAGCGGAAGTTGCAGAGAATCTGGAGCGCGGTAATCTTTAATCTTTATTATTGGCGTATCAATGGTAAAGCTATTCTTAAATTTACAGAACTGTGTTTCCGCACGCAACTTCTATCCTTCAGCGATGCCCTCAGCAAGCTTTGCTCAACTCACATTGCCGAGCGAGTGAAGATTAATTGGCTGTTGACAGGCACAGACATTAAAGGTGTTGCCTCATTGCGCGGCATTGTCCTATCGCACGAAATGGTTGATTTGACTACCGTGTCTCCTATTCAGTGGTGTAAGTATTTTTTCGAGATTCATAAAAACCTATCTTAATGTGAGTTTTCTTTGCTGTTTAGCCATAAGCTTCCAGGATGCGCCTGTGCAGCCACACAGCGAGATGACTTGCACCGTTGGACAGAGTGCACAGCTGAGCATCAGTCTCGTCAATCAATCATTGCAGCCGCTCAAGAATTTGGTACTGACGATCAAATTTTATCAAGACTACTTAAATGGAATGGAGAACTACAATCTGGAGACACGTGTGGCAATTTCTGGACCTAACCGGTACACACATAATAGCTTAAAATTTTTAACAATCAACAAAAAAATGATATTTTTATGTCCACTAGAATCACAATCCCTGTTTTGGAGAAGTCCGCACAATCGCAGCACAATTGCTCTGTGATATTCTTTACGCCTGGTCGCTTCAAGGCCAGCATTGAGTGCGCCACTAGGCCGCAGCAGCAGAGTAGTGGCATTTTGACTCGTTCCTGTCCAGAAGCTACCAAATTAAGTCAATTAGAATCGTTATCTCCATCAGCCAATTTAAACACACTTTCGGCATCTAGCCTAGACGAGCAGCAGGCGCATGTATGGAAATTCATACCGCCTATTGAGGTGACTGTTATTGAGCCGTAATTGTGTATATCCATATTTGTAGTTGAATTTCGTTATATCTGTACTTGTATTTGTTACGTTCCGTATTATGTATCCCGAGTACTGAGTGTGTACCCGATGCGTTTAGGTCTATGCGATAACGCTGCTAATCTGTGTATACAAAAATATATACCTACAATATATATATATATATATATATATATATATAGCTTAGCCTTGTTGTAACATGAAAAGCAATTGTTTATAAATGAATAAGCATTACATGTATATATATTTAAGCTCAAACTACTCACTATGCTTCATAGCGAAAAAGGCCATAATATATGTATGTAAATCGCATGCTCTATATAATCAACAATATATGTGACATGAAAGTGAAATATATATATAAATAGCTAGCAAGTGTTTCGCTCACATTTGATAACATGTATGTATTTACAATATTTTTATACAATAAACAAATGCAGAGTTCTCACGGCAGTTTTTTCAAGTTCAATAAAATGTTACATATTTGATTAGCCCAAACGACGTATATCGTCCATTGTGTAGCCCCGGCGACGCATGAGAATACATGACAGAATGTAGAAGTAATATCCGCCAGGTATTATCGTCAGTGCACCAATTATTATCAGAGCCCATATGCGATCCGAGCGATTCTGATCCAAGTCCGCTAACCAATCCAAAGCCGCACAGCAAATACAGGTCTAGACCACAGATAGGCAAAATTGATTAATCTGGCTGTATTGAAATAGCAGAGCATACGTACGGTTCCACCGATGAAAAGTGTGATTATGACTGCAATTGTCTTCCACGGCGTTGACTCATCCACATTCGGCGCTGTCCATTGCTCATTTACGAAGCCGTCTGGTTCTGTGGTGTCGGCAGCAGGCTTGCTGCTGTCGACATTTAAGTAAGTGGTGGCATTAAGGCGACGTCGGGAATCCGTTTTAGCGGGAAACATATTTGGCAAATTGTGTCTAGCTTATTCAGTTCGAGCACATCACGATTGATTCAGTCAATGCTTATTTGTTATTATATTTGGCTTCTGTTATTCTCATTGTGACATTCCAAAGAATGGCAGTGAGAGGAACATCTGGCAATCAGCTGAGCTGTAATAGAGTTGCATGTGCACAGCTGACAGTTCAAAAAATAATGGCGCCAACATTTTCGGACACTATCCAACACTTACAGAAATGTAATTAGTTTTTTTATACGCCAATTTTTTCTTAGCCTGCTGATTTATAAAAGGTATCCGTTTTTTAAATGTTCATTATGTTATCAATAACAATTAAACAAAAGCCATCGATCCCAGAAAATTCGTCCAATATGTCTTCTGTTATTTTAGTGCAGTTTTAAAACGCCAAGTAGTTATCGTAATTTTTTATTTATTCGTATAAACAAGCATTGCCTTTCAATTTCATTGCACAAAATTTGATCACGATGGCCATTTGGGTAAATTAGCCCACAAATTATTGACAGTGATTGTCGCTCCCTCGAAGGGAAATGCATCTGTAAAATCATTAAATAGTGTTGAGTAATATGAATGTTAAAGACTGGTTATTAATAACCAATAATATAATCAGAAAAGTGATAAATCGATCATGATTGATTTCAGAAGTCCCTATCTAAGATATCATCATTCTGGTGACGTTAAGACATACTAATGTGATAATTAACAACTATTAACTTCTTACTTCATCATCTCCAGTAACCCTGTATTCTAGGTACTCCAATGGACATCCATTTCGCAGGTTTTTTTTGTTGCTACTTAGCTGTAACTTTCAAATGGAAAATCAATTCCTGAAATAAATGAAATAGTGTTGTTACTAACAATTGTAGTGAATTGAGAATGAAATATAAATTATTTTTTAAATCAGTGGTTATTATATACATGATAAATCAATCACATAATTCAGATGTCCCTATCAATAAGTATCATCACAAGAAATGTTTAATTAATTATACATGATTTATACTTACAATTCTCTGTAGATTGCATTTGTGCCAGTAACCCTGTATTCTAGGTACTCCAATTGACATCCAATTCGCAGATTTTTTTTGTTGCTATTCAGCTGCAACTTTCAAATGGAAAATCATTACCTGAAATAAATGAAATAGTGTGTTACTAACAATTGTAGTGAATTGAGAATGAAATATAAATTATTTTTTAAATCAGTGGTTATTATATACATGATAAATCAATCACATAATTCAGATGTCCCTATCAATAAGTATCATCACAAGAAATGTTTAATTAATTATACATAATTTATACTTACAATTCTCTGTAGATTGCATTAGTGCCACATGGCTATAACTAACCAATATTTGATGGATTCATAATCCAAACGCTGTTTAATTTCTGCAACATTTCCTCGTTAGTTCCAACCTCGTTCTGAAAGACTTCCACGTGGTGTTGGCTGGCATTAATAATAACACTGGTAAATTTTGTGTGCTTTAAAATACTGTGTTGTGTGGCATTGTCTAATACTATTTCAGTAATTTTTAGTTGCAGATTTTGTTATGGAAATAAACAACACTGTTCGTTTTGTTGCTATTGACTAAGATTTTTGTTTTTATTATATAAATAGAAATTGCTAATTGGACACTGCTTGTTGATTGTTGATATAACTCGATTTAAACCTCTCGCAGCTAATTAATGCTCTCAATTTTTAACTGGCTTACAATTTAGATTGCTTTCAGATACATACAGTCTACGTATGGTCAACATTTGGAAGTAACGTGCCTGTCTTCATCGACCCGCCTCGTTTCGCATTGATTAACTTTGATTATAACAAAACATTCGTACACACATACATAATATACATATATATATATCCTATAACTATTTTCCACACAACAGATCGATTTGCTTATTGCTCTTCATGCTCCTGTTCCTGTTCCTGCTCCTGTTGCTGCAGTTGTAGTTTCAAGCGCTTCTTGGCCTGTATATCGGCCAGAGTCTGCTCGATGGATCGCATATCCTTCTTGTTCTTGCTGGGCACAAAGCCGTAGCTCTGATTTGTTTCCGTTTTGCGTGCCGCTTGCAGAGCCGCCGATTCGCCAATGAGGTGAGCATATTTTGCTTTGTAATTGCTGGTCGGTTTTACCTCGGCGGCATGGGCTGGATCTGTGCTGCTGCACGAGGCGCTGCAGTCCGACTCGGTGGTTGTCGCGGATTGCGATTGCTCCTGGGCGAGGCGTTCTTGCCGGCGTTCGGAGTACTCTTTGGCTATATCCTTGTTCCATCCGTCGCCGTTGCGGCGCGCTGTAATCTCGTCCTCGCTGGGTGGGTGCTCCTTTTTGTAGACGACCGTATGACGGTCCTCGTCCTCGCGACCAAAGCTCATCGCAATGAAACCGCCATTCTCGGCTATCTCGTGGATGACGGAGCGATGCACCTTGTCCAGCGGCTGGAACTCGATACATGTGCGATCGTCCTTGGCAAAGCGACCCATCCTCTCCTCAACGTACTTGCGGAAGCGCAGCAGCTCCTCCTTCTGTTTGTTCTGCATGCGCTCCATCATCTCCCGCTGCTTCTTGATCAGCGTCTTCTGCTGTTCGTTTGTCGCTGGCGGGGCATCCATTGAGTTTAATATGGAGTTGAGCAAATCCATTTTAATCGCTGATTGCGCACAGACGCACTGCTCTCGTATATCTTATCGTATTTAGCGCGCACTCTTCTGGATAGCTAGGTGCTAATTTGGTAAATTATCGCAAACATTTGGATTATTTATATATATTTCTAATGTGTATTGTATAAAAAAAGATTATTACCGGTGCTTGTGCACCAAAATACCAGAATCCTCAATTTTAAATACCAAGTGTCAATTGGTATTTTTTCAAAGCTGCACACGAGTTGGCAGCCCCACTAAAGAACTGGCGCAATTTGCTTTTCTAAATCAACAAGAAAGTGGAAAGGATTTGGAGTTGGGAGTTCCAAATGACAGCACAACGTCGAACCCTGGTGCACTGGTTCCGCAAGGGACTCCGCGTCCACGACAATCCAGCGCTGTTTCAATTATTTGAAGTAGCCCGAGCAGCACCAGAGAAGTTCTATGTGCGACCCATCTTTATCCTGGATCCTGGCATCTTGGATTGGATGCAGGTGGGTGCGAACCGTTGGCGCTTTCTCCAACAATCGCTCTCTGATTTGGACCAGCAACTCAGGGCGCTAAATACACGGCTGTATGTTGTGCGCGGCAAGCCTGTTGATGTTTTCCCCGGGATCTTCGAGCGTTGGCAAGTGCAGCTCCTAACCTACGAAATGGATATTGAACCCTACGCCGTTTCGCGTGATGCAGCTGTACAGCAATTGGCGTCGTCTCAGGGTGTGAAAGTGGATACTCATTGTTCGCACACCATCTATAATCCCGAATTGGTCATAGTCAGGAATCTGGGTAAAGCTCCGATTACTTATCAAAAATTCTTAGGCATTGTGGAGAAGTTGAAGTTGCCAAAAGTCCTGGATAAGCCAGAGAAGCTGCCTGATGGAATGCAACCGTTGGCAGACGCGGATATGTACGACTGTCCTACATTGGAGCAGTTGGTCAAGCGACCTGGTGATTTAGGTGTCAATAAGTTTCCGGGTGGTAAGTGAGAAGGGTTCGCTTTCACCTTACAGCAGTATTTTAATAAGTATTTAACAGGTGAAACCGAGGCACTGCGTCGCATGGAGGCATCTCTAGCAGACGAGCAGTGGGTAGCCAAATTTGAGAAACCACAAACGCCGCCAAATTCACTGGAGCCCAGCACAACGGTGCTCAGTCCGTATTTAAAATTCGGTTGCCTAAGCGCACGATTATTCCATGAGCGGCTCGTAGAGATTCTGGCACGGCAGCCGAAGCACTCAAAGCCACCAGTTTCCCTTGTGGGTCAGTTACTGTGGCGGGAGTTTTACTACACAGTTGCCGCAGCTGATCCAAATTTCGATCGGATGCTGGGCAATGCATACTGCCTGCAAATACCGTGGCAGGAGCAGCCGGAGCATCTGGAGGCTTGGACGCACGGGCGCACTGGATATCCGTTTATCGATGCGATTATGCGACAATTGCGCCAAGAGGGCTGGATCCATCATTTGGCGCGACATGCGGTTGCCTGTTTCCTGACACGGGGCGATCTCTGGATCAGCTGGGAGGAGGGTCAGCGTGTCTTCGAGCAGCTACTCCTGGACCAGGACTGGGCCCTAAACGCCGGCAACTGGATGTGGCTGTCGGCCTCTGCGTTCTTTCATCAGTATTTTCGCGTCTATAGCCCCGTCGCGTTCGGCAAGAAAACCGATCCCAAAGGTGACTACATAAGGAAATATGTACCCGAATTGTCCAAATATCCAGCCAAATGCATCTTTGAGCCCTGGAAGGCAACACTAGACGAGCAGAGAGATTATGGTTGTGTGCTGGGCATCGATTATCCGCACCGCATTGTCAATCACGATGTCGTCCACAAAATGAACATTAAACGCATGAGCGACGCCTACAAAGTGAATCGGGAAGTGCGAACGGGCAAACAGGAGCAGGAGGAGGAGATGGAGGAGGAACATGAAAAGCAATCAACTGGAAAGCGCAAAGCTAGCTCAAAAGTCAAAGGCTCAAAACTCAAACGCAAACGTTAAAACTTTTAAAATGAGATTTGTAAGTAAATATTCAGAAAGCTAAACAAAAAAAAGCCAAAATGTGAAATTATTTAATTGAAATATGACCTGCTGCAATTATAAAATATATGTTGTATATAATAAAACAGCAGTCTGATTATGGTTGAATATTTGTCAGTTATTTAAGTAAGTTAGATGCTGATTTGAGTTTGAGTTTCGAATTCAGAGGTACTTTAAAATGCACCTGAATTAGCCAGTCTCAAAACCAAAGACAATTCCACGTGCAGGTTATTTAGAGCGAGATTGGAGCTTGAAAATGCTTAACAAAAATTGGTTATTTGTAGCTTTGGCACAACTTTAATATATATATATTAGATATAAAATTAAGCAAAAATTTACTATGATAGGGACAGCTGATTTATATGAATGATTTATCATATTTAATATATTCACTGATTATTATTGATGACTATTCACCTATTGTTATTCGCTGCAGTAACACAACATTTAATTCATCTCAAAAAATGCAGTTCCATTCAAATGGAATCATTAATGGAATTTGACAAAAGGCATGTCCATTGGAGCACCTGTCCAGCTTGTCCAATAAGGTTTCCTTACTTTATGGGTATCCGTGGCTACAAGTGGGGATTAGATAAGTGCAGTCAAGACTGCTAAACATTACTGGAATGATGATAACTTTGATAGGGACACATTAAATGCATATCTGATTTATCATATTAATATTACTGATTATATATTTATGTATGTTTAGTGACTAGTTCCCATTATTTCCTACTAAAAACATTTATTGTTTTACAGATTACAAGTGACTAAGTTCAAGGCCATCAATATGAATGTTAAGTTTCCAAACTAGCATCCCGATCAATTTAAAGTGGATTTCTGATGAACAAGGAAGCACAAATTGCATAATAATATTTATGAATCGGTGCAGAAGACGACAGCTTAATTTTTGTATGTTTAACCCTAACAGATAAGTTTCTATCACAATTAAAGTTTGGGTGCAAAATTCCTTTAAAGGTGCTGTGCTTAAGAATCCTGCGACTTTAATAACTTGTTTAGCCTCTAGCTTTTTTCTTGCCCAAAATCATTGACTTGACATCAAATCGAAGTTGAGAATCCTTCCAAAGGAAGCCTTCCATTTATTAAAATACGTGATCGTAATAAGTAGGGCTTAAATTATAATACATAACTTGCCTTAATGAAATAAGTTTAGTTTAGAAATTCAAGTAGTCGATGAAATTGACATCACTTCATTTAAAGAGTTACGTTTCTAAAATAATATTCTCATACCACACATTGTATTCGGCAGATTATTAACTCGAATTTTGAAAGACAAAAATTGTAATCAATATATTTTCTTGGAATTCTTGGGGTTTGTCAGACAGCAGAAAATATTTAAAATGTTCCGGAGCTTAGCCAGGCTGCGCAATCATATTCAAATTCCCCGTTTTAATTCTTCGGGGTACAATTTGAAAGCCAATTTTGTAACCTGTCTAAGGATGATGTCTAGGCCAACAGATGCGGCGAATAGCAACATTTCGGTCAGCGACATTAACATATATGATCTGGCCAAAGAAGATCGAGAGTTTGCGCGCAACTTTCTAACAACAATGCCGAATATGTTGTCGTCCTCAACGCCCGCTGACGATGTGAATGCAAAAGTTGACCCTGAATCTGACGAGGCAGCCACAGAGCCAGACAGTTCTGTATCCAGTGAGGCAAACATAGGCGGAGGAGCTACTTCACAAGTGCTCGACAGAGATGGCAACCCAGTTGTGCCAATTGAAATCGACGGCTGGAAGGACTTTGATGAGGATGACTCGGGTCCGACTGTGCACACAAATTCGCAACACATCGAAATTGGCAATGACAATGAGTACAAACGCCAGAAGGCGCTTGAGGTGCCCGAGAAGCGAGAGGGAAGATTCGAGTACAAGGGCATCAAAATTAGGCTACCGGAAAGAGCCAGCAAGGACATTGGCACCTATCGCTTCCGTCGCGACATGGAGGACCTGAAAACGGTTGCCGATGATATGCGTGTGGTCAAATTTGATATAAAGTAATGCGTGTTTCAGTATATTAAATTTAATAATGTTATACTTTGAAATACATTTGCCAGCACCAAAATAGAACTCAATTTTGAACTAGGTTAACCAGCGCCCAGAAATTGCAAACGCAGAATCGAGGCAAATGTGCACTCCAAATACAAACAAGAAACCAAATTCGAGCTAATTACGTCTATTTCCATGTCCATTTCTATACATGTGTGTGTGTGTGTGTGTGTGTGTTTGGGCCAAAAAACAACAAACAGTTGCCAAATAATTTGCTAAATTAAGCAATTTCAATTCAACAAACGAGCGCAAATAAGCAAATCTGAAGATAATTCCGAATCCAAATCGGAAGCCTTATTGCTATTGTGTAAGCGTTTTTATATGTGCTCAGCAAAATACTCAAATTACCCTCTTTATGCCACACACACACACACACATACACTAAGCCATGCTTGTGTGTGTGTGTGTGTGTAGGTGAAGTGTGCCAAATGGTTGTTAAGTATGTTTACCATAATGACCGCTGTGTGTGTGGCCCACGAGAGAGAGAGAGACAGAAAACGATTTTCGTCCTCGCAAGTACTTATTTTCCAGCCATCAAGTTGCATAAGTTTTAAAGCTTATCAAGCACACTCACTTTAATAACTTGCAGAGTAAAAATTGCTACTTGAAAATAGATCAATAAAGTTGGCACTTTAAGTGTCAAGACAACAGATTTCAATTTAGAGTCAATAAGTTTGCTTTTCTATTGAACAAAGCAATTGCGAAAATACGTTCACTAAATATTTGATTGGAGCAACACATTTGGAGCTGTTCAAGTGGACGCATTTATAAATATATATACTATATAAATAAACAATATTTGACATACATTGTATGTAGACAGAGGCCACTCTTTTGTCTCTTTTGTGTTTGATTGCGAGCTTTAAGTTATTTGAATTTGTACATAATATGCACAGACAAAAGGAAATTGTGCGCAAATAATGAGTATTGAAAATGAAAGGAGTCTACTTGCCTCCTCCTGTGTCATGCAAACAATTATCCAGATAAACGTGATTGATTATTGTGCCTAAGTGCAGACATCGCCAGCTCGCAAAATCGTTTTTGCAATAGTTTTTATTCAGGAAGCAAAGTGTTCCTTTCGTCGACACTCAGTCAACTCGTTTTCAATCAATGCAATAATTAGATGTCCTTCCTCCGAGTTACATGGGGCGTCAGCAATTTCAATCAACAATCCCATCCACAGCAACCTCCTCATCGTGCTCCCCGCAAAGTTTGCTACCAAATAAAAATACTACAACGCTTTGGCAGTAGGAAATCTACTTAACCAAATTGATGACAATGCGATAAGTCAGTCGGCCAGTTAAGCCGCTTAAATGTTCATAAGCTGACATCCTCGAGCCAATAACAAAAAGCACATTTAAAAAGTCCACTTTGCCATACTCTGATGTTCACAGGACTACCGATGAATGCGGTACTAGCCTAGAACAAAGAGAGTTATTAAATCGAGCTAAAAATATTATCAATGTTAAGGACCCCTCCAGCTAAAGAATCCCCCTTAAAACACAAACGAAGACAACATTTTTTTAAAATATATTATTTACACATTTTTTATATTTGTATTTCAGCCATTCAAAATTTGTGTTGCCAAAAAGGAATACGCTCGCTTTCTTTATGCAAACAGGATATAAATATGATTCCCTATTAAAGCTGACCGGCAACTAATCGGAGTCCTCTTTGGCTAGATATGCGAATTTTGTATATATATTTATGCATACGTGTATGTATGTATGTATGTATATATGTATGTATGAACATTGCATATGCTGGCAAGCAGCCGATTGGTGGCGGCATAAATTGTTGTCATGCCAAGGAGGGCATATTAAATTCAGTCAAGGCACGTGCAGCAGCCACAATTGGAGGCACTTGTCCTTTGGACAGGACTCTATGCAGGTACCAAGAATAGAGAGAGAGATAGTGAAATTATGTTGTAAACAAATGTACATATGTATATCAAAGATTCGTTCGTGCCATAAATCAGCAAATGCGTGCACTTCTAGCCATAATTGGCAATTTGCGTTCGCCTCTCGGTTTTCTCGGTTTTCTCTGTTCTCGTTAGTTTTTCGACCAGAATCTGCTACACTTTTCCCTTTTCACCATTTTGAGTCATGTGTCATGTGGCTTATTGTGTGCCTTCGAATTATGTGCGCTGATTATAGCCGCTAACCTATTAGCTACTACAAGTGTCATCTACAAAATACTTTATGTATTTTCCACTATGGCTTGGAGTCAGATTGTTTTTTCTATATTAATTTTGACCAATTAACTTTGCACTTCAGCTGGCAATAAGTTAAGTAATAATTTATAATATTTATGCTATAATTAAACCTAAATAAGTTTCAGTTTCAGTTTTAACCCGAAGAGTTTTTGCCAACACTCAGTAGGCTTACCAAAACACCTCAAATTTGCAGACACTCAAAAAATCTGTAGCCTTAGGTAATCCCATTTTCGGAACGGATATGCTGATGCTGATGCTGATGATTTCCGCACACAAATATTTCGGTTGTTGTGCCAACAAACGCGATACAAAAACGAAGGAGTGAAAACCCATTCGACAAGATGAGTTGCAATATTAGGGCGCAAGTGTGTGCTCTATGTTTGCCCGGTTAACTCCTGCACAAATTTACACATGACCATCCGCGTTCACATTTGCATCCGCATTCACATCCTTGTTCCCCTCCTGATCCTCCCCCCTGCTTTCCACACCCATTGAATGTTGCGCTACAGGTCTCATTGTTAGCATTTGTTTGCTTGTGTTTTGTGTGTTGTGGTTCTGTTTTTGCTGGCGGGAAATGAGCTCAGTGGGTTAAATGGAAACATCGTGCTCCGTTTTAGTTATGCAAATGTACATAAATGGTTTAGGCGCGTTGGCGTCCACAACAAATGTGGCTAAAAAGTGAAAGACAAAAAAAGAAAAACAGACCAAAAGAATTAAGCTCACAAAAATTGTTTTTATATATGCGAAAGCACTCGCACAAAAGGTGTTTGCAGCTGCCTCGTCGTCGCTCTGCATAATGATTACGCTGCCGTGCCTCTGACACTCGCTGATTTAGATCTTTATTTGCCACTAGCAGCTGCAACTAGCAGCTGCAACTAGCCGCGTGTGTGTAAGGATGGGGCAAGCACACAGGATGTCGGCAAGTGCATTTAAATTTGTGCTCATTTCGCAAATGCTATTCAAATAAATAAGTCTAAGTCAATCTTTTACAAAGTTAAGCAAAGCTATTCAAATTACCGAATAGTTTTAAATCTTTTTTAAATCTTATACTTGGAAAATCTTATGTTGCTCTATAAACACGATATTGCGTTGATTCTTGCAACATGCCACTTATAGTCATTTTGAAAATATTTAATTTGTCTTTCGTGTGGCATGGAATGCCAAATCTGCAGTTTGTTTCATGTGCAATGGCAATATAATGGTCAAAGATGCCATTTATATGTCCCAACCCGCCACAACAGCATCTCTCTCATAGCCCATCCCAACCGGAACAGACAAAAAATAAGAGTTTTAGTTTGTGTTTGCTTTGTTTGTGTGAGTCGATGATTTATGCCGCAAAAATGAACCTCGACTTGGCTCTTTACATTTTTTAATTTATAGCGAATTCCGTCTGGAATTTCTCCTTGTACGAAAAGTGAAAATTTGGTTAATAATTCTTTCATTTTTCTTTCCTAATTGTTGATTTTGAGGTATTTGAAATGCAAATGTTGAAGTTTATGTGAACTTTCATATTTTTATTTTCCTTAAGAGCCAGGTAACGTACTTAAATTTCGGTTATTTTTTGTAGCTTAACCCAATTTAACCATTTATGGTTATCTTTACTACCAGCTTGTTGCTTGGATTTGAAGCGTGTCCAAAAAAATCGGACTTTTTTGTTAATGTTTCGCTAGGCCATAAATAAGGACGAACATATGTATATGCATATGTTCATTTTTTGTCAGCAGTGGAGTTGCTTCAGCCTTGTGTTGCATTGAATTTATGCGTCTGCCACAAATCGCCAAATTTATCTTGCCGAGATTGACAATTGTTTGACATTGACGACAGCGCAGCAAATATAACTGTTGCCTGCCCTAAATTCACTTTTTGGTTAAATAATTTGCACTCTGAGTTTTTTCTTTATTTGTTCGCACTTTTACTACGCCATTGTTATAAAAAAGGTATGCAAATATTACGAATTTTATTGCGGAGAATCCTAACACTCGCTTTCGGAATTCGTTCGGGTTTGCTCTTAACAGCGAACATATTAATTTCTAAAAGCAACAACAGCACTGTTGTCAATTTCAAAAGTACCGACACTCACAAATATCCTTCTCTAAAGGCCACAGCAGTCGCTTAACAGCAGTAGATTCACAATCACTTTGCAGTACAGAGGGAACAAAATAGCGCATTAACATAGTGTTATTCACGATAACACTTCACGCAACTGTGGAATAGCATGAACTAAATTTGCCAGCATGCAGGATATTTTAATAGTCCTTGCACAGACCTGGGTAATTTGTGCGTTAACATTAACAGTAAAAGATACCCCTTCGCATTAACAGAGCGGTAATGGAGTAATTTTTCGGAGTTGCGGCGAATTGACAACGGCGCTTTCCAAGCTTTTGCTTAGCTTGTTGCTGCTGGCGTTCTTTGGCAGGCGTCTGTTCAACGCCTAGTTGTCGTTCGTCGTCAATTGACAGTGGGTGCTAACGCAGCAAAGTGTTTCCTCATTCAGATCCCGACGCTTCGGAAGTGCGACACGTGTTCAACGGTTCTATATATGTATATGTCTCGCCAGTGTCTGAAAACGCGTAATGATAAAAATTAAATTGAGGCAGGCCCGATTGCCACGCGGCCGTGTTTAATAACAGACAAATATGCATTAACCCAAAATAGACTGTTCAAAAATGCATGAACATGCCTCAAAGTGTCAACAGCAGAACCACAAACTTGTGTCAAACATCAACAAGCAACACTGGACTCGCCACTGCACTTGTCAGCTCAATCAAGAAACACTTAAAACGCGAACCTGCAACTGCAATTAGCAATACAAATTTATTGCTCAGGGGACTTGAGCCAAGCGCAACAAGAATTGACAGCTGACATTTGTAACCGGATCAGATATAAGCAACCAGGAGTGAGTGACGACAACTTCAACTGTCATTATGTGAATTATGTGCAGATAACAGAAAGGGAATGTGGCGAGAAAATCACCTTTGCTTCACTTCTGCTGTGGAATTTATACAAAAACATACATATATAAACACACAAAGGCATTCCTTTGCCACAACGGTCAAACACACAAATCACATTATTTATATATATATATATGTATATTGAGTGTGTGCCAAGTAATATGTTTGCGTTTTGGGTTAGAAAAAACTTCCCAATTGACCATCTAATTGTGTCTCAGCTCGGCTTTGTTGCATGTGAGGATACCTTGAGAAAGTTTTAGATACTTTCTTCTCTCCTATAAGCTTAGATAACAGTTAACAGTGATTGTGGATTTTAAAGGATTACTTGAAAAACTATAGATAAAAGTATTACACATATATGTACATATGTCTCTGCTTTTAGTTAATTAAAATGATGCTTCAGCTGGCATAAATTTAAATGTTTTTAGTGCTATTAGATATAGATAACAGTTACATTTGTCAATGAAAAAGCCTATGCAAAAATATGTCCAAACAAATTATTATTTTCATTTAACTGTTTTTCATGTTTGTTGGCATTAAATTCGCAGCTACAATAAAAGGAATTAGGTGATTAAATAGTTATGGCTTGTCAGGCTGGCTTGGCAAACAATTTATTGTTTCAATTTTAATTTAGTGTTTCATTTCAAATTTAATTTGAAATTTTATGTTTTATTTAATTCAAAGAAATAAAAAGAATTTAAAATAAAATTTAATTTGAAAGTTTGTTTAATTTCAGCTAATTAGTGGAACTTTAAATACATTTAATTTGAATCGAGCTGTTATTTAACTATTACTTTAAATTTCAGGTGAATTTTTATATTTTTGAGTAAATGAGAAGAAAAAAAACGAAAATCTATTGTTTTTAATTGAATTGTTAAACATTAAAGTTATTTTTAATGGACAGAAGCTTTACAGTTATATGCAAATACACACGCACACACCTTGGGCAACTAGAATCGACTTATTGACCATTGGATTTCCCCAGTCGGTAAAGTCACGAAAATGAATAATTTAATTGCATTCACAATGCCTTAAAGCGCTTTGACTAATCATTTGTCTAATCGTTGGCGAAGTTAGTTCAGCACTTAAGATGCAATCGTATTAATAATGCTCAAAGTGCAACCGATTTTCGACTAATAATTCATACCCACGCACGCCTCGCAATGTAAACACCAATGTAAACACACACACACACTCACACGTACATATGCTTACATGTTAGGCCTGAGCATACATCTTAACATGCATATATATAGATGCTGCTTAGCATGTGAGAGATCCTCATTGGTTGCTTGATTTGCTTGATTCCTGCCAGCAGAATGTCTTTGTGCTTACAATGCCCATGCACACACCCATACAACACACACACACACATCTGAGATTATGCGAAGCTGAGCGGCGAGTGACGGAGAGTGCCTGGTTAAACAACCCACCCCGGCGATTTAATACTTTACGGTGATCCCGGCGGGACTGGGGGTGTGTGCGTGGCACTGACGTCCTCAGTGAATCGTGCATGCAGTTGACCCGGACCTTCTTGTTATCCAGAAGATACTCACCTCCAGTGCGTAAGCAAAAAAAATAAAAACACATATACACACACAAAAGTAGTTATTTAGTAGGATAGAGGTGTGTAAGATACACCGTATATTTTTTTATAGTTATAAAAGTGATGAAAGATGAACTGTGAGTGTGACTATAAGTGTCAGCATGAATGCGAGTGTGAGTTTGGGCGTGTGTATAAGTATGATGTATAAGTATGACTTATAAATATGAATATGAATATGATCATAAATATAAATATGAATACGAATATGAATATAAATATGAATATAAATATGAATATGAATGTGAATATGAATATGAAAATGCCAAGGTAACGACTAAGTGAAAGTGTTGGACAATTAATTATCTTTTTGTTGTGACTTTTGCGCAGATTAGCGTCATAATGATTGGAAAGAAATCATTTTTGAACAGAGCAGATTATTAAATCGAGACAAGTGTACAAAACAATAGCAACATTGGCGTCACATGCTGCCGTTTGCCAATAGCGGCAGCAACATAGCCAAATGAGTAATGTTATTGGATCACCTGAAACACCGGCAACAATTGCATAAAGCCAAAAACTCAACTAAAAGCAGAAACAATTTACATAGATCCGCTGAATGCCTGCAGCAAAAGTGATTGTTAAACGTCAACAGCAACAACAGCATACGACACAGCGTGTTTTAAATAAATGCCCGCGGATGCGTTGCAGCGACGTCGTCGCCGACGTAGCCGCTAAATCGACCACAAGCAATGCGGTCGACGTTGGCGTCGCAGCACGCCCACCAAAAAGGAGGCACAGCGAAGAGCGCAGCGCTAAAGCGGCGCGAGGAATTGCAGTAATAATGACGTTATTTTTTAACATAATGCAACCACAACAAATTTTGCACTGGCCATTTTGTAACGGTAAGTGCATTTTTGGCCAATACTCTTCCTTTCTACCTTTCGCCTCTTTGATTTTCTTCCAGTGGCTAATATAAATTTTGTGCCGTTAGTTCTGCAGCAATAAAAATGTACGTGCGAGACGATTCAGGCAGCAGCTGGCAGGTTCGCACAAATGTTGAATATTCAACTATATGGAAACCCATCTTAAAAGTCAAATAAAATTCAATATTGCAGAGTATATAAGGTTTCGTATAATTTATAGTTAATAAATTGTTGAGCTACGAACTTTTGAATATACGAACTTCTTGTTCTTCTTTACGTCCAAGCAAAAGTGTACAAAGCATTGCGTGTGAAATGAAATTTAATCTTGAAGCCAGCGTCAAAAATTCTTTGCTAATGACCACCAAACCAGCATTAACCAATCTTCAAAATGCTTGTGCACAAAAAAATGTCCACTAATTAATGAAATTTATGTCGGTCAACTTTAGTCCGGTCGACAAAATGCTAAATCGAAATTCAGAACGAAATAAGGCCAACCCAAAAAAAAAAAACTACTACAACCCCTGACCTCCTAATTAAATATGCTAAAATGCAGCGGAACTTAAGAAATTCAATTTATTGAATTATTTATATTTTTTATTTTTTTATTTATTATTTATATTTTGAGTTTTGTTTGCTGCTTAAGGTCGCAAAATGTGAGTGTTTAAATGACATATAGGAAAATCAAATATATTCGATGGCTCCTCATCAAATTTGGGAAGCATAAAAATATATTAAGTTCATCAATTTGAATTGCTTAAGCTACTTACATATATATTTATATATCTATGGAGAACGGTTGCGGTATTACATTTCTTATAGAAAGTGTGAATGTTACAATGAATAAATGTGAAGTTTGCTGAAAAAAGTGTGTGTGTGTGAGAGAGAGAGAGAGCGAGAGAGAGAGACACACAAGCTGATCTATGATGTATCCTCGTCCCCGTCGTAATCCTCATCCTCGTCTACGTCCGATTTGTTCTTGCTTTTCTTCCTTTGTTTCATTGGGGAAAGCTGCTGTTGCTGCTGCTGTTGCAATAATTCTTGCTGCTGCTGCTTTTGCTGTTGACGTTTCCCCTTCTCGAGCTCGGCAAAGTGCTCCTTCTGTTTGCGGATGAGCTCGTCAAACACCTCGTGATTGAAGGTGGAGTGCAGCATCAGTCCAAGCAGATTGGCACGCGAGCTGATCTGCTGTTTCAACAGTTGCTCCTCCTTTATCAAATCATCCATTTTTTGATATTGACGCACACGCTCCAAGTCGATCTCGGCCCGTCGTATCTTATCCCATGCATAGTGCTTGAAGCAATTCTTTTTGGGTGCACGACAAAATTCACTGGTTCGATTGAACACATCTTGAACGAGCGGCGAACCGCATACATCCGTATCGCTCACCTTGGGATCCTTATTGTGCTCCGGGCAAAGGACGCGCAAGCGCTTGCAATACGTCTTGCTCGCCGGATTGTAAATGTCACAAAACATATTGTTGTCCTCCATGGGCATCTGGAAGATGCTGCCGAAACTGGCCTGTGACTCGTATTTGTTGAAGCATTTCTCCATATGCTTGATGGCTGTGCGCGAGTGTATCTCATGGCCGCATATGATGCAGTACATGCTCTGCTCATCCTCGACATTGCCATTATCCTGTGGCAGCTGTGTATCAATTACGCTGCTCTTGGCACGCTCCACAAACATGTTGAGCTCTTCGGCGCGATTCTCGAGATGGGCGAGTGCGTTGCGCACAAGCGTCTGCTTCTGTCGTATTACCACAAGTTTTTCGCGACTCTCCTCGGTCGCGTGGCACGGCGTCAGATGCCATTCCTGCAGACGCTGCGGCAGCACCTGAAATATACGATTCGTGGCTAGATTGGAACCGCACTTGTCGCTGCAGTATTTACTTTGCGGTCGCGCTTGAAAACGGCAGCTGGGCCCATGACATTGTCGCAGCCCCACCAGCTCCGGATGCACAAATATTTCCGGACTGTCCTCGCGCACCAATATTTCCGGACTGGCCTCGCGCACCAATTTCGCTTTACGCTGTTGCTGCTGCTGCAACAAACTGTCCCTTTCGTGCTTGCGGGCCGCCGCCGTTGTCGTTGTGGTTGTCGATTGATTTTGGACAGCTGTCTGGATCACACAATTCCGATGAATGCATCGCGGGTTGTGGCCGACACGTTGGCGGCACTCGTCACACTTATTGCAGTTGCGACGCCGGCAGCCCTTGCAGGTGCGACAGCGTCTGACCCATTTTGCTGTTGATTCCTTGTCCGTGCTATTCTTTCGGCCACTGGTGCTAGTCGAGCGGCCCGCCGCACCCGAAGCAGACGTTTGGGCGGCCCTCGCATTTACTGCGCCCAAACTGGCATTGCTTGCGGACGCTGGGTCAGCGACGGCGGCAGCAGCCGCGGCCGCACCCGAAGCAGACGTTTGGGCGGCCCTCGCATTTACTGCGCCCAAACTGGCATTGCTTGCGGACGCTGGGTCAGCGACGGCGGCAGCAGCCGCGGCCGCAGCACGGTCCGTGGCAACCAAGCGAAATACGATCTGAAGTTCGGGATTCTCCACCTTGCAGCGCTGGCAAAAATACTGCTTGATGTGTTTGGCCTCCTTTTCGGTGATGCCAATGCAATTGCCATGATACCATTCCTCGCAGCCATCGCAGCCGATCATGAATCGCGAGCAGTCGGATGTGCGGCATATGCAGTAGGCCCGATCTTTCTGCTGAGTATTATATATTCTGAGTATTGTTGCTATTTTTGATTTTCGCTCGGGCAAGTCGAATTCCCGTGCAATCTCCTCATTCGATCTTTTGTATTTTCCTTTTTCCATCATGTTGCCGCAGGCCACTAAGTAAACCTCACCATCCACAAAACAAGAATCGACGCACTGATTTATCGATACCGATAGGATAAATCAGTACGTCGATTCTTCATATTTAATCGTTTTGTATAAGCAGTTATTTAAATTATATTAATTATATAGTTAATAACCAAAAAAAATAAAATATATATATATATAAATATATATAAATATATATTAATATATATGTATATTTATTTGTGCTGGGAATATATGTATGAGTGGTTTTAATGAATTTGTGACGTTGCCAAGCGAAGTTTACTCATCCTGCAACGTAGCTAAACGGAGACCATTAGTAAGCGGGTAGTTGGAGTAGTATCCTCACAAGCACACACTCACACGCACTTACACGCCGAAAATTAGGTCAATCGTTCATAGGACACGTTGCGAATCTTTGCATCCTCTGTGGTAGAGTATTGCCACATTTTTGTATTTGCACATTCGCTGGCTTCACGCGCCCCGTGTCAGCGTTAAGCACAATTTATATACATATGTTTATATGCATGAATAAAATAAAACTATAAAAAATCCGTTGCGATAAATTAAAGTGAGTTTCAGTCGCAAGAATCCCAACTGTCGGCCAAAGTTTGCCAGCTCCAAAGTTTCGCATATTATTTACAAACGCACAATGAGAAAGCCAACCGACCAGCAGCAATGGGTTCAGTTGGCCAAAAGTTTCAGCTGAGACGGCCTAAGACTAGAACAAGCGCTATTAAATTGAGCAAACGCTCTGCAACAACAACAACAACAACTACAATTTAATTTTTGGTGCCTGGACAATTTAAAAATAAAAATTTGCACTTGTTACGTGAAACTTTATTAATTTGCCGCCGAGAACTGCAAATTTTTGCACCAAACTAATTTGGATAATTTGGTTTATAGCAATTTTCTCTTTGCTCCGACTGTGTTGTTTTTTTTTTGTTGAGTTTTGCTTTTAGCACCACCATCTGTCGCTTTTGGGCCAAACTTTTTTTTAACCCTTTCTTTCTTATTACTCCATTTTTATAATTGCCCCTTTGCATATTTTTGCAGTCCGAAACGCCGACGCATTGCATTAATTAAATTGTAATTTTAGTTGCATTTTCAACTCTTTCATTTTATATTTTTGCCCCGTCTTTTCATTATTGCCATGTTAATTTTATACTTTATCCGGATATTTTTTGCCATTGCCACCGGATTCTATCAACTGTGTTTTTTATTATTTTATTGTTCCACCTGCTGGTTGTTATTTCAAATTAATTTTAGTGCTTTTCTCTTATAAGTTTCGTGCTGACTTAATACAATATAAATCTAAAATAATTAAATGCATTGCAATCCTCCAAATGCTCAATGACAAATAACCGTTTTACACAAAAGTGACTTGCCAAGTATTTTGAAGGTGATGAAGGAAAAGCCATGCGAGAATCTACATATCCACTTTTCTGTTTCTCTACTTCTTATATATACATATATATTTTGTTTATTATTTGTATATATATGTGAGTTTCTGACAGACTTAATACTTTGATTGAGAGTCTGAGATTGAATTATTTTCCTTGTGAGAGGCAACGGAAAATATAAAATTGGCCAACATTATCAAAAAAGAAAATAACAAACGGAGCTAAGCATACAATAATCTCTCCTGTCGCAGGTTCTCTGCTTAGTTTAAGGGGTTCAAATGCTAAACTTGCCATGTAATATGTAAATTATAATCACACACACCCAATAACAATTTATTTCAATACGAAAAAATTCGTTGGCTCGACGGTGACCTTTTTTTTTTTACCATGTTGATAAAACTTTAAGTCTTAGCCATATATTAGCATACTTTTTTGTCATTCAAAATTAATCATTATTCAGCACAGCTTTAACTTGCGGATATTTTCAGTTTATTATTATTTTTAGTTTAGGTTGTTGTTTGGCATAACTGTTGAATTATTTACATGCATAGTGATTTGGATAGAGAGCGACAGAGGCCGAATAAAATTAATTATTATTAATTGTTATTTTATTGTGAGCCGTAACAAGTTGTACTTTTCAATAATTGTATAGATAACGAATATTAAATCGAATTAGATAATACTTTTCAATAAATGTATAAATACACTCTATGCGAATTAATGAATATTAAATGTAATTAGATGCTCATGTTAACAAACGAATATAACTGTTTAGCAAGCAATTTTGACCGTAATTCACAAATGCTGTTAAGTCAACTTTCAGCTATTTGAGCGTTCAACCATTATCCAAATGCACTTGAGGTATAGGACAAGAGTCGGCGGCCGATTTGCCAGTAGATAAGTGCTGCTGCAGTTGACACCCTCTTCTAAAAAATTACTTTCATTCAAACTGACATTATTTTACATCGCTGATGGCACTCGACAGGCACTCCATTCCATCCCATCCCTGCTGGCTGTCTTTCTCTATCCCGACTGCTCTCTAAAAATGAAATTGACTGAAAAAAGTATATATTATTATAACTATATATTATTATTTTTTAATTTCTACACACCATAATAATATAGCCAACTTCGAAATGAAATCTAAATGACAGCAGATTAATCTCGGCTTGCAAGGGTATATAATCTTCGGTGTGCACAAGATATTACTTTCTTGCTTTTCGTGTACGTACTGCCAGCCAGGGCCATCGGCATGGGCCAAGACGGGGTTAAACCAAATGCAAGGGCAATGGAGACGGCAAACATCAACAAAAGCCAACTTGTTTTGAGTAGCACATAAATTCTGGCTGACTAGTATGCCTGTCAGTTGGCAAGCAAAGCATGTTTACTTGACCCAGGAACTAAAAGTTGGCGCGATAAGACCAACTTTAAGCTAATATATATATATATACGAGGTGTGTTCAAAAAGTATCGCGAATTTTGAATTTTCGCGGGTTACGTATATTCGAATTTCGATTTTTTTGTAGCGTTATGTTGGTACTCATGTCTCTCACTTATGCCGACAAGCTCGGCCATTTTGAATGTTCACTTAATTGTTGACAGCTGCTTTGCTTGCACGTGTTTAGGATCGTCTTCGATTTTTACCTATTCAAAAAAATGGATCAAAGAACCTGTATCAAATTTTGTGTGAAAAACAAAATTAAGTGCGCGGATGCATTCCGAATGTTGATTGTGGCATACGGAGAAGCTACCTTGGACCGAAGCAACGTTTATCGGTGGTACAAAATGTTCTCAGAAGGCCGAGAAGATGTGAACGACGAAGAGCGTGCCGGACGCCCGAGCACTTCAACAACAGACGAAAAAATTAAAGAAGTGGAGAAAATGGTATTGGCCAATCGTCGAATCACCGTTAGAGAAGTTGCTGAGGACCTAGACATATCGATTGGCCAATACCATTTTCTCCACTTCATTAATTATATACGAGTATATGAAATATTGATTTTTATTTTCATAGGAGCTTGCTCCACCTCTGTCGCGGGTTGGCCTGGTATTTCAGTACCGCCAGGATTCGGCCCAACTTAATAATAAATGAAACCGTTGTTGAATGATAGCTGCGATCATCTGACTGCCGAAGTGTTGCACACTTTTAGGCAGTTCGATTTAAATGCTAAATTAAAACGAAATTGTTGCATACTTTGAAGGTCGTGTATTTGAGGTTATTCTACAATTAAATCGTTTAACTAAACATTTCTGTTCGCCTGTTATTTTAGTGGGGGAGCAATACGAAAACTCGAAGAAAAAAGCGCTCATATGTGAAATATTGATTTTTATTTTCATAGGAGCTTGCTCCACCTCTGTCGCGGGTTGGCCTTGTATTTCAGTACCGCCAGGATTCGGCCCAACTTAATAATAAATGAAACCGTTGTTGAATGATAGCTGCGATCATCTGACTGCCGAAGTGTTGCACACTTTAGGCAGTTCGATTTAAATGCTAAGAAAAGAAATTGTCGCATACTTTGAATAGCGTGTATTTGAGGTTATTCTACAATTAAATCGTTCAACTAAACATTTCTGTTCGCCAAACTTCAAAATGCCATAACTTCGTCAAAACTCAACTCAGATTAAAAAGCGAGGCCTTCTTGATCATGGTTTTGCCGATATACCGCTTTGCAGGCTATAATTTTTACTTGTCTTCCGACTCAAAATCACGTTTTCAACTTTAAATGTACGATTGATTTAGAGGCGAAACCATGATCAAAAAGCCCTCGCTTTTTAACCTCAGTTGAGTTTTGACGAAGTTATGGCATTTTGAAGTTTCGACCTATGCCCATATACCGATATACCGATTTTCAGGCTATAATTTTTACTTGTCTTCTGACTCAAAATCACGTTTTCAACTTTAAATGTACGATTGATTTAGAGGCAAAACCATGATCAAAAAGGCCTCGCTTTTTAATCTGAGTTGAGTTTTGGCGAAGTTATGGCATTTTGAAGTTTCGACCTATGCCCATATACCGATATACCGATTTGCAGGCTATAATTTGTACTTGTCTTCCGACTCAAAATCACGTTTTCAACTTTAAATGTACGATTGATTTAGAGGCAAAACCATGATCAAAAAACCCTCGCTTTTTAATCTGAGTTGAGTTTTGACGAAGTTATGGCATTTTGAAGTTTGGACCTGTGCTCATATACCGATATACCGATTTTCAGGCTATAATTTTTACTTGTCTTCCGACTCAAAATCACGTTTTCAACTTTAAATGTACGATTGATTTAGAGGCAAAACCATGATCAAAAAACCCTCGCTTTTTAATCTGAGTTGAGTTTTGACGAAGTTATGGCATTTTGAAGTTTCGACCTATGCCCATATACCGATATACCGATTTTCAGGCAATCATTTTTACTTGTCTTCCGACTCAAAATCACGTTTTCAGCTTTAAATGTACGATTGATTTAGAGGCAAAACCATGATCAAAAAACCCTCGCTTTTTAATCTAAGTTGAGTTTTGACGAAGTTACGGCATTTTGAAGTTTCGACCTATGCCCATATACGGATATATCGATTTTCAGGCTATAATTTTTTACTTGTCTTCCGACTCAAAATCACGTTTTCAACTTTAAATGCACGATTGATTTGGGGGTAAAACTATGATCAAAAAGCCCTCGCTTTTTAATCTAAGTTGAGTTTTGACGAAGTTACAGCATTTTGAAGTTTCGACCTATGCCCAGATATCGATGTATTGATTTTCAGGCTATAATTTTTACTTGTCTTCTGACTCAAAATCACGTTTTCAACTTTAAATGTACGATTGATTTAGAGGCAAAACCATGATCAAAAAGGCCTCGCTTTTTAATCTGAGTTGAGTTTTGGCGAAGTTATGGCATTTTGAAGTTTCGACCTATGCCCATATACCGATATACCGATTTGCAGGCTATAATTTTTACTTGTCTTCCGACTCAAAATCACGTTTTCAACTTTAAATGTACGATTGATTTAGAGGCAAAACCATGATCAAAAAACCCTCGCTTTTTAATCTGAGTTGAGTTTTGACGAAGTTATGGCATTTTGAAGTTTGGACCTGTGCTCATATACCGATATACCGATTTTCAGGCAATAATTTTTACTTGTCTTCCGACTCAAAATCACGTTTTCAACTTTAAATGTACGATTGATTTAGAGGCAAAACCATGATCAAAAAGCCCACGCTTTTTAATCTGAGTTGAGTTTTGGCGAAGTTATGGCATTTTGAAGTTTCGACCTATGCCCATATACCGATATACCGATTTGCAGGCTATAATTTTTACTTGTCTTCCGACTCAAAAACACGTTTTCAACTTTAAATGTACGATTGATTTAGAGGCAAAACCATGATCAAAAAACCCTCGCTTTTTAATCTGAGTTGAGTTTTGACGAAGTTATGGCATTTTGAAGTTTCGACCTATGCCCATATACCGATATACCGATTTTCAGGCAATCATTTTTACTTGTCTTCCGACTCAAAATCACGTTTTTAGCTTTAAATGCACGATTGATTTAGGGGCAAAACCATGATCAAAAAACCCTCGCTTTTTAATCTAAGTTGAGTTTTGACGAAGTTACGGCATTTTGAAGTTTCGACCTATGCCCATATACGGATATATCGATTTTCAGGCTATAATTTTTTACTTGTCTTCCGACTCAAAATCACGTTTTCAACTTTAAATGCACGATTGATTTAGGGGCAAAACCATGATCAAAAAGCCCTCGCTTTTTAATCTGAGTTGAGTTTTGACGAAGTTATGGCATTTTGAAGTTTCGACCTATGCCCATATACCGATATACCGATTTTCAGGCTATAATTTTTACTTGTCTTCCGACTCAAAATCACGTTTTCAACTTTAAATGTACGATTGATTTAGAGGCAAAACCATGATCAAAAAGCCCTCGCTTTTTAATCTGAGTTGAGTTTTGACGAAGTTATGGCATTTTGAAGTTTCGACCTATGCCCATATACCGATATACCGATTTTCAGGCTATAATTTTTACTTGTCTTCCGACTCAAAATCACGTTTTTAGCTTTAAATGTACGATTGATTTAGAGGCAAAACCATGATCAAAAAGCCCTCGCTTTTTAATCTGAGTTGAGTTTTGACGAAGTTATGGCATTTTGAAGTTTCGACCTATGCCCATATACCGATATACCGATTTTCAGGCTATAATTTTTACTTGTCTTCCGACTCAAAATCACGTTTTCAACTTTAAATGCACGATTGATTTAGGGGCAAAACCATGATCAAAAAACCCTCGCTTTTTAATCTAAGTTGAGTTTTGACGAAGTTACGGCATTTTGAAGTTTCGACCTATGCCCATATACCGATATATCGATTTTCAGGCTATAATTTTTACTTGTCTTCCGACTCAAAATCACGTTTTCAACTTTAAATGCACGATTGATTTGGGGGCAAAACCATGATCAAAAAGCCCTCGCTTTTTAATCTAAGTTGAGTTTTGACGAAGTTACAGCATTTTGAAGTTTCGACCTATGTCCAGATATCGATGTATTGATTTTCAGGCTATAATTTTTACTTGTCTTCCGACTCAAAATCACGTTTTCAACTTTAAATGCACGATTGATTTAGAGGCAAAACCATGATCAAAAAGCCCTCGCTTTTTAATCTGAGTTGAGTTTTGACGAAGTTATGGCATTTTGAAGTTTCGACCTATGCCCATATACCGATATACCGATTTTCAGGCTATAATTTTTACTTGTCTTCCGACTCAAAATCACGTTTTTAGCCTTAAATGTACGATGGATTTAGAGGCAAAACCATGATCAAAAAGCCCTCGCTTTTTAATCTGAGTTGAGTTTTGACGAAGTTATGGCATTTTGAAGTTTCGACCTATGCCCATATACCGATATACCGATTTTCAGGCTATAATTTTTACTTGTCTTCCGACTCAAAATCACGTTTTTAACTACTTTATATTTTTAGTCGATGTTGTGTTTAATTAGTTGTTGCTGCCTCCGACAATCGCTTTTTCCCAATCAAAATAACAGGCGAACAGAAATGTTTAGTTAAACGATTTAATTGTAGAATAACCTCAAATACACGACCTTCAAAGTATGCAACAATTTCGTTTTAATTTAGCATTTAAATCGAACTGCCTAAAAGTGTGCAACACTTCGGCAGTCAGATGATCGCAGCTATCATTCAACAACGGTTTCATTTATTATTAAGTTGGGCCGAATCTGGCGGTACTGAAATACCAGGCCAACCCGCGACAGAGGTGGAGCAAGCTCCTATGAAAATAAAAATCAATATTTCACATATGAGCGCTTTTTTCTTCGAGTTTTCGTATTGCTCCCCCACTAAAATAACAGGCGAACAGAAATGTTTAGTTAAACGATTTAATTGTAGAATAACCTCAAATACACGACCTTCAAAGTATGCAACAATTTCGTTTTAATTTAGCATTTAAATCAACCGCCAGCCCTGTGCATTTAAATCGAACTGCCTAAAAGTGTGCAACACTTCGGCAGTCAGATGATCGCAGCTATCATTCAACAACGGTTTCATTTATTATTAAGTTGGGCCGAATCCTGGCGGTACTGAAATACCAGGCCAACCCGCGACAGAGGTGGAGCAAGCTCCTATGAAAATAAAAATCAATATTTCATATACTCGTATATAATTAATGAAGTGGAGAAAATGGTATTGGCCAATCGATATGTCTAGGTCCTCAGCAACTTCTCTAACGGTGATTCGACGATTGGCCAATACCATTTTCTCCACTTCATTAATTTTTTCGTCTGTTGTTGAAGTGCTCGGGCGTCCGGCACGCTCTTCGTCGTTCACATCTTCTCGGCCTTCTGAGAACATTTTGTACCACCGATAAACGTTGCTTCGGTCCAAGGTAGCTTCTCCGTATGCCACAATCAACATTCGGAATGCATCCGCGCACTTAATTTTGTTTTTCACACAAAATTTGATACAGGTTCTTTGATCCATTTTTTTGAATAGGTAAAAATCGAAGACGATCCTAAACACGTGCAAGCAAAGCAGCTGTCAACAATTAAGTGAACATTCAAAATGGCCGAGCATGTCGGCATAAGTGAGAGACATGAGTACCAACATAACGCTACAAAAAAATCGAAATTCGAATATACGTAACCCGCGAAAATTCAAAATTCGCGATACTTTTTGAACACACCTCGTATATATATATATAAAAGTAAAACTGTGTCAAACAAGTGGCTGAAAACAAAATTAGCTATCTCTAAAATATATTTTTAATATTAATATTACTATTGCAATAAGTTATCAGAAGTACATTGTAAGATACAAAGAAACAAGCATTAATACAACCAGTCAAATGAGCAATTTAATAATGTCAACCAATAGTTGCTGTTGTAAATAGAAATGCAGAAAGCGGCAAATCCATGTGTACATTTACATTTATAATATAATTATTTAAATATTAAAAACGATATTGCCATTCTTTGGTTACTTTCCTGGATGTCTCCCCGAGCAGCGGATCATAATTCTCCTTGGCGTTGCCCTTGATTAGCCGCTTGTTTCTTGGCGCAACACCAAATTCCATCTGCAACGTCTCAGTTGAGTGGAGTTTCGGCTCCGAAGCAATGGGGGACACAGGTATTGGGTGGCTCCCCGATGCGGTCTTTAGCCTCTCCATGAGTAAATCACCATCATGCGGCAGTGACTCCGGCTGCATTCGCTGTGAGCCTGTGGCTGGGCACCATTGATACCCTTTGGGATTGCTATCAACAGCCTCTGACATTTTGTTGGTTACAGTCAGCGGCTCAATGTCAGCCAGGATGTCTGCATCTCTGGGATCCATTTCAGTTGCCCCTCTTGCATTCTGTTTGCAGCCATTCATGCTGAGCAGATCGATATCAAGCAACATGTGAAGACCCTTAAACTGCTGACGATATTCCGACTCCAGCACTGGAAAAGATATTGGCTTTTCAGTATAGTCCAATAGAGTTTTTGCACAAGGCAAAAACTTGCAACCAATTTCAGTAGAGGGACTCTGAGTGCTGTACTTAATGGGGCCGACAAGCGGGGTGCTTGGGAATAGAAAAATTATGGTTAATTGATTGGATGGATAAGGATGGTTTTTCAAAAATCACATTTATCATATCTGCTTACAGTTTTGCATCCAATTTTTTCGATTCGCCACTAGCTTTACTTGCAGCCATATTGCCTATAATTAAATTGAATCAGACTGAATGCTTTGTCACGTTGACTGAGCAACTAGAACAGTGATGTATGTCAGATTTTGAGTGTTGTAAGTGACGACAATAAAAGGCACCAGCACACTACAAATTTGTAGTTTAGTTGTTTCACTTCATTTAACTAATCCATATATATATATAATAATAACTACATGGCCAAATAAAAAACAGAAAGAACGGCCACGGACAAGATACCCTTTCGATCTTCTCGTTGAACAAATGCTTACCACAGTCCTTGGGGAGATTGAAGCCACGTGGCGCAACAAAATTTCCAAACTGCAGCTGCACCATCTCACCCACACTTAGATAAGGATATATATAATGCTTGGTGTACGGATTTTCCAATTGGTTGTCCATAGCCACAATTTGTTGATCCACAATCAGTTCCTGTTGCGATTCCAGCTGTGGCTCTGGCTGCATCGGAGAGGGGCCAACAAGCGGCTTTCTAAATAATAGAAATATATACAAATTTGATAAGATTGTCCTTCAACTATCAGCTTAAACAAATTTGCTCACACTTTGTCATCGTCCTTAAGCGATGCTTCATTCAATTTATTTGATGACATCTCCATAATAATCAAATCAGGCTGTTTTAGTGCTGTGTACCTTATTTTATCTAGTGCTGTAAAATCCAACAATTATCGAGCAATACATACACATATATACACACCAATTCCGGGGAAATCTGAATCTAATTGCCTGCTCACACAACTGTTGCTGTTCTCCTCCTTCAAATTGTCAGCTGGTAGGCAACCGATACGGTTTTAAATCACACATGCATACAAACAAAAATACACACACCTACATACACATAGATATATGTACGAAGGTCACAACTTTTTGTTCTGCACATGACGTCATAGCCTGAGGGCTTTTGCTCGCAGTATATCAATCAATTTACTAACAACAAAAAACTGCATAAATTAGGCTTTATTTTAGTCATTGATTTTAGTGTTATCAAATTCGAACTTTGACAACCTATTGTAAAGAGCCCCAAAATAAGATCAAACACTATTTAAGGGGCGTATTGAAAATAACAAGAATTGCTGTTATTGTGTTGATGACTTATGATTTCTGCATCAGTTGAGCAAAAGCAAAAAAGGAAAAGTACCATCTCATTGTGCGTCCTTTAACAATAGAGTAATCAATTGTAGTTGTGCAGGACAAATGTGACGTCCTCCTGCTTACGAACAGCACTCTATATGCCGAGTTAATGGAGCCCAATAAACGTCTTAGCTAGAGTGAGAACTGATGAGCTGACTATCGCCGAGTGCGGGACAGCGAGGAAGGTGCCACGGAGTGCGACAGAGTCAGCCAAGTAATTATGACTTATGCCACCCGGGGAGGTGGCGCTTAATTGTCTGGCCATAGGCGGGTACCGGCCGTGCGCACATACAATCATGTCCTGGTAGCCACCCGAAACTGGTTGTCATTCATCTACATCTAACATTTCATAGAACTCACACCATCGTGGGTATGTTGTGGGAATGTCACACGTACCTTAATTATGATGTGCCTGGCTAACGTGAACAGTTTCCTAATGCCAATGCCTGCACATACGGTTGGTTCGTCCAACGATTTCTTCAGTTGTAACTCAGTTAAAACCACTTAGAGAAATTTACTTAATTTTCGGGATGCTGTAGTTGAGTGCCCGTATTTGCAATTGAATATATAAATAGTCTTCGAAATAGGAATGCAGATCACTTTCAAAAGTAAACACAAGACTGAAAGAGCTAGAGACTTCAAGTTTGCTTTGTTTTATTGATAACTGCCACTGTTTCAGGAATATCGATACATTTCGATTCCCGATAGCGATTAATGCTACAATTTTAAAGACAGAATCTAATCATATTTAATACATAATATACGTTTGCATTTTATTGATCAACTGCCCAAATTTCATCAAGATCGGAAAGGAAACACCCAAGTTATAGTCGAAATAATATTCTCATATTGATCTCATTTCTATCAGCAGCCGCAAGCATTTTCTGTATGTATAAATATGCGAGCGCATGTGTCAGAAAGAGATGGCACGATAATTGGTGCGAGCGTCAATATGTGTTGTGTGTATGCTGCAGAATTACCGTTACCGTTACCGTTACCGACGATTGTGTGTACGTATGTATGTATGTGCACGTGTTTGTAGCCAGTCAGCTCGAGCTTGCCTGTGCCTGGCATAAGAAAAGAGTGCACTTGAAGACCTTCTCACATTTGGATGCAAGACTTTTTAAAGGTAAATTTGTCAACATATTTAAAAACTGGGTTCACTCGACTACAGCGTTCTTACTTGTTTTGTATTATTGATTGGTATTTTTCTTTTCCTGTTGTAGTTTCAGCACTAGTTCTTCATTTTATTTAATATGAGATTGTAAAAATAATCTATCTATTTTAAATAATATACAAATGGGCTCTTTTCTTAAATCAGATTCCAAGTCTTTCGTTTCTTTTGTTACGTTGCTCGCAAGGTAAGCTTCATTTTGCCAACTATTTAAGACTGGAATCTGCATTTGCCGCTTAGGTTTATGTTTGCGGTTTCCCCTCATTTTGGCATTGGTACGAAACTTAAGCATTACATTGTCGAGTGTCGCACATTTTTCACTTAGAACTGCCTTTTTGTTCTTCGACTTGGCTCTGGAGCTGGTCTCATTTGCAGCTTCGCCTTTATGCCACATAACAGATTCACTTGTCATGCTCTTATGCTAACCTTGTACATTT
This sequence comes from Drosophila paracracens, assembly GCA_035044025.1. Taxonomy (NCBI): domain Eukaryota; kingdom Metazoa; phylum Arthropoda; class Insecta; order Diptera; family Drosophilidae; genus Drosophila; species Drosophila paracracens. The sequence goes on from JAWNMN010000398.1 coordinate 3,588,859, forward strand.
GATACCCTGTATGCATTGGCTACATTATTTATTTACTTATTTAATGTCAACTAAAGTTGAAAATAAAATTTAAAAATTCAAATTTCAAAAATATTGCTGAGTGCAGCGGGCATTTAAAAAAACTTTTTTAAATTAATTTTTAAAGACTTTATAAGAAATTAGGATATGGATTAATGCAATGAGTTTTTATTGTTGTTCTGTTAAAATGACCGATAATTAAATATTAAATATTGAAGATGCAGTGTTTGGTGTGTAGATTTTTGTTCAGCATACAAAAATGTGCAAAGCGTATTTTTAGAGAAATTTTTTATTTTTATTTGTTGAAATGTTGTGTGAGTACACAGCTATATCCCATCTTTATTTAAATTAAAGCTATCTGCAGGGTATTGCCAAGTCGCACAATCTCGACAAGAGCACATTTTCTTGATCCACAACGTGCCGAGTGCTTGTTTCTTACCTGCTGCCAGCTACCCCATTTCTATTTTGTTTAAATGCCATCGCTCTTATGCTTTCATTGCATGTTTTATGGAAATGTTTTAAACATTCGACGCACTGTGCACATTTAAAGCCTACCACTCAGGAGGCTAATGTGCACACATAAACACCCACCACCACACACAGGTACCTGGATGCTTGTTGAGATAACCTGCCATGCAACTTGACTGCTCAACGCACCTGAGCATAAGCGTAGCTATGCCTCCGGGTGTCAGTCTGTCAGTCAGCTAGTCAATCTGGAATCTTGTTTGTGGCACGCAGAACGAAATTCGAATTTTTGCTTTGCCAGAAACTGCTAATTTCGTTTGAGTTGCTGCCCCAGGGACATCCATCACCAGTTCTTAGCAACAACTAAGACTGACGCTTAGCCTCCTTGCTGCGAATTTGACAATGGGTTCTTGGGCACAATATTGATTATCTGAAACTGGTTATATACGTTTGTCTTCAACCACAATTGTCTTTTTTGATCAAGTAATTTTCTGGTTCATCACATTATTTTCAGCTCGGATTTAGGAAATGTGTGATTTACTATGATTGGCATTAATTGAATGGGTTGAGTTCATTTTAATTAACCCACTTCTCTGACTAATATCCTCATTGTATTATATTTATATTGATTTATATTTAGTTGCCATGCTTGCCTTAATTTTGGCAATTAAAGAGCTATCGATAAAGGCCTTAAGTAGCTTTTGAGAAAAGCAGCTGTTATTAGTTTATCCATCCTTATGATGGGTGCCTTAAATAGTATTGAAGTCGTATTGTACTTTACATGACTACAAGCAAAAATGCAAATAATAAAAAATGGCATCTTCAAAAGTATTTCAGTTAATTATATACATACTAAATTTGTACAATTAAAATAAATAATAAAATAAAGAAAAAGATCGTAATTGACGTTGTGTCATGTGACGATAATGTTGCCTACTGGCAACAATGATCCGAAATGCTATTTAAAAAATGGTATAATAATGATTTTTAGAATGACAGAATTTAAACTTCCCAATAATATGCTCATATATCTTTTTAATGTCGAACAGATAGGCAAACAGACGCTTAAAAACTTTGTATTGTATATATAAATAAACTGTTTGTAGAGGAAGCCAAGCCATAAATTCGTAGTGTCACATGCGCATTTATAAATAAACATACATGCACACATACATATAATTAATATTAAACTGTGTATGTCTACATAAATACATTAATAACGTTGACGCCGACAGCACTGACTGTTGGATGGACAAATCCACTTTCGCCTGACACATAAATTGAGCTTAAAGAAATGTCAAATTGAATTGAATTTACGTCCAGATTTCCGCTCGACTTCACACATCACACAATAACATCCATGAAATGCCAGCATCAAACATAACAAAAATACACCTGACTGGAAAGGTTACACAAAAACACATTCACAAACTGAAATTGGCAGACAACTCTCAACAAATAAAAGTTGCTACAATGCTTCTCGACGCCATCATCAAATTAAAGACATGCAAAAATAGTCCTTGACTTTAAATTGAATTGTGTAAATGAGACGTTATCCATTTAATTAGAAAGAACCGCAGACATCAGAGTGTAATTAAATATATGCGTGTGTAAGTTTCCAAACATATTTTATGTTTTTGTAGTTGTTTTAAACAAAGACTTAACTTCACATGAGTTTTTCTAAAACAACAGCAAACTTTTAATTAGTTAATTGTAAATACATGAGTACGCATTACCGCAGCAAATTCGCCGAAATAAATTAACTATTTTTATTATAACATTTTTTTAAAGTAATATTTGAACACATTTTTGAATTAAAAAATAAACATTAAGTTTTTTTTGTAAATGCAGTTTTTAATTACGTGTTTTGAGTACGATGGCCTGCTTATGGGAGCGATAATCCTTGTGTTTCCGGCATAGGTGCAAGTGATGGCCAGGATAATGCCAACTCACAGACAGCATTGGCCTGTTATTGAGAATGTTACAATCGTAACGATGTGGATCACCAGGTCAAGGCCCACAGCCAGTCCAAACAAATTGGTGATGACAAACGGGCCAGTAAAGAACTGAAAAGCCAGGGAGATGAGAAACACCTTTCATAATTCGAATTTATGTGACTTCATTTTACCAGCTTGGATTATCATTAGAGCCATTTGCAAGCTTGTTCAGCAAGCAAAGTGCCAGAAGGATGATAATGAAACGCAAAACGCTTTACAAACTGATTTTGGATTACTTTTAAAGTACTGTGCTATACCTTATCATCCAACTTAAGAACACTGAGCGCAATTTTAGGTCTATATTAAAAAAATACATACAATATACTTTTATAAAGTTAAATAAAATTGATTTGTGCATATGGATAAGATGTTTTCAACTTGATTTCATTCATTTTAATATTATATGTATCGCAGACAAGGTTATCTCAATTCACAACATTAACAATTTCAATTCAACTGAATAACGGTATGATTCCTTGTTTCTGTTGCTGTTTAGATAGATAAGTTCACCTTTTCTGCTGTGTGACCTTTCTGCTTGTTTGACTATCGACTGTTGCCCCTGACCGCTGACCACATGCTCTAAGTTGGTTTGTGGCAGCATCTGTGTTCATGTATTTGTAATGCTCGCGTTTTAGGTTTGTTCGTTATCAGGCTCATGGGGGATTTGTTATTCAAACAACACTTTTTATTTGTTTTGAATTAGTCTGTGTCCAAGATTAAAGGGGTTTCCATATATACGTATATATGTGGCAAAAGAAGTTCGCTTGGGAAAGGGGTTAGGTGATTTAATAATGAATGCTATAATGATTTTATTCTTCGAGGCATGTACGATGTTAGACGCTTATTAGAATATTAATCAGTAGCATTTACCAACTATCTGTCAGCGTGTCTAATTTTGTGCAGTTGGCCAGCAGACCAAATCGAAAGGCAAACAAAATGAGTGCCTGTCGTACAAGCCAAACAACTGGGACAGAGTAATAAATTCATTTGAAAAATGCCTGGTACGCGAACAGAAAAAAGTGCGAAATGCCGTTGAAATTATGAAAAATGAGATGGATAAAGATGCGCCTCCACTCCACCCATTTTGTGTTTGCAGGTCCTTTTGCAGAGGCGAACACATACAACAGCAACAACAACAACAACAATGATGACCACAACAATAACAACAGCAGCAACAGTTACAACAATGTTGACTTGAACGGATTCAGTGGCAATGTCCTGGCGTCATCGTCGTCCTCTGTGGCCGCAACGCTGCCACAAGCGGAAGCCACGAACAACACTTTCAAGAGCTTAGCATTCCTAGCCAGTGAAGATAATTCTTTTGCCTATTCCCTGAACCCGGATGGCTTTGCGGAAAACGAGCTGGCACATTCCTTGCCAATATTCGACTTTGGCATGCCGCGCAACATTACAGGACGAACAGGACACACGGAGGCAATAATTAAGTGCAGAGTGGATATGCTGCATGATAAGTCTGTAAGTCAAACTAATGAAAAATACGTTAATTAAACTTGAATTTACCATTTTAGAAACAATATGAAAATGCAATAATTAATTATTTTAAGTAATTATGTTAATACTTTTACGCATGAAACTAACTGTTTTATTTGTTGTTGTTTTTTTTTTAAATATTTTTAAACTATAATATTCTGTTTATTTCCCATTTTCATCAGCTGCAGCATCATTAATCCACGAGTCTTTTTTATTCTAGGTATCCTGGATACGCAAACGTGATCTGCACATACTGACAGTCGGAACAGCCACATATACATCCGATAAGCGATTTCAGGCAAGTGCCAGCTATATACCTGCATAAATATATACACATATCTAGGTTTCAGAGTGTTAAGTACATGCTTAACATAAGTAGGTCTTATTTTTGTACAATTATTTCACTATTATTTTAATATATTATGCAAATTTTGAGTATGTTGATTCAACCAATTCTTGAATTGACGCAGTATATGTTCCCCTGTGGAAAGATGTACAATTAAGATGACATTCCAAATGAGTTAGCGCCATTGACACTGAGTATTGCAGGTGACCGAGTCGAAGGATACGCGCGAATGGGCGCTGCACGTGAAATCGCCAAAGACCAAGGACAGCGGCATCTACGAATGCCAGGTCAACACGGAGCCAAAAATATCCATGGCATTTCAACTTAATATCGTTGGTGAGTGACTAATTATAATTTTCCATTTACACTGATCCCTCATGCCATACGGAGTATGCTGTGTGCCTGGCTGCCTGAGCGAGAGACTCAAAGCTTGAGCCATAACTGGAGTCAAAGATCTTCTGAGCCTATTCAATTTTAAAGTAATTGTTAAGTACATTACGGTTGTCCAATTACATAGTCAGTACATAGAATAGAGTACTGCAAGGTCGTTCTTGGCCAATATAATTTAACTTGCTGCTGTTGTTTGTTGTTGACTGTGTTCAACAACTGCTGACTACGCATTTGATGCTCTTAAATTGCTGATTACGGGTTTTAATTCAGTTTACATCGCCAACAGCTCACAATGATGATTATTTTATTTGTTTGTGCTCCCGTCGGTTATACATTGAGCGTGCTGCAACATTTTGTTGCAAATGTATGCAGGCATACATTTTTAATTTCTCATTTTTCATCATAAATAAATAAAAATGTGGCAAGCAACAGGGCTCACAACAGGCACCTTCAATTTGTTGCTACCGCATAGGAATTTTGGTAGAGACCCACAAATTATATAAATTCTTGACAGCTCACATTTTGTCCAGGGAGTTAATTAGCAAGTAAACCCGAGGGATCGAAAAGAGTTAAGCTGCTTGATTGGTTTGGAACTGTAATAAGGGTTTTCATTAACGGAGTGTGCATATCTTATATGTTATGAGAACATATTAAAAAGTAGCAAGAGCTAAGAAGAATCCCTTCATAACAACATGTATTCCCCCTTGAAGTCTCTCTCATTATTCGAAACAATTAAATCGATAAAATCTAAAAAAAATGTGAATATGCTTAAATTAAAAGCAGAATAAAGCTGCCGGAAAATATCCCATTTTCGACGAGTGTCAGCAGCTGCATTCAGCCACTTATGCAAATAAGTTTGCAATCCTGTTTTCTACTAGGACACCAAAAAGAACACAGGAGTATATTGGATCTCGAATTGAAAGACTTTAATCTTGGAATATATGTGCGCAAAATAAGTGCAAGCTTCAAGATAAGAGTTGTTTGGCTACTAGCTGCAACTTTGCACTTCATGAGTCATTAAATTCACTATTAAAAGTTCGCAATTGGCAACAGAGTATTTTGCAGTAGGATTACGAACATCTTCGGCTTGCACAGCAATCGTTCTTTTAAAATGCCAACTTCCTTTTTGGTGTTTTTCACAAACGAATTTCCGATTACATTTTCTTCACCATCATATGCATTTTTTAAATTACGTTAATGAAACAATTGCAATTCGACGCACTGCCGGAAGCTGCAGCAAGTTGCAAGTGGCAAGTGGCGAGCTGCATGCTGCATGCTGCCGGCTGGACACTCTGGCCTCATTCTTAATGACATTATCGGTATACGAATCGTATGAGTAACTTTTGAAGTAGCTTCTGCGAGACGCTTAACTCTTCTCGCATTGCATTTGATTAATGTGATAATGCAAATTTATGCAACCGACCCTCGGTTTTTTCCCCATGAGATTTATGGTACACATTAATTCAGCTTGGACGTTGGCAATAAGTATCTGCTTGCTGAAAAACTCCATACAATGCTGTACATGGATGCATTTTTAAATTTCACTGTGACAATCATAATAACTGCACGCGTGAAATATTGTGTTCAGACTTAAGCAAATTCCCACACTTTAAAAACTCAATAATGCTCGTAGTTCCAGATACGTGAAGTTGTCAAAATATCGCCTTTTAATCTATAAATAAATGGTAAAAGTTGGGTATTTAATTTAAGCCTTCCAAACTTTTTTACCCCATGAGAGACAGGTTATATATTGAGTTGGAACTTTGAACACTTGGTCATGTTCTGGCAAACCGGATTCGCACATTTTCAACCCAAGATAGCTGAACATTTCATTTTATCCCTGTTGGTGCAGGACACACTTTTCCGGCAATGTTTGATTTATTCGATCTGTTCACAAAGTTTATTTTTACAGAGTACAGTGCAGTCGGTTAGACCAAACGTTCCCACTCTTTTAATTATGATTGTTTGCACGAGCCAACGCACAATAAATAATATTATTAACCCAGTTTTACCAATATTCACACATTTTCAGTATGCCACAAACATATATGTGGAATGTCTGCAATTTCATTTTGGTCGGTTTCCTTGTGCAGCTGAAATTTAGGGCCGATTAAAACATTTGTCATTTTGTTATAAAAAAAGTTTATGCTTTCAACTGAGCAAATAGTTTGGAAAAGTATTGAAAATGAAATGAATATGTCGCCAGAGTAAAGATCCTTAAAGAATTCACTTTTTGTCTGTAGAAATCTCACCTGATGCCAAGGCCATCATCAATGGACCGCCCGATCTGCATTTCAAGGCAGGTAGTGCCATTATACTCAGCTGTGTGGTCAAGCAACCTTCGGTTAAGGACATTGGACCCATCTATTGGTATCGGGGAGAGCAGTTAATCACTCCCTTGGAGGAGGACGATAACGAGATCGAGATGCCAAAGGAGCTGCAACCGGGTCAATTGAATCAATCACTTAACGAAGTTCTGAGCACAGACTTGCAAAAGGAGTTCGTCACTCGTATTGCCATGGAGTCACAGTTGGGAGACACCCTCAAGTCGCGGTAGTGTATGAAATTGGAAATGAAATAAGATTTTAAATATTTAATTAACCATTTTTCAAAAGGCTGCGCATCTCCAATGCCCAAATTACGGACACCGGCATCTACACGTGTCAGCCAACCACTGCGAACAGTGCCAGCGTTGTTGTCCATGTCATCAATGGTGAGTAATCCCCATTGATCCTTCCTAGATTTGTCGCTGCAAGGAAGAAGCCAAAAAGATAAAAAAAACATAAAAAATTCTATAAATTTATAGAATTATAAAACTAATATTAATAAAAATAATCTGGCTAATTTTCAATCCGTTTTCTGGATGCTCCAGTTTGCAAACTCGAAAAAACTTTCCATTTTGAAAATGGACACATTTTACACAACAATTATATATATATATATGTATTGAAACTCACATCGCTAACAAATTTGTGAGTTAGCAGCAAATTCTAAATTTCAAATTAAATTTCATATATATGTGAATCGGCCTTAATCATTAATCCCAAAAACATGCGAAAAACTCTTGTATTTATAGCATCGGTTTTTAATTGTTGACCTAACTCGACATACTATTTCCATGGGATAATATAATATGGAAAGTGGGATCAAGCTCTCAATAACTGCGCTATTTATTAACAAGAGCAGGAATAAATGATATGCTTAGTATATGCTCTGCCTGTATCTAACTGGCAGTTGAAGCTCATAAAAAGTAGAAGCATAAAAATAGGCTCTCGAATAACTTAAGCAGATCAAGTGTGTCATACTTTCATTTTAAGTTTTGTAAACAAGTCAGCGTTTTGGTATTTCGCTTTGCATATTTCAAGCATAAATTTAAAGGAATTGTGAGATTAAGATGTGGAGAACTACACACTTCCATACTAAACACTCGTTTCACTGGTCATCGTAAACTTGACGCTTTCCAAGTCCTTTCTGGCTTTATGGCACGCACTTGAAGCAAATTGAAGTGCGTTAATTTGATGGCATATCAAGTGTTATATTAAATGCCCGACATCCAAGCAGTTAAGTTGAACCCAAATTGTATTGTACAAGGAGTAAAAGCTAAGCAATTTAAGGAATTTACATTTTAAAGAGTCAAACAAAGGACGATAATATGGGGTGTAGTATCTACGCAATAATAAATATGATAATATGTCAGAAATAACTGGCAAAAAACTGTTAATCATAGTCGTATTCCTCAGCGTGCCACATGTGGCATTCAGAATCACATACGTGAATGGGACAGGCATAAGGAAATGAGTACGACAATGCCACATGCCTGTGCATAAATACAGATAATAAATCAAAAACAATACAAATTTGCATAGGATGAGAAGAAAGGAGGCAATAATTTCATACATTGCCGACAAATTTATACTCTTATCAGCTTGTATTATCTTTGAAAATCTACATCAAGTATAGAGATAAAAAATTACTAGGTCATAAAAAATATGTCAAAACTGATTTAACTGCTTATTGAAACGGTTGCCGCAAGTGCTGAGTGTTTTTTAAAGAGCACAAAATATTCGCAGCATGCGCTGGGGATTTTTTCTCCCTTCTACTTTGGTGGTCTTAATCAGACATATGAGTTATTTATCTAGCCCAGTCCGAAGGCGTGGCTATCCCCTTGGGGTACAGAAAAACAAAGCAAATTAATCTCACAATTAGGTTATCTTATTTGACGCACAGAAAATGGCCTCGACTGTCCTTAATTTAAATCTAAAGACTTACATTCGGTTGGGAGGACTCACTAAGTTGTCATTTATTTTCCGACCTTTGCAGATGAAAACCCCGCGGCGATGCAAAAGAGCGCTGCGACATCTTGTTTCCGCATGGATCCACAGCAGCTCCTAGGTCGAATAGTCTATTCTATGCTGGCAATGCATTCGACCAAGTACTGGCTTCCAAAATGCAGCAGCTCCAACTAAATGTTGTAGCTAGTCGTGTGTCGCAGCCCAGCAGCATCAGCAACTTTGCACCGAAAGATGACAAACATAATTATAAGCATTTGTTATACTCTGATTTTTTCTTAGCTGCTTGTAATGTTTTTTAAAAATGGCTCAAGGAAAGCAAAACCAAGAAACCGCTAACAATGCGTTTCTTTTTGTTGTTTCCGTGTTCCTCTTTATATTTACATTTTATAGTGTAATAATAAGAACGAGTAGAGCACCGCTCAAAGCAATGTTAGAACATTGCATACATAGTCAGAAGCTGTGGCGATGATGAGGCTTCAGCGACAAGGAATTCAACTCATAAAATGTATGAGATATTCACAAGAGGATGACGACAGTCTGTCTCAAAAGTTTGTACACGTGACGTGACATAGACTACAAATTGTAATATAGTATTTTTCAACAAAAAACGAAAAACTTGGCAGTAAACTTGAATTGAAACTACACCATTAAATATGTATGTCATTTAACCATATAATTTGGTAAAGAAAATAAATTGTAGTCTTTAATATACATTTTAATTTTAGCCATGAATTTAATATTTGTAAGAAGGTTAACAGATTTTAAAGAATATATGCATGTAGGTGATGTGTGTATGTGATGGTAAAAATAAAGTAAATCTTTAATAAATAAAATAATAAAGCAAAGATTAAGTTGACCGAAAATATACAAGTATATATTGTCGAAATGGATGAAGGTAAGAGAAACAACTAAATACATATTTCTTTATATATATGTATAAATTCCTCTGTTAGCCAAATATTTATGTTTATGTTTGTACTCTTCAGAATTTCATCTCATACAATATCATTTTACATGTTGCCCGCTAAGAATAAATAAAATACATTACTTTTGTCAACATTATATTGAAATAAATTACAATTGCAAAGCACGGAGAAATGAGAATGCCACTCGCATGTTGTGCCACTTGTTGCGCGTAAGCTTTATGTGTTCGACGGCAAGGCAGAAGGCGCACAAAAGGGACGACAAACAAGGACAATGATTCGCGCTAGCAGCCGCATCCTCATATCAATCATACGCCTGGTAAGCTTACAAAAACGTCTTCAACAGCGTGATATATGAGCCGGCTGTGCTTAGTATCTGAAAGTGATACAGAAATAAAACACAATAAAAATAAAAAACAAAAAAAGAGTCAACAATTTTGGCATTCAGAATCATATAATATAGGCATACCGAACTGAAGACAGGCAGCGATGGTGTAAAAAACGGCACCGCAATTGTTTTTGCCCGTTGGGAGCGGCGCAAAATCATTAAAACAATTTTCCTAGTCCTCGCATCGCATTTGTACCACTCAATGTCGTACACTGTGGCAGCCACATCCAAGCTCTGTGGGTGGGTAGATTGTCAAGTGGTGAGGCAACAACATTTGCCAACATCTTTGTTGTGTAATTATAATTTTAGCACAAGTGCAATTTGTGTCTGTCACATTATTTCTTATGGAGTGAAATTGATATTACCGAAATGATGGCACAACACAACAAAACAACAAGAAACACAAAACCAAATCCAAAATTAAAACTAACACTTTCGCTGACATTATTGCCACCGTAGCAGTAGAGGAAGAGCTGCGACAGGGCGGCAGCGATGTAGCAAATGTAGGTTAAGCCGCTCAGCGATGAGAAGTTCTGCCCATGGTTGAATCCGTTGCAGTAGTTGGTCCAGTTTTAATAGAACGTTGAGGAGTTGCATGTTGCACGTTGCGCGTTGCACATTGCCAGCAAAGGAGAGTGTGATAAGAGCTGTCATTAATTGGATTCAAATTGCTGCTAACAAAATAATGAGTTTTTATCTCTAATTACAGCATTTAGTTGCTTACAATTAATTTTTCCTAAGCATAATTAAACAAATAAGCAGCTAATAGATAAATAAATCATTTAAATTTTTTAAATTAAGTCTAATAAATATTCGCTGCTGATTTTTCAAAACACATTTCCCTCGATTTTGAGAGCTTACCAGCATTATGTCCAAAATGGCCGAGCAGACCACAAAAGCGGCTGAAATGAAATGCATTAGGACGAAAACGGTACTCTGGCGCGTCAGATCCGAGCACAAATCAAAAATCCCATTGTGGCGGTCAACAATATGGCCAAGCTTAACCCTTATGTCGGCATTCATCGAGGGCGTACAATACTCCACTGTATGTGTTTGTGCGAAAAGGGAGAATTTTCAAGCTGCCTTTCAAACCGAGGAGGACTTTTGTTCATACCTCCATCCAGATTTGCAAAAACGGAACGAATATCATGTTGCACAACTCGAAGTAAGCCGGTAATGTACATGCAGCTACACAGAAAGAAACCATCCACAAAGCCAAAGGTGCACATGGTCCAGAAGCTGGCCAAAGTCAACAACAAATAGGTTAATGGGAACCATGGATGCTCTGTGGCAAAGTCGGGTAGTCTATATAAATTAAAATAAAATAAACATTAACTGTTTAGTAAAATATACAAATTAAGAATTGTTTACTTAAGTATTTAAATTACTCAAGTTTTAAAAAAAATTATTTGGTTTTTATTTTTTTTTACTCCAGTTTTATTTATATAACAAAATCGTTCGATTTAAGAATCAACAATGAATATTTATTTAAGAATATTTAAAATGGATTTCAACTGGAAAACTGCTAAACTTCTCTAAGAGCATAGTCTGATCAGTCAATCAATCAATCACATATATAAGACTTACTTGGTTGTAAAGGGCAGCTGCATATCAATTGGTTGATCGCAATACCATCGATAAATACCCATGATCAAGGGTTGCGCAACGAAGGCTGTGCTAGTTGCTGATCCAGCTGTGACCAGACATAAACTGAATCGATTTGCAACCGTCGAGATATCAACGAGTATTTTTTGAGATTCATCGTCTTGGCTGGCACACAACTTCTTACGTAAACTCTGCACAAATTCGAACCACTGACGATGGTATATAAAGAATATGCTCAATTTAATCACACAGACGGCTTGTGTGGTGCCGGGACAGAATCCCTCGAGTGCCTTTACTAAGTTATCCAGATTGAGAATGCCGTAGAGAATCTCGCCGCCTGCTCCAGTGAGCAATGAAATCAAATTAAGCGCACAGAGCAGATTGTTGACCCAGGTGCGTTTCTCCTGCGGCCAAATGCCCGCCCACAGTCCAACGATCCGTGGAATCCAATAGAAGCTCTTCACAATAGGTGGTTCAGCGCTGCCAATCATTATTCAAAGTTGCTATTGATTCAAAACGATTACACTTAAATCAAATGACTTATGCGCTGCAAGCAGTGTTTAAGCCAAAAGCTGACAAATGTCAGCCTGCCTTGCTTTTTATATGCTTGGAAACTGTTGAAGTCCACTTAAAACTACACTTAAAAAAAAGTGCGCTTAAAAGAAATATGCCACTTTTCCAGAAAGTAAGTTCCCAATACACATGTTTTCTTATTTTAGTAATTATTTTGTATAATCATCGAAATTACTTAAATACATTATTATTTTTTGAGTGTACTTTACTGAAAGTTTTAATTGTTGCTCTGCTTACATTTGTGTTTGCACTTTTAAGGTCAGTATTTGAACAAAAGTCACGCCATTTGTTCGTCTGTTCATTTGTGTGTCATCTTACTGTCATTATAACAGTTGCCGCAACTAATTATGGTCATCAATGGAGGTTCTTTTAACTTCTTTTGACCAAGAACATGCACATTTAAGTTAATAAACGCTTACAATGCAAAGTTTTTATTTAAATTGTAGTGCCGCATTGTTGACCATACAAGCTGATAATAAATAGATTTAAAAGTCATAACAATTATTTATTTAAAATCAACAAACATTTAATTTCGTTAAACTTTTCCTAACCACTATTTCTTGTTAATTTTTTCTCATTTTTTGTCAATGTCACTGTCAAATTACACTGAACAAATACAATTTGCATATATACAAGAAGTTGTGCTCTAACCAAAATTAATTAGACTTAACTTTCATTTTATTTACTGACGCATTTCCTATTTGAGTGCAGCATGCTGCCTGTCGTATGTGGGACATTTTGAGGCCTAATTCCGTAATGGCCGTAATGCTGCCTTCCCCGCATACACATAATTAAGCGTTTGCAAAACTAGTGCCACATAAGCTCTTGTCAAGTGTCCCATTTACCAGACTCTTAATCTCTCAGTCTCTATTTCTAGCTGCCACTGTCCCATTGCTTTGCGACTCTTATTAAATTTATGCACTGCAAGCGTAAAGTGACCTTTAAGTATGGCTAAAAATTATGCTGAAAATCTCAGACCAAAATTACAACTCTTAGTGCAATATTTTTGGTTACATTTAAAATAAATAGTGCAAATGTATATAACACGTTGAAGGTGAGTCGATTTAGCCATGCCCGTCTGTCCGTCCGTCTGTATAAGTATGCGGATTTCAGCCACTATAAGAGCTAGAGACTTCAGATTTGGAATATAAGTTCTCGCATAGTCCGCGCATAAGAAGTTAAAGGCAGAGGCTTCAAATTAATCTATTATAATTAAATATTTATTTAATATAGACTAAAATCAGTCGACAAAAAATACAAGTGGTAAAAAATAAGTTAATTTAAATTAAAAATGGAAATTAATATTTAAGTTTAAAATTAAAAAATGAGGAAAATTTGTAAGACCACTTTAACTACAAAAATAAAAAATGATAAAATTTGTGTACATAGATAAACATATATATACACATATTTATGTAAGCATGTGCAGGAAGGAGATAGTTCTGGCTTATTCTGGCCATACATTTACTTGCTGTTTAAATGGAAATTTATCAATATAAATAAAATATAATAGTCTACAGCTGGTTTCAGGGTATCTTTCCGTCGGGCTCGAATATAGCATTTTGCACGTATTAAATATGGTTTTGTCAGTGTTTCGTTGACACAATGATTTTATCGGCTGCTGAAGCGTCAGAGCGGCTTTGCTGCACAAAGCAGCTGCCCTGACGTCGACAGCTGGAATGCCCCGGACGGCCCATTCTGTGTAAGGTCTAGTTGCATAATTGCCCAGTTGACCAGCTGTCCAACTGTCCAGTTGTTCACTTTTCCAGCTGTAGGCTGCCCTTTGGGCCTAGCATTTATCAGCTGAAATAGACACTTCATCCACGAGAATGATGACGATGCCTCGATTATTTTAAGCATTTTTTTTGTAGCTGTGTGAGTGCGAATTGCATTTTGAGCATTTTCAATTCGATGTTGCTCAAGTTGTGTTTGTCATTGTCCTGTCTCCATGTGGAACTAGCATAATTTCATACTCATTCTCTACCCCAGCCATAAATTGTTACTTGAATGCATCCATTCATATATTGGTTGAGTTATGCGACAATCAATTTCAGTCACAGCAGCTGCTATTTATTGCAGCTTGCGTGTTTATTTAGCTATTTAACAAACCATTAGATATCCCGCAGATAACCCAGCTATTCTGTGCGTGAGTGTGTGTTTGTGAGAATAGGTCCAACAGGATACAAGATACAATTGCGGGCAACAGTGCGTGTGATTAACACGAAATTTCAACGTGCTCAATGTGCATAATTGTTGAACCCATTGCCTGTGGTTCCATATATGTATAATTATTTTGTAAATTACTATTGCATCTGCAGATTATGCTAAGGGTGCGAGAAGGAGGTTGATCAGTTTGCCTCTGGATGATTATAAAATTCGATTTTAAAATATAAGTTACCCATAAAGTTACGAAGAAATGGTTTATAATATTAAATAAATTTCTATAGATTGACAGAATATAATCGATGAACTTGTTATTCCATATATATTTATACAAATATGTAATGTATACCAAAATCATAATTATGTCTATCTATTAGACTTATATACGATAAATATTTGTGCCATATGATTGAAAGTTGGGCTTAACAGCGTCTGTCTAATATTCGCACGCTGATGAAGTGGGACATAGAACGCCTTCTGGGTTAGTGTTTATTGTTTTTTTAATGGAACGTGTGATTGAAATGTTGAACATTTAGGTTGGGGCTGCAACAACTACTAAAACCACCCACGTGAAAGTTATCACTTGGCAGTAAATGCGCAAAACGAAGCGTGCATCCGGATATCCATGAATTCGCATACATCCAAGCATAAACAGACGCACACACACTAAAACACCCAAGCACACGCAAACACCCATGTGCGACAATAAAATGCAGTTGAAGCTCGTGCAGAGAAACTGCAGATATTTGTCCTGTTTTCTGCTCCCATACCCACGTGCCCCTTGCTCCCGCAAACTACTCAGCGGCATACCTACTCAAAAAGAGTGCAGTCAAAAAAAATTATGAAGTTTTGTTATTAAATCAAGGAGAAACTTTGAGAACACTTGGACAAGATCTACTGAGGTAAAATTAGATGTTGCTCTTGAAATCCAAACGGTATAATTTCGTAGCTGATTAACATAATAGAGCTTTTCTCTGAGTGTATAGCAGTCGAGGGAGGTCGACGGATTTCATAAACAAACAACGCAAGGAGAAAAACAAGCGCGGCAATGTGTTGCACATTTGAAAGCAAAGTTGCGCAAACGTGTGAAAATTCTGCGGCACACATTGCCACAAACATGACCAGCAATGTGAAGGAACCCAACTGGAGCAACAGAAGCAACCGTGGCAGGACCTGCAGGACGCGTGGAAAAGCAATTGAAAAATGCCACAGTTTTACATAAATCAGCAGAAAAGCGCCACATTCACATTGGTGTACAAACACAACCAACATCACACACACAATGCACAACAAGCGGGTAAACATGGCGTAAGGGCCACCAACGAGCTCTGGCAAATATAATTTACTGATACTACAATTGGCGATCAAGTAACGCACAAGGGGACACCTGGAGCAGCTGACGCAAGAGCGTGCAGCATCATCATAAAAAGGAAACTGCTGTTGCCAAATTGTCAGGCATCGTCAAGACGCACTTGCATCAACTTTACACATATTGAGACAACAGGACTCGGCCAGACATCGCTGATGCTGCTCCATTATGGTAGTCTGACAGTTGATGACGATGACCAGGTCAGCACTTTGGTGTTTGGCAGAAATCGGATTTGTTTTGGCTGTAAGTGCAGCGCTGTTTACTTGTGTCTTTATCCTGACTTGCACTTAAAATAAAAGCAAATATATTTTTAACACATATTTTATTTATTTCTCTGGTGATTTCCCAATACTCGCATTCCAGATCTAGCGCCGTTTAAGTTTCTGAGTTTAAGGAGGTATTTTTTGCGTTAAAGCGGCTTTTCAATTCTTTTAGCTGCTCGCTTTTGCGCCATATTTCCATGCACTGCTGACCCATTATCTGATCATATTCTGAAGACTTCAGGCTAATAGCATGCAACTGTTGCTGACACTCAGTTAGATTGGCTTCTTCTTGTAAAATTTGGCGGTCGTTCGCCACTAAATTACTATTCACATTATTTAGCTTTACGGAGCAGGTGTCTAACTCCTGATTTGGTATAGTATCAAATAAGTCATCACGTAACTCACTTTGAGTGTCACGCCACATCTTGTATTCCTCGCTATAAAGATTGAAATCCTTAAACAAGCACTCGTCTTCTGCCGGTGCAAAGTCCAGAAGAAAATCAAATATCCGAATCACAGAACGGAAAGATAAACTTGGTATTCTTAAGACTGATTTGTTTATCTTATATGGATACTTTAGCCGTTGCATCGCGCAAATCGTTTGCTCAATGTAATTATCCTTGTTCAACTTAAGCTGAATACCAGCGAATGACAGCAAATGATTTGTAATGCCCACAAAATCATCCACATTCATTGTATGCACGCCTCGCTTTAAGATCACACGGAAAGCAGGTATTTGTTTGAGGTAGTTCAGAATGCGTTCTTCATCTTTGCCCATAGTTTTCTTGTCGAAATCTAATTTGCGACTAGTTTTCAATGTGGAGGTAACTGAATGATTGTTTTTTGCATTGGCACAGTGCAGAGGGGACTTAAGCATTTCCTCTATTCGTCGCGGATCCCCGCGAATGTTCTTCGACATTGATTCCAATAAGTTGAAGTCCTTGGTAAAGTTTATTGTTGTTGGCGGTCTTAGTTGATTTTTGCTGGATGTGGAAATCGGCTTATTTTTCATTTGCATTTGCGACTGACGCAGTTCATCAGTGTTGCGAGGTTCTCTGGGCGATCTGAACATTGATTTTGCAATTATTTTAAGCTGTAATCTAACACAAAAAAAGAAATGCATACCTTAGAAATGTGCGAGCTCTTACGGCATCATCACTCTGACTTGCTGACGTCGGAAGGCTTTCCAATTTGCGTATATTTGTATCAATTTGATTGCATGGCGATGGACGCAATAAATTCGGTTTTGACTTTAAAGAATGTATACATGGAAATTTGGATGTGGATGAAATGGTACAGTGCAGTGGAGACTTAAGCATTTCCTCTATTCTTCGCGGCTCGCCGCGACTGTTCTTCGCCATTGATTCAAATAAGTTGAAGTCTTTGGCAGTTGTTATTGTTGGAGGCGGCATTGGAAGTCTTAGCTGATTTTTGTTGAATGTAGAACTCGGGTTAATGGGGATTTTCCCTTCGTCAATGTTGCGAGATTGTGTGGGGGATCTAAACATTGATTATGCAATTAATTTCACCTGCAATTCGACTGCTTTACCTACCGTAAATATGTGGGACCTTCCAGAACATCCTTACTTTGACTTGCTGGTGGTGGAAGATTTTCAATTTGGTGTATATTTTGTTTGTTGAAATCGAACTTGTGCTTTGTTGCGTATTCCATTTGATTGCGTGGCGGTCGAAGCCCGATGCTCGCTTTCGAATTTGAAGAATGTGTTAAGAGTGTGGCGGAAACTGAAGGAGTGTGTTCATTGGCACAGTGCAGTGGGGACTTCAGCATATCCTCTATGCGTCGTGGCACCCCCTGCATGTTCTTCGACATTGATTCTATTATTGATGGTCTTAACTGTTTTTTAACGCGTTCTGGCGACTTCAGCACTTTCTTAGCACTGGGAGACCTTTAGAGAATTCGAATTGCAATTGAGTTCAGTTGTTAACAAATATATTGTATAAGCAACAATTTTACATACCGGTAAAATGTGGGAAATCTGTTGACATCCTCATTTTGCCTTGCTGGCGACAGTGGATCTTTGTTTTCCATTGTTATCCCTATTCTTAACTACATTTTATAGTATTATTTAAGTAGATAACATTGAATAACGCAGATTACTCCCAAATATAAGCACAACATCGAATGGAAAATATGTGGACAAATGCCGCTTTGTTTACTAGACACAAATGGCTGAGAGCGTTGCCATGTCGTCAAAACTGGATCCTTTACTTTCGTTCTGATTATTATTTTGCGATTGGATCTTTTTTATGATTACTTTGTTACGGTTCGCTTAAGCAAAAAAAATATACTATTCGGTTATTTCTCATGAAATATATTATTTTTATTTATTTTTCGTGCGTTTGACAAGTGGCAACCTTGGTTGTCATTATGTAAAATACGTACTCGATAATATTTGCCTTAATGATCGATCCTTTGTATATGATCGTTAAGGAGTTATCGATTTTTAAATTTTAACATTGTATTTTGTAATTGCAATTAGGTGATAACAAAAATTGCGATCTTTTGATTTTAATTTTTATTTAAAAAAAAATGAAAGCAATTTGCTTAATACAATATTATATAATAAAAGGTTTCCTGGTTCCTTGATAAAGTGCTTGAGTTGGGAGAAGTTATAATTTTTATCATTATCTCTGGTTTACTGTGGATATTCATATGCAGGAGAGAAGGAACCATGCCAAATAATTTTACTGCAGAAAGTTTCCGAAACCGAATTGGAAATTGAGAGTATTGTATGATTGTTTTACCATGAACTTGGCCTCCGCTTACCTGCACAAATGGTATGAGAGTAATGTTATCACTGACCATGCAAAAGCTAGAAACAATATCGACTATCTCGATTTGTAGAAACTTGAAAGCACTTTTAAGTTGAATGTTGTTGCAACAGTGGTCGGTAGTCTATTTCGCATATCACTAAATAATTTTGCATTTATTTTATATAATACAGTACACGTTGCATTAAACTAATTTAATATATAATTGTGTATATATATAATCATACAATTTATAATCTTTATACGCTTCACCTACACAATTTTCGATTGCATAACTACACACACACTCAACATTATATGTAGTAGTTCTCAGATTGCCTTTAGTTTGCATTCATACCCAAGTTACGGCCCAATTCGTTTGCTCTATATATTGTTAACAATAATTATTGCTATTTTAATGATAAGTTATTGATTTAAGTGTCTTGTTACAATTGATTTGCAATATTTTGTATAACTTGTTTAACTTTAGCGGTGTTAAGAGTTATCATGATATTTTCTTTAATGTTTTATTTTTTTTTTTTTTTTGTGTACATGTGTGCTAAACAATTGCTTAACAGATTAAAACTTTTATTTTCGCATTGCATTCACAGTTGGACTTTCAACTTATGGTGAAGATGGTTGTTTCATTTATGACAACGGTATTTTAATTTGAATTATTTACAACTTTGTATAAAACTATAAAATAACATAAAACTTTTTATTCATTCTTCATTATTTATTGCTTACGTTGCTTCGTTATTTTTGTTTTGCTTCTGCTGTTTATCAATATTTATATTGGTTTATTTGTGGACCGTTTGAGTGACTAACAAGTTAAAATTTCGATTATTTAAAAACACTACGCAAAGCGTTTACAGCTCGGTTCTTGTGTGTAAGTGCGAGGGTGTACTTCATAATTATTGATGATTGAATAGAGCGTATGACCGAAACTGATGGATGAAGTGGTGCAAAGATTGAGCCAAAGATGCATAGAAACAATTGTGTATTTTTGGGTAAAATGGTTATGCGAACGTAGGAATATAGGATGCGTCCCGCACAAGCAAGGGTAACCTGAACATATAGTGTCTACACAATAGTGATACGTGATACATACGTATATGTAATATGTATGTAATGTACATATATATGTAGGCTATGTAATAATAACAGTAACTATCAACGTAACGGACGACAACGGGACGTTCAATTGGAATTAAACATTAATCAACAAACTGACCACAAATCGACTACCACTCATTCCTGGCAGAAGCCCTCAGTCTCCTCAATGGCAAAGGTCAATTTCTCCACCAGCTGATCGTAGCTCTTATACGGCGGCAAGTCCAAGCGATTAAAGCACGTATGCGAGCGTGGCAGCCACGTCTCCTTGCCCACCTTCTCTATGCAGAAACGCTGCGGCCCATTCGAGCCCATCAGCTCGGCAAAACCGCCGACCGGCACGCGACAAGTTCCCGTCACAAACTGCAGCAGACGAGCCCGCTTCTCATTGTCCGTTTCGCGTACAAACTGCAAGCAATAAGTTCGTGGTAGAGAAATGGAGAGTAAAGTAAGTAAAATTATTATATCTCACCTGCCAGAACCAGACGACCTGCTTGGAGTTCCGATTGTAGTGCCTATATATTGTGTTGCGCTGCCAGTCTTCGACATCCACGTCCTGCATGCCGCACAGGATCAACTCCAGCTCGCGTTCGTCAAAATACTTGAGCCACTCCAGAGGTACAACTTCGTTGAAGCCCTCGAGGAACGTCTTCGTTTGTTGCTCAATACCGCTGAAGAATAAATATATATATATATATTAAACTCTGAAAAACTCTTGATTGTACAAATCAAATTACCGGGTCATGCGCCATTCTGTCATTAGGGTTATGTACTCCTCCTTATTCTCCTCGATGACGCGCTCCTTCTCGCCATTCTCCTTCAGCTCATGGTGTATTATCTGGCCAAGCACTTCGAAGTCGACGCTGAACCACAGTTCGAGACCGCACTCGTCAATATTATTGTCACGCACCCAGATAAGCGAGTTGTAGAACTCGGGATCAATCGTTTCAATGTCCTTGATGGTCAGCTTCTTGTTCAGCATGCGCTTGTAGAAGGGCATGGTGAAGCCACTGTATATGAAGCGACCATGGTACAGTGCCATGGCAATAAATCGTCCAATAAACTTGAAATATTGCAAATGGTCCGGATTCACATACGATGCGGGATTGATTTGCAGGCTATAATTGTTCTTGTTCGCGTACTCGAACAGACAGTACATGGGATTGAGCACTTCGTGCGACAACAAGAAGAACCACTCGCGCGAGACGCCGCCGTAGTCGAGGCCCTCCTCCCCACGGAAGATTATGTACAGTCGACGACGCAGCTCATAGGCGGGCAGACGCATGATCTGGTGATACGAGTCCTCAAATAGGGTTTGCCGTGTGACGGTGATCTTAATATGCGAGGGCAGCGCATTGCTCTGGCACAGGTAGCGGAATTGGGACAGCTTCCAGCGGAAGCTGCGCTCATAGGCGCGCGGCACACCATAAACACCCTTGGCACCCTTGGGCGCACCAGGGCGCGGATCCTCGAAGGTTGTGCGGCGCGTATTGTGATCGACGAAGAAGCGTTCGCCGGCAGCCGTATAGCGTATTTCCCAGCCCGCCGGCAGCGGACCCTCATTTATGAGACTCACCTCCTGGCCCTGGGTGCGCGGATCCTCCCACTGGGTGGTGCGATTCTTGTGGTTCACAAAGTAGACACGATTGTCCGATTGCACCTTCTTCTCCCAGCCATCGGGTAGGATGCCGAGCGCATCCTCGTCGTCCTGCGTCACGGGCGCCGTCACAGCCGTCGGCTGTTGTTGCTGCTGTGAATATAGGAACCGCTGGTTGCCCTGGGCAACGACATGAGCTCGCTGGCCCTGCCAGTGCTGGAAGTGCATCAGGCGCTCGCTGTTTGGCCGCTGCCAAGTGGTCTTTCGCGTATTGTGGTCCACATAGTAGACGCGACCGCGCACATCCTTGCGAATCTCCCAGCCGGCCGGCAGCGGCGTCGGCTTCTCCCAGTAGGTGGAGCGTGTGTTATGATCGACGTAATAGCGCCGCCCATACTGATCCAATCGTATCTCCCATCCAGCCGGCAGGAGCTCATCCTCCGCCTGCTGGGTCTGCAGCTGCTGATCTGTTCCATTGACTACGGGTATTCCGGCGCCACAGCCCGGCTGCTCCAGCGCTCCACCCGCCGCCATGTAGGTTACCTGGGCTCCGTTCTCCACCGGTCCATTCGCGTACAGTTGCGCCTGGCTAACGGGACGATGCTGCACCTGCACCGGTGCCGGTGGTGGTGGTTGCTGTGGATAGGATGCTGTTTGCGGCACAGCCGCTGCACTGCCGTTGACCAGGCGCAGCGGTTGCTGAGGCTGTGCCACCTGTTGCTGTTGCTCCCAAACGGGCGGTGCGGCCGAGCGTCGTTGTTCTGAGGGTAGGCCATTGGGCAAGGGTGAGCGGGTGACCGCCTGCGGCTCCGCATTGTTGGAGCGGAGTCGCATCCGCGCACGCACTCCTCCATAGATCATACAGCTACGTCCCGAGGCGGCGGCATCGCTCACAGCTGGATTGACCGTCGGAACGGCAGAGCCACCATTCTGCTGTAGCTGGACCACCTTGCTCATATCCAGCTTAAGGCCATTGAGAATGGCAACCAGCTCACCGCTTTTGGTCTGCCGATTGTCCGACTTGGAGGTGACAAACAGATCGATGGTTAGTTCGAGGAACTCGCATTGCCCGTTATAATGATGCAGTACGTGTGACAGGTGAATGACACGCTCCCCGAGCATCGCATCCTTGCGAAAACTGGAATGGTCCAGCACCTTGAAGTGCAGCGTCGAATTCGGCGTAATCTAAATAGGGTTGTAAATTGAGTTAAGTGTAGATTGAAGAGTGTTTCAATATCACTTACCAGCACTGTGAACTCTTCGTTCCATTTGGGCAGATAGCTGTTCTTCACCAAGTCCGTTTTGCGCTTGCTCTTGCTGTCCACCAAGAGCTCCACGTAGGGATTTGGTTTGAGGAAGCCATTGTTACGTAGCGAGGCCTCCTCAACTGTAAAAATAACTTCAATGAAACACTTTCTAAAAATTAAAAAACCAAAGCTATACTCACTTGTCACGCTCAATTGATAGTAACCCTGATTATTATTCCCACTGCTGCTGCTGCTGGTTCCACCAGTTGGAGTACTACACGAAGAGGAGCCGCTGGCGTTTATTGCTGCTGCTCCTGCTGCTGCTGCGCCTACTGCTGCTGTGACACCAGATGCTCCGGCTTGATTTGGATTATTGTCGTCGAGGCCACCGTTGACAGCACGAGAAGGTGCACCTGCTGCCTGACTATTACCATCAGCCATTTAATCGCTGCTCCTAGCTGCTAGCTAGCTAGTTCACGCCTAATATTCTTGCCCGACGTTGGGGCCTATGTATAGATAAAGACCGAGAGAGAGAGAGAGAGGGAGCAGCGTTGAATCATTAATTATGTACTTCATAAAAGTTAACTAAACAAAGAGATTGCCACAGCAGTCGTGATAAGATTGACAGCTCAATGATCCGCACCAAGCAAAGGAAGTTAATGTCCACATGTATATAATAAATAATTGTGGACGTCAGCACCAGGTGCGACCAGTTCTCAGAGATAGCGACTGAGAGAAAAATGTTTGTAAAAAAAAAAAACACTTCATACTCTGCTAAATACCTAAATACCTAGACTCGTGCATGTATATATTATATATTTATTATGTGCCACAATTATAGCACGACTCTAAAATGCTGCTTGCCAGCGTCTTTGTGGTAGAACAATACTGAGCAAAATATCAGCTGATAAGAATAATAAGGTTGAAGCTAGAGTAGGATACATGAAATTCTCTCAGTGTACTCCCCAAATGAAATAAAGTTGTTAACACCTTCAACTATTCATCCAAGCAAACTCAATCCAAAAACATTTAGTCAGGTGCGTATGGAAAATCAATGAAAAGCACATGCATAGTCACTATTCCAATAATACTTCTTGCCACTGGCAAAGTGGGTTTTTTATATTTAATTTTTAATTCTTGATAATAAAAAACCACACACAGTTGCAGAGAAACGGGAAATGTAGGATACAGTAATCGAGTCTGGACTTCGCCAAGGTCTTATCAAACAATAACAATCGTATTTAGTAATCAATAACATAATGGTTTATTTTGATAGAGTCTATATCGATCCGTTTGCTCGAAAATGTCGTTGTTCATAATGGGTCTCACGTTGGGTAGAGAAATGTTGCCGGAAACTTTATCCAAAGGTCGCTTGGAAATTAAAATATAAGGATCTGTTTGACATCACATCGAATTGGAATAATCGAATCTCTAATTAGTCATAATTATAATCATAATAGGCAATCTGGGAATTAATTAAATGTTTATGCAGACTTTTTATTTTGTTGTGTCATTTTGTTAATCACTTTCGACTTCGTGAAGCCTTCTTTCTACAATTCGAACACAGGAGAATATTATGTCTTCTTATTTCAAGCTAACGTTTGTATATTTTTCCCCGTCAGCGTTCACCTAACTACATCTGTAGATACGTATATTCATATCGCGTATATATATATGCATATGTATGTATGTATTTCTGAATAATTGGATATCACGCATTTGTAGGCTGCCTTTACTACGACGATGAACACAACTACAACTACAGAATGAAATTTATAATCGCCGCAATGAGTCACATACAGAAAGTAAGTCTGGTGTTTTTTTTTTTGCTGTTCATTTTCTACGTATTCTAAATACTAATATATTTCTAAATATTTATGAAAACTCAGATGCATACGTGTGAACGTAGTGCACTTTGTATTTGTTGCTGTTGCCCAATCATCGTCGTCATTGATGCAGTACATATTAATTACAGTTTTTTATTTCAGCAATTGATTCTTACTAACTATTCTTTTAATTGTGTAAAACGGAACTATTTGTGTGAAAAAAAAAACATTTTATTGATATTTCCAATATATTGACTGTTTTGCTGATTTAAAACACAAATTACTCCTAGGGGGCATAAGCATGTGTGCATTTTTCTAATCTTGAATTTCAAATAAGACCGCAAAGCAATCGAAGACTTATTTTTATATACATGTGTACGTATGTTCTGAGTACTGGTTAAGTACATATTGCTGACGTCGAGACTGGAATAATATGCTGATACTCTTATCATGCTCCAATGTGTGTTGTATTTTCATACAGAAATGTATGTACATCAAATGTGGGAGAAGGAAACTCACAATAAATGCATAAACATAAAATACATACATACATACGCAATCAGCGAGGCGAAACAACAGCTGCGTCTTTAGGTAGTTCAATTTATATGTGTCTACATATAAAAGGACTTCTATTGCAAGCATGCATTTGTGTATGTAAGCACCTTTACCTATTTATATATATGCAGACGTCAATAAATCAGACGGTATAAAAATACCTAAAAATGCATTGACACACACACAAGCAGTAACCAGTTACGGGGTGGGTTGGGGATTCGAAGAGACACCTGAAGAGTAAGCACTTACAGGCAAACATATCGGGCTTATACGTTTATTCTACACCCGCACACTATCACACTCGCACTCATGTAACGCACACCTACAATTCAATAAGTTGAGTGTGTGTGTGGGTAAGTCTTTTACAATATGCATGGGTATGTGTGTCACTGTTTGTTTGCAATTGAGGCAAAGGTCGCGCGGACAGTGCTGACACTGATTCTTGCCTAGCGCCCAAACTGACTGCTGCTGGCAAACTATCAAAAAATGCGAAGCATATTCCACATTCCTCTGCACAAAAGTGCATTTGACTACTGGGAGTAAATGGGAGGGGGAGTTATTTAGCTTTACCTGCTTCGCTTACCTCCTGTTCTTGTTTTCCTACAATTTATACACTTTCGGGCAGTGTGTCTGTGTGTGTGTGTATTTACGGTTTTAACGATAAAACAATTAACTCCCGATATGTTTGGTTTAATTATTATTACGCGCACGTAGCACTCGAAACACAAATAATGCTTAGCATTTTGTTTTTATTTGGTAATGTTTAAAAGAAGCAGAATCAATGCATTGGCAAAAAATTAGTTTTCGTTTCCACTAAGTGTTACCGCGTCCGAAAAAACAAAAAATACTTACGACTCAATGCAAAATTACTAGAAAATACCGAAGCTTTGCATTCATATAAATAACATTGGCACATAATACACAACATAACATTGAACCTGTCGATTGACACTGTTAAAACTTCGCTTAAATCCACTTGCGTCTGTAAAGTTCAAAGAAACTACGAAAAAAATCGGAATTAAACTATAAAGCTTTTCAGTTATATAGTATATATATAATGAGTACATTTTCCTTTATATAAATCGCGACTTATTTGCTAACAGTGCCATCCGAGTACAGATAGTCGTGGAGTATCGAGGTAGACAATCGATAACACTCAGAGAGGTGTATTGTATTTCGATAAGTTGGCAACCAACGAACATTATTACATTATTTCAAAAACATCAGTTAGAAATAAATTTATTATTCAAGCCAATTAAATCAATGGATTGGCTGCAATGCACACTCGTTCATAACAGAAACTAGTATGAATAATTATTACGATACCATAAAGCGGCTCATTACCATTGGCGAAAACATTTAAGCTAAAATATTAAATATTACATACAAAATTCGACTTATCTCTTGATTGTTAACACAAGACATGAACATCATTCTTAATTGCGAATTAATGTAAAAGTGAAATTATTTCAACATTGCCTTTTCTTAATTCGTCTTCCACAACAAGTTGATCCATTCAAAATGTAAGGTACTAATTGTTTAAACAAATAGAGTTTGTTTATTAGCCGCCTTAAATTTGATGATGAGAGTGCCAACATGTTTTTTCACGCTTTGCTCTATATTCGAGTCGCATTTTAAAGTCCGTCGCTCACATTTGTCTGCGCTGCGGCTCTGAGCGCTAACGACGCAAGCGCAAAGTGAAAATTATTAAAATTTAACGCTGAAAAAATCTTGAATGTGCAGCCATTCGTATCGCGCGCTTCGCTTGAAACGGAAGTTTACTTTCGAGTCGGGTCTTGTCAGCTCTCAAGAGATCTTAATAATACATAAGCGGTAGAAAGGATATCAATAATCGACACCAATAAGCGATATGCATGGACGTGTCATATATTTGTGTCTTCTCATCAGCATCTTTCACTTTTCGGAAGGTAAAGTGATAATACAGATCAAATTGGATAAATAACAATTGCTAAGAAAACAATCTGTGGAGATTTGGAATAGTTTAAAATAAGTCAATAATAAACTAATATAAGTGCTTAAATGAATATTGACCACTTCGTTTCTTCTTTTATTATGCTGCGTATTAGGAAAACCATGCCCCGAAAAATTACGTCCACACAAGACACGATGCGATGCCTTCTACAAATGCCGCGAACTGCCTTCCAACTCGCACGTCTGGGTGCCGACCAAGTGCAATGAAGGACTCGTCTACGAGCACATTGTGGGCACCTGCGTCCTACCCGATGAAGATTGGGAGTGCATCACACCCAGTGAGCGGAGCAGCACTCCCACTAGCAAGGATGACGACATAATTATTGTAAGCAACGAAGATGAAGCGACTCTGTTGCTCAAGGAGGACAGCGATAACGATGTGGAGATAGTCCTAGATGGCCAGCTGAGCAGTGAAGAGGAGGATGAGCAGCTCAACGGAATTCCATTGAAAGTTAATCAAGTTGCCTCCACACCAAAAACCACCGAATTGGAGAATTCCTCATCCGTCAGTCAATTCGATTCCAGTGGCGATGGAGAGCTGGTCGATTTGGAAAGTTTCCCGCTGCAGACAGAGAATCGGGAGGGCGAGGTCAACATTAGTAATGCAAATAATAAACATATCACTCACTCAACTGAGGCACCTAATAAGCAAACAGGTTCAGGATCCAACATTGATCCCAATTTGACGGCGCATCTGCAGCGCCTGTCACAGCTGATTGATGGACTGCAGCAGACGTATCAGAAGACGGAAAAGCCACAGTTGGAAATGCGTCCGGATCAGCTAAATGCCTTCCTAGCCCATTTTGATCTTAAAAATCGTTACGACATGATGAATCCCTCTGGGAACCTCCAGGATACATCAACTACAACAGCTACAACAACACAAGTGCCACCAGCAACGACTCCGATGATCAAAACATCCTCTGTTGTTCCAGTGCCTCACGTGGTGGGGAACAAAACCCGCCTGCAGGAGCATTTAACCAATTATCGCATGCAGCCAAAGACGGAACTGCGGCTGTCCAATGCACGGCCGGGCTATAGCAACTCCCAAATTGTGGTCAACCGCCCCGAGGGATCGGTCACGTTCACTTTACCTCAGTATGGTTCCAGTAACGAGCAGACACCCACTAACAATGTGCAAGCTCAGAGTCATGAGTACACCGAACATGAACCAAAGGTTTCGGAGGAAACATTGAAAACCGTGCTGGAGCTGTCCAAGCAAATGATTGCCGCCCAGAGTCTACCCAAAGTGCTGTCAAGTCCTGGATTTAATGGTGCCTATTACGCCCAGCCCATTCTTCAACCGCTCATCCTCTCGCCGCAAAACAATCCCTTTCAACAGTACTTTTCCATGCCGAATTATGAGTCTGCGCCGCCTCCGAGGACCCATTATGTGCATCACAAGAAGACTGGTGGATACAACAAAAAGCAACCGGGTACCACGATCATACACAACAACGTGATACCCGTTCATCTGTCCAGCTCCAGTTCCGGCGAGAAGGAAGTTCTCGATGCCTATGGCAACAGTTTGGGTCATTTTCCCAATCTGGATAAATACAATAATAACAACAACAACAACAATAACAATCAGGTTGATAACAACAACAACTACTACAACAAGTTTATGGCCACAATGACAACAGCTCGTCCGAGTTCCATCACAACAATAAGCAGCCAATATACTGGACAATATGCAGCTCCCTTCGCCGGCGAGTTTACCCTAACAACGCCGCGTCCCTTTGTGCAGCAACCCTCGCCGGCAACTGTGGCCACCTATTACACGGCTAGTCCCCATCTCAGCGAGAACAATGTGAATCAAGTCTTCAACTCGGAGAGCTATCTCACAGCCAACAGCTTGAATATGCCCCGACCAATGAGTGCACAGAATCTATATCCCACCCACCTCGACGCTGGTCAAGTGAAAATACGACCCAATTCACAGAAAATCGAGAGCATGGAACTAGAGGCTGACGACGCGAATAATCCGAGCTATGTCAACATTAATGGAAATGTTAACAACAACAACAACAATCTACACAGCTCTAATCTGCTGACCTACAGCAATGCCGGCCAACCAGAAAGATTGGCCATGAGCCATCAATTAGCACCTATCTCGTATATGGAGCAGAACTATGCGGCGTCACAGAATGTGGCCAACGAGCAGCAGCAGCAGCCGCAGCAGCATCAGCATCAATATCACTATAAGCTACCTACATATGTGCCCAAGCCAACACCTAACATGAGCAGCAGCAGCATCTATAGCGATGCGGGTGGTAATTTGGAGTTG
Source organism: Drosophila paracracens (assembly GCA_035044025.1). Classification (NCBI taxonomy): domain Eukaryota; kingdom Metazoa; phylum Arthropoda; class Insecta; order Diptera; family Drosophilidae; genus Drosophila; species Drosophila paracracens. The sequence goes on from JAWNMN010000398.1 coordinate 3,618,531, forward strand.
AGCATGTTCAGCACCGGCATGGGCAATGTTAATCTCAATAATAATGGTAATGGTATTCACCTCATGTCCGGTAAGTATCCATCAACAGTTGGTCAACTGGTCAACTTCAATGGGAACTTCATCAGCTTGGATGTGTTCCGGAAATCAATCTTGCCACTGATGACACAATCCCCGTCGGCCATCTCGGAGCTGAGCAACGTTGAGGTAATCACCTGCCAAACCGGCGTACGTCAGCCGAATCAGACGGACTGCACCCGCTATTTTGTATGTAGCAAGAAGGATGGCAAGGTCCTATCCTACTCCTGTCCACCCTACACGGGCTTCAATAAGCAGACACGCATCTGTGATGCGTCGACTTATGCGCAGTGCGGGAATGTGCCCATCTTCAATGGATATTCCATTGATGAGAATAGGCGACTGCAGATGGAGACGCTGAAGGTACTGGCGGAGGCGAAGAGGCGACAGGATGCGGCACTCAAAAGTCAAAATCTTGCGAATCTTCTACAGCAATACAGCAGTAAGCCGGAAATGACTGCACCAGCAATAGCGCCCGGTATAACTTCGAGTATGGAGCAAGGCATGCTAGACTCGTACATGGTTAGTTTTCCGGAGCCGAGCACCACACCACGACCACAGATGGTGATACCAACGCCACCGCCCATTAGTAACAGCAGCGGACCCGTCAAGAAGCGAAAATATTACTGCAAGGAGGGGGACAAGATTCCCGACCAGACATCCATCAGCAGCTACTTTGTGTGCTACAAGAACGCACAGGGCAATATGAAGGGGCACAAGATGACCTGCTCCAAGGCACTGGTCTTCTGTCCACGAACCCTACTGTGCACGTTGGCCAGTAAGTGTACGGGCTAGTCTAGCATTATAGATCCTAAATTGTTTTCCTTTTTGTGTAGTTTTGTAAGTTATTTATTTTAATTTTAGCAAGCGAATGGCGAATTTTTTCTATTAAACAGTGTGAAACAGAAAAGTCGAAAAGTCGAAAAAATTGAAAAGAATAAAAGTTTGTTTTTATTTTTAAGAGGGGCTTTTTCAGCGGTTCACGGGGTCAACGTGAAAGTTATGTTGTATTCCCTACCCATCCATAGTATGTTAAAGACCTTGTGTCACAGTTTCTCTCTCTCATGACACTCCGCCTGCCTGGCTCTTAATACCAGTTCTTAATTGGCGCACAGTCGACCTTCTCATAAAGCACGACACACTCGAGACTCTGCAGTACCCCAGTACATCTGAACTTATGCTCGTAATTGGTTTTTAAAATGTATGCCAGTCCACTTAGTTTTTGGGCACTTGTTATGGTTGAAAATTTCACTAGTTTATTGTGCTCATAATGTGCTTTAGTCTGCCGCATTTAGTAGGTTATTACTTGTGCACATGCCCATATATTTGTTGAAGCATATTTCATTTGTACTTCGGTAAATAACAACTGGACTAAACAGTGTTTGACTTAAGGATACTCTGCACTCCGATTTTGGGGCCTTTGAAACATCAGAAATGGAAATTGAACAATATCGTTCAATATTAATTGACAACTTAAAATCCACTTTCTCCTTCAATTTAAATGAGGTGAGAAACGTTGACGGCTTCGTTGGCATTTGTTTTCTTTCTCGAATTAGTATCTAATAATTGTTTAAATTAATACGCATACAAAGTTAAAAATTTCTACTCCACGTTTATTTGTCAGCTGTCCATTTAATTTGTCAATCACGCATGAGCCTCTACTGGAGAACTGATCACTACTGAAAATATATATTAGTAACTTTTTGTAACTTTTCACTTGACGCAAAATGATGATGACTTATTGTGCCTGCAATGGGTTTATTAACACCAATGAGCAGTTTTCAATGTGGCATTAGCGAGAAGTACACTGCACGGAATCCTGTTTAGTTATGGCCCAAGACATTCAAGAAGAAAGTGGTTGGTCACTTATCACACCAGTTTTTTTAATTTTAATTGTCGCCAGAAGATTTTGTTATTATTATAGAGCGATAAACCGGTTCCAGCCTGCTCAATGTAATCTGTTTAGAGATTTGGATTTGCTTTGTGCTGCTGAATAGGAATGTAAATTAATTAATTAAATAGAAATAAGATAAATATTGCATTATTAATTATCGATGCTACACGTATTAAAGTTTACTGTTTATTTGATTATTTAGTTGAACTTATTCTTCACATCACACATAAGAGATCTTTACATTCAATAACGATTTGCTTTCTCAACGACTACATATTAGTTTTATTTTTATTTTTGTACTATTACTAATTATTTGTAATGTATTTATTTGAACTTGTATGTAGCACACAGATTGCAACATTTTAAAGCTGGTATTCATTCATTTTTGATATACTATATCTGACCATTTAGATCTTTGCGAACTCTACTTAAAAACGCGGCTTTCCCATCCAAGCGAAATTTTGTTGAAATGCATAGTAACATTGCTTTTAGTATTATATCATTCTTTCTCACAGTAAATTCTCTATTTTAATTTGAATTTTAAATACATACTATGATCTACGAAATATGTTTTAAATTATTTGTCTGCTGTTATGGGCCCTCTGCATTGGTATTCCGAAATGATTTCTACACAATACGACTGCCATTTAACTATAGTACACAAATCATGCTTCCATTTGGTTTTACAACAATAAAGTTGCTTCATTTTGGTTTTGGGGGCAGATTTAAAAAATGTTTTACGATTAACTTGCATCAGTTTATAATACAATTATCACATTCTTTTTGATGATGATATATGTAGATTCATTTTTCATTTTCAATTCGATTAATTTAACAACTATTTTTGCATTAGGATCTAATTTAAATATTGCTTAAGGTTTCTTTTCTTTTTCTTCTTTTAAGCTATTTAACACAGAAGGCATATAAAGCGCGTAGAAAAACTAGTTCGCTTTTAAATTTAATAATCACGCAAACATAGTAAAAATCGCACCTAGCAATATGACATATAAAGCGTAGGAACATATATAGTTGCAGACTCTAAGCAAAATAACAATTGAATTCTACAAATTCCACACCTTAGACCATTCCAAAGCCCTCGCTGCCCTCGCTGATGGCCAGGAGCAGTGATTTCTCGAATTGCTCATAGCTCTCATAGTCGGGCAGGCACAGTTGATTGAAACTGCAGGAATAACCATAAATTGGAATTTAAGAAATAAATATAAATTGACTGTCAAGGATTTACGCACCATGTGTGGGCCGTTGGCAGGTTTCCAAATGTGGGTGCCGCTGTTATTTGAAATTGGGGATTTAGCTCCTGAAAGCCACCAGGTGGCAGCTGGGAACAGCCTGTGGTGAATTGCAGCAGACGCGCCATTTCCGTCTGACTGAAATTACTGACGCCCGCCCAGAACCAGGCAAGGACACGACGAAACTCCGAGGAATTCCCGTTGGCAATGTGATGTGACTTGAAATCACTGATGGAATACTCGCCAGTGCCACACATCAGTAGCTACAATTGGTTGATAGGAAAATTATAATTTACATGTATACTAATGTAGAAAAACATTATGATCTACCTCCAGTTCGTTCTCATCGAAAATGCTTAATAAATTGTCGGGTATGATTGCATTGAGGCCCTTCAGAAAACTGTCTACCTCATCCTTAACGCTATTGCAGAGCCGCTGCTGGGCTAAAGCATCTAGATATTGATTTTTGCTGGCATTTGTGACGCGTGTCTTGGCACCATTTGGAATGAGTTCTACGGTCTTGCTCAGCTGCCCGCTGGCATCGTACAGATCCTCTACAAAATATAGCTCCAGCGTATCCGTTGCATCTAGATCAGTGTCGAGTATGTACTTAATTTTGGACAGATACAGATCCGGATCGTCTTGCTCAAAGTACTGCAAGAGAAAAGACAGTTCAATCAGTAAAGAGCAAATGTGAAACTAAGAAATTATATTATTAACCTTATAGTGCACTCTTAGCCCAATTAGTTGAGCCAGAAATGAGCGACTAAATCGTGCTCGCACCAACTGCCGATAGCTGCCGCCCAGAGCACTCTCAAAGAGGCATTTGCCCACCATTTTGCCAGCAAATTCAAAGTACTTGAGTTTGAGGTGCGCCGGCCTTGTTGGATTGGGATGAACCAGTGCCTGGTGCTTGTCATGAAACGTACAGAAGAGGCCTCCACGCGAATCGAACAGAGAGCTGCAAACCAACTCGAACCACTCGCGACGCAGACCACCCCAGTCGATTCCCTGCTCCCCCTGGAAGGTGACCTCGAAGTTGCCGCACCAGTCCGAAACGGAGAAGCCCTTGGTGGACTTCATGCTGCTCTCCAGTATCTTTTCGCGGTTCACCTTGAGGGCCATCTTCTCGTGATAGTAGCTGGCATGGAATTTGCGCACCTCGTGATAGAAGAAATCCTGTTTGTCCTTAAACGTCTCGGAGCCACCAATGTTCTTTAGCAGAAAGTGTGTGAACGTCGCTGCAATAATGTTACGATCCTTGGAAGCGAGCTCGATGCGCGGTTGTGCCCCATCATCAATAATGAATACAGGGCCATGCACCTGTGGCATCAGCTGTGGCAAAAAATGGAACTTGGTCGAGGGACACAGTCGAAAAGTCGCAATACGCTTGGGTATGAACTTCAATATCATTTCCTTGATGGTTACCTGAAATATCAACGAATTCTGAGCCTGAACATTTCGCACAATTAAGTACACTGAACTCGATGATACTCACCTGTTTTGGGCCCACATAGCACATCACCTTGCGCGGCTTGCTCCGTGCCGAACCAAAAACACTCAGCAGCTTTGCCTCATAGCAAATGTTGTGCTTCCGCGAGGCAATGTTCTTGTGCACAAGTGTGGTGTCGCTACCTTTGAAAGGACACAAGAAATAGATGACCTTATTAGTGTGTTCTAAAATGGACAGAGTTCTCTTCAGTTAATCAGTCAATAGAAGAATGATGAGCCAAAAAGCTAAATTGATCCTTAAAAGAACATTTTCATTTTTATTCCCCCGCCTTGCAATGACTTATTGACTAACTATAACTGAGGAGCCCAATACTCACTGCTTAGCACGATGATGTCAAAGTCACCGTTGGGCAACTGTTGTTCCCGATAGCTGATAACGGCACGTAGACATGTTGGTTCCGGGAAAAGAGCCGTGACGGAGACACGTGAGTTAACGCGATCGTAGCTGAAGGCAATAGCATGCTGGAGCTTCTCCACGGAAATACCATGCAGATCATAGATGGCCACCTGGTAACCCTGAAATAAGAAATACAAGTTATAAACTCAGAAATCTGATTGTCAACTCAATGATAGTCCACCTGCAGTGCCTCATCGGTCTGTTCGGAGAGGCAGGCATTGCCAAACTCGTCCCTGGGCTCGATATGCATCAGAGTGGGTGCACTGGCGCAGCAGATGACGGTGCTGGCCGGGCGAATGAATCGGGATCTGCGTGGATCGATGGCGCCGGGCAGAAAGTTGCGTACAAACGGTGAGCCAGCAATGTGACTGGCGCCGATGAGCACGGAGATCTTGTATTGGCCCGCTGTGCGGACCGTAAACTTGACTTTGGCAATGTTGGCATTATTGGGATCTGTGGATGAGCCGAGCTCACTGATTGTGACCACTTTGCGGGTGCCCTCGGTGACCTCCACGAAGAACTGGTCCGTATCACAGATGGGATAGGGCTGGCCATTGCGCTGAAAGAAGCGCACAATGAAGCACATGGTGCCACCGACACGGGCCGGATCCTTCCAGTCCCATTGCACCCGACAATTCGCTGGCAGCAGATACTTTCCAGTTACATACTGGAGCAGCGAGTGGCGCGCCTCGGGCGCCAACGATGGCTGTGTCATGGCGGCGAGTGTGACCAGGCCGGCAACGGAAACGGACACCACCAGCATACCGCCCCATGTCCAGGCGTCCTGATGCTGACTCGACTTGACCACCGTTGACCACAGCTGCGCTTTTAGTGCGTCTAACTGTGCCTTCGACGTGGGCAGACCCTGACGCGCCGTCGACCACAGCTGCCAGTCCTTGCCCAGTAGCTTGCTCGCTCGCGAATCCTCCAGCCAGTACACGTCCTCCAAAGAGGCCACCTCAACGGCCAGCAGACGTTGATAATGATGTTGCATACGATACTCGCGCAGCCATTCGCGCAGTATGAGCTTCTGTTGCAAGAGCAATGCGGCACGTTGCAGCCGCTGTTCGTCACCTGGCGGCAGTTCCGGCAACCGTTCCGGATCACCGGAGCTGGACAACGATGAGATGCCTATGCAAAAGAGACACAGAGAGAAAGGGAGACAATTGATAAACATGATTGCATAATTACTGTGACAAATGAGCAACTTTTGGCGTCGCATTTTATTGAGTTAAATGATCCAAGTTTGTGTGCAATTCAAAACTTTTGCAGTCAAATTGTCATAAGGACACGCTCAACCAACCGAACACCCAAATTGGAAATGATATCAGCCAAATGGTGTCTCAAAATAAGAAGCCAACTAATTTTGCCAGGTGACTACGTCAATGGCATTTAAGCAGAACTTTGACGACGACAACAACGCCAATCAATTATATTTCAATTTTTATGACTTAGCCAAGCTGCAGCAGGGGAAAGCAACGCGAATCCAAAACTCTGCCCCCCTCGAATATGTCACAAGCTAACGCTTATCGCTGACTGCCATCACATAAAAATGTTCCTTATGCCTCCCTAGCCACTCACCAAGTACTACTTCAAGCCAATGAGTTTTGGCCCCGACTTTTGTAATGTCGCATGGCCAGCAAAACGACATTCAAGTTTTCCGCAGTTTTCGCAGTAATTATATAAATATATTTGTATATGTAAGAAGTGCTGAAGAAAAAACCAGTGTTGGAAAGTGAACTTAAATTTGTTTCAAAGTGTAGCTTCTTCGGATAAGTTGGCAACTTCATTTAAACTAGATGCGCTAATATTAACTATTTTATCAAATTGAATAAAGAAAGAATCAAAAGCATCTTAAATAATAGATTAATTATTTGTTTTTATTTTTTATGGAAATAACCTTTAACCCGCTACATATTTGTTCGACTCAACTCTACTTCTCACCTCTCTATTTTTCGATGTTTCTTTCTCCTCTCTCCTCTCACTCTCTCTTTCACTCTCTCTCTCCCTATCTTTCTCTCTCTTTTTCTCTCTCTCTCTTTTCCTCTTATTTTCCCTTCACCAAACTACTTCACAAACTATAGTATTCAGACAAATAATGAAATACACAGCCCACCTCAAGGCACAGCCGAGTAAAGTAAAAGGCTTGCGGTTTGGGGGCGACCAGAAAAATGTAAAAATAATACTCGACGAGCATTCAGCCGTTATTTACTTCCGACTTGGTACAACCAACGTCAGGTTTGCGTGCCTGACATTCGAAAACCATTTCATTTCGTTACCAATTTCGTCCATTTCTAACACTCGTCCCCCATACTTACTACAATAGTGCTTCCTATGCTACTATTTATACCCTGTACCCATTATTAATGGGCAAACAAGTTGTAATGAAGTCGTTATATACACAATGCGACATTTCCGACCAAAGAATAGCATATGTATATTTATATATATATATATCGCAATCAGGACGACTGATATCGACAAACAGATTATTCACTCATTCTCCCAAACATGGACGTATTTTGTGGAATTTGTATTTCATAAGATCAGATAATCAGGCGGTTATTTAATAAACTTTCTTATGTTTATAAGTAAGAATGTATTTAACAAGGTATCTTTTAGTCGGAAGCGCTTGTATTTGCTTTACTACAATTCGTGCGAAACGAGCAACTTCCGTTTGATTTCGTTGATTCTGTAACCGAGTTTAAAAGGCCGAAGAATCTAAAGAGCAAACAATGAAAGGCAACTTTTGATGTGGAAAAAGTATGTATGTGTATGTGTGTAAGTGTGTGAAAGTGTATGAAATTTGTGTGTGCAATTATAATATTAGTGTTGCATATTCAATAGCGTTACGTACAAGTGCACCGAGTGCGCTTTACGTCAATTGTTCAACGGAATTCACTAACTAATCCGTTTAATAAAAAGTAGTAAAAACATTGCATTCGGATTTATTGATTTTTGCAATTGAAATGGAAAAAGAGTAGAAAATATGCAAAGCGAAAGAATTTTTGGACAACAGATAAAATGCCAGACTTAAATGTAGGTAGATAAACAATGTTCATTATAACTATTTAAAAAATTATTTTTGTTAAAACCTGTTTAAGAGCCAATGAGCCAAACTAATTTATAGACTTACCATTCGCTGGATTAAAGCCCAGTTTGAAACTGATGCGTGGCAACATCTTTCGCGTGGAAATAGAGAATGGCCAGCGGAGTTTCATGTCATGAAACAGGAGTGCCACATCATAATTATTGGTAAGCGGATTGAAAAGTCCCTTAAACATCGCGTAACCCCAGAGCATTAGATGTTCGTTACTCATCGCTGAGTCCTCAGGCGCCAACTCAAATCGAGCCATATGTGTAGCGACAAATTGTCGAAAATTCAATTATTACTTTGTAAATTTTAGGCATTTAAATCAACTCTCATAATTTTTGACAATAACTGTGAGATTTAACACAGTCCGAAGCACAGTACAAGCATTGCTTAACTTAAATCTATTCTTTAGTTAAGAGACCCATAATGCGCTGCTAAGCGACTTTTTTTGTTTGCTCATTAGCTGAGCCACTTGGCCAAGGGCTAGGCAAATGACGGCAGGAAACAACTTGGCCTAATAGCGGGGCTTTATTAGGGCTCTTCTTTGTCATCATTTTGCGATTAATTTTTAATCAGTTTTCGCTCGAGGTGCGCGAGGAAAGTTGCGAGAGCAGCCAACCTGATAATGAGATGGGTAAACAAGAGTGTTTTAGTTAGTGCTCGACTAATGGAAACCCGTACATGGCTCAGCTTGTATATTCGTAGTATTACATCGAATAGATCTAGCTGGTCTCTGTGCACGAAGCCCCCTAACGAAGGGTATGTTCAAGTCGTACAACCGTTGAATACATACAACTGGCACGTGCATAGTGATGAATGTATATATATATATATATACAGATAATATATTACTCATTTGCAACTTCCTTTAACTTTGCGGTCAGTGTAAGATGTCGGTTGACTGTTTACATTGGGACTTGTCCTTAAATAAACCTTCAGTCATTAATTAGGTTTTTTTTTGTTGTGTTTGCTTTATCGATTGAGGGTGCTTGAAGATGGAAAACAGGCGACGTGGCTGGAAATCGCAATTTAAATTATGTTTGATCGTCACCTCAAAGGGAACAAGACGTAGCCAAAAGAAGCCAAGTGAAAAGGGTCGATTAAAAGCCAAAATGTTGTTCATGCTTTCATTTTCGCACTGCCTGTTACCACTTTGGCTATTGTGTTATTTTTTATTGTCAAAGTAAAAAATGATGAAATTGGCAGCTTCAAGGTCATTGTCTGTGTGTATTTTAGTGCCATCAGAGAAGCTTAGGCTTCCCATAAAAACAGTTCATGACTTGAGACACAGCAACTAGCTAAGGACCTTGCTGATGTGGCAAGTTCACACTATTTTAACTGTAAAAATTGCTGCAAATAAATCAATTTTACAACTTTACAATTCAAGCGTGTTTGCACTTATATCCTCGTGCCTGTTTACAATTATTTATGTTGGCCGTCTGCAGCAAAAGCAGAAGCAAAAGCTAAACAAAAACACCAACAGAGGCAGCAGCAGCAGCAGCAGCACCAGCAAATACTAGCGTAAAATATTTGAATATTTAATTTGAAATAATAAAAAGTGCTCTTCAGCTCGACGCTACGATTCTGGCCGCACTTGCCCCAAGTGGCGGCATAATTTCAAATGCCACTTTGGCAACAGCCTCTGCAAATTACGTATACGCAAGATGGGCCGCACAAATGAAAATTTTGCACAGCGCTCTCATCGCGACAGCCACACACACACACACACACACACACTCACTTATACACACATACATATATATATAAAGTGCTTAAGGCTCCCAAGTGCTCTCTAGCCAGCCAGCGAGTAAACTGCCTCCCGGTTCCCCACCTTCTCTTGATGATGCTGCTGCTGTTGATGCCTGCGCTTGCAAAGCTTTCTATTTAAAATAAATCTGTAGCTAAAATATGAATAACGAACATCAGACGTATGCATATGTATCAATGTATGTATGCACAAGTGTCTATATATATATATAGAAAGAGAGACAGATATATATATGTACGACTGACAAGGCAGGTAAAAGGATGCGCTGCGAAAACCAGATAAAAACGCCAAGATGCGACACAAGCACATCAGCATTGTTTACGTGACAGTGGAATAAATGTATGTACATGAATACATGTGTGTGTATGCACATATTGTTATTGATTCAATACTTTAAATACTAAGCAAACTGCTGCTGTCAACACACAAACAAACAAACAAACAGACGAACAGACAAATATTGTACTCTCACTGATTTAATGGAAAATCAATTTGGCTTTATTGTCGCATCAACTTGCGAATCAACGTTCTCAACGCTATTTGGACCCATGCCAAAATTTTGTTAGATTCGTTGCCCAAAAGCACCTCAGATGTGGCTTAGCCATTGTCGTTGCCGTTGCAGCCGCAGAGCTTATATGAAACAAGTGACTCAATAGAATTTTAAACAGTCACACCTGACCTGACTGCAGCGACAGTCGTGAACAAAGATGTTGCCAACTTGCCGCCAATGATTCAAAAGCCAAACCCCCATGGTGATAATGATAATGATAATGATGATGACGACGACGACAATGTATCGCTCTAAGCACAGAATGTCATCAGAGGCGGGTTACGGAGCGAGGGAAGCGAGCAGACACATTTGCGGCTTACACAATCTCATTCTGGTAAGTGTCGGTATGGGTGGTTGTGTGCGGGTGTGTGCGGGTGTGTGGGTGTAGAATGCAAAGACTCTAAACTTTTTGCGCAAACAGTTCACCCTCTCTCTTATATAACTGCAGCTCCCCTTATGTTTTATGTGGTGCTCTTTTACCAATGTTTAGTCATGTGTGCACTTATGCAACAGCAAGCCAACTTTAGGGGCAAATTGTAGCATGTAGTTGCACAGCTACACCCAACCACTCACCCACTCACACCCCCCATCCAACAAGGTCGCCAAATGTCGCCAAGCATGCTTCGATTTTCATCAATAAATAGCACAACAAGAGAAAAATATACTTATAATTTTCTTATAAACATTAGTAAGATTTAATTTCTCAACTTAAGCTTATTTTAAAGATTGTTTCCTTCTAATTCCATCTAATTTTAATGTAAATGCATTTAAATCAAATTAATCTTCGACAAGACATTTTCACATTCCAATATATATATAATAGCAAGGATATATCCATTAGTAATATCAAAGTTCTTACCTTGGTAGAGTTGTTAGCAATTATCAGCAGAACTTAATGCACTTAATTAAAATAAAGTTTCTATAAAGGATTTTCTCTTTTCAGAAAGTATTGAGATAATGATGATTAGCTACTGGGTTGCTTAACCAAGTTTGACTTATTATCAAATATACAGATAAAATTAGTTAAGAACATATTATTGAACACTTAAAATGTGGTTGGGATTCTGCGCTTATTATTTCTGCATAATTAAATGTGTTAAATTTGAACTTAAAAGTTGAATATACAAATTTCCACACGAAATGTGTGCTTATGTTTACTTTCTACTACTTATGTGCTTATATAATTATTTATTACCCTAATTTAATATATATACATTTGCATTTAATGCATGTTTGTCAGCCTGTTTCATTTCTGCAATGGCGACAGTATTTGACCCACTTCCAATGGGAATGTTCATTATATATTCATAGCACTTAATGCTTGTAAAAAAAACATATTATTTCAATTTTTTTTAAACATAAAAGCTTTAAGTAAATGGCAGTTTATATGGATATATCCATATGAGAACATAAAACTGCAAAATGCCATTAGCGCATAAAACCTGACCGCGAGCTATCAAAGAGGTAGAGCTCTTAATTGGGTTAAAACTATAACTATGAACTATACAAACATAGCTCGGCTATTGTTTGCCGTTTCCCTAATGCAAGTATGAAATTGTGTATGCCCAGAAATGGCAACCTGGCCAAGTTAGTGTAAGCCGTTTGCCAATTGGCTGCAACGGCAGCGATTAATAAAACATATGTGTGTATGTGTGTGGCCTACATTAAATGCGGTTTTCCACTGCACACATGCGAGCGAAGCTGCAAAAGTTTGAGATTTGAAGTTCAAGTTGTGTGTATCAATTTCGAAACTTAATTGGCTTAGTTAGACGGACATTGGTTGAAGTTTTGCCAGTTCAAACTGTGAAACAATTTCAATTTGTGTTCAGTTACGAACAAGACATCAAATTTGTTTGTGCTATGATATTTCTAGACACATTTCTGCTCAGCGCACAAATAAATGGGGTCAGTGGCAAAAAACAAAAAAAAAAACAACTTAGAAACGAGAACAAAAACTATATTGCGCATACGCCACGTTTTAGCCACGCATTGACATGGAATTTACATTTTGTAGTTGAAAGCTTTGAGCTTTGGTATTTAATTGCCCCAGCGAATTGTGTGTGTTGCACATTGGTACCCAACTGCAACTGCACCTAGACTGACTCACCTGAAGACGCCGACTGCGAGTGCCGCATTGTGGCCATAGCAATGGAATTTATCTCCGATTCTGGCGACCACATTGTTAAATTCCTGAACAGTCAATGGATATACCTTGTGTTATATTTTATGTAATTGAGTTATTGACCGCGACGTTGTCTCAAGTTGTTCACTTTAAACTGAATAGTTTAATAGTCATTTTGCACTCTGTTCATATTTAGATTTGAAAGTGTGTTTTTTATTATTCGTTTTTAAATTTATTGCAAAAGTTGCAGCATAAACTTTAGACATATTTCATGCAAAACGACGTCTTGCTGTTGGTTACAACGGGTTTCAGTTGGTTTCGCAAAAGTTTTGCATTGCATGTTAACAACAAAAAAAAAAATAAAAGGAAAAGCAGTAAAACAAACTGAAAAGTTTAGTTGCAAATATAATGTTGTAGGCGTTGTGGGAAGGATCAAAGTATGTAAAATAAGTAGGCGTGAAACGACTCGACAGCCTTGACTGGCGAGGGAGGGGGCTCGAGGTCGATCAAAACTTGCTGCCAAAAAGTGCAAATCAGAATTGAGAGAAGCAACCACTTTTCGTTGCCAAGAAATCGCAATGCAAAATTAGTGGCCAAGAAAATGGCGCACAAGTCATCTTAAATATTTTCTTTGCTTTCTTTTTTTAAAAGCCATTTAAGGGCCACTTTCCCATACAACAATTGCCATTTTGTTTACTATTGGTCGAGAGAAGCAAAGAAAATTTTGGCAGCTGTAGCAGCTTGAGGACCCTTCACAGTACAAGTGCTTAATGCCTCTTGTGTGCTTCTGCAGAAAGTGCAACTATGGAACAATATTGGCAATATTGATCTAAAGGGACAGCATCTATCATGTGCGACAGTTATATATGTATGCAACAAAAGGACAGATTAATCGATTTGAAGTCGCTTTCGCATCTAGACGACTTTCAAAAATGTATATTTTCTACTACCTAGCTATTATACCGAAGATAAACCTCAAAATCGATATGGCTGAAAGTGGAAAGTGATAAAGCCGCATAATTCCAACAATTTTACGTTTTCAGAATCTCTTTCAGAGATTTGCCTCTTTTATCAGCTGGTGTTACATCGAAATAAGAGTATTTAGAAGTCGCCTAAGCGCGACTACAACTTTTTTTTGTAATAACTCTTTCCCCAACATGTTGGTCATTGAGCCATGAAATGAATTTGCTGTTTCAGATAGATATACGTATATAGATATAGACAAGAGTATACACTTCATGTGTAACTATACAATCCTCAATATTCTTCACTTTAGTGAAGCTACTAGACTATCGAAATTGAAGGCATCATCATCATTATTGCTTTTCCAAAACAGTTTTAAAAATGTTGCCGCACTTAAGAGTCAGTTTGTAAAGCTTTTCAGCAGATTGGACCATTTCTGCAAGTCAACAAATTGAAAATACCAATTGCCAGATAGAAATGTGATTTTTTTGTATCTCTTAAAAACAATCACAATTTGTTTGATGTGGACAAGAGCAGCGTAAGCAAAAAATGAGCGGTCCTTTGAGCGCACCGCTCTCTCCTTTAAGCATGTATGATTCAATAATTTCAGAAAAAGTCACAACAGCAGATTTTTTTCTTTTTTGTCGTCTTCTTCTACTTTTGCCTCCATATCGTGGTGCACATCATCATTGGCATTGATGGCGCCATTTTTGTTTTTCCCGCACATTTGTTTGCTTAGCTAGCCAATCTGAGTGTACGTTGTGTGAGTGCCTGTGCGTGTGTGTGTGAGTTTGTTTATGAATGTGTGCGAGTATCCTGTTCCCGTCGGCGCTCGTAATCCAACCTGACAAACTTTGTCTGCAGTTATAAGCACTTGCCTGTGTGAGAGTGTGCGTGTGTTTTTTTTTACTGTTTTCTTTTTTCTTTTTGTTTATGAGTGCCATCTGTGTGAATCGATCTGTGTGTGTCTGTGCGCTGATGTGTGTTTGTTTGTGTTTCTGTGTGTGTTTACCGTTGGAATTTGTAATGAAAGTGAGCTGTTCATTTGCTTTAAGGTCGCCAAGTGGCCGACGTCTATTTGGGTTTCACTTCTGTTTTTTCTTTTCCTCACACATAAATACGTACAAAAGACATTTATTAGTGTGTATGAAAAGATAAGTTAAAGCTTCACTTTCATTTACTTTACTTACACACACACACAGACAGTCGAAGCCTTTCCATAACTGTCATAAGGAGGAGCTATGATTAAAATAGACTGCTTGGGCACATTATTTCCAATTTTATGAATACGAAATCGCAACAAGAGAACAAAGTGTTTTGATGGAGACGACTAAAAGACTGCAGTTTGTCGAATCTCTTAATTACGAGTAGCAACTAGAACAGTGTAGCTATTAGTCGAATATTTTCTCGTGAATTCTTGCTTACTATTTTTGTCGCCATACAAGTGGAAATTAATTTTGCGTTTAAATGCGCAAATGTTTTCATGCTCTTTGTTTTCGATTCAAGGATACCCACAAAAGGCACAATATGATAATTTGCGAGAGCAGCAGAGCCTTCAACAACAATGGCGCTAACAACTGAGACAGAGAGAGATAGCAGCAACATCATCAGCAGCAGCAGCAGCAGCAGCAGCAGCAGTTTCCGTCCGGCGTCTGTTGTCTTGGCCTACATAACAAAAACAGTTGCAGCTCACAGGATGGCAAGGGAAGGCAGAGGGCAGGGGTTAAGAGACAAAAGAGAGAACGAGGCATTAAAGGGCTTTTTGTTGTGGACACACACTCTCTCAGACACACACACACATATTTCTTTTACAGTTTTGTTGTAATTTTCTTGTTGCTTTTTATTTGACACTCGAGTCATTGTTAACGATTGCCTGGAGTCAAAATCTTTTTAATTTTATGTTTATACATACACAAATATATCCTCATTCAGGAAAACAAGTGCAATTTCCCTTAAAAACACCAACAAATTGGCTTACTGGGCACCTAATGGAAATTTCATTGTGGTCAATGCTTACCAACACAACTATTTCCTCTTTTTGTTCCGCAAAACAAAAACGTTTCCACCGGAAAAGGGCTTTAACTGAATACCTTCCCATTCACCTAGTCGAGTCGTTTTTGCGGGACCTACTTTGAAAGAATGTCTTACTTGTGTCGATTGTTGATAAACTGTTGCTATACTCAATCGTTCAGCTAGTTTATTTAAAATGCCTTTTAAATTTGTTTACCTCAGCATTTAAAGAATATATTATATTTTAATGCAAAGTTGTATAATTTTGCTAGTTCGCTGACGATTCTCGATCGCCGAGGTTCCATGGTGTAATGGTTAGCACTCAGGACTCTGAATCCTGCGATCCGAGTTCAAATCTCGGTGGAACCTGATTTAACTCGTTTATTTTTGTATTTTTTAATACAATTTGATTTAAAAAGCACAATTAATAAATAAATAAAAATACAATAAATATTTTGACCTATTTTTAGATTTATTTTGGGCTTATTTGTGCCTTGAAAATGAAAACAACTTCTTCGCTCTTTAATCATATATTATTTGCATATTTAAAGGTATTTCTGTATGCTGTGCATTATGAAAATTTCATTGTTCAAGCTGGTATACCAATTAAAAATCATATTTACTAAGCCCCTTCATAAATAATTAGGTCTACAATCCATGTTTAATTAATAATCAGGTCAATCCAAACACCTTAATATAATTGAGGCCACAAAACAAGGAGTGTTATAAGCCGAAGCTCGAACAGCCAACAATCTTAATTGATTTACGGTGATTTGAAGTTACTGCGACATATAACAAATATGATTATGCCAACAATTCTTGGCGGGAATTTTATTGCATTGTGATTAAAAAGTGTTTAAAGGTGGTGACCTCTCCGGCACGTGCACGAATTTGGTATATAGGCTGGGGATGGAAAAATGTATTTGCCACGAAATGGTTGCCACAACGGTTAATGACGAAGGCAAATCAACAAAAACAAACTGGGTAAACAAATAAACAAATGCAATGCGTTGTAGTTCGTTTTTTTATTTTTTTTATTACATATTTATGTTTGCATTGTTGCTGCTTTTTTTTTTGGATGCCAACAAAAAAAATAACCGAGACGCGGCACGTCCTGACCAACAATCAACCAGCGGGCTCCGAAGTAAAACCAAAACTGAGCATTTAAGGACATTTACGATTGATTTTATACCGAAAACACGACTCAACACTCTCTCTCTCTCTCTGCTGCCTTTTTATTGCCATTGGCCATGTTTGTGCTATTTGTGACACAGAAAACTTCGTTTAGTGTACAAGCCGAACCAAGCGAACGAAGCATCCAACACCCGAACGGTAATTCGGAGTAAAAGCTTCCAGGCCGTTGCCACAGCGGAGGGCTTTTATATTCCAGCAGGTTGTTTTTTGTTTAGCCCGCCAATTAAAATGCTGGCAGCAACACAATGTGCTTTCACTTAATTAGCCTATGCATACAATATGGACCATACATATTGACCATGTATGCGTATAAGGTAAATCAATCATATTTAAAGTATTTACTTAATTATAAAAACGTAATTCTATAAAAAGTATTTCATAAAGTATGGCATAAGGTAAATGCTTGAATATTTATAAAATTTAATAATTAAATATTGAATTATGTGGAAAGTCTCTGCTTTTAAAAAATAGTTAGGTAGTTTCCTTGTATTTAAATGTCTTTTCTGATTAGAAATAAATGAAGCAAACAGAAAAGTTTTCTTTGTTTCACCAGCATTCAACAAATATTCCACATAATGTTGTTAAATTTTACATAATTTGGGTTTGTGTTTTATTTGACTGATACTGAAGATTTATAACAGTTTGATGAAATACGGTGAGTTTGGCTGAGAACTTGAATTAAAGTAAAAATAAATATATATATATATATACATCTTAATTTTAATATATAGAGATCCGTGTCAAGTGATTTGCATACAGTTAAAATAGGGATATGTTTTTTCCAATCCCATAAAATATACATTTTAAACTACATAATATCAAAGATCTCTTGCCTCACATATTTCGTAACAAAAACACTTTACTTGAATACTAACTTGATACGAAGTCAGACAGACTTGTAGAAAGTTTTCAGTGGCTTCGGCAGATGCCAGATTTTTGGTGATCAGTTTATTGCTGGCAGATACAAAACCAATTTGTTACCAGAACCACAACGCGGTTCCATGGTGTAATGGTTAGCACTCAGGACTCTGAATCCTGCGATCCGAGTTCAAATCTCGGTGGAACCTAGTCACATACTTTTTTTTTTCATTTTATCTATTTAAATTGTGTATCGAAAATTTTTAAACTAAAATTATATAAAATAAATTATACAAGGTAATGAGCACTTTTTATCTATGTCACCATACACTTGTATTATCTATTTTTTATTGCGAGATCATGTGGGTTCCATGGTGTAATGGTTAGCACTCAGGACTCTGAATCCTGCGATCCGAGTTCAAATCTCGGTGGAACCTGAGCTTAGCATTAATTCTTTTTTATAAAAGTTAGGAGTTTCTCGAAAATTATTTACACATTCTTTGTAAGTGCATGGATATTGGTCGAAGAGCTTTCGAACTGCATATGCAGCGCACATACGCACATACGCTCTTACACACAAACACACACACACGCACATTAGCACAGTGCACAATGCGTCAACAATGCATACACACTAAAAATAGACTTGAAAGCACAATGAACCGCATTTTTGCAGACTATATTGTTGTTGTTTGAATTCTTACCTTGATCACGGAACAGTCGCTTGTACGCGAGCCATTCGTCGGCAGTTAGGCTGAATGAATGCTCCTCGTTGCTGTGGGTGTAACGATGCAACCAGTCTGGATACGATGACCAAATCAATAAAACAATCTTCACCAACGAGACGGTAAACATTAAACTCAATATGATTGCAATCAGCACTTTCAGCGAGCGTTTCCACATAATAAATAAATACGCATAGTACACGCACACGATACTTTAAGTAAATGCAATCAAATCAAATCGCGTATTTGGCTATTTAAACTTAATGCACGCAATTCATTTTAATAAATATTTAATAAACTGACCATTGCTGCGACGCTAGCAGCGCAGCGCGTCCATTTTGAGTTTTTGCAACACTTGTTTTCATGTGCATTTCTTTATGACAGAACAAAGCGTATCAAATGCTTTTACTGTTATTATTGGTAACTCAACCGCTCATATTTGTTTATAGACACACACAGCAACATAAAACCGTACAGAATTGCGCAGGCGATTGTTTGTGTTAGTCTGATTGCGTTTTCGCCAAACAGCTGACAGGCAAGTTGCCATATAGTCATAGGCCAACGATCTGGCAGCACAGATTGCATATCCGATGCACAAACCACTCGGCCCATTTACGTATACATATTTTTAATTATCTCGTATATGTTTATTAATATAGATTTTTATGAAAAATAAAAACAGGGCGTTTTAATAAGTGCAATGGTATTTAAAAAATTAAAAAAAAGGAGAAAAGTTCCTCTAGGTTCCACCGAGATTTGAACTCGGATCGCAGGATTCAGAGTCCTGAGTGCTAACCATTACACCATGGAACCTCTTTCGTTTCCGACGGCAAAAGTAGTAAAGTATTAACGCTTTTACACAGTAATACAAATAATACCGACTCAGCGAATTAAATATATTTAAAATTATTTTCAAATAAATTTCAAAGAAAATTTTAAATTAATTGAAAAAAAAAATGGGCAAATGTTCGATCAAACTCAAAGGTTCCACCGAGATTTGAACTCGGATCGCAGGATTCAGAGTCCTGAGTGCTAACCATTACACCATGGAACCGCTTGTCAGTCGAATGTCAAAAGTCCTACAAAAAAATAAACATATTTTCTTTATGCGTTTTGCAGCTAAAAAGAATCAAATTCATTTTTCGACAATCTTTTGATTTTGATATTTTTAAAATATTTTGTATTTATTTTTTTTGTGTTTTTTATAAGCACTTATAAGTATTAAAAATCGAATTAGAATTAGCGCGCGCTTATCCATTTCCATTATCACAAGTCCATTGTCGGGGTGGTATTAATCGTCACACTATGCGTAATAGTTAGCCATAGTAGGCATAAGGAGAGGCATATCCGGAGTAGGCGGAGTAGCCATAGGGACTGCCGCCATAATAGAACTGTGGAGCCGGCTCCGGACTGGCAATGGGCACTGGGAAAGGTGCAGCACGAGGAATGGGCGCTGGCACAGCCAAGGAAACAGCGAACAGGGCAGCGAACAGAAGAGCGAACTGAAAAAAGAGATTTTAAATATTAAATCAAAATATAAGTACAATATATACTTAAGTCTGTGTTATTCTAGTTACCAGCTTGAACATTTTGAGGTTTATTTTTGAGGATTGCTTGTTGTTATTGAAACAATTTCACTTTGTGTTTTGATGCTGTCTGCTTGAAATCGGTCTCTATTTATACCCCAAAAAGCCAATCTCATGATTTATTTATGATGACAAGAACAATGTTTTTTTTGGTTTTACTTTTATTTTGCATTTATGGCACTTTTGTTTTCTTCTTTGATTTGCTTTGCTCACGTTATTCTCAAAAGTTGTTGATAGTTTTGTCAGCAATCAAAGTTGCTTTGAATTCTAATTCCCTCTTAACGCCTGCTCTTTATTCGGGAACTATATATATATACTATAGATAGTACTTGGACATGTGTATTCTTAACTGTATTGCGTAGCTGGCCTTGAATCCGATTGGTATTCGGATGTTTGATGTTTGAGCCCGCCGCACAAATTCTGGGCAATGCATCGGGCATATTAATTCGCATTTCTTTGGCCAAAACTCATTCGACAGCAATTAAAGTGATTAATGATTTAATTGGCTAAATAAAAGTCGCGAATGACAGAAGTCAAATGGGTTCCTCTTATTTTTATAATATAAATCGAAGATGAATCAAAATAGCGCAATTAATTTAGTAATATTCTTATCAATTTGCTTAATATAAATTGCGGAATGACAAAGTCAAATAAGTGCCAATTATATCTAGAATACTAAATCTAAAATGAAAGCAAATTAATCAAAATATCGTTATTATTTAAAGTAGCTGTCAAAATGTATATATTTTTCTAAATAAAATTTGTGGAATTATTTTTATTATATAAATCGAAGACTGGCATGGAAAATGAATCAAATTAACGCAATTAATTGGAGTAAGTGTCAAAATGCACTTATTAGACACGATTTATTCAATATACATAAAAATACAATTTTTATGCTAATTAAATTTAACATTTAATTATTTTTTGGCTGTTACATCATGATACCATTGCTTTAATATGTTGAACAACTTTTAATTATATTTTTACACATTTGCTAAGTAGATTTGCAGATAATTCTAAATGAGTTGGCACAAAATTTGGAAAAATACTGTCGTCGCTCCATATTCAATATCGCGAATCATGTCTTATGAAAGCGGATCCAGAAACCATTTGAAGTACTTAGCACTTTACTTGTTCTTTTTTTTATTATTTATTTTTCTTATTTTTGTCAACGAGTGTCGCAATTGTTCTGTGTGTCATTAGGCTGTCGTTAAAGCCAGAAATTGATACAATAAGCTCATCTAACGAGACATGCAAGTTGAATTCAAAATCACTGCAGCCATGATGACAGACACAGAGTCTAAATTTGCAGACACAGACACAGGGCTTGAGAGGGGTGGATAAGCTTCTTATGGACGATGATGTCAAAATGCCAAACAAAGTGTTTGTCGACACACATTCTCGACTATAAAAGGCCGAATTGAAATCAATTTCAATCGCAGTCTGTTTCTGTTTGCATTAAAGTCGAAAGCTAAGAAATAATCTTTCATCATGTTGAAGCTGGTAAATAAAAGATTTATTAATTGAGATTGTAGGACGTGTGACGAGTATTTTCTCTGTTGCAGGTGTTCTTGTTGCTCGCAGCCATTTTCGCTCTTGTTGTGGCTGTGCCAGCTCCCGAGCCTGGACCGAATCCTGCACCCAGCCCACAATTCTACTATTCGGCCGGGTATCCAGCGGTGGCATATGCATCTCCCTATGTTTACTATGGATAATTTCTATTATAAATGATACATTACAATAAAGAGTATTTACACGGACATCTAAAAAGTTATGATAAATTCTAGTCTGATGAGCTTTTCTTTTGTCAGCCTGAAAGTATGCAGTGAAAAGTTTCCTTAACAAGATAGAAATGACAGCTCCATAACCGGCATCTATCGGTCGTATATGATAATATAGACATAAGACAAGGCGCCATCTATGAGCCAGTCTTAAAATGATTTTGTATGAAGCGCCATCTATGGGGTTTAAATAACTTGAGTATACTTGAACATGATGTGACTTCAGCCCCAGCTATCATGTTCTAAAATAATTAAAGATGAAGCACCATCTATGGGATTTAAAAAACTTCTGTATACCTGAATCAGAGGTTAAGTCAACCCCATCTATGGTACTTAAATTTATGGATACCCAAACTTGGTGTTATACGCCAACCTGTGGTGAATAATTTAGTTCTACACATTTCTGTTCTAATTATAGAGACAGAATATGATGCAAATCCATAAAAAAAAGCACACCATTACCCCAACGTCCCAAAGCCGAAAAAGCTTATGCGGCTATCAATTCCCCTGTGAACATTTCGAATGTTTGGCAACATGTTACCAACATGTGGCGCAAAGAATCCTTTTCGATATGAATGAAGTTGTATGTTCCCTATTTGGGGTGACGACATGTTGTCTATGACGAGGTGACGAAAATAAAGGATTGCAGAAGAGTCGAAAGGACCTTCAGTACGATTTCTGATTTTGCACCGATTTGAGCAAGGCAGCAAGCTGTAAGTTGAAATCGCTAACTGTATAGTCGTCGACGTCCTCGTCGTGCGGCCGACGAGCAGCGCTTATCACGCATCCTGTTTCTGTTTCGTTCTACGCGTGTTGGTCTCAGTTCAATTTTGGCGCTCGCTTGCAATGGATCACGAATCGCGAAATGCGCAAAGGATATCATCATCATCGATGGCAACTGAATCGCGGCCATCAAACATAGTTTTTGCGAGTGCCTAAGGACAAAAGGCACTAAGCACAAAAGAAAAAAAACAGTTGTGGTGAGGCTAACGATATGTTGCCGGAAATGTCATCTCGAATGTGTGCGACTTCCCGGCCTAGTGTTAGTGTCTAACAAAAAAATTGCCAAAAAGAAATACCAAAAAAAAAAAGAAAAAAAACGAGAACTTGGCCAAAAAAAAAAAATATTATTATGATGATGGTGGCATCGCCTGTGCTATTGCCTTGGCGATGATGTCATGCCACTGTGTCCACCAAAGTGAAAGTGCCGTGGTTTCTGTTGCTGTTGCTATCGCTGTTGCTGTCATGCTCTTTCCGTCTCCAGGCGGCACATGAGTAATCATTTTGGGCCACTCTACCGCCTACTCGAGAAATACTTACAGCCTGTGCAAGTCTAAGCTCGAACGGATTACAAATCACAGGCAACTCGTCGACAGGACTATAAATTAAAACTAAACCCACACACATACACTCATTTATGTAATGGATATTTTCATTTTGTTTTATTGCCTGCTGCAGTTGGCAAGAAATTGTAAGTACCAAAGAATATATAAAACACATTTAAAGCTCAATGTTGCAACAACAACAACAAAAAAACGAAGCTTGGTTAATTTTTTTATGACTGACATTTCAATTAGCCGAAAGTATATAAGAGCCAAAATTATGGTAATCTGGTCCCAAAAGAAATCAAGTGTTCTTCGCCTAATGGTCGTTTGACACAGGTGGGCGGGGTAATTATATTTTTAATACCATTTTAATTACCAAGTTTAAAAGTAAATTATCATTAAAAAAAATAAAATAAAATGAAATAAAATAAAAATAAAATTATTTTTTCGCTGCAAAAAGTTTAAGTGTGATAAATTACAATATTAAGTTAAATTGCTACATTAAAAAAAATTATTATTAAAAATATATTTTGATTAAATCACTCCTCAAAAGTTGCAGTCACAACCATTGGCTAAGACATGACGTAAGCCTTACTATGGACCATATCTTTAATTCATGCCACATCTATAAACATTTCTGGTTGCAGTTACAGTAAAACCAAAAGGAAAACCGCGTAAATTTAGTTGGTCAAAGCGCTTCTCTGTTTGGATATGCAAAACGTATATTTTTGGTTGGGAATGTGTACAAAGGATAAAAAGTGGGCCAATTCCGAATTTAATTCAAACTGCAACCACGTTGAAAAAAAACTTTGAATTTGCTGTTCTAAATCCATTTACCAATCTTGTTTATTTATTTTTTTTTTAGAATAAAATTAGCACAATAATGGCAAAATTCTTCTAATTCAAATATTTACCATTATTGGACAAACACATTGTAGCCAATTTGTATTTCATTAACACCATGAAACAAACATTTTTTGTGGTTTCATAATGAGCCTTAAATAACAAAATATTATTACATAATTTGGCAACATTGTTTTGCTTTTGTTAATAAGAGTGTGGCCCGAAAGATACCGCGAGGCCAGCCAGGCCTAAAGCACTAACGCATTTTCCTACTTGATTCAGTCTATTTGCATATCAATTTATGCAAATATATACACATACACTACACACACTCCCACACACTCACACACACACACACACTCCCACTCACACACTCCCACACACACACTCCCACACAAATAAGATGCTGACTTTGAGCAAAGGAATCATTTCTTCTTAACGCTGAAATTGTTTATTGAGAAAATATTCCAAAAGAACAATAAAAATGGAATTCGCAATTAATAAAGAAACAATTAAAAAAAGTTTTTCAGAGGGGGTGAAAACGATTTTGGCTTTTTTTTCTTAAGTATCGAAAAAGTTATAAATCAAATTAAATACATTTGAAATGTGCATGGTAAATGAAAACTTATTTAATTTAAATTATGATAATTTGAAATCTCGCCAGATTTTTAATTTGTAAACAAACTTTAATTATGTAATATTATAATCAAGTCAAATGATCCAGTTAATTATATTTTTCTTAATGATATTATTGTATATAGTATACAAAACAAAGATATACAAAATAAGAGCCTCAGTCTCTGAGGTCGATAGTTTTATATAGATAGTTAAATAGAGATGCTCTCTTTTGAATGTTGCATATGTTGCATGTCCTCATCAATTGCAAATGGATGCATGATATTCAAATGGTGTTATAAAAATGTTACAGCTTATGTCTTTAGCATAATGTATGTATATCCAATTATGCAAATGCTAAGGTGGTGCCACATTTGACTTCAAGTGTTCGTTTCTGCAGTTCTTTCAAATTTGAAGCATATGCAACATATTCACTATTCACACTTTTTACTGGGCAACAGTCGTCATATTACAATTTCAAATTGGTTTTTATTCCAGCTTAAAATGATAAGAAGACATCTTCATATTCTTAACAACATTTTCAAATTTACATTTAAAATGTGAAGATTCTAAATTAAACAGAGACAGAAGATTTGCGCTTAAACAAATTGTTTGCTTTCTCATATCCTGAACATATTCAAAATGGAAATCAAGTTATGATGAAGTTGTGGAAAGTGTGTAACAGAAAAAAGGAAGCATCTTCCGAATGAAGTATTTATATATATATATATTTAGATCTGCATCAAAATCCGTGTTGATATAGCCATGTGCGGTTGCACGTCTGTCCATTTGTATAATCAAGACTTGAAATTTGAAATACAACCCTCACTTTCACAGTCTGCATGAAACCTGGACTTATTGGATTTCATATTAATTAATTAATAATTAATTAATTAATTAATTGACTTTCCAAAAAGTATAAGGTTGGTTGGATTGTACCAGATCTTATATACTATATTGCTCTATCTCGCGAATCTATTTCGCGAATGTCAGTTTTGTTAGCCAATACGTATTTTCATATAGAACTTATATCTGGCAGATATAAAGTATATATATATATATATAGTTCATTCGGAAGATGGCACATAGTATCTACTAACCGAGCTGTCTGGACTTGGTAATTCAGTAGTTTGAGGCTAAACCCCTTTCGACCTGTTAGTCACGTACCATAATTTAATGAGCGGAAATTATTTTATGCAGCCAATTGAAAAATGTAATTTTTGTTAGCCATAATTTATAATTTAATTTGATGTGCACAAAAACACTAAGTTACGTAATGGGCCAGCATTTTGGCGAGGCAATAAAGGGCGCTGCTGGACTTAATTTTTTATGACTTTGCATTTTTACAGCAGCTGCAGTTCTTGCAGTTGGGCAGCCAGAGAGCTACTCCACCGGGGGGCTGGGCGACATCCTGTCGCAGTCCCCACTCACGCTAACGCCATCGACGCCATCAATAACGCATTTTGTAAATGACTCCTTCATCATCTTCTGCAAAACAGTACAAAAGGATGCTGACACCAAGTGGCGTGATCCCAGGGGCCAGGCCCGTGAGAATACCAAAGGACGCGTCCACATCGAAAAGAAAACGGGTGAGTGAAAGTGCCGATGTGTGAAAGACTTTCGCTGCAATCTCAGACAGAACCTAAGTGCCAAGTGTCAAGCTGCTGTATATCCAACGTCCAACCCATATCACATCAATTTCCTTTCACTTCCAACTTTTACTCAGGTTCACTTGCTCTGGTTTTTGAACACATCTCGCTGGAGGATAAGGGTAACTGGACCTGCGAAGTCGATTCGGCTGCAGTGCGAGAGGCTAAAAGGTCCTTTGAGCTGCTTGTAAATCGTAAGTTGACAAGTTTGACTAAGAAAAATGTTTGACTGATGGTTTCCACAGAGATAACCTCAAAAACAATCAATCAATATTACTATACTTATGTATATTTATGCAATGAAAGTTTTATCTAGCATTTTGTTACACATACACTCAGAAAAAAAATAGCATTGAATTTGAAGCTTAAGCTTAAATAAATTGGAAATATGTAACCAGGACGAAAGAAAACAATAAGACACATCCTTCCGATTTAGAAATTAGATGTGATGAAATTCAGGCCGATTTTTGCTCTAAGTGTATGCTATTATATGTGTGCATGAGCAGAATCAAACTTTTATCATGTGTTATGTATAGTAATAGAAAATAAAATACTCCATAAAATCCTTGTGCTTCCTGCTATGTTATATTAACTCCATTGGCAAGCAGAGAAAATCTCATTTGGCAAGACGGAGCAGGTGCAGTCGGTGCGCGAGGGACGCGATGCGATGGTCAATTGCTTTGTGAAGGGTCAGCCCGTGCCGGAAGTCTCCTGGATGCTAAACGGCGAACACATAAACAGTTAGTAGCACACACATACACACACTACACTACCAAACTCATGCCCCCTCCTCCTCCCCCCTTGCAGCTGTGAACTCGACGAAACACAAACGCCTGTCCGACGGACTGTTCATCAGGAATGTGACTCAATCAGATGCCGGCGAATATACATGTCGTGCCATGCGAATAACACCCACTTTTTCGGATTCCGATCAAATAACGATACTCCTACGCATACAACGTAAGTGGCAAAATAAAGAAAATAATTTGAATGTATGGGAAAACTCTTTCCTCCCCAGCTGTGCTTGTGTTGTCAACGATTCACACTCAAGTCCTTTTTCTATTTATTCAAGTATTCAAGTATTCTATTCATATCTGCCTCTTGTTGCATTACACACAATGTTATCCACTCCCTCTTTATGATATTTGTAGAATGTAGCTGCGATTATGTGGCAAACAGCATTAAAGGCATTTAAGCATGCTTCGTTGGCTTTAACGAGTTTCTCCCCCGCTCCGAGTGCGTCATGGAAATATTGAGTAGTTATGGCATTATTGGAATTTGATTATAACCCAACGCATTTTGTCAATAAGCCCCTGAGCACATGCAATTAATCGAAGATATCCAATTATTGCTAAGAGCTTACAGCTTATAGCTCAAAATCTGTCCAAATTGTAATTAAAATTGTTTGCCCAACTATTTTTGCCTAATTCCAAATAGACCTACGCACATAAGGAACCTCTTCACAGCAACTTAAACAGTTGTACTAGCAAGCGGCTTAAGGATGATGGCCAATAGACCAACGACGGCTTCATGAGTAAGCCATCAATCATCTGCTTCCAAGGGATTTGCAACTGCTGCATTGCCGTCTAAAATTTAACTAATGACTGCCGACCATTGATGAAACTTATCCGCTTACCACCCTGCCTGGCATCCTGGTATCCCCATTGACTCGCAGCTGGGTAAGCTTCAAGCCTACCCCCTGCAAAGCAAATAGCAGTCAATGGAATGCCAAACTAATTTGTAGCCCAGTTGAAATGCTGAAATGTTGCAATGTTGCAATGCTGCTGCAATATATATGTTTATGTATGTTTGCGTTTCCTGAGCAATAAACTTCATTGAGTCCCAGTGTGGACGATAGCAAGGACAGTGGCAAAATGCTAAAATGTGTCATCAGCGTACGCTTGAATGGAGCCGTTGGCGGGTTTTGCTTTGGGCCACGCTTAAATAGTGGATGCAAGCTGAACAAACTGTAACTGATGTCCCGTGAGCGGCTTCAGTTGACAAACTGCATACGAGGTTTAACCATGCCCCAATTCTTACCATTCCTCCCCCCCTCATGTGTGCACTGTGCAAATATATGCATTCTCTAGTATTGATCAAATCACACTTATAAAAATCAGAATTCGATTTATTTTTAGTAATATTTTCTTAATTTTTGGAAATGACTTAACTAAAAGTAGAAATCAAATAAATAAATAAATATAAATAATATATATATATTTAAATATTTATAAATATTACTAAAATTGTTGATCACATTTGAAAAAAATTATCGTTTGTTCAAAAATTCTTTCTTAAATTTAGAAATATTTTTTTAACTCTTTTAGTAATTTTTAAAAACCTGATTTCATTAAAATATCTTTGATTACTAAGAATTGCATGCCAAAAATCAAACATTAAATTAAAAACTGCTTCTGTGGCATATTTTTCGCTGAGTGTAGTCAAACGCAACCGGCTGAACTATTATGCAGGCTTAGGTGCAAACTAAACCCAATATTCCGCTTAAAAACATCCCTTGACCATCGTTGCAGACAAGCCTCACTGGTTCTACAATGAAACGCTCCCGCTTCAGTACGCCTATGTGGGCGGCTCCGTCAATCTTAGTTGCGATGCGATGGGTGAGCCGCCCCCATCATTTACATGGTTGCACAATGGCAAAGGAATTGTCGGTTTCAATCATCGCATCTTCATGGCCGACTATGGGGCAACGTTGCAGCTGCACATTCGCAATGCTTCCCAGTTTGGGGACTACAAGTGCAAGGTGGCTAATCCGCTGGGCATGCTCGAGCGTGTCATCAAGCTGCGTCTGGGTGCGAAGCCCATTGGACCAACCCGTTTCCAGCTTAAGCGCCTCTATTCGGATGCTTTCGAGCTGGACCTGCGTACGCCTCGAATGCTCAACGTTTCCGATGAGATGCAAATCTATGGCTATCGCGTTGCATACATGAGCGACACCGATTTCAAGTACAGCGCCGGAAACTGGAGTCATGCCAAGCAGCGCGACTTTTCCTTCCATCGTGGTAAGTTTTCCTCAACTGGATTGGGCTGTAGCATTCTTAATTGTTGTAATGGACAAATAAATCTTCGTTGCAGGACATCGTTTCATTATACCACATCTGGAGGGTAACACGACCTATTTGATGCGGGCTGCATCTCGCAATTTGGCTGGACTTAGCGAGTGGAGTAACGTGAAGATATTTGCCACTGCTGGCAGCGAAAGTTGGAAGCCGCCTTCGTGGTGCCTCCACATCATGATGCCGATCTTGGGACTCGCTTTCATTTGGCGCTAGGTTCTCAGAGTCTACTCTAGCCTTAGTTAGTTTTATACTATTAATATTATTGTTGCTTATTTGTGTACCTTGTTTTTATGTATATCTTCTGTGATAGAGGTTTTTGTGCAATTTACTTATCCAATTCTGGAAAATGCTTAACTAAGTTCACCCATTGCCAATTACGCTGCCAATATTCTGTGTTTCGTAATCATCTAGTTTGGTTTCTTTTTTATGAAGCGACGTTTGAGGACAAACCAATGGTATAAATATATATATATATATAATAAGTACATATTCATTGTCAACTCTACATTATACTAGTTGAATGTAATTAAAGCTTGACTCTACATCAATGTTGTTCATGCAAAATAAATTAATTTATAGAATAAGATCTACGCATAAAAAAAAGACAGAAAAAAAAACCAAACTCACTTTGATGAATTTTACAACAGTCCAAATTAATGAAACAAAATAAAGCCATTCAAATGAAAGGTGTAAAGAGAATTTGTGTAATGCAAAGGATAAATAGCATAGCGAATTAACAATAAATGTGCATTCATATAAGCTTCATTTAAATGAAAGGTAAATAAAATGCGAAATATAGCTGATAAGCCGAGTGTATGAATAATATGGAAATAAAAACAGTTGAATGTCCAAAGACGTTTTTTACATTCTATAATTTGATTCTTGACCAATCCCACAAGTGTTGAGCTGGCCTCCAACACGTTTGATTTAAATAGATTCAAATTCGATGAAAAAAAACAATGATTTCCAGTGCTCCTTCAAGATGAGCGATTAAGCGGCGATAAAGCTGATTACTTGTCCCGATGATAATTGAAAAGAAATCGCTTTTTGTAAATATCAACTGATCCACTGCAAGAGGATTTCGTAATTATAAAAGTCACTGTTATGTTCCCGTAGAGCACATCCATCCGAGCAGCGTGCATCTTCCATTATTCATGATTACCAGATGTGCATCACATCCTCCTGTGCACTCTTTGCGCTGTCGTTAATGCTTTTTATTGATAATACCCGCATACACACACACACAGGATATTTGTTGGCACTTGTGACTGTTAAATGGAAAAAAAATAAAGTTAAAAAAATTATTACTCAGCCATCGAGCTGCATTCAGTTGCGAATTGTGTACATGGCCAACTCATATCACTTTGGGGCTGGCCACCATAAGCGTTAAAGTTTATTTTAATTAAAATTTACAAGTAATATTTAATGAGCCAGTAGAATGAAATCAGGACACATGTGCCACGCGCTTCAGCCGTCAATCAATGCATTTATG
Source organism: Drosophila paracracens (assembly GCA_035044025.1). Classification (NCBI taxonomy): domain Eukaryota; kingdom Metazoa; phylum Arthropoda; class Insecta; order Diptera; family Drosophilidae; genus Drosophila; species Drosophila paracracens. The sequence continues at coordinate 3,649,311 of JAWNMN010000398.1, forward strand.
TTGATGAATACATTAATAAAAAACCAAAAAAAAATACAAATAATTTTAAGCCGACCGAAAGTGGCTTATTATCAGAAAGATACAAAGTATCTTTCACATAGTTTAAGTGTGCAATCAATTACTACAAGCAAAAGCTCTCGATTACCCATTAGCGAACTGCTGAATGATCCTTCATTACCGAATCCATTCTGTATGCACACAATGTATCGTCTCTTTACATATTTCTTATATGTATTGCTTTCTTATCTGATTTACTATCTATTTTAATAACTGCTTCACTTACTCTGGTTAGGACAGACGCATCGTAATTTGCTTCTTTTATCGGTTACGCAATGTAATGAAACATAAAATATAAGCACATGAAAAAGCTTTTGGTAACGCATACTTTCTGCATTCATTTGTACCATGTATGGAAATGGGGTCTTTTCGCTGCTGAGTGTTGCCTTTTTTGTGTCCAGATGGGCGCCCATCGGGTCCAGTCTCTCAGTTTTTTTATGCAGTTAGATTTAAGTCTGTTTGACGCCACTATATGTTGTCCTTTTGGTGATACCAGTCAGAGGCTTGTGAGGCTCATCATAGGCAGTTCACTAAACATTAATTAATTAAACTGAAAGTCGATGGCAGGCCATTCAACTGTCAATTAGCCGTCTTTGACGATTAGTTTCATAAATGTGCAATAACTTATTTAAGAGACGCTAAACCAATAAGCCCAAACATACAAATTGCAAATTGATTGCGGCTTTCCGTTATGCAGGATGATTCCTTTGAGTGTGCATATGTATAAATGCAATAAACTGTGACTTTTGTTAGATTCTTGTATCCACGTAAATCAAGCCCAAAAATATACATATTTAGCATTTCCTTGAGCCAAGAGTTAAGTAAATACTTTATTTTATCACATTACCAGTTTTTAAGCAGTGAATCTAATAAATTGCCTTGTAGAGTACTTGTTGAGAGGCGTAAGAAAAAAGTCAGCTGTATTTTCAGGCTTTTCCCCTCACAGAGCCTTTGGTTCTCCCGGCTCTCAAAACTTTTGTACCTTGACGACTTTTTAAGTGGCAAAATGTGGAGCAGAACGAATATGTAAAACAGATTGAAAAGTGTTATGAAGAGCAAACGAAAGCGAATCTCCTGCAAATATGAAATATGCCAAATTGAGCACGTGTTTGTGGGGTTGAAAGGGCATTTAAATAACGTGTGTGTGGGGTTGAAAGGGCATTTAAATATGTCAGTGGGTCTGAAAGTCATTCATTGGAAAGTATTACATTTTCGTAAATGGAAATGCCGCTGCTCCTTTTGTCATACGTATAAGAGCTGCTCAAAAGCGTAGCCAGCGTATCCTCTTGAGTGACTACAGTGAAAACTCTATCCAATAAGTCAATCAGTCAGCTACAAGACAACCAAATGTTGTTAAATTATAATTAATCGATTTTTAATCATGGACATTTTGCAGCCGGTGGCTTGCACAGCATTTTGGCACCATTTTCATTCATATGCAGATAAAGCCACATTAAAAATTGAAATGTAATTTGTTATAATTACACACAGATACCAGCTGTTTGGACCAGAGCACCATAATGTCAAACATGTTAAGCGAAATGTTTCCTCATTTGATTAATTTCAATAAAATTACATATGTATTTACGCCATGCAACCCAATCAGATAATCCGCAGAATATGGTAATGGTGGTAATGGTAATGTTATCCTTTTGACATATTTTTTTAAAAGCTATTCATAATTGTCAGCGTCAGCCTGTTGGTGGTGTGGCTGATACCAAACAAAAAAACTGGGGTAATTTAATTTTATCATCATTCAATGCCACAACTGCATAGCGCATAAAACACAAATAATGCAAATAAGAGGCATAATTCAGCCTTTGAAATCAAGTAAAACATAATTGGAAGGAATTTATGTAAATAACACAATAAATAAAAACAAATTACGTAAATGACGCTAAATGCCCGTCCACTGCTATTCCTACAATCCACAACATAGAGAAGGTCCAAAGAGAACTAAATATAAGAAATTCTCTTTGTGAGCATAACGGTTTTCTTTTGCTTTACGAAAGCTAAAAAGCAAAACAAGTGTATTTGCCGCGTGACAGTCGGATTGAGACGGATAGCGATCGCGAAGGCGTTCCCATATACCGAATAGCGGAATTTCAAACCAAAGAGTGAAACACCATCTATATATTGTATTTATAAATGTGTATCCCGAGTTTCATTTGATATCTGCCCGCATAGTTTATATGAGTGTTTATGTGGGATTTAGGGTCTGATAAGTTCTGCACATTCTCTTATTTATTTCAAATTCAGTAATTAAGAGAAATTCAAAAATAATATACTAAATAAAACTCAATTAAGTTCAAATGTAAATTTTCTAAGAACATCTAATATCTATAGTGAAACGACTCTTACTAAATCATGAAAATGTCTTCTGATTTCACTGTAAAGCATTTTATTTTTTACTCATTTAGATTACAGTTGTACACACATACATGCGATAAGGAACTGATCGAAAACAGTCATGAACCAACGGTATATGATTTTTACTGTTGCGTATGTCTACAATCAATATATAAGTACACACATACATATATATGCCGCTTGATTGTGCACAACTTTGCGACAATGCTTATCAGAGCATTTGTGACATCACAAGTAAATATGTTTTTTGCTGAAATCGCATCGGCTGCTACGCCTTAGTAAACAAAGAAGATTATAAACAACCAGTTGCCTGACAAAGCAATTTCAGACAATAAATTCCAAATTCAATTTTATTGAAAATATTGCTTGATCATCGATTTACAGTAATAAGAGAAGTGGAATCCAATACTTGGAATGTTCTTACAGCTATTATTGCAACAAGAGCAAGTTGCGACGCTGTAATCTAAGATTGGTCGGTTTCTTCACTTTTTCATCTTTTTTCATCACACATTTGCATAAAGCGGAAAAAGCAATAAAATGCAAACAAGGCGAATCATTGATGATGTGAGCAGGCCTACAAACATAGCTCGCCCTCGGCAAGTCATTTAAGTTAATTTTTTTTTCTCTTTATTTTAAATGAGATTACAATAAGAGTCATGCAAATTTAACAGTTTCAAGAGAACATTTCAACAATCATCGTTTATTGTATCTTGGCGGGTATTTCGACGCAGACAATATCCTCACTGTTCTGGTCCTGCAGTTCCCATTTGACGCGCACGGAGACTTTGGGATAGCTCTTCAGCACGGGCAGCCTGGCCGTATATCGATACGTCTCATTCTTTTCCAACGGACATTTCAAGCCGCTGTTGACGCACGCATCGGGATTGCTAAGTGGAAAGGGCATCTCGATGCCCAATATCTTGCCATGTACCACCGTCCTGACGGCTGAGGCCACTTCGGCCAGAGCGAAATCTATCGATATTGAGACATTCGTATTTCTTTGGAGAACACACTCCGCTTTTGTTGTATCACAGCCTTCTATCGTGATTTGCGTGAATTTCCCAGTTTTTGAGCCGCAGTCGTAAAATTCAAGTGCTGCTCCTAGCTGCAGAGCCAAGAGCAATGACACGATAAGCACGCACAACTTAAACATGAGTCTAATTTCGCTTAATTAAATTACAAGTACACACGATAATTAAATCAAATTATCTGACTCATATATATTCTTCTCTGCGAGGGCTGAGCAACAACTGAATTAAGAAATGCAAGGCGACACAGGAAAAGCCAAAATCAGCAGCGCGCCTCACGCAAATGTGAGCTTTGTATCGATAGGCACATCGATATCGGACAGTCTCTGTTAATTTAACAGACATAAGCTTTCAAAAAAATAATATTTTAATTGATAAAGTTGACATTTGTAATTCATAACTCATACTGAACTACACAAATGCAAAATAATAAATTTGTGTGGATTTTTTTAATTCTAATGAGTTACAGTTTACATTTGCTTTAACAGATTGCTGATGTCGTCCCGATGTATTGTTTAATATCCCATCACTATCGAAAAGCTCGTGCTATTGATTCCAGTTGGCATCTGGTTAGACTTACTTTTGCCGCAGTACTAGCAGCATTTTATTGGCATTTAAAGCCGTTCTCAATTTATTGCTTAAATATTATTTACATCCATACTAATTAAAAAATGGCACAGATTTGTAAACGAAGCTTGTTGGCAGCAAACCGAATTGCAATCAACGCACCAGCTGCTGTTATCCGTTGCAAGTAAGTCTTAATGTTTGGTGCATTCACTTGCGTTGTACTTGTTTAATATAACACGTTGCAAGGTAGTGTCATTTGCCAAGGTCATTCCAAATGCCGGTATATTTATTCATTACAACTGTATGTGTATGTGTTTATAAATGCATGTATTTGTGTCTAACGCTGGATAATTTGTTGCTGTTGTTTTTCCTCTAATTGGCTGAGTTTTTTCATTATGTCAGCCTGTTATGCATGAGTTATAATCAAAATAGACTCGTCTGATTTTGTATACTATGGACTTGTTTACTATATGGAGCATCCATATATGTATGTTGTATTTATATGAACAGATGCAAATCTAGAAATATTGCAATATCTTCTGCTACTTTTTTTTATGTCTTACTTGCGATAAGAAATGAACACAAATGTATCTGGTGCGAATTTTTGTACACACATACATATACATATTAAAGTGGAGTGTCAGTTTTTTACTGGGGTAAAATAAATGTGGCACAATTGCAAGTGAAACATTATGACGATAAAATTATATACTTTTTATATTAATTTATAGTCAATTTCTCAGAAAATGATTGTTTAATTTCATTTTTGTTTAATTGCTATCATTCACTCGACCCTCACTTGATATCATATCATAGCTCCGTTTCCATTCAAATTGATTGAATTCATACAGAAACTTTATAAGTAATTTCTGATGGAAAAAAACCTTCTAGTTAATTAACAAAAAATATATATAATGAGAGTCAGCTTAGTCTGAAGTCCGAGATTACGCCTATCTCGATCCCAGATTTAACTATTTGCATGCATATTATATCTTAATTAAAAGAATGACAAAGTGAGTATTAAAGAAGGAAATCAGTCTCTTATCTCTTGTCAGTCTCATTGAACTGAATTAAATGAAGCACAGATTGTTTACAGAAACAGATTGCGATAAGCGGTCTGTTTACAAACAACAACCCCCCGCTGAGATAACCCTTCAGTATTGGGGTGTCATAAGTTTGACTTTTACCTGTACTTGACTTTCAGACGAATGTATTCCAAAGTATCATGTGATATTCTTAACTAATCTGGTTATTGAAGTGATTAACGAATTGAAAATTAGCAAGTTCTTAGATAAGTTCCGAAAACAATCGTCTGAGGAGGAAAATGAAGAGTGATCAAAAATAAACTCAGTGCAAAGAACAGTCAAAGATAATCACAAGCGGTTGTAAAAATAGTTTTTAGCATTCTTAAGCATTAATCAGAATTTTTAATTTCGGGACAAAAGACCGGAAATAAGAAAATAAATATAAGAAATTTGAAACACCCTAAGTGGACTTAAATACAATTTAAACCAAATAATAATTCCATCTATACTTTTAAATCAATTTATTTATTAATATATTTGTTTGAGATGATGTTTGAGCACTATTTTCAGAAAATTTCGCATGGCATCAATCCAGGTACTCACTTGGCCTTATTTTAATTTCAGATCCACATGGTTCTCCGATGTGCAAATGGGTCCCCCGGATGCCATTCTGGGTGTTACCGAGGCCTTCAAGAAGGATCAAAATCCAAAGAAGATCAACCTTGGAGCCGGTGCCTATCGTGATGACAACACCAAACCCTTTGTGCTCCCCAGCGTGCTTGAGGTGAGTGATTCCCACCTTTATGATTATCCACTAAACTGTTCTTTCTTTCAGGCTGAGAAACGTATAGTGGGTCGTGGTATGGATAAGGAGTATGCAACCATTATTGGTGTGCCAGAGTTCTACAACAAGGCAATCGAGTTGGCTCTGGGTGCGGATTCGAAACGATTGCAGGCGAAACACAATTGTACCACACAGGCGATCAGTGGCACTGGAGCACTGCGCATTGGCGCCGCCTTTTTGAGCAAGTTCTGGAAGGGTAATCGCGAAATTTACCTGCCCTCCCCGTCGTGGGGAAATCATGTGCCCATTTTCGAGCATGCTGGCATGCCCGTGAAGCGTCATCGCTACTACAATCCAAAGAATTGCAATCTAGACTTCAATGGCATGGTCGAGGATCTGAAGGTAAGCGAAACAATCACATAGAGATTGTGTCCTAATTGTGTTATACTTTTTACACAGAAAATCCCCGAAACATCTGTGGTGCTGTTGCATGCCTGCGCCCACAATCCAACAGGTGTGGATCCCAGTGCCGAACAGTGGCGTGAACTTTCCCAGGTTTTCAAGCAGCGTAAGCTGTATCCGTTCTTCGATATGGCTTATCAGGGCTTTGCCACTGGAAACGTTGACGGCGATGCTCAGGCTGTGCGCATCTTTGAGGCCGATGGTCATGATTTCTGTTTGTCGCAAAGTTTCGCCAAAAATATGGGTTTATATGGCGAGCGCGCGGGCGCCTTCTCCATAATCTGTGCCGATGACCAGGAGGCGGCACGCTGCCTATCACAGATCAAGATTCTCATTCGTGCCCTCTACTCGAATCCACCAATTCATGGAGCGCGCATCGCTTCCGAGATTCTTAATAGTGCCGATTTGCGCAGCCAGTGGCTAAAGGATGTGAAATTGATGGCCGATCGCATTATTGATGTGCGCGCCAAGCTCAAGGCAAATCTTGAGAAACTCGGCTCCACGCACAATTGGGAGCACATTGTCAATCAGATCGGCATGTTTTGCTTCACGGGCCTGACGCCGGAGCAGGTCGATAGCCTGATCAAGAATCACAGCGTTTACCTGACCAAAGATGGTCGCATATCCATGGCTGGTGTAACCAGCAAAAATGTCGAGTACCTGGCCGAGAGCATGCACAAGGTGACAAAATAAAGGTAGCAGTAGTGTATGGAAATGGTAAGAAACCACTTAGCGATATCTGACCAACAATTATTTTTGATAGCGTTCTACGACGATAGAAAATTGTATTTACTTAAGACTCACTCGTTCCCTCTGTAAGTACGCGCTATAGATCTGCCTTGAAGAAAATAAAGCATTTTTAATGATACATATTGAACAATACAAAATACATATGTGTGATGTTTTCAAATTCACTTAGCATATCAATAACTGCTCAATAAAATATATAAACTAATATGCACACAGTACATCAGCTATGCGAATTTTCCTTTATTCTAACTAACATAAATAGAAAGACAATTAATAATTCTACAGCCCAAATTGTTGGTCCGTATTTTTTGTTTTTTTTTTTTTTTTTATAAATTTTCGTTATCCATATCTCTGATATTTATTCTTACAAACTCAGCATTTGGTTTAAAGTTGCTTTCTGCTAGCTTCTTCTGTCTGTTTGTCCAATTGGAGTATACTTATGTAATTTGTTGTATTATATAGAACTAGAATCACGGTTTGTTATAACGATATCTTAACTTATCGCTTGGCTCACAGTACTCCTTGATAATGAGCTTGCACAGGAATATATGGAATACTACTATTATTGCACACACTGACACCCAGAAAAGGGCGGGCAATCCGCCCAGTTGATGGCCATGCTTATGGAGGGCAATCACGTGCTGCTCGTGCGCCGGAGCTGCAATTTGCAATTTATGTTTAAGATGCAATTTATGGTAAGAATGTAGCAGCTTACCCTCGACTATTTCCTTGACGTGTATGGCATGATGAATATCCTCCATGTGTTGTTTATCCTCGGTTATATATAATATTGCTGTAAGTGGTTCAGTCAATTTCACAGGGAAGTCGCGGCGACTTTGACTACAGCAAAGAGATGCAGATGAGTTAAGAATTAAATTTAGCTTATGCTCGATATTTACGTCAACTGAATTGGATCGTCCAGACAGCCGCCATCGCAAGCATAGTAACTGCGATCGGAACGATCTAGGGCCACACTGATCACGGCCTTGTTGTCGTCCTTAACAATGATGGTGACATTGACGTGAGTCTTGTTGCCATAGTTGAGGCGTCTAAAGTGAAAGTCGCGATGCAGGAATTTCGGATGCATATTGCATTCCAGATGCTGATTGCTGAACCGAAAGCTGCCGAAGCTAAGTGTCATCGCCTGAATGACACCCGAGGCGCCGGCACGGATCAGATTGTGGCAGCCTTGCTTCTCCAATGTCAGCATCCAGGAGGACACCAGCGAATTGAGTTGAGTCAGCGTGGACATGTCACGCCACAGATTCTCTGCTTGCAGTGTATGATATGAATCATAGCAGCCCTCCGCATATGTTAACGCCTTGGCAATGTCCTCACGCATTCCCGCAGTGCCTGATCCGGAGACTGCGCCCACTTCTTCGAATTCGAAACTGCGTACTTGTGAGAGCACCGCATACATGGTTGCATTAATGCGATCACCATTTAAGCTATTGTCCGCTTTGGAAGTGCTTATCGTGAAACCGGTTGCCCAAAGATCCGTCCACACATTAATGTGCTCCTGCCGATACGAATTGATGCTGTACTGCGACCCGGATCCGGATGCCTTGGCGCTGAGTTTCTGTAGTAGCTTTGTCATGGCCTGAATTGAATGCTGTTCAATGGTGTCCGATGTAGATTTTAGCTGAGCCTCCGTCACTGGCTTGGAATACTCGATGACTAGTGGGTAGATGATGCGCACAGTTCCCCGTTTGCGCAGCTGTACTTTTGGTTCGAGTTGTGGCTTAACAATACTAATTACAATCAATTTACTGGGATCATCAGCCGACGGCTGAACCGTGCCCGTAATAACTTCTAGGGCATTATAAGTGAACATGCCTATCTGTGCTTCATCGCTGTAATTGAACATGGTTAAAACGTGTGGAGATCTCTGTGTGGAATTGGCCACTTACCTGAGCGGAATGCTGCGTATTGTGGACTTGGGCAGTCGATTGCGCGGCAATATAAGATCAATGCTCTCAACCACGTTGCGTGTGTTTGTGATTTGCAGCTCTTGCATCAGCACATTGGGCTGTGTGCGATGCGCGTACATTGTGTACGACACAAAGTAGCCGGCAAAACATTGAAATCGATGCACCATTCCCGTCAGATACTCCACTACGGTGGCCTCCTTCTCACCACCCGTTGCACCCGCCTGTGATACGGATACCAATGGCTGGAAACGTATGAGTAACTGCATTGCCCGGCCATGCTTGATATTCAGTGCAGCGTCGGCGGCCACCTCCAGTCCAATGTAACCGTTGCCCACATAGGGCGTGTAATCGCGCTCACCTTCCAGCAGCGGCGACACGTGACGAATGTTCGCGTCATACTCATAGTTTTGCAAAATATAGGGCGTTAGACGGTCGTCCATGCACATGCTGTGCGGATCTAATAATGTAATTTGCATTTAATCGAGTTGTGGCATGGAGTAAGAATATAATAACTTCACCTTTCTGCTCTGTTGGGCTTAGAAATAAATAACGAAAGATTGGTGGCAGCATATAGAAAACAATGCCCACGCACAACAAAAGCAGAAACAAACGCCGGTATGATGTTAGGGTGCCTTCGGCTAAACGCTTTAGTCTTCGCACAACATCCACTGTCTCGAATTTGTTTTTGGCTGATCGGAAGAACATATTGATTGCGATTTAACCATTTAATTTGCATTGGAACACACTTTTAGAATTTATAGTGCTTGGCCGTAAGCTGTGGCCAAACACTGAAATATCTAACTCCCATTCTGTATCGATATATCGATACACCTTTATTGAATATTTTTACACAATCTAGTTTGCCCTAACAACGGTTTTTATACAAATTTAAAAAAAGATATATATTTGCTCTGTAATTTCGGAGTTCATTTTATGACGAATACTTGCTCTTATTAGATAATTGAACTTTCTTACCAATATAAGCAATGCCACTATTAATTTTTATCGTCCAACTTCCTGAATCATCGATCGATAAATTGAGATCTCGTTGATATCCCAATGATCACCTCTAGATTACTGATTTGTTTTTGTTAATTGTGGGGAAACATGTCCAACAACGCATCCAATTCGTGTGCTAAAAAGTACAGGAAAAAGAGATATCTCTTTTTGTTGCCATTGTTTGGTTTGCTGCTGATTTTAATTGCGAAATACTCGACTGAATCTGGAAACGATCTCGATGCTCAGTCGATATCCGAATGTGTCTTTTGTAAGATTGCCAAGGGCAGGTTCCCAACCACAAAACTAGAATTTGAAGACGATGAATACGTAATTTTTAAGGATAAAAACCCAGCGGCCAAGAACCATTATTTGGCTGTTCCCAAACAACACTATGATAGCATTAAAGTCTTGAATAAATCCCACATAGGCCTAAGTAAGTTTGGGTAAGCTTATTAACATATTTAATTTATGTATAATTAATCCACATTTATACCAATGTTACAGTTGAGCGCATGCAGAATGGAATGATAAATTTGCTGAAATCGAAAGATGTGGATTTTTCAGATGTAGTTATCGGTTATCATGTTCCTCCGTTTATCTCACAAAAGCATCTGCATCTACATGGAATATCGCCCGTTTCTGAAATGAGCTTTTCAAATCGGATTAGCTTTTTTACGCGATCGTTTTGGTTCAAGTCGGTAAGCTGGATATACAAATTCCTAATTTTGCTCCAAATCTTTATTTTTATTGTGTGTAGAGCCAAGACGTTCTCAGATCCTTACAACGTTCTGACCTTAGGTGATGATTGGAAGATTGACTCGTTTCTCCACGGCAGCAGAGATGGTTTTTTAACTGGCAGATAAACGGATCAAGAATATACATATGTATATATATATACACTCAATAGATCTCCCCATTAAACATTCCTGAACAAAATGAATTAAACAAATACTAATGATTAAAGTAAACCATCCCGTCAAAAACAAAAGTCATTACAAATTAAAGTGAATTTTGCTTAAAAGATCTAAGAGGGGTATGTGAATAAGGTATGTACAAATGCAAGTGATTACAGACTCATATTAATAGACAACAAAAGGTTTTTATAAATATATGTAGCTATGATTAAAATTTAGTGTCGTGGCAGTCGTACGTAAAAATATTTCATAGTGGGATAATAGATAAATTTGGCAATAGTTCAAGCAGTGCTCAAACGATACTAATATCGTACCCATGCACACAATATATCGATAGCTTGATCGATTGTTTTGCAGCACTAAAAGCCAGCAGCAGCACCAGCAAACGCTGAGTTTTGGTTTGTTTTAGTTACAAGATTCGCAAAAACGATTTGGGAAATCAGCTCAATTAAGTTGCAACTGAACGGATTGGAGCGCTTCAAACGCAGTGCGTTCAAAACAATCGCAGCATGTGGCCGCAAACGCTGGAAATGTCCCGCGACGAGTGTCGGGGTATGCTGCGTCGACTTGGTATGTGAAATGCTGCTCCCGCCAGCGCCAGGAGCATACTCTCCTTTTCCATTTTATCCAACTGCAGCCTAATAGCCCATGTGCATCTCCAACTAATGCCAAATGCTCTCCATTCATTTGTATTCATCGTGCAGAACTCGAATCGTATTCGCATCTCGTAAGCGTTTTTCGCGCCCAAGGCTCGCTCAGCGAACCAAAAGCCAAACTGCTTGAGGAGTTGCGCCAAATGTTTCACATAACCCAGGAGCGTCATCGCGCCGAGGTGCGACGTGCCACCAACGACGAGCAACTATGCACCATTGCCGAAAAGTATATATTTTATATGCAAGGTTATCATATATATATATGTGTAACTCTATATCCACATTTGCAGTGTCTGCGGACCGAACACATGGCAGGAATGGTCACGGGAAGGTCGCCGTCCATATCCCCTGCTGCCGCGCATAAGTCCCCAAACCGCATTGGCGATTGTGGCCAACGATTTGGCGGCGAAAGCCTATGCGGAAAATGTTAAACTTGCAGCACCGGGCGAAACTGGCGCTAATTATAGCGATGCTCTATTGGACCAGGCCACCTATTCGCATCTGAGGCATGGCATGAACAAACGACAGGAGCCATATGTGGTCATGGATGAGCCGGTGAGTCTGTCTAGCATTATATAACTAGCCTCAGCCCATTTGATGAACCTGCCCAATATGTCTACATCTACTTCTGTAAATACGTGTGTATGTAGTGAAAGTACAGTCTGCGCCTGGGTCGCATGCTCTACTCACTGACTGACTGACGGGGGGCTGATTGCCCCAGTGTGCAGCTCAAGTGAGTTTTTAGTGAGTTCAATTTATGTTCGAAGGATCTACCTACACACACACGTACACACACATGCATATATATATATATTTACAGTCGTACGAATTGGGAGTCCGATATTCCAATTGGAATATGCTAGGCGCTTAACAGAGCCAGAGCACAAGCTATTTAGTGTCCTCTAAGAAATTCCTGTTCCCCATGTGGCAGACACTCTGATAATTCTTACTTATTTTTTTTTTTGTTTTTGCAATTAGTGCCAAATATTGCTTATTGTTTTGTTGTGTGCATTTAATTAAATTTGATTGAACTCCGCATCGCTAGCAAATAACCAGCGCCAGTTAACAGCATCAGTGTGCTGTTAAGTAAAATTTACCATACAGTTACAGTTCGATATGCTATGATCCAGTTATCGATATCGATAAGAATGTTAAAGCGTTCGACGTGCTAAATTTGATTTAAAAAAAAAAACGAATTATTAATAATTATTAATTATGCATACTACGAGGATATGTTGTTGATATTTAATGAATACTTTAACTTACTTCAAATTTTTAAAATTGTACGATTATCGTTAACAGTTCAAGGTGCCGGATTTGCCCAGCGAAATAAAGAAGGCGACCCTAAAGCGAAGAGAAAACGAGGCGGGCGAAGTGAAACAGAACAAAAGGCGCAGCACAAATCATGATAAACAGCACGGACAGGCGCAGCAGTTGTCGTCGTTACAGCTAAGTGCTGTTGGCAAGGATGAAGACGGTAAGATGGCGCCGCTGGAACAGCGCCCAAGCGCCCGTACGCTGCAGCAGCGCTATTTCTATCAACAACAGCAGAAACACAAGCAGCGAATGGCAAGCAAAAAGGGGCCCAGCAATAGATTGGGCGCAAATAGCGGCGTCGCAGGTGTCGGCGCCAACACGAAGCCTGCAAAGAGCGGCAGGCGACGGGCACAGAAACAGCTTCAACAGCAGATGCAACAAAAACAGCAACAACAACAGCAGCAAGAACAACATCAGCAACAGTTGCCACATCAGCAACATAAAGTATTATTGCCGTTGGGGCCACCACCACCAGCAGCGGAATCCCCAGCGTCAGCGAATCCGAATGCCAATCATCTGGTGCAGGCGCACGTGGAATACATAATCGACGAGGCACTCAAATCGGTGGCTGCCACAAAGCTGAAGACGATACCCGCCGCACGCGTTGTCTACGGACCGCCCGAGGTCCTCTCGCCAACTTCGACGCGTGCGTTTATAAACTCACCCATTGTTTTCAAGGAGAAGTTGTCGCCAACACCGCAAACAGTTGCCGTACCCCTTTCCGTGCCCTTGCCCGTGGCCGTGCCCGTGCCCGTGTTGCATCAACAGTTGAGCACTCCGGTTAAAAAATACATTGTTGAGGAACGTCATTCGATTGTCGTTGGCAGCAGTCAGCCAATTGCTGCTGCTGCTACGATTGCACCTGCCAATGTGTCGACGGCCAATCTGCCACTGGCACCACAAATAATAAGCGTGCAACAGATTGCGGCGCCCCCAAAACTGCGTACAACATCAACAGCAAGCGGTAGCGGCACAAACACCACCACCACCACCATACTGCCAACGGGCACAAAGCTGACGCCCAAGAAAATCAATCTGCTCGACAAACATCAGCTGCCCTCCATGCCCAATACGGCATCGGTGCGCATTCTGCCCATCGATCAGCAGCAGACGGCTCCAATTCCCATCCCAGCGCCATCCATCAGCAATCTCGCGAGCAGCAAATCGTCATCAATGGTGGCAACGGTGCAAAAGTACATTGTGGACGATCGTGTGCCTAGCCAGGGACAGAGCATTACGACGCCGTTGAGCAGTAGCGCCTCTGCTGTGAACATTATTAAGAATATACCGGCCAGCAGCTTGAACAACACGCTGATTACACCACTCAGCAGCGCAGCGGTGACGCTGCCAGTAGCGGCGCCTCTATTTCGCAAGGCATCTGCGACAACAACAACAACGACAGCAGCCGGAGGAGGAGCAGGTGGAGGCGGCAGTGGATCATTGTCGACGCCACAGATACTGGGCAACATAAAGCTGACGAGCGGCAGCGCCATCAAACATGTGCCCAGCAGTGCGCTGCGCAACATTAAGATCTGTTCTCCCAATGGCAAGGTATTCCTGCAGCCCGCCAAGCTGCACGCCGGCAGCATAATACACAAACTGAACACGACGAATGTGGGAGCAGCGGGCAGTGGAGGTGTCACTGTGAGCAGTGCCAATCTGTCGCCGACGGGCAGTGTGACGCCCACATCGCCACAATCGTCGCCGCAGCGAATAACGATACAGAAGATGCAACTGCTGACGCCCACGCAAATGATGTCGAGTGCCGGTGGCAGCGTTGTCTCCGGCTCCGGCATTGCGAGTGGCTCAGGTGCCAAGGTCAAACCCACCACGCTGACCCTGAGTTCATCTGGTGTTGGCAAGAATAATTTGGTATTTCTACCCACGAGCGGCATGCGAGCAGTGACGCTGGCCTCCAGCAAGCCCAAGTCTGGCGCCGAGCTGATCACAGCCAAGCCCAATGTGCTCGTCATAGGTCCATCCTCGTCCGCCAATGTGGCCAGTAATGCACCACAGGTTATAACGCCAACGTCCGTCTTGGGCAAGACGAAGGCCAATCAGCTCATCACGGAGGACACACCCATCGATATCATCAACATGCCCATCATTGTGGCCGACAATGGGACAACGGAGACGACGAAGACGACAGTTAAAGCGGCGCCGATGATGGTCCTCAATGCAACCGACTGGGAAATGGAACTGGATCAGGCATCCAAGGTGACTGCCGTTACGACAACAACACCCACAACAACAATTAGTAACGATTCAAAGGGGAAGCAGTCGCTGGATGATGCCATCATGGAGCACATAGTGGAGGAGTTAAAAGAGTCCAACACGCAGCTCAAACATCGAAGTAAGTAGCAATGGAGTATGTGATTTTTTAATCCTGCTAAATATTGTGTGTAATCTTTCAGTAATTGAACTGCATAACGATGCCGATGGTGCCATTGAGTATATGGACATGGAATTGGAGCAGCCCATTGAAATCGAGTGCACCAGCAACTTATCGCCAGATTCAATGTCCGGTAATGCAACAACAAGAACAACAACAACCACATCGCTCAAGGCAACAATTGTGCCACCTCTGGTGCAGGAGCAGAAGAATCGGGTTGAGGCAACAAAAACAACAACACCAGCAGCAGCAACAAAAGGCGCAGCAGCCGCAGCAGGAGAATCGACAACGATGAAGACGACAACGTTTTAGTGTTCATTTCTGTCATTTCGCGAATAGTTTTTGAATTTGACATTTTGGTTGCTCATTGACGGATCAGTTTTAGGAAAGCACAAAAACATATGCATACACAGACCCGGTTTAATTTAGATTTAGTTAAGATTAGTGCCGTGCAACATTATCATTATATTGTATATGTATATCTTCATGGAAATATTTGTGAGAATCGCTTGAAGAATACCGATCATAAGCTTTGGCTTCGGCTTGGCTTCAAATTAAATTATCGGACTCGGACCTTGTTTAGCGCAGTTTTTTGTATCGCCCAACAAAATGATATTTTGTTGACATCTCCAAGCTGCCACCATCGAAATACCTTAATATTTGTGTACATTGTAAATATCATTTAGTTTAGCGTTTTAAAACAAACAAAAAAAAAAACAGGAGAAAAGTCATAAGTGAAAGTGTGTTTTTAATGAGATTATAGAATTTAGTTATTTCTTACGGCTGCTAAAATAACAATCAATGTAAATATTAAAAACAAAGAAAAAAACAAAACAAAAGAAAAAGAAAACTTGTTGAAGAATTTCAATAAATGCTTAGGGTCAGTCATAACAATTCGTATGTAAATTATACACTGTAAAGAAGAGTTATAGTTGAAATGAATTAAACGGAACAAATTGTTAGAGATGTAAAACTTGTATACAAACATCCCCCCATCAACATCCACATCCAAATTTGCGCATAAATATATATATTTACATTTCTCACTACCACTAACTGGCAATTTAGGTGTTAAGTATTTTATGCATGGATTTTGTAAATTAAAATCATCAAGAATGTTGTAATATTTTAGAGAAAAATTAAGAAGCGCAATCGAAGCCAACCACCCGGAGGTAAACAAAATGTAATGTAAAATACAAAATATTGTTAAACAATGCGTGCAGCTGTAAAACTTTTAACAAACAAATTGTAAATGAAATAAATATAAATGTAAACAAAATGACAAATCAATCGAATTAATATTTACTGCAGTTTATCCTATTTGTTTGTTTTTTTTTTTTAAAGAATTTTTATTTAAGGAAATTCAATTGAAAAAATGTACAATTTTTATGTATAAGTTAACTAAATTAGATTATACTGAATTAATCATCGTTCCCCTGGCAACCTTTTACTAAAGTTGAAGAAAGTCGAGAACCTATTTACAATCATTTATTCTTCGTGTATATTTGTAGAAATATCAATTTTTTTATACCATTTTCGACCATCCCCGCCGCTTAACATGTTTTTTGTTTTTACAATTGGATTAAGGTACTAAACACATAAGGATAAAATGATAATGAGTTGCTGTTGTTCGTGGTTAAGAGTTGGAAAGTCAGTACAGTTAACAATTAGTTTAGTGTAACCACATTTTGGTTATGTAGATAGACTAAACGCGATGATTGCAATGATTCATTCAATTGCGTCCCAGGGCCGTGCCGTGTCCCCAGGCCGAGTTGGCCGACTGGCGGGCTGGCGGTGCTCTGCTCTCGGGTGGCACACCAAATCCACTGATGCCGCCGGACACGTCGGGAGCCATGCGTTTCCTGCAATGCGAAAAGATAATCTTTTAAAGAGAAATCCTGGCAATTAAAATTGGAGAGTTGCAACTTACAAGAACTGTGGCGTCTCGAGGAAAGCGTTGCCGCCCAGCTCTTGTGGGTATTGGAATTTCAAGAAGTAGTAGACGTGTCCATTGAAAATGCCCACCAGTGAGGCCAGAGAACCGTGGAAGATCAGCTCAATGCCCGCCAGCACCCACGGCAGATACATGGCCTTAAAGCGACTGCCGAACCAAAAGTTGACGATGACCTCCTTGTTCAGTTGGCACCAAATATAAGTTATGGCCACGACAAGCATATCCATGAGGAAGTAGACATTGAAGACCAAACCACCAACATTGGCTAGGACTGCTGTGATGATCAACAGATACATGTAATCCGACGGACTTCTCCCATATTGATCCTTTTCCAAGCGTGCGCTATACTGTGTGATGAAGTAGCAGTTGATGAGGAAATGGAAACCGGTGGCGCCGTTCAGCGGGAACACAAACAACGAGGTTATGCAGCGCCACAGCTGGAGGCGGGTGAAAACCAGCTCCCGGGAAAGATACATGTGTTCCATGGGCAGCAGGCCGAATCTGCAAAGCAGGCTCAGGCTAACGGTTGCGGTTAGCCAGTAGCGCGTGAAGCGGGGCAGCGATTTGTACCATGTCCCAGCGTCCATCCTGTCCAATGTTTTGTATTTTTTTTAATTTCTTGTCGGTAATTCTGGCAAATCGTTCTTACTTTTCCAATTGTTGATTTACGTGTCTTTAGTCTGCAGTGTAACCCCACATGAGCGAGACAAAATGTTGAAAATGATTTGACAAAATACCAAAAGGTATTTTTTAAGCAATTTGTATGCCAAATAATACTAAGCTCAAACTATTTCTACTGGTCTGGCTGCCTTCTTTTTGAATCGTGCGCCCAACAAAATAAATTATAGTTAAAAAATATTAACATAACAAAATTACAGTTATACAGTATCATGAAAAATAAATAAAGTTATTGTGCTTGCTAATGCGGGTACATAAATTAAATAACTACCTAGCTTACATATAAAAATGCTCTACAAATTGCGAGAAGAAAATCTTCTTTAATTCAACCATGTGGCAGCCTTCGAATGTATTATGAAATCGATAATTCGATTATTCTTATCAGCGCGCAGACCAAGAATTTGAATTACAGAATTTAACAAAACTATGTGTGTTACTACTAAGCATTGAACAAAATCGTTCACAACGTTCACGACGTAAATAAAGCTCGAACATGAATATGTGTTTTGTTCTGATTTTAATATTATTTTTAAATTGGGTCAAAGCTACCCAGCTCCTTTACATTATTTGGACATTTGCCACTGCAGATAGGCAAGCCACATATAACAATGGAAAACGAACGCAACTCAATGGTGCGAAAATAATGCACAGAGGAACACTAAAAAACACCACTTGGAAATGTGCGCTTTTCCAACTAGCTGCACCCGTAAGTGGCAAGTGCCGAATTAATTTTACCAACGATGTCAAATTAAAATAATTGACAATTCCATCACTGGGCAGTTGATTTTATTTCTGCATCAATTTTTGACATATTATCATTGTTGTAAAATATGTTTACGAAATCACAAAATTAACTAACATATTTAATCTAATTATACGCTATTTTATACTCAGCATATTATATTTGAACTCTTACATGGATAATAAATTAAACATTTCGATTAAAAAAATTATTTAGCCATAAATGCTTTAATTGTATTGATAAGATTTAAATGTCAGCACATATATAAACTTTAAGAACATTTATAAATTATAATTGCTGTGAATTTAATGACATGCTTTTGGGACAATTTCAAAATTAAAAGTAAAAGTTGAGAGCGTTAAAACCATAAATCACATCAAGACAAAATGGAGTCTAAGAAACGCAAAATTGCAAACGAAAAATGAAATGAAAAAAAACGAACAACTGCGCAAGTTTTTGCCTGTTGAATTTTAATATTTTTTGCATAATGTATAAGGATGCATGTGAACCGGAAAGAGATGGCATTACAAGGATGAGAGTGAGAACACAGAAATGTGCAAAAAAAAACGAGCTAATCGAGTGGTTTTTCTACCGGTTCAATGTGTGTGTGTGGGTGTGCTTTTGTGTAGGCATGCCCAAATGTCTGCATGTGTATGTGTAAGTGAGCAAAGACCACACCCACCGTTTAAATGCAAAATGGGTGCTTGGCTGCGAGTGTGCGGCAGACAGAGATAGAGACGCATGCGCTGCCTGCCTCTTGCCTCCCTTGCAAGGGCAAAGGCAAGAGCAGCGCGACAACACGCCCACATGGCCATTGCTCATTATGAAGTTGAGCTGCTGCTGCTGCTGCTGTTTTAGTAGCTGTTGACAAACGCATCGTAGATGTTTTATTTATTTACGCGTTGAGCTTTTACAGCGCCTTGCACTCACTCACCTTGCCCGATGTCATTTTGTCGTTTGCCGTTTGCCGTTTTGCTCGTTCACTTCGTAGCTATATGTATGTGTGAATTATATGCACAATTCTATGTACATAAGTACATAGCATCTTGCTACAAAAGCAACTCAAATATTATATATATGTGTATAAATTAAGTAGGTTCAGTTATCTTCGCTTTCTTTATATATTTCTTGCTTACTTCAATTCGAAAACAGATCGTGGGCTATTTATCAAAACTCTGGGCAAATATTCTCAATATTTTTAAATGTAATACTTATTTTTAGCTGCAACTGCTTTTCCGTATTATTATTTTTTTTTTTAAATTTAGAGTTTTGTTTTTTTGACGCTACTAAAGCATTTGATTGTAAAGAACTGCACTACCAAAATTAAACTTGTCTTTGAAAGATTTTAAAAGGGTCTTACTCGTATAATGGGTTCCGTTTATTGAAATTAATTAAATTAAGTTAATCAGAATATCCTTAACATATATTAAGATTTGTTACATTTGAGTTAGGTTATTTTATTCATTCCATATATACTACATTAAGATTTATTTTGTAGGATTTAATTTTGATTATTTTATTTTCTCCAGTTACTACAATCTATACTATTTCCATCTCTTGACTTTTTTAGTTCAATCTTATTTATTTTATGCTTGGATATTATATTTTCAGGATATATTTCAAATTCAATGAATATCACTTAATTTTTTATCTACTCTTATTTCCATGGGAATTTTTAAAACACATAAATACCTATGTGTGTGTGTATCACGCATGGCCTTGCTGCTTAATTACAGTAATTATTTGATTATAAAATCTCCCAGGGAGCACAACAATTCATCGCCTTTTTTATGCTCTGCACAACATCTTCATTACACACAACACACACACGTAAGCAAACATACATACACACACATACATACATATTTCAAATAGTTCGTACGGCATACGATAGAATTTTTCGCATACATGCAAACACTCATACACATGCATATATACATCTATTCATTTACGTATTTATGCATATGTATATGTATTTCACATACCTTGAGCAAACTCACAAACAACGAGCATTTTTTCCTGATAATGGCGCAGCGGGGGAAAGGTTATCGTTACAGGGGGTGGGAGGGGGGCACCCAAAAAAAAAAACTCACTTGTGTAAATGAGAAGTGAAAAAGAGGCAAATCATAAGAGGAGCGTGCGCCGCCAAATTGCAGTACAAATATGTACTCTCATCAAGGGTGTGGGCAGACAGAGGACAGACAGATGTAGGGACTAACGCACTGCTTAGAAAAAGGACAGTCTGCAGATACAGCAGCTGTCACACACACACACGCATAGCAAAGACTTCCCCCTCCCAAACGCAGTTGATAGCCCTGCGATGGCGTTATTACTAAACACACACACACACACATCAATACAGAGAGATACGCTCACACACACAAACTCACTTAATGTATAGCAGACATATTGCGCCTCGCTCAGCCTTGTTCATTGGTGCTAACGAGAGAGAGAGAGAGAGAGAGAGAGGGAGAGAACGAGAGAAAAAGCAAAGCGTAATGACGTTGATAAATGATAATGACGTTTTGCCACCGCTTTTCGTATTTGTTTCATTTTTCGTCATAACGGTAGTTGGTCGTCACGTAAGAGTGAGAGAGCATGAAAGCGCATTATATTCATTCGACGTTTGGCGTTGACGTTTGATGCCGTCGGCAAACTGAATATATATGTGCATGTATGTGTAAAAAGTGGCGAACGCGTGGGAGAAAACAACGGTACGCGAACACACACTAACAAACAAACCAACTTAGCCAAGTTTATTGCTACGCTGAGAGAATTTTGCAAAATCTGAAATTTATCGCTGGCAGTGTTGCATAAATGATAAAGCAGTTGATCTAAGAAGTAACATTTAAGTGACAAATAAAAAACATATAATATAATTAATAGATAGAATACCTATTAAATAAAAACATTAATAAATAAATTAAAAGTTTGCTCTCACTGCAAAGCTTGACGTGTAAAATATAATTATTTTGTTTGCAAATAAGAAGTTTAAGAAGAAGAAGACTTGTAAGCTGAGCAAAAACAAATACATACATAAATACATTCATATTTCTGTATCCTATTTGCGTCTTGCCGTAACTTACTTTGACTCATAAATAAAATATTTACATTACGAAATTGACGTCTTGAACGCGCGCGGTCTCAATTTTAATGGTTCCTTCGAGGGTTATTCTCGTGCAAATTAAACGGACAGCTTTCACTGTGTGTGTGTGTGAGCACCTGAGTGTGTGTGTGTGCGTCTCGCTCTGTGGGTGAGTGCAGTTTATAGAGGACTCACGTAAGAAATATGGACTACGAAGTCAACACACACACAAATGTCGGCGACATGACCTGCAGCATTTGCTGGCTTGATTAGTCTAGGACCGATTTGGCGGAGAAGTCAGTAAACGCTTTGAAGTACTTAAGCACAAAATCTTATATTAAATTTAAATATTAACTCAAGCAACGAGGGAAAGACATCAAACCCGGATTTTAATTAACCAAACAAATACCAACAGAATATTTGTTGAAGATCTCGCTGTGAGTTCCATTTTTGTTTGCTTATCATAATTGTTGTTTAACCAAGTTTAAATTAATTGTTTTCATAATAAATACAAGCAAATTTGAACTCTATTAATCATTTACACATAAGTTAATGTATATAAATAATATACATATATATATAAGTAGTAAGTAGTATTTAGTATTATTAGTATGTTAACTCTACCTTAACTGCAGACAATGTACATAAGAAAAAAAGACAAAAGCGTATGTCGAAGATTAAATATCCTTGTAGACCGAAGTCAGTTTTTTTTTTTAGCTTTTGTTGAATGTTCCACATCTTTGTAGTTATATTTTATCAGAAATTATGATATATTGGTCGATATTTCCACAACTTTCATATAGATTGTTTCTATAGAGCTATATAATGAAGTGGTCCAATGATAGTGAACAAGCTTATGGATATGTATGTAAGTCTTTGTACTCTGTAAAATGCAGCTTAATTAATATATATTATTTAAATCGTGAATAGTACTTCCGAGATTCTTTTTAATTTATTAAACTTGCCGAAAGCTTCATGCAATTAAATGCATTCGACTTCGAAGACTTGCATAAATCTACTAACTGAATTAAGTAAATAATTACAGCTGCAATATGAACATAGTTGTTGCCCTTTCTTGCTAAATGATTGCTGCATGCAAATTATATTTTTGATGGTTTTAACACAACTTTTCTATCATTTATTATAGAAGTAAATAAAATGAAAGCAAAAGTAAAAATGCTGTGTCTAGTTAATAAATAAATCTTGGGAAGTGTTCAAAATATGGGCCGTCGAAATCGGAGAGGAGCTGTGACAAAAATATATAAACAAGTCACACTTTCAATGGGTATTATGATGTTGTCGTGAAGTTTCTACAGAAGGAGGAATGTATCTATAAATACGTGTTCTCTATCAGCCTAATAAGCCGAGTCAATATAGCCATATTCCTCTATCTGTCTGTTTCTACGCGAAATCGTCTGTCACTTTTGAAGATATTTTGATGAAACTTGTAACATATTTGACTTTTTGCTGTCGGCAGGTTGATTCGGGTCTGCAAGGGTACCTAATCTGCCACGCACCCAAAATTATTTATTTATTTTCTAGGTTTATTATTCTGTAATGAAGAGCTCATGCCTTATTGCCGATATCAGCTTTAAGCTACTTTTGCTATTTTTTGTTATCCTGCTATGCATTTTAATAACAAATGTTTGCCTAATCGACTTTTGACTAAATGAATACTAAATCCCCAGTATGAATTTCAGATGTATGGAAAGTATGAAGTTGTAGTTTATTTCTTGGCATGGCACACACATTTAACATTTTGGCTGATTACCCACTCGAATTCTTCCCACTTGCCCCAGAGGCCACTTTTGGGCTGTCGCATCAAAAAAATAAAACCCGTCGACAGCACTACTTGACGAGAAGCCTGTGGAGACTCGAGTCCTGTCTAGATGTGTGTGTGTGTGTGTGAGTGTGTGAAATGAAATGAAAAGTGTCTAAGCTCGTAGCTGAGCTGAGCGCAACAATCTGTGCAGAGTTCAGTCGTCGTCCATCAATTGTTAATGTCACAGACGCACAGCGTGCATGGCCAGAAAGTGGAGGACGTAGATTGTGGATAGAGGATGTAGGAGGGAGGATGAAGGATGAGCACAAGTTGTACACTCAGCATGGTGGCCACAACTTGGAGTCTTTTCTGCTATTTAAATGTCGTTTTCTTCACGCGCTTTTCAATTTTTAATTGGGATTTCCGTTGCTGCTGCCTTCGCTGATGTTGCCGTTGCTATTGTTGAGTTGTTGTTTGTGCAACGCCTTAGCAGGGACTAGCTTGCCACATGCTACTGCGACAGCAAAACCAAAAGCAGTCTCCCTCGCAAATTGCTTGGCTTGCTTACCCGGTTCGCTTGAGTGGTTAAAATGTCTTACGGTTAGTCGCCGTCATCGCCACGTGGTTGTAAAATGCGCTTTTCAATATACTCCGATGCTCGACAATGAGTAAATAAAATGCTTGGCTTGGCTGTGTGTGTGCTGCTTTTTAGGGTTCAACATATTTACCGATTTTTCGTGGTTTTTTGATTTCCTGACACGGGTACGACGGCAATCATTGTGACATTTTAATTGTTTATTTGCGCTGTTTGCGCATGCGGCTGCTACGAATCCAGGGACCACGACCAGGACCACGACCACGACCAGGACCAGGACCACGACCAGGACCACGACCAGGAGCAGGACTACTGCAACTACTCCTGCTTCCAGTGTTGTATATGTATATGTATACATGTGTACTATGTACTCAAGTGCTTGCCAGTTGTGTCGGGCTGGCAGAGGTAATTGTTTTGAAGTTTCATATTTTGACAAAAGATTTGCGGGTGAGGAGTTTCTGGTTTGGTTTCCTAGTACTTATCCCAATGCAAGCGAGCTCTCTTTTTCCCTCGCCCTCTCTCTCTCTCTCTATCACTCTCTTTCCTTTTGGCAATACTCAGTTGTTTGTTGTGTTGGTTAATGTCAATATTTGTTTTTTTATTGTCATTTGAAGTACGCTTCTGTACTGTTCATTATTATTTTTTCTTCTTATCCACATGTGACTTCAAACATTTGTGAAGAGCGAACTTGATTGCCAGCATTACTTTAAGTTTAAAAAACTCTTTAGCCAAACACATAAGTGACATCTTTAGCAAGTTTTTACACATCTACATAACAGTTTTGGATATATATATATAGTACACAAAGTACGACAGATAATTATCATATTTAGTTAATAAACTAAGACAGAAAACTTATAACAAATAAGTTAAAAGGAGATTTGGATTGGGATTGAAAATACATCTCATTTAATATGTGGATTATATTCTGAGTTTTGGATAGCTTCTTCACATTTTCGAGTATGCTTTTCAAGAGCTTTTAGCATTCATGGTTTGAATTGAAGGCTTTTTTTAATTTTGGACTCTCACTCACAAAACATTTAGATTAATAATGCAATGAACAAATACACAAATAATCTAGATGAATAATATTATAATAATATAATGAACAAATTCAATCAAAGAGAAAGTATATATATTCGCTTCGACTTCTCAAAATAGTAAACTAGTCTTCTTTGATTATGTCAACACAATATCGCAATTGATTGATTGTTGTTGAATAATTTTATATTTGAATATCACAAAATTTATTACATGCTTTATTTTATTTACTGATTTTAAAAATGTAGTTCTATTTATCACTTTTAATTTTAAATAATTTTTTTTTGTAACCTTAGTTTACATTTTAAATATCATTTAGAAATTGTAAAACTTATTGAAACAAATATTCGAAAGAGTTAAGTTAATTTGAGAGCTAAAATATAAGCTGATCTGATTAAAAGAGCTTATGAAAAGTATCCATATTCAATAAAATACAACGAAATCTGTTGAGCACCACTTGAGCCACTGTCGAAATTTGGAAAACAAAATCAACAAGCAAATGAATTGTAACAATTTCGAATTAGAATCGGAATCAGCATAACTACCACCAGCAAGCAGCAGGCAGCAAGCAGCAACCAGCAGCAACACCATCCATTTACACATTCACACACTGTGATGGGGCATGCACCCTCATTTTAAAGAAGCAACAACACAATCAAACATTTATGCCTAATAAGGGACGGGGGCAGCAGCAGGGCAAGACTGCACATATGGAACTTTATTAGATACAAATTCTTTGGATTTGCCTTTCGGCTTCGTTGGCTGTTAAATGCTACCCATCTCTCCCTCCCTCTCTCTCTCTCTCTCTCTCTCTATCCCTCTCTCGCTATCTCAGTCTCTCTGCACTGTCGATACTCATGTAATAAACGGAATAAAAAAATGCGAGACGTCAACCATTTTTGGATAGTTGCTCTGTTTTTTTTGTATTCTTTGGGTGCAACAAAGGGGTTGATGTGGCAACGGCATAATGTAGCTGCGCCCGCTGAGGGCCCTGAACGATTTGTTGCAATTTTATATGGATCGCTGTGTGTAGCCATTTTTGGTCCCGATCCCGTTGAGCTCTGACTACCCTTAAAGCGCACTCGCCGCCGTTTCAAGTGCGCAAAAGGTTTTGAACTTCTACACAACTATTAGCGCGACTTGCAGCGGGGTTCGTTCGTTTGAAAAACCCGCAATTAAGTATGCGTTTTTTTCTTTCGCTTTTGCTGTTGTTGCTGTTGTTGTTGTTGCACACATTTAGCGTCCGCCCCTGTTTTTTGCTGTGCTGCATGTTGCTGTTGTTGTCGATCCGTGTAACTTTTGTTTATTACGCGTAATTGCAGTTACTCTTACTCCAACTCCAGCTCTCCATGTGTGTGTGTGCCTTTTGTGCGCTCCTTTTGCAGCTGCTTTCATTTCCAGCCGGCTCTGCTCTTTTCCACGCACGCATGTTCCATGGGGCGAATGCTTAATGTAGTTTTTGCAGCTCGTGCTTCTTCTTCTAGACAAGGGGCAGATAATGGTTTAAGCAAACATTGGACAGATTCTTTGAGCGCATCGAATTCAATGAATAAATTTGTTAAATTAATAAAATATATATTCCGAAATTTATATTTCTTGTCTTTGCTTTATAAATTAATGCGCTGTTCAGTTGCAATGTGATTTTTTACTACAACTATCTGTCAGTTTCTAAACAAATATTTAGGCGAACTTAATGAAATTTTATACAGGCTAAACTAAACTCAAAAACTTTATTGACTAAGCTCGAAAGTTAAGCGCGTTATCATTTTCTAATCATTTTCCTTTTTGTAAAATATTGAAACCAAGCTGGATAAATACGCATGTTAAGTATTGACAAAAATATTTCAACACTATCTACTCTGTTTATCAGTTTTTCAACAATAGGTCAAAATTGGAGTTTTTGCTTGAAATACATTTTTCTTTTCTAAAATATTGTAATCAAATTCGCTAGATAAGATTGTTACAATATTCAAATTTTGGCTAGAGATTTCAACACATAATTCTAATAAAATAGCTGTTCTTTTTGTGTTTTACATATTATAAGTATGAAAAGCTTCAGTGCCTTGAAAATCATTTAGAGAAGTTTGCCAACATGCTAACTGCAATAAGCCGTCGACAGACAACCAGTTGAAATGTAAATTACAAAATGCCAGGGCGGAAAATGGGTTAAGCCCGCCTGTCGGCAAATTACAGCAAAATAAATGGGAATTTATTTTAAGCACAACAACAAGAACAACAACTAGTACTAGAATAACAAAACAAGTTGCAATCGTAAATTGCAGAGTAGTCCTTTTCTTGCTCAATTGCACATTTGAAGTCAAACAAAATGGCGTCGGCTCATTTGAATTGTGATTTGTGTGGCGTGTTAGTTGGTTGTGTGGAACTCGCGTGCTGGGCTGATAATTTGAAGAGCCACAGCAACAACAACAACAAATTGCTACCTTAAGTCCATCGATGACTATCATCTATATATGTATGTATATGTATATGTATACAGATCAGATTGGTATTCCTTGCATAAGGGAAACAACCCCCTTGTTGGAGTTTTATATGTGCTATGCGTTATGGAGCGCATCTTTTGTCAATATTTGTGCTGGGCATGTAAACAATTTAATAGCCTGTTAGTTGCTATTGCTGTGTACTTAACAGATATGGAAAAACCGCCGTTCAGCCACTTGACAGCTGTTGCAATTTACGCTTGATCTAAGCCAGCTATAGATATATATACATATATGTATACGACTCTTGTATTTGAGTCTAAGCCTCGGGGGTTTGTTGTGCGCTCTGATTTTGTATCTTGTACATTATCAATTCAAGTTATTTGTGCCAGGCAAATAGTTTATTTAGCGCTTTCTAAGTACGGGGGAGAGTGAACACTTTGGGAATCTGTAACGTAATAATGTTGCTCATCGGGGTTTTAAATTGAAAATCACATCTTGAAATATGCACATTCTTGTTGTTTGGTGTTTGCTTAATCTAATGAGCCATGCACTTTTTGTTTGGTTTTGAAATTGATTGCTTAGCTAGAGTAAATTACATGATTGAATAGTGTAGTATTTATTATAATGTTTATACATGTCCGTCCTCATTTTTTACACCCATGTTTTGTATTATTGGTGAAACAGAAGTTTTTTAAAATTTTGTTTGTGTACAATGCAACTACAGAACTACAGTGGGCTAAACACCTAAATGTAAGTCCTTTTTTTCAACAATAAAAAAATAAACGTTATTTTACAAAAAAGAAAAATATTTGAGCTCAAAACATTTTTCACCAACATATTTTGGGCTCAAACTAAGAGTATTTTTAATTAAAAAAATATATAATAATACTAATAAAAAAAATCAACCGATAATAATATTTCATTCTCCGGAGAAACATTCAGATATCTACAGATTAACTCCGGTCTACAAGGGTTTCAAATCTTTTCCGTGTCTAAGTTAACCGTTATTTCTTATTTTAATTGCTTTTCACTTTCATTTGTGAGCTTGTGATCAAGTATCTTTTTAAAAATATTTCTAAAAAATACATTATACTTATTTCAACCCTTGCGGGGATCGAACCCGCGACCTTTGGATTAGAAGTCCAACGCGCTATCCGCTGCGCCAAAGGGTCTAATTTCCCGATAATGTCTTAGCACCTATCCATTTGCTGCAACACCGGCATATTTATAGTTATTGTTCAATTGCAAATAGAAAAAATTTAACTATATTGTTGTCGATATTGGAGTAGTCGCCTCCAAAAGCAAGTCTCGCCCCGTTTCGCTTGTAAACAAAACCATTTCAAACACAAAACAGAGAAACAGCTATTTAAACATGCGTACAACAAGTTCTTTATTTATAGAATCGAAATTTCGCTGCGCCGTACAGATATATCTGCAAGACATAAATATGTATGTATGCCACGCATTGAACTTGAACACTTTTCTGTTGCAGCTTGCTGCACCTAAAATCAACGCAATATGAGCATATAGTTAGGTTGCAAGTGGCTTTCATTAAAGGATATTTATTTGTGCCGACCCTTGGGTCTATCTGAAGTTCGTCGGGGCATTCAAGTGCTCAATTTGCCCGCTTCTAATTTTCATTTTCATTTTCATTTGCATTTCTCGCTCGGGGCTCCGTGTTGCTTTTATCGCCCACTGTGATCTTCATGCGCTTTTGGCTAATAAGTACCATAAAATTCACACACACACTGGCACTCACACATACACACTCACAGACCGGGGCAGACAGATACACATACACACATTTTAGCTGTGAGTTTGGAGAGCATTCAGGGTTGTTCACCGAAAAATATTTGGTGACGTGACTGGTTGCAATTACTCAAGGCTTGTGGTTGTGTTGTGGCTGTTGCTACTTTCAGTTTGTTAACAAATTAATCAAATCGAACACCAGACCCGAGTCTAATAGAGTAATCGTCCAAATGTGGCAATCCCCCCACCCCCCTCTAGGTTAAAAGTCAAAGTTCTTATCTCATTGCCTGAACTTTTTTTTCTCTTTTTTAGCAGTGTCCCCTTTTTGGGGAGTTTTCTCACATTGCGCCGCGTGATTTATCTGCTCCTTCCGACGTTTTTAGCATATTGGACTTTGGACTCCTTCCACACTGCTCCCCGAGTCTCCGGCCAGATTATGTAAACGTTTTTTTACGCAAATCGCACACTCGAAACGGATATTAAATTTTATTGCTCTTGTTGCCATGACTTTGACTTGGGTTGGGTGTTTCGGGCTTCGCTTGGCCCATTGTTGTGCTCATTGAGCATTGAAGTAGTCGCATTGTCAATTAGCTCGGACTAATCGGAATGCCAGGTATGTGCATTTGGCTTCTGCCAGTGGCAGTTGCTCTCAAATGGGGTTAAAGCAAGCTAGATTTATGTGGCAGGAGTGGGAGACGGCTTTACTCAGTTTACTAGTCCTGTACCGTCAATTGTATCTAACAGCGTTTCAGAATTTCAAAAATCCGTATGGCATATCTTCATTACGGGTTTTTTTTTTATGTTAAACTGGTCCTTGAGTTCATATTCTTATTTTGTACTCCTCAAACCAAACATCCTTGAAACGGTATATTATTAAATATGAATCGGACAACTGCAGCTGCCGTTGTTCTAAACAATCCAATAAGATAGGGTGACTGCAAATTCTTGGGCAAATGTTATGCAGCAGTCGCAACGCCCCGCAAATGACGCCCATTCCTTAAGGAGCACACTCCTCTCTCTTAATTTCAATCTCGGCACGCGCTTGACAAGGACATTTGGTGCTGAGATTTGCACATGTTCCATCATCAGAGATTTTAATTGCTACATATGCGACACACACGCTGCCTACGCCTCCAAAAAAAGAGCGTTTCTGAGGCACGAGATTTGGAGGTACCCTCGAACTCCTGCTCCTGCTTGTACATCTCCTTCTGCTGCTGCTGCTGCTGCTGTTGTTGATCCTTCCGGTGGCGGGGCACACAATACGCCGGCTGAGCATCAAGACAGGAAGCAATGTGCGCGGATGAACAATTGTTGGCTGAGATTGTTGTTGGGCACTGGCGCAGCTGCCTTAAGTGGGCAAGGATAATCAAATGGTGGCTTACACAGAGTGTACTTGTTTACTCCTCTCTCTCCCTCTTAATGCTAGCCGATGATCATGATTTGATTGTTGAAAACCGGTTGCGTCTTTTGGGCGTTACCTAGACCTTGTGTCCTCGTCTGACATTTGATTTGGCTTGCCTTGCTTTGCTTTTCAATTTTAATTTCGCTTTCGGCAGCGGAAACGCTTTTTCTTTTTCTTGCTCGCGTTATTTCTACGGTTGTTGACACGCGATCCTTGCCAAAGATACTCCTCGCTTCAGTCTTTGACTGGATTCGGCGGTTGCGTCTGGCGCGTGTGCCTGCTTCCTGTTAATTATATTCACGTAAACTGTCAAAATGTGCAAAAGCGAACCCGCCGCTCCCCCACCCCCCCTACCTCTACCCCTACCCCAACCTCTTCGGCGAGCGTCTCATGTAATTGAAAGCGAAATTTTATGCTTTCATTTGTTTGCCTCGTCGTTCAACATTAAATTAAATGCATATGCTTTGGCTTTGGCATTGGCATTGGCTTTAACTTACTGCATTGTATTCTCTGGCATTCTCTTTTGTGCTGTCAGTTGCTCTTGTTGTTGCCCCACTGCTCCTTTGCTCTCTCTGGGTGTGTGTATGTGTGTGTGTGTGTCTTTGTTTCGTGCTCTTACAAACTAAGCAACTGCTCATTACTTGTCGGCTCCTGTGTGTTTTACTCTCGTTTTGTCGTCTTGTCGCCGACATCAGATTACAATTTGGCTCGTGCTAGATTTGGCATCAGCATCAGCATCAGCATCAACTCCAGCTTCCGTTTCTAAAAACACTTCCATTGGATATGCAAAAGTAAGAGGTTCGAGTAGAATGCTTTGATACGAGTCACAAATAGACTTTTGGCATGTAATGTTTGCATTGCTTTGTGATGGAATGTACTCGATGTATATTTGACATCTTATCGATGTGTATTTAATATCTTATCGATGTTTATGTCGAAAGGGTATCGATAAAATGTAAACTAGGAAAAAAAAACTAGAAAAATGTTCTGATTTTTAGAAAAACAATCTTCTAAATATATAAAAAAGTTATAAAATAGGAAAGACTTCTATTCTGTTTCAGAAGCATATTTTTTAACAATAGAAAATATTTATAAAAAATATAAATGCAAACACTTATTTTTAGAAAAAAAATCATTTTTCAAATTCAGAAAATAGTATTAAAATTTTTTTTCTCTCGCCTGCTATTTTAGAGCTTAGCTGCTTAGAAAACTATTTTACGGATTTAAGAGAACATTTCTGGTTTTTAGAATAATGCAAAGCTTTCGTTTTCAAAATAAACTTACTGAATAATAAGTAAAGTTACTCTTGGGTAAATTTTTTAAAATTCATCGATTTCTTTTATGAGTATTCAAGTATCAATTACAAATCGGTTGATTACGTTGTTATACATATATTACATATATTCATAAGAATGATCTCATAGAATTAAATATAATTTAAAAGAGATTTTTGTAAACAAAATTAAAATACGCCGAATACTTCTGGGAAACACCATACTCCGGAAGGATACGAGCAGTGGCTCACTTATATTTAAGTAACCAGATTTTCCATACCCCTTTCAATCTAAATATATTTGTGTGTGCTATTGTTTGCTTTCTAATTGCTTACATATACACTCCTTTTTATATAGCCAAATTAGCTGGCGTCACGCGTCCCAGCATTATTTGCCCTCTTCCTAGTCCACAAATATTTGGCTACTTATCATGTTCAACGAATTTCCCTCTACTATTTTCTCGCACATTTGAAAAGAACTCACACACTTTAAATAAATGTTTGACGCCGGCCAGCTCAAAAATACGAAGCGGAAAAAATGTACTTCCTGTAATAAAAAGCAACAACAGCAAGAGCAACACTAACACCAACACTTCCGCGTGACAAATGCCTCTTGCCACACTGGCAAGGGTGGAGAGTCCTTAACAACCTGCAAACAGGACAAGTCAAACGGTCCAAGCCCAAAGCGCGTGTCCGCATTTTGTCGGAGCCCGGGGACATTATTATCATGTTCATGTTTATGGTGCTCAGTTCCCAGCCCAAGTTGCAGTCGACCCCAGTAAAGAACTGTGGTTAAGCGCATTATGCAACATTATGACATTCACCTCCAACAAATATGCGACACGCGGCTGCGGCCCAAAAGCAGCCAATACAATTATAACTGCAACAAATTGAACGACGCTGCCGGCACGCGTCCTATTAGCTCATCTTCCGGTAGCCAGTCTCAGAGTCTCACTCCAAATCATAGGGGGGAGGGGTGGGGTGAAACGAGCAATGGGCGACGCCCCTGATGTGGGTTGGCTGGGAGTACAAGGTCCGGCTCGGTAGTGTTTGCTGTTTGTTTGGTTTAGTCCTTGAAATATGTTTTTTTTTTGCGTCTCTAGTTTGCATTCGCTGTGTGTTTTCTCTATACCCTGTTCCCAATATCCGAAGAGGGGCTTAACATATTTTTGTATTCTAAAACTAGCCCGGAAAATGTATATATTTTTATTAAACTATGTATTTTTATTTTCAAGCTTCAAATAGTTTCGGTTTCCGATTTGTAAACATACATTTTTTACAGAGTATTTTATAGTGCATACTTCACATCAAATATGCTTGCACAGTTTTTTTTTTAAGATTTTATCATTTTGCCTTATTTTTTCTGTGGGTGATTTATTGGCTTTTACTTATTTCCGGTCTTTTATCTGCGAGGGCATGGGGAGGACATCATTGACCGCAATGATGTCTAAGTAGTTATTATAAGCGTGTTTTGCTTATGACACATTTTGATGGTTTATTGACATCCACTTCAATTGTGGCGTGAACAGTACATAATCGGGAAAGTTGCGAGTGTTTCTGATATGTTAATACCTCAATCCAAATAAGACAGGTGCATTTCTCTAAGAGACACTTCATTATATGTTTTTTTTTTCATTAAGGATGTCACTTATTTTTTATACCTTGATACTGAAGGTATAATAGTATATTGGGTTTGTGCAATGTCCGTCATGCTGTCTGCCTGTCTGTCTGTCTGTCTGTCTGCCCGTCCGTCTGTCTGTCTGCCCGTCCGTCTGTCCGTCTGCTAACTAGAAGCTAACTAGTTTACATCTACCTTAATCTGAATGGCAATTTTGGACACCCTGTTTTT
Organism: Drosophila paracracens; assembly: GCA_035044025.1. Taxonomy (NCBI): domain Eukaryota; kingdom Metazoa; phylum Arthropoda; class Insecta; order Diptera; family Drosophilidae; genus Drosophila; species Drosophila paracracens. Next base: position 3,683,131 of record JAWNMN010000398.1, read on the forward strand.
TGCTACCTGTTATCAGCTGGCATTTCCGACTGAAATGGTCTCTCTTGCTTTGACAATGCATCCCTGATTGAAATGTGTTTTCATATTTGTTGGGTAATGTTGCTACACAGATTTGCTGAAGCGCAAACCACAGCTGCTGGTGAAACAGAGCAATTAGCTGCAATTAGCAACTTATCATCAAATCAAATCGATTGGATTGCACAATGTGCAAATATTTGTAAATTGCAGGCAGATTTGCGAACCACAATCGCTTGGAGCAATTTTGAGCTGCCGACATAGTTTTTAATAATTTTTGATCCGCATTTGGCACAATGCCTTGAGAATTATTTCATGTCTGTCCAAATGCTGTCGGCACATTTTCTTCTGCCAAGTGAAAGGTGTTTTTTTCAGCTTTGAACCTGGCCGACATCTCGTCTGCTACCTAAATGTGGGTGCAGACGACTATTGGGATGATGGTCTTAGTTCCTAAGTTGGCCATTGTGTTGGTTAGCAGGGTAATTATTGGCTTGGGTCTGCGTACACAAAAGGATTAGACATGTAGTTTGACATGATTAGTTGCTTAATTGAGCCTAAATGCATGCACAGCATATAAAATATTTGCCATAAATATTTTGGCTAAATTATGAAAGGGTACACGTTCAGCCGTTTAGCCGCGAGCAGAAAGAATCAGAGCTGGACAAAATGCGTGAATGCTGAACCCTACCACAAAATATGAAATAATGAAGAAAGAGACTTATTCAAAAGAATGCTAAACATAAATATTTGAGCCAAAGAAAATGCCTGCGAGCAAAAATTGAAAACTAGAGAAGAAATCGATTATTGATTTTGATATTGGTTGGGGCAAAGATTGCCTTATTGACACAGATACATAATTTTACAAATCAAATATTTGCTCGGACCTAAATCCTTTTTGCTTGGGGCTCAAGCTGAGAGCGTAGCTTGTTTAAGGTCGACAGTCATTAAGGGTTGCTCTAAAAATAATCCATAATAATATATATGTATATGATAAGTAAGCAGTTTAAATGAAACTGATTTGTGCTTAACGGAGATAATTGGTGATGCCGTCTAAGCTCCGTAAGCTTCTTATGCATAGTACGACCCAAGAGACCACTTAAGAGCCTCCATCCAATTTCGTTAATCAATAAGTTTGCCAACACAGCAGCAATGCGATGTCAAACGATTAATTTTGCTCGCTAAACCACAATTTCCGGTAACACCTACCCAAAATGAAGAAGAACAAAAAAAAAAAACAAATAAAAGAACCAGGAGAACGCCCCCAATGTGGGCTGCAGGACGACTGTCGCGACAGTCAACACATCAAATCTGGAGTTGCTGTCAAAACGTATGCACTGAAATATGACAGGAGGTGGGAAAATAAATGCCCAAATACGCATGGAAAGCCAATTAGGAAGAAATAAATCATGTGGCATGTGTGCGATTTCTTGTGGGGAACGCCTCGTCCATTGACTCGAGGACATCACAGAGAGTGTGGCAAACAAAGCAGCAACCACAGCCAGATCCAGATCCACATATATACTACTTCAGAATTAAAGACAACCCCGCATCACAGTTCACAGCCAGCGTGAAGAATCTGAACAAGTGCCAAAAGCTGATTTCACTGTAATTACAATTCACACTCTCCTCACCCAGCAGCAGCAGCAGCAGCCGGGAAAAAGTGAAGTTGAATATTCCCGTAAATGTGTTCTTTTTGTTTGGCAGCACTTAAGCAACGCCCCCTCATACCAACCACCAACCAACCCCCTCCCCCTACATCCCAAAAAGGACAGACGAGAACAGCAGAAACTTTTTGTGTGCCAGGCAGTGAGGATTGTGATGGTGATGAGCAGGAAAACCCACAAACAGACACACCTACTAACCGACAATAAGCTGAAAACTCTTTCAGTATTTGGCTGGCTGGCTGGCTGACTGGGCTCTTTTGGGTGTGTGTGTGTGTGTGTGTTGGGTGGGGTTGGGTTGGGCTGGGCTGAACGCGTTGAGCGCGTGTCAGGCCTACCACTAAGCAAACAAAGACCAAGCAAAAACCCCGTCACATGGCAGGGGCAGCAATAGAAATGTCACAAACAAACCGATTAAACAAGTACTTTCAAACAAAACATCAGGCTTAAAAAAAACGCCATCCACCCACTGCATCTAAAAAATAAGTTGAGCTAAGAAATGACCGAGGGTTGACGAGGGCAGGTTCTACACGTCGACCAACCCTTTGGACCGTGTTGAGATCAATAAATTGGGTGATTCAATTTGCCAAAAGCGGTCGACTCTTCAGTGTGGGGATTTTAAAATTGTTGTGATATTTCCATAAGTTTCTGGTCACGCGACTCCTTTGTCCCAATGCCCAATTTCTCACAAATTATGTTAATGCGCATTAAGCCTATTAGTGTCAATTAAAAACATATTTCGCTTATCTATCTGGGTGTGAAGGTCTTATCTCTATTCTGACAACGAGTCTACTGCCCATCTACTGTTTGCATCAAAATTATATTTTCATTTTTCATTTTTCGCAAATGTCAAATGCATTGAGCTTTGAGTTTGTAATGCGATTAGTTAGGGAACTGGTTGACATATATCTTTAGACCAGTTGTCCATGACAATTCTTTGGGAGTCTTAATTCGAAACCATGCGAATCTGTCCCACGCAAATTGTGCTCTTGAATATTAATAAAAATTATTTACTGTTTGGTGACCTCTTTTTGTAATTTAAATATTCTTTTTGTCTGGCTGAAGCGTTAATTTATTTTTATTTCATAATCTCAGAGTTTGCTTAAAATTCCACAGCTGAGAGAACGAAAGAAAAACAATCTTGACTTGGAGCCAGCAAAATACATATTTAAAATAAAACAAATATTCTAATAGAGTCAAATCGAAAACAGCAAACTGAAACACAATATCTACACCAAATAAACAATATAATACAATTTATCAAAAGTCTTTCTATCTTCATACAAAATTGCATATTTAGTTATTTCAACTAATTAAAAGTTGCAGTTAGATTAGATATTTTATTTTGAATATGATATCTTTGCACTCTGAAATGAATATTCCTTGATTTAAAATCAAAGCTAAGCCACAGATTTTTCACGGCTCGACGTTCAGTATAATTCCAAATCACTAGCTTCTACCGCACTACTAAACCACTCAAACAATTTATGATTCGCACCTTAGACGAACGTGTCACCTGCTCCGGGCCATCAGAAATTAATCTCAAAATTAAAATCCAGTTCGGCATATTTGCAATTTCCAATGAAAAATCAGATCAAAGCGAAGCTAGACAACAATGTAAATTTACATGAACACAGTCGTCCAGTTACTTGCATAATCTGCAGTAAGCCACAGCGATTACAAGGCATTGTGTAAGAGCAGGCCATGTATCCATGGTATACATTTGCGGCCATGTGTGACTGACCCATGTGAGCTACTGACCCAACAAACCAAACACACAATGCTTAGAGGGTCCATGACCACAAAGGCGTCTCGAACTCTACTCGAGGGAATCTCAACAGCTGCTGTCCGGGACAGCTCGATGGGTGGACACATATACATATACATATAAGTGGCGTGGGTGTATCTATATCTGTATATGTATCTGTATCTGTGTCCGGGCAACTAATATCCGTTTTGCAAATGAAACAATTGCGGTGTTTGACCAATTTCACAATTGATGTAATCCTGCAAATCGCTATATTAGCGACGACGATGGGAAGTAGCAGGAGCTGCTGCTATTGTAAATACTGCTTGGCATTACGATTGTGATATTGAAATGTTTTGAGTTCATTCAAGAGTAAACAGCACATGAAATTACAGTGTGTGTGTAAGTGTGTGTGTGTGTGTAAGAGTGTGTTGTGTAGGTTGCGGGCCCGAAGAAGGTTTATAATAATATTTTGCTAACCTTCTTTTCGCTTGTAAAAGTTCAAAAAGATTTCGCCCGCTCTTTGTAGGCATTTGGCGATTACCGACACAGATTAAGGGATGTTCGGCAGCATCAGCCGCCTCTCCTCTTAGTCCTGGCTGAGATTCCCCGGCTTGCGAGCATGCGCGGCAGGTTCTGTGTTGCCCTGTGGTCCTCACATTGCCAATTCATACGAGCGCAATTAGACGAGTTTACGCTTTTGTTTCCCATTGCCCGTAGACAAATTTCGTCCATTCGGTTCTTTGATCCTCTCTATCCCTAAATCTGTGCACTCGACCATGCTCGTCTCCTCTAGGCCCGATTCTCAACCGATTTGCCCATTGTGTCGCGAGTATTTGGCGCGTTTAAATAGATTAACCGCCTTGCAATTTGCTTGGATCTTATCTCAGATCGTAGCAACAGCTACCTACGACTCCGTATATCCTGTCCAGGCGTTGAGTCAGGTTTGCGTGCCCATGGATTGGTCTACACACTTACATACATTCAAATACTGCTACTGTTTCTCCTCTTGCTTCGCTCTTTACTGCTTTTGCCCGATGCACAATTAGCTGTGGTCGCCTTTGTTTGCTGTCCTAATCTTTAGTAAATTAGTTCATTAAGAGGTTAATTCCTCACAACACCCACAAATTATTTCCTCATTGAATGGGCTCATGTGTACACGACTGCTTCTCACTGTTAGTTTGTAGATGCCAATACTATTTGTTAATGGAGTAGCCCAATTCCCTTGCATTGATTGGTATTATTCATAATAAAGGAAGTCTGTCGAAAGTTTCAAACATAGTTTTCGTTGCCTCCATTCCGTAGTTTGAATAAACTTTTAAATTTATCAAGACCAGGGAAAATTACTAATACCTCTTTTCGAATTAAACGAACAACATTTTAATTTATAAAATACATATAAATAGTTGTTTTTATATTCGGAAACTGAATTTATAAAATTATTTTCGTTTTTTGCTGTCTTGGAATTTATATTCATATATGTCCTCAATGGGGCTACATAATCAATAACATCGATAATTTCAAATCAATAAGCCCATATGTATCCCGCAAATTTAAAGCCAGTGCTAATCAATTCGGATGGTATTATCAGTAACCTTCAAAAATCCATTAGCCACTTTTTCAAAGTCGGATATGACCGAGTGCAAGCTTCTCACATTAATAATCAATGATCAAATTTGTTGTTATATGTTTTGACATCTGATATTTGATCTCAATCTAAAAATCAAGTATTTACATTTATGCAGTCCGTTTTTGATTATAAGCTAATATATACACGCTGCTTTTACCACATTTTACTTGTAATTCATATTAATAAAGTATTATTGACAAGTGTGAACCCAGCTTTATTTGATGAGGGGCTAAATTTTGTATTTCGTTTGCGAATTATAATTTCTCACAAATTTTAATTTGAGCCCCTTTGTGTCTGTGCCAAGTTGCCTCCTGTCTCTCCCTGTATACGCCCTTGGTTGCTTTACTGAGTACATGCAGCAACTCCTAAAAAAACCAACTCGAAAGCCGCACTATAAAATGACGAGTCAGTTTTTGGCAGCAACAACAACAACAACTGGACTTGCACATAAAGCATCAGCAAACAGGCGAAACAGGCAGCACTGAAAAGCTGGCTGCTGACTTCTGGCTACTGACTGCTGTCTGTTGCCTGCTGATTCCTCCAGGGCTTCGTCATCGTCCTGAGTCCTGGTCGTGCACCTAGACTCTCTCAGTAATGGCCTGTGCCAGGTCACAAAAGCCGTGCAAACATGCCAAGCCCCCACACACACACACACATACTTATACACACAAAAAGCCAAATGGGCGGTTAGCCTTCGAGTATGAATGCAGGGCAGTCACAGGACACGCTGCAGTTGCACATAAAGAATGAATTGGTGCAGGGAAAGCAATGAGTAAATTGCAAACACAAATGCAAAACTTCAAAATTGCTGCAAAATGTGCAAAAATAAAATATGAAATGTGCAAATGTGATAGGTAGTCAAAGAGAGACAGAGATGGACTGTAGGACACTGGAGTCTTTTGTATAGCCTCCACCCGGAAAGTGGCCATTTCGACAGGATTATTTGCTTATCCTTTAGTATGGTCGATGTGTGGAGTTTCTTTTTGTTCCTAACTTCATTTAATTTAACTTCATGCTTTCATTGTGCTAAAAGCCAAGATACTCCAAATTTTGTTATCTATTTGTGTATTCTTTCGGAGGGTATTATCATTTGGTGTATATTTCTGAAACTATTAAAGGTGCCATAGGAACCGTCGATCGGAATTATTGTTATGATTCGGAAACCAGCAATGCGACCTATAAGGTTTATTTTGCCCCTTCCGAGCTCCTTCATCAACCCCAGCTGCTACACGAATGCTGGAATCTTTGTTGGGTTAAGGGCTGCTATGTCCTGAGATTTCATAACATGCATCCCTAGGATGCTGCATTCTGCTAGGATGCGCATAGAGGATTCCTCCTCGCTTCCACAAAACGTCTGTCGGATTTATAAATTACTAATGAAATTCAGACGTGACCAGACCGGCATTCAGTTAGCACGGGCATTTGAACGACGTTCAAATTATTATTTATTTGTTTGAACTTTTTAATTTAAACACATTAGGTATATTATAATCAAATCAAATATTTTATTGTTGAAATAGATTTTTGGGGCGAACAGAATGCGTTTATTTAACTGGGGTTTCAGTTCAATTTGCCTAATGTATCAAGTGTAAGGGCCAACTTCAGTCGCTTCGTCTGTTTGCCAATGTACTTCGCCAACGTTTAAGTAATAATGCATCAAAATGGAGTTGGTAACACTGGCTGTCTATCAGCCATGTCGCCCTTGTCCCTCCCATTCTGTCTATTTCGTGGCCTTTCAGTGTCACCGTGAAGAGTTGTGCTTTTGGGTGTAGAACCAGCTGCTCAACTAACTGCAGCGGCATTACAGCCTTGACAGTGGAAGCAACGAAGGAATCGAGGAACCGCAACGCACTCCTTCGCTGCCTTTTCGACGTGGACGTGGACGGGAAACTCCAAGAGCAAACAAAATGAAGAAATTCACATTGCCGCTGTGCGATATCATCAAATGAATATAAGATTATATTTACCAAGGCGGGTAGAAAGTGAGCGAGCACATTTTTAATGTGGATACAAAGCTGGTGCTGGCAAACTTGCATAGAGGAGGAGGTGTAGGTGGAGGTGGTGGTGGTGGAGGTGGTGGACGCGGACGCCATTGCCATTATACTCATAGGGCACCGGGTGTAGAGGTGAGTGGTGAGAGATGTGCAAACAAAGACACTGATAAAACGAAATGCCAAACGGCAATTGAAATGCATAACAAAGACATTGCATACTGGAGGATCGGATGGAGGAGGAGACGCAGACGCAGACGTCGACGTCCACGAAGACGGGAATGGGCATGGGTATTAGCTCTGGCTCTGGCTCTAGCTCAGACTGAGGCTTAGGGCACTGGCACGTTTGGGCAAGTGAAGGAGGCGACGTCAACTCTTTTGAGTGGGCGACCAGAGGCGCTGCCATTTCGGTGTCTGGCTGCGCATCTTGCTTGAATGCTTGGCTGAATGTGCTAGGGGGCGAAAGGGAGCTCAAATCAAGTGTGAACAGAATACGGCCAAGTTTTTTGGATGCCACTTTTGCGTGGGCCACGACGCACCCCCTGTCGCGGCGGATACGTTTCGTTTCCTCGGGCAACACTCGGTCACTCTCCGCCACTCGCCCGTAAGGAGACAGCCAGCCTCTTCTATTTAGCCATCTCTTTCTCGCTCTCGTTCTCGCTTTCGCTCTCCCTCTCTCTCGCACTCACTCACTCGCTTGCACTCCTGCGCATCGTGTATATAAATATTTTAGGGGCGGGCTCAACGCTGGCTGCTCTCAGTAGTAATTCTCGTATAATATTCCAATTCGACATTTTGTGTGTGAAATTCATAAGGCGGTTGACGTCGCTGCCGACGAGGGCGCCGCTGCCGGCAACAGTAACGTCAGACGTTGTTGTGCCATCCAATCTGAACTTCATTATGATGTTGCCGTAGTCCTTTTGCCTGCTATACGTCCTGGCCACGTCATGCTATCTCTCTCTCGCATGCGCACACACCAAATGGCAGTCCACCAAGTAGTATATGTGTATATTAGGGGTGGTTTTCCGCACCCCTTTGTGAAGTGACGACGAGTTTGCTCAGTTAACAGGCCCAGTCAGACTCGGAGTGGCACAGTGAGTCCTGCCACGACAACAGTCCTTTTCACAATTCTTAAGGCCACACTGCGTCGTGTTTGCTTTCATTCCGCTTCGGTCGCTGAGTCTGTGCGGAACGTCGTTGCCTCAAATAAACGGATATCTCTGCACCAAATACATGCGTACCTCGTTATATATGTGAAATCACTCTCGGTACTAACAAAGTTCAAACAAGTTTTTAAGTGAACTGAGCAACTGAAAAACAGAACGAGATCTTCGGTATATTTGTGCACTTGTGTTGAGTTCAAAGTGAAGAATTATAACTTGTTCCGTTCGAAGCAGAGCAAACAAATTGGATACTTCTAGGCAGCGCCTAAATATGGTTTACTTTGTACGTATCTGAACAGTATTTGTTGGTGATTAAGTATTTATAAGAATTTATCTCAACTTTTACAAACATGCTTCAATTTCGATGGCATATAATTTTATGATTATTATTTTCGTTTTTGCAATGCAATTAATCCTCAGATTAATTCATTTATATATATCCATCAAGTGCAGAGCTTGGCTTAATTTTATTTATTATGAAAATAATTAAAGTATCTTTGGATTATGTTTAAAAAAAAAGTAAGCGATGTTTATCTTGAAGTTTGCAATTTTGTATTTATTAACTGAATGACATTAATCGATTGAATATTAAAAGCTAACATTAAGTAGGCTACTATTTTTTTAATCCATGATTGTCCATTGTAGTATTTATTAATATTAATATTCATTATTCATGTGGAAAGACCTTGTTGAAGTCACTTTCTGCTTGAACTTACAAGTGGCCAATGGAACACTTGTATTATTTGAATATACCCCAACTTAGCGAGCATATATGTTTAATAAACCAAGTGTCAAGAACCAATTGAACGCAGATCAGGGTTAAAATTAGTCCGCCCTCATAAGGCGAAACTTAATAGAATTAAAAGCACTTGGAGTGAGGCAGGCCAGAAAACTATTCCCAGCTCCGGAGCCATCGAGCAGCTACTTACTGAGGCGTCAAATCAAGTTAATTAAAAACGGCAGTCGCATGCATCGTCGCCTGGTAAACAGTGGTTATAAACCCACAGTCAGTGGCAAAATTAAAGACCAACCTCAAGCGCAAACCAGCCGAAAACGGATGTCGTCCATTATTAACACTTGAGGAAGCAAGCATTGAGATGGAGATGGCAACCGGGTAGAGATGGAGTCGGAGTCAGAGTCGGAGATGGTAGACTTTACACTTGCAGCCAAGTGTAAACAATTCGATGAGGTGCAAATAAAAGCAATGCAAGACCCGCGCTACAAATATGTTCGACCTTAGAATGCTTGTCGTGTGTTATGATTGATTTAAACTGCAATGATTTTTGGCAATATGCTGTGAAAGAGTGAAAGAGTTGACCTGGTGCCTGGTGACTTGGCCTGGTCCTCGGTTCATTGTTCGGGGTTAGTCGAGCGTGGGGCAAGCAACGCACGGGTTAAGAATCAAAACCGCAAACGCAATCAATAAGCGAATTTATACAAATGCAAATACAAATTCAAATTCTTTGGTTGGATTTTACATAATTTTTACATGAGCTTTGGTTTTGTTTTAATTGCAACCCGCTGACTGGGCAGCCACAAAGCGAGTGCAGAGTGCAGAGTGCAGTGTGTGGCATATAGTTGAGTGCTGAGTGTGTCCTCCCGTTGAGCTTTACCAAATATACCTATGAAAAAAAGGATATATTTGAATTGGGAATGGGAATGGGAATTTAAGTCATGGCACGCCCCTGCGACAATTGCTGCGTTTGTTTGTATACCAGTCGATTAGTTCTACTTGAGTGGATCAGCTTAGAAGGCGGCTGCCAACAATGGGGCGTATGCTGAATATTAATTGATAACCCGTTGCTTATTTGCATACACACCAACGAGCTGCTGTGACTAACCGTATGCCTTTGTTTCCCTCTTTTCTACTTTTATTGCAGAGTCCGCGTGGCATGCAACCGTGTAGTCCATCGGGAGTTGTCGCTATGATGCCGCCGTCGAAGAGTCCCATCATGGAAACCGCCGCCAGTGATAGCAATCAAGCCAACAGCAATCAAACGAATACAGCAAGCAGCGATGCCAAGCGCTCCTGTCCCTTGAAGTTCTCCATTGCAAAGATCATGGAGCCGGACAATAAGCCACCAACTATATCCACTCAACAGCAGCAGCAGCAACAGCAGCAGCAACATCAACAGCAGCAGCAGCAGCAACAACTGCAGGAGGAGGATCAACCCAATCCGGATATATATGCCGATTCCGAGCGCTCTTGCAGTCCCATTGAGGTCACAGGCGATGACGATGAGGAACCAGCTGCAATGGCTGCCATCAACTACGATTCGGCTTTCAAGAAATATGTGCCCGGCTCCAGCTGCAGCTCCAGTTCAGCCACAATCTCAGCCTCAGCATCGGCTTCAGCTTCGGCGGTGCAACAGTTTGTCAGCACACGGCACCAGGAGCTGCTCTCGCAGTACCCGCTGCTCTACTACGCACCCAATCAGCTGATGTGTGCCGCTGCTGCTGCCCAATATGCCGCACTAACTGCCCAGCAGCAGACGTTGGCGAGTGCTGCGCACATTAGCAGCTTCACTGCCTCCCTCAATGCCAGCCTGCATCATTCACAGTCGCTGCGTCGCAATTTGGGACATCCGTTGGCCGCCGCAGCCGCTGCTGCGGCAGTTGCTCAATCGCAGTCGCATCAACAGCAACAGCCAGCAGCAGCACAACTGCCACAACAGAGTCTTGAGAAGTCGCCGATTCGTACGCCACATGCCCCGCAACATGCTAGCCTCAAGCGCAAGCGTTCGCCACAAGCTGATCTTACCACGCCACCATTGAGCCTGCCGCTGGCTTTGCCATTGCCACCACCAGTCGCAATGCCACCGCGCTCGCGTTCACCATCGCCGCATGGCTCGCTGGAGGACAACAGCAGCCCGGGCTCGGCCAATGGCGGCAAGCCGAAGACCTTCTCGTGCCTGGAGTGCGGCAAGGTGTTCAATGCCCATTACAATCTAACACGCCACATGCCGGTGCATACGGGCGCCCGTCCGTTTGTGTGCAAGGTGTGCGGCAAGGGTTTCAGGCAGGCATCGACGCTGTGCCGCCACAAGATCATACACACCTCGGAGAAGCCGCACAAGTGCCAGACCTGTGGCAAGGCCTTCAATCGCAGCTCGACGCTCAACACCCACGCTCGCATCCATGCCGGCTACAAGCCGTTCGTCTGCGAGTATTGTGGCAAGGGCTTCCACCAGAAGGGCAACTACAAGAACCACAAGCTGACGCATAGCGGTGAGAAGGCATACAAGTGCAGCATCTGCAACAAGGCCTTCCATCAGATCTACAATCTCACCTTCCACATGCACACGCACAACGACAAAAAGCCCTACACTTGCCGGGTGTGCGCCAAGGGCTTCTGTCGCAACTTCGACCTGAAGAAGCACATGAGGAAGCTGCACGAGATTGGCGGCGATTGCCTTGACGATGATTTGCCGCCGGCCTACGAGCGCCGACGGGCCTACACCCGACGGGAGCCACTCTCCAACTACAGTCAGACCAGCCAGTTGACGCCGGACTCCTCGTCGGGCAGTATGTCGCCGCCGATTAATGTGACCACCCCACCACTTTCCAGCGGCGAGGCCAGCAATCCGGCCTGGACGCGTACACCCTACCAGGAGACAACTACTGCAGCACCACCACCCTCTAACTTTCATCATCATCTGCAACATTTGCATGCGCCGCCTGCTGGGTTGCATGCTGAATATGCTGCCAGTTCCCCGTTCCTTCAACTAGCGCATCCCGCACAACAGCAGCATCAACAACAACAGCAGCACCACCAACAGCATCAGCATCAGCAGCAACATCATCAGCAGCAGCAACGCTTGACAGCAGCTGCTCTGGAGAATGTGCCGTTCATAGCCAAGGTATTTTGACAGAGATACTATGCGGAAAATCTGGCCAGTTGTACGGCAACAGCAGCTTCTGCTGCTTCAGCGGCTGCCGCCGTCTCGAAAACATTGTCGACAAAGACCGCAACGAGTTTGAGTAGCGCTGATCTGTTGATCGATTGACTGCAGTTTGTTTCGACTGCTGCAACAATGCCACAGGAAGCTACAAACACTTCATTCGCGCAAGAACATGAGGCTGCCTCAATGGAGCTCAGTTGCACTACCCTCGGTAGTGCTGTGCGTGCCCTGAATGGACTCTTCTAGAATGCAGCCGGAGTAGAGCCACTTACTTGTCTACTTGTCAACCAGCAACCCACCAAATGGTTTCAACAATAACCTGTGCAATATATATACATGAATATTCAGTACCAATCCACTTAGTAAGGATATCACCGTTTCGAGAGATCTATGTTTGCAGCACCTAGGCTTCGAAAATATACTTAGTATGTGTGATTTTTTGAGCGAATTTATGTCAATTTTATTTATACAAGTGTAAATATTAACACATATATATACATATATATATTTAATTGTTTGATGACTAAATGTTAGACCTTTAAGATGCACATTATATCAATCTATTAGGTGTATCTATATTACAGCTAGATAGTACCAAATGTGTAGCCCAGATTCGCACAGCACAGATTCGCTAGGTGCGCATATAGCAAATTGAACCTGCATTGCGAATTGTGAATGTGTCAGTTGGATTTGTAGGATTGATAAATAAAATACCACAGATTCATATATACTATATATATACATATATCGGACAACATACTAAGTATATGTATTTTGATGTGTTTATGGATTGGTTAAAATGGCATCAGATTTTATCAAACTCATTAAAATTGTTTAGTACCTAAGTGATATTATTGATAATGTTTAAGCAATAAATCAATTCTTCAATATAACTAAAACTTACAAATTGTTTTGCTGAATTTATTAGTGATGTTGAAGTTATTTATTCCCAACAGTTTTAAAATAAATACTCTGGTTCGGCGGAACACATTTTTATTGACGGGCAAGAGTTACCAATTCCCGGAGTTCGATCACAGGTCTGTAATGAATGAAAAGATATAGCTTATTCTCGATCAATGGACGTATACTAAATTATGAAGACAACTCTTATCTCTCAAGGAAGTTAAAATGTACGAAAGAAACGTCTTGTAGAATCAGATCGTAACTCTACCAACAGCATTTCAAATAAATGAAGTTTAATTAAAATAATTATAGAATGACAATACCTAAACTATATATTTAACGGCATAAACCGAAAATCTTAATATGCATCCGATTTAATATTTCATTTTGAACAGCTCGGTTTGAAACCAACTTTAAAAATTGATTGTATCATATTACTAAAATGGAATCTTTGTATCAGGTATTATGCAATATTGCCCGGACAAGCAGAAATTATTCATGGCTCAAACAGCTTTCTTTAACCTTTCAGACTTGCTCTTCATGTTAAAGCCACTGAGATTATGTCAGACATGAGGACGCGGTGTCTCCAATTTTAAAATGCAAATGAAATGCGTTGCTTTTTAATGAAAACAATTATTGTGGCATTTGCGTAAGAGGCGCTTTAATGGGCTCTAAACTGTCTGCTGCCAAATTGGGAGACGGAAGCAGTCCACGCAGCGTATTCGCAACTTAATTATTGGCGAGCTGGTTGCTCACTCAATTGGTGCTCCAACGCAGCACACGCCCCGCCCATTTGCATTTTCCTTTGATCTGTGGGGCAAGAATGAAAATGGCGACGTTGTCTGTGGCTAAGAGTTTCACTAAGACTCGAGCTCTTGAGGTTGCTCATAAAAATGCAGCAGAAGTGTGTACAGAGTGCGGCATCCACACCTGTTCTACTTTCACCCAAGGTGGATGAATGCGCGTCGTGGGATTTACCTACCGAAATCTGAAAAAACCCCGAAAAACTCAGCTCAGTTAGAAATAATTAGATAAGGCAGTATAAGTTTTATTTGAAGCTTTAGAATTTATCTTAATTTTTGCAATATATATAATATATATAAGTAACATCTTCCCATTTTTCAGTATTGTTTGAGTACTGGTAAGATATGAATATGATTCCATTCATAGCTCTGCAGATGAAGTAAAATTATATTTGATTAATTCGAGATGCTTGTTAAACTACATTTGTGCAGCCCTATTTAACAGGGTATAAAGAGAGAAGTATGCGCATGTGTTGCCACTTCAGTTGACATATCACTTCACAAGCTGCCCCTGCATGCAACGGCTGCTGCATATGAATAATTCAAACGAAATCAAATCAAATGGGAGCGAAAAGCGAAATCAAAAGGCATTACTTTATGCAAATGCAAATATGGATGCGAATACGATTCCAAATACGATTCCGATTCTGATTCCGAATACGAGTGCGAGTGCGAGTGCGAATGCTCTCTACCTGCGTGCATACGCCTAAGTACACCGCCCACTGTCAGAGTCTGCTCATCCCTCACTCCTCGCCAGCTCAGCTTGGCTAACAGTTTTGTATACAAATGAGATCAACCCACTGAATGGCACGCATGACAAATGGCGTAAAGCTTGTGCCAAAATAATAAAAAAGAATTGAGATGACTTTTGACACCGCCTCGCGGCATTCTTTTGAATCTAGTTGGTTGAGATGATTTGTATCACCGGCATCAGCATCAGGCTTGATGAGTCGGAGGCCAACCCCCAATTTTGACGTCAATGGTCCTTCACTTGTTGTCATGTTGTCCGCGCGCTGATTTGATTCCTTTTGATGTTTGCTTTATGCACGCCCAAACGACAATTTGAGTGGCCTTTCGCCACAGGTTCATTTCATCTACAGCAACCATCCGTTAGCCATTAGACATCCGCAATCACATTGACACAAAACCGCCTTATTTGGCTAATTGAAGTCTGTGCTTTTAGCTCGTTGGCTGCCCATCAGCCCACCGGCCCACCAGCCCAACTACCCCTAACTGTGCAGATCTTACGCAGATAATTCTCCACTTTCCGATGCGCTTAAGCATGATATCCTTGACACTTCCTTGGCCCAAATGACTTGTTACCCTGCCAGACGGTGGCTTGCATTAGGCTAATTAATTGATATGTGATAGCTGTCAAAATTCTGTTGGTAATCCCATAAATTGATTGTTTAAGTAGGTAATTTATGTATTCTGTATCTGATTTATTAAAAATGGTTAGGAGGTGTTATGTGAAGGCAGTTCTGTGGCGATCATAAAGCCAATGCTGTTCATCCTCCACAAGTTCAGATCTAAGCAATAATAATTAAATATATTAAATAAACAGTATAGTCTTCTTTTATAGGAGCTGCCAATGTTTTACTTTCTCTTTCAGCTGTTGGATCAGGAATCTTGACTCAGGATTTGTTTAAGATATAGATTTTCAAGTAGAGTTAAAATATTTACGCCTCTTATGTATCTATGCTACTCGATAATGTGTAATTCCAAGATTGTAATCATAATCACAATATAATCAAGTTGTTAGTATAATTATCAAGTTTGGAGGAGGTAATTATGAATCCATTGAAAATATAATTGCATCTCATACTTCATGTTTCGCACTTCATGTTTATTGTCATCGCAAGGCTTGTTTATGTCCCCCAAATTGTTTACACCGCATAAACAATTTCAAAGGCGCCATTGCTGTAAATTTTGCTCCAAATGTCTAGCGTTTTTTGCATATTAATAATTTTTATCGGGGCACAATCTGCGCCACGCCTGCCATGATAAAGAGCGAAACAAAAAGAAAAACGAATAGAAATTGTATCAAAACAACTCGAACACGAAACAATGGAGACGACAACATGTCTCTCGTTCGGCGGCGGCGGTTAAGCACTTTGCCATCGACAATAAAAAAAGATGAAATATATATGTATATGTATAATCCAATTCCATTGTTTAACATGAACCGCAGCGGGAAGAAGCAGAATGATGAAAAATTGCATAGCGCTGTTAATGTCGACTGCGCTTATCACCTACAACAATGAGAGCAGAGAGTCCTCCTGCAAGGACAATAAAGTGAGGTCGGGGGGCCCCAGCTCAACCCCTCAAGAGTGCGGCGCATTCGAGCGTAAATTGCAGCATAATCTCTTCCGGATATGATTACGTTCTTAAGTGATCTGAGTCAGACAGCTGGACAGGACAGGAGGAGCATTGTTGCCTCGCTGCTGTCAGCTTTCTCTCTCTCTCTCCCTCGCTCTCTCTCTTTCTCTCTCTGAGTGTCTGTCGCATCTTGGCTAAATGCTGTGACCTATCAGCTTTGTATCTTTATCGCTTCGGCGAGTGCACGAGTACATCATACTTGTATTGTGCAATATGTTGTGATTACAATTTTTTAAAAAGCTAAAGCTGCATTTTCTTTTGAATTACAAGGGCTGTTGCGTCTTGCAACTATAGGTACTGGGGCGGGGGCGAAGGGGAACTGGGGACGCAAAACTCACGCGCTATGATTATAGGCATGGAAAAAGTAAGTGTATCATTTGCTGCGCCAACAATGTGCTGGCAAAAACACTTAACGCTGCACGGGCGTGGTTCAGCGTTGTCAACAACATGTTGGCATTGTTGGTAATTGTGCCGTTAATTGTCGAGGTGACACTATCCCTCACCTATGACACAACATCCCCCCTATCTACTGAATGTGAGGGTGTGACAGCTCGACGATGTAGAGCAGACAGAAAAGTATTCGGAACATATTACTTCCAGCTATAAGTCATAAGTGACAAAAGTCCTTGTTTGGTGGCGAGCAGGACTCAAAAGCGTCCCTTAATCCAACATGTCTATAGCAAATGGGGTTGAAGTTTGTTTGTATCACTTCCAAATCCCCAAAAAAAAGTGTGAATTTATCAATATGCTTCTAATAACATGATACCTCCAAGCACCATACCATTGTAATGTTTTCCTTGACCACCTAACCATTATACTGTTATCCTTGATAGCAAATCACTTGATGTTTAAGTATCGAATGATTTATTTTTATTCCTTTAAAGTTATATGTTATGGAGCTTATCCAAATAGGATTAGTGTGAAACTCAACTGCCAGAATAAATAATTAAAAATATATATATTTTTATATATAATTGAAGTGCTCTCAAATGTTTTCTTCACACTATTCCACATACTCGTATAGTTTGCAAAACTTTGTTATATGTGGAACTAAGTTATAGCACTTATACAGCTTGAAGACAGTTTTCATTTGAATGCTCTACGTTGTGTATGTTTTTGTTTATTAACTAATTAATAAAATAATGAACCTGTGAAACGGCATCAGCACACATATGCACTCAATGCGTCATGAATGTGATACTTCACCTAAAACTAGAGGTGGATACTTAGAGACCAGACCAGGCCATACTTATATGGTATGTACTTATCTAGAACATATTCATAACTCGTCAGGCAGCACAAATGGGCAGCAAGGCGACTGACTGACTGTTTGTATGACTGGGCGTGTCCTTTTATGAGTCCTGGGTGTGAAAAAGCGTATAAGAAGTTGACATAAAGCTGACTGACAACGACTGCGTTGGGCGACAATGGCGACGGTGCTGGATGGTATCCCGGATCGCTGGAAATCTGCATTGGAAGCTGCTGAACCGAACTAATTGAGCCGCGTTACATTAAGTTGAATGCATTTCAATGTGTTGCCAAGCATCAATGGAACATCATCACACTTACACACACACGCGCACATATATACATATATATATATATATATTATATATATTTATTCATTGCCATAACTTGTGTCTTGTCTGGGAAATGGAACAACTGCCTCTGCCTCTGCCTCTGGCTCTTCACTTGGTCTCTAGTGAAAGAATACTTACCAACTGCACACAAATACCAAGTGAGAATGCCTTGGACGACTATAGTGAATGTGCGGTAACCAGCTGTAACTAACCCCAGTTGAGAAATACTACCTACATGCTTACATGTTGTATTTCTATGAATAACTTGTATTAAAACTTTTGAATTAAAAGTTAATAGTTGAAGATACAAGTACATCCTCTGATCTAAGAAGTTGAAGTGCTCTAGTTCCATCATGCTCTGAAATATATATTCTTGATAAGGTTCAGTATCTGACTATTTTTTCTATGCTTTTACCACGCTGTTTCTGGCATAATTATGAATAAACATTTATTAATTAGATTTGCTCAAATATTGATTATTTGAATTTACAGTTAATGTACAGATTTAAAAGCTTTTTTTTTAACAAAATATATATTTCTATACAAGTAAGTCATACAAGATTGTAAGCGATCAAAACTGGATCAAAATAATAATAATAATGAGTTTCCACATTTAAATCCATTGTCAATGTTGATGCCAAACCACGACGATAATGGCAATGCTTTCAGTTTAGTTTGGATAAAGTTCTGGCTGTGGAATGTCTTCCGACACACACTTCACTGCAAAATTAGAATACTATATTATGTTTCATAAAGACAAGGTGTGCACAACCTTCTCCGGTACGAACCCTCCACCAATTAAGAGCGAACAGGAGTTCAGGCTGTTGCTTAGTTCAATATTGACACAAGTTAATTAAACCCCAATGCGAATGGGAAAGTATCAATGGCAATCGACGTATGTATTCGCTTTGGCTTTGGCATTGGGTCAACAATGAACTAACTGAACAACCAAAGAGGCACTTTTGCCAGCTGAAAAGGACAGGAACACGGATGGGAACAGGACTCGAACACTTGCTGGGGCGAAGTTACGCAACAATTTGAAAAGCGAGGAAGCACAACAGATCCATTTGAGTTTTGAGTATCACGGAGGGTGGTGCATTTGCCACCTGCTGCGATGGTCAGCTCTTCGATGTGGTTTTAATACGGTTTTATTGCTTCCGTATATGTACGTATGTGTGATTGGCAGGTATTCTCATATCAATTAATGTAACCAGAAGGCTTTGCCATACGTACTAGATATTTATTTACATGAACTTGGCGCCTTTTATGATTCAGAATCAATTTAGTCGTCCAGCAAGCCAAATATTGTCAAAATATAAATAAAGATGTGTATTACATCGATATAAATGCTTAGCGCAGCAATAATGTAATCGTCCTCGCTATACTGATTTCTACGCTTGCCGACCATCAATTGTATGTCATAGACAAGGTACAGTGAAAATAGGAGTAGTCCCAAGCCAACATAAATCCAAACTAATATTTTAGATTGGATGAAAAACATAAGCAAGCCCAAAAGTACTAATATTATCATTAGCACGCACAGGTAAGGTCCACATCCAGTAAAATCGCATGGCGCAAAAATCGCAAATAGAGCAAGTCCCACGCAAACGGCAATCGTGATGCCCAGAGCATAAAATATCTGAAAAATCGTAAATTGCAATAAGACACAAAGGATGCTAAAGGACGAGCTTGCCGCATGTACAACTTACCCTATCTGTACTATAGAAAATGCAGAGACAGCTGACTATGATGGATTGACATAACGTAAACGCTAATAGCAAAACGTAATTGACGGGAACTTTTCGGGCCACAGATTTATAGCAAAACAGCACAAAAGATATTATGGCAGCCCCTACAGCTCCCACAAAAAATATATATATGTGATCGTACAACCAAAATTTGGCATCTTCATTGAAAATAAATACGGACGTAATTGCTGCAGTAACTGCCAGTTGCAACTGTCAAGAAAGTATCAATTCAAACAATCTATTGAAATTATTTGTGCGTCTGTACTTACGGCAAGGATGGTACACACTTTACTGATAAAGTGACGCCGCGTCGGTTCGTCATCCCAGTCGGTGTCAAATGCAATATCCTCACTTTCCTGGCGGCCCCAGGCTTGCATGTCGCAAAGTGTTTAGTGTATATATTAGGTATGTGTTCAAGAAATATTTTTATTATTCATTTGCTAAGTTTTAACTAACTAGATCATGAAAATAAAAAGTGTTCCAGTGGCGAAATCTGATTTCAAGCTGAGCGACTCATTTTGATTGAAACTGCGATTTTTCAAGTCACTGCCAAATATCAAGTTATTTATTTTTGTATAGTCTCACAATTAATAATTTGCTTTAATGCATAATTGGTTTTAGTTCGAGTATATTGTAACGTAATTTGATATTATTTGGTTTTGCCACTACCCATCGTATAAAATACACATTACACATTAGTATGTATGTATGTGTGCATACATATTATGTATATACCATTTTTATTGCATAGGTCGGAGTCGTCTTGCAGGCCAGTCAAACACCTAAGCAACTTGAGAGATAAATCGAATTTAGCATAAAGTTGCATGGAGTTTGATGAGATTTTAGTAGTTAATTGAAAAAGATATACAAAATTCAAAGCGTTCTTATTATTTTCAAAAATTATTCATTTTGTATTACTTGCGATCGAGTTAGTAATCTTTAGTTTTAGAATAAGTAGCATAAGTGACAAAGACATAAATAATTTGAATTATCGTTTGTTCTAGATTAAGTTAGTTTTAATAAATTGTATTTAGTTTTACATTATTTTATTGTTTATTATTTATTGTTTATGTTTAAGTCTAATACATTTTAAACGAGTTTTAGTTGCAAGTTTAGATATAAGTGTAGTAAATACAATTAAATAATTAACTATTAATGTACAGAACAGAGTGCTTTGAAGTAGTTTAATGTAAATTGTAATTGTTCTCTTATAAAAGAAAAACCAGTATATTCTTGGAAGTCATCGGCGATTATTCAAATGCACGTCTCTATATAAGCACTTAATAATTCAAAGTCATATCTGCTTACATAAGCTTGAATATGCAGTTTTGATACAACAATTTCTTGTTTGATAATCTGATTGAGTTTGCATCTATTACATATATACATATGTATATGCATGACAAATTCATTAACAAAAAAAAAGAAAAAAAAACAAGCAAACGTAGATGGAACACGCAAAAATCTGGGCGTCCTTTTGCAGTTCTGTTTGTAGGCTCAGCTTTCGCATTCTTATACGCCCTTAACTAAAATAACACTTAACATATATGAATTGCTTATTGACCCTAACACGTAAAGAATTGAACTCACACTAAACAGAGGTGATTCTTATATAGAAAAGGGTCCAAACAAAAAATGCACACGCACAAATAAACAAATACTTAAGCGCTACAAACTTGACTAAAAACGAATTAAATCTTTACATTATCTATTAATGAATATTAATTACAAATTAGTAGTAGGTGCTGAATTTAGTTGTTGTTGTCTTCTTGTTGTTTGCCATTTTCCAGTTATATGGTTGAGTTTTTTTGTTTGTTTGTTTTTTGTTGTTTTAAATAAATATTAGTTAGTTTTAGCCCATTTAGTTGTTATTAGTTAATTAACCTAATATAGTCGCTACACACTAGGAGGTATTCTCAAACTCATCGGGTTTGTGCTTGACTCGCAAATTGCTCAATAAATCGGCACAGTTGTTGACCATCATCAAATAGTCGCCATTATT
Organism: Drosophila paracracens; assembly: GCA_035044025.1. Taxonomy (NCBI): domain Eukaryota; kingdom Metazoa; phylum Arthropoda; class Insecta; order Diptera; family Drosophilidae; genus Drosophila; species Drosophila paracracens. Next base: position 3,704,655 of record JAWNMN010000398.1, read on the forward strand.
AAGATTGCCGGTTCCTGATTGCTGTTCACGATTGTTTCCACCTCCGATTTCACCACCTCCTCCACCACTATGATTGTTGTTCGGGAGAGTTTTGTCGTTTTGCCTGCAATTTGATAGTTATATAGTATGATGTTGGTGTTCAATGATGGCGAATGCCTAAGCATTACCGATTGTGAGTTATATTTCCAAGCATATCACGAGACATAATCACAGCCTTTTCCAATTCCTGTAATAGCAACGAGTTCTTCAGATTCGCGTGCAGCTTCATCGCCGCCTGCGTGGTCGTATAAAGCTTATTGATCACATTGTGCACCTGTGCCTCAGCTGTGTTAAGAGAAAAAAAGAAGATTAATTCGGTGGACGGGAGTATAAATAAGAGTGATGTAGTCGAAAGTATATTTGCTAGTCGAGCTCGCACGGGATTTGATGACCTCCACTAGATCATTCTTATACTGTTTCAAGTTTGGCCACTCACACTCTGCAACCTCGTAGTCCTCAACGCTGCCGACTCGCTGCTTAGTCGTATTATTGGGAGTATTGCTGTTCATTTTGTTCTTGTGATCGAAACCCAAATTGCGAGGCCTGGGTGGCACAATGGGTTTATTGCTGGCTGCAATACTGGGCGTCTCCTCCGAACTGGAGTCATCTGGCATTGCTATATTAATACAAAAATATAAATTATATTTATGATTTTGCGGTAATCATCTAATCATTATAATTACCACTGCTGAATGGCGTCTTGCGTCGATTGCTGTTGACATTGTTGATCTTGCTGCTGTACTGTCGATTGGCAGCTAAAATAGAGCAGAAAATGAAAGCTTAGAGCAGTTCCAGGTATATTTGAGTATGTTTGATACCTACCCGTGGGTCCATTGCTGCGACTCTGTCCATTTGACGCACTGCGCATTCGATTGCTGTCCTCTGGCTCCGAGTCACTCTATATGGAGAAAGATTGGGTTTCATTTAAGTTTGGCTTGAAAGCATCAAGTGTTTTGCTGTAGTACTTACAACCTGATTGAGCACATTCATTGAGTTGCTGGAGGCGCCCAGTCCTGATTTGCCTTGCAGACTATTCCGTTTGCTGGCGGATCTGTTGATGTTACTGCTACGATGCTGAGCTGTGGGCTTCTGTGGTGTTCCATTGGACTTGCTTGCTGTTTTGCGGAAGAGAGAGATAGACAGATAGAGAGAGAAAGAAAGAGGTGATTAGTGTTAGCAAATGGGAGCAGTGATTGGTTATTTGTTGTGGCGCTTACGCTTGCCAAAGTTGCCCATATGCAGATCACTCAGGGAGCAGGCGCGACGAATCGACGACTCCTCAATGGGTATGGGATTGAGCACTTTGGGATTACCTGTAAGTAGGTGTAGACAGTTATTAGTCGCGGGTCGAGCATGCTGGTCAAAGGTGCAACGTAAATGGTTTCTTTCGTGTGGGTAGCAAAAATGAGAACGTCAACCAAAAAGCTCTAACAAAGATGGGTGCGCAAATATCAAGGATATTCCCGAGTACAAAATGATGATGAGTGGTGGAACGTAAAAAAAAAAACAATAATCTTTGTGCTTGTTCTGTAGTAATTTGTAGTACAACATCGAGGCTCAAACGTTCAAACCTTTTAGGCGCTCAACGCTCAACTCCTGATGAACATCACCTTCAGCGCCATTAGCTTTCACGGTTTCATTGCGCTCACGGTAAATACATCTTTGGTTGCTTGCATTATCATCATCATCATCATCATCATCATCGTCATCTGCATCGTCATCTGCATCGTCTTCATCATCGGCAACCACTTCCTTGGCTAGTTCGACATCGTTGCTGCCATTATTATGGTAGTTGAAGTCAGCGCTCTCAAGCACATCCGGCAAGCTGCAGTTCCGGCGAATGTGTCGGGCATATGCACAGAGATCCGCATCGCTGGAGGGCAGCAGCTGCTCCTCGAGTTGCTGCTGATCCTGGGCCCGAGCCAGCATATCAAAGTTCATAGTCAGACTCTTCACGTAACCCTTCTGCTTCGAGTTGCAGGCGAAGGGACGCAAGCGTGTCTCCGTCGCCATGCGTATCTGCTCCATTTTGCGCTCCTCCATGCCAATTAGCTTCTCAATGATGTCAATCTTCTTGGCAATGTTTTGGCACTGGTGGCTGGTGGAGTTGCCGGCACCCGAGCAACGCTCCACATTGTCCATGTTCTTTTTGTGCTTGGCTCGCTCCAGCTGCACCTCATCCACCACTGCCTGCAGCTGTGGCTTTGTGTACAACTTCAGGCTGTGCATGTGCTCCAGATTCTCGTGCGCATTCCCATTCTCGGCAAAGAACATTTCAAAACTCCGCTCGGCTCCATAGTTACTTGGCAAACTGCCCACGATAGGTGCATCCATCATTGCCTGCTGATCATCTATCGCTGCCTCCAGCTCCGACTCCATTTCGTTGTTGCTATTGCTATTGCTGTCCGCATCATCGTTCAGATTGGCTTGCTCCCGCTTTGCACTGGGCGTATACTTGATTTGCGAGACGGTATTGAAGCGAACACTGATCTTGGGACGCGCTTTCTGCCTTACACTCGAGGCGCGCCAGTTGTTGCTGTCCTTGGTGTCGAAGCGCGAAACTTTCTTCAGGCAGCTGTGCGTGGCGAGGGCGCCACTACTCACGCTACTTCTCATCGCAGCCACCGGGCGCTGCTGGGCCCGCTGCTTCTCGCGCTCAAACTTGAGCAGATTATGTTCGAATTGACGCACTACGCTGGCCGTCCTCGAGCTACCCACACAGGACGTCTGCTTCTTCTCAACGTTGCAGGTCAGAGTCGACACCAGATTGTGGGGCTTAGCGGGTATTGGTGGTTTTGGCATTTGCTTTCGCACAAACATTAGCTGGCCATTGGAACGGGAATGGGATTGGGATTGAGATGGAGATTGAGAGTGCGAATGGGCATGGGAATGGGTGTGGGAATGGGCTTGGCTATATGATTGGGAGTGAGACTGTGAGAGGGGATTTGAATTGCGCTGCTGACGCTGCTGTGCAAAGTCCGTGCTGAGACTTTTATTTACTCCGGAATTGTACTGCTTGTTCTTGGATCGCATTGTGGGAATGTGCTCCACGCCAGCAGGTGCTGCTTGCGGCTGTGGGACTGAAGCTAGACGTGGATAAGTCTTGGAGTTGGGCAACGGTTTTAGGGGCTGCAGATTGTAGCCGGTCACATCGAAACTGTCGAAGGCAGCTGCCGCTCTAGCCGAAGTCTCCTGGCGCATATAGTAGTCAAAGCTGCCATAGGCATTGGGACTGCTACCGTACGACTTGGAGACCGGCCCATGGATTATGAAGTTGCGTATGCCGGCGTGGCATTGCATTGCCTGTAGTGGTGGCTCCAGTGGGGCACTCTTGCAGTCGCTCTCGTCGGATAGGACGCTCTCCAGGCTATTGCAGTAGCTGCCGCCATCGGACAGCAGCGACTCCTGGCTGAGCTCGTGCGGCAGCTGGCCGGAACTGCTGAGGAAGAAGCTGGCGCTGGAATGACGCTGCGTCTCCAGGAATCGTGCCTCCTCGAGGCGCTGCTGCTGCTGCAGCTGTTGCTGCTGCGTGGCAGCAAACTGATCGGGCTTAAGGATATCCGAGAGAGAGACCTTCCGCTCGCACTGATAGATCTCGCGGTAAACATAATACTGGGTGCGTCCACCTTGCGGTGGCGTCGCTGTTGGCGTCGTGTCACCTGTGGAGCCGTCCAGGGCACGCAAATTGGCCGGCATTGAGGCTGATGAGGGCAGTGCAGCATATCTGGATGGTTCATCCAGATCACCGTATTTGCGAGTTATCTCGTCGATCATTTTCTCGGTGTCCGCATGAATCATGTCCAGAATAGTACGGGCATCGTCCGCATAGACCGAGTGTCGCTTTGGCTCTGTGGGTATGGAACGCTCCGACTCCACCGACCACTCCACCTCCTCGTGCACAGGCGAAACTGGACAGGATTTGTAATGCTTAAGAATGCTTGGGGTACGACGATTGTTGCCAGCAGGATTACGCTTGGCGGCGCTTAGCCGGGGCGCTGTTTGTGCCGTGTACTTCGGTTGTTGCCTGGAGGTGTTCGAGGAGGTGACGTAGGAGGTGTTGCCGTGACCAAAGGGCACACCAGGTGGTGGGTGGATCTGATGCACGCCCACATGATGCGGATAGGGTGGATAATGCTGCTGCACTTGGCGCATTGTTTGAAAGTTCTGTTGCAGCTTCGATTTGGATGCGGCACAGTTGAAGAATTGCTGAACAGAGACTTGTGGCTGATGTTGTTGTTGTTGTTGTTTTGATGGAGGTTGAGGAAGATACTGTTGTTGATGTTGTTGTTGCGTTACAGATGGGTTAGTGGACCTACTAATATACTGTGAAGTATCATGGGAATCAACTGGTTGGGTTATTCAACATAATCAACAGTAAGTGTTACAAATAAGTGTTTTACGATTTTGCGGTTGATTGTTTTTTACCGACATTATTTTTACCAACATAGTGAGCGCAAGGGAGAGCAATCAGTAAAAAGAGACAAAGAAATTGAAAGAGAGAGAGAGAGAGAGAGAGAGAGAGAGTGGACGAGGAGAGCAAAATATGTGTCGCAAAATTGACGGATTAGCCTACAGTTATCAAGGAATCGATCCGTATCGGGTTGCATCTTTGGGATCACTTTGAGCCTTACCTGTCTTCTGATAGCGTGCTGGCCCCGAGCTGCGAGACCCATCCAGATTGCCAGCCAGACTCAGATCCGAAATGCTATGGCTGCCTCGCAGCGGTCTATGGCCGACCTGTGAAGATTATAGAGTAACAAGAGCTAATCAGTGAACAGCGACAAATTATCAGGTGTCAGGCATTAATTAATTAATGAGTCAACAAGTGGACTGCAGCTATTTCAGCAGTTTTCCCAGTTTGCGCAGGTTTTTCGTTTCTTTGAGTTTGTTTTTTTTGTTAGCAAGTGAATAACAAGGTCGATTTTTTGAGTCAGCGTGATAAAGAATATATAGCCGATAAAAATATTTACATTTTGTATTTATATAAAACCTTTTTTTTAGTCATTTATCACGCTAATCAAGGCTGCTAAGCCAGCTGGGCCAGTGTAACTGTTTAAATTATTAGTTTCATTCCATATTATATATTTTTTAGTGAAACGCAACTTAACATTATATTTGTAACTTTGTAGTCACTTTTTAGTATGGAATGGAACTTAGTATTAGTTGTCGTTAAATGGAGTCCAAACGTGTTTTGGCCTTGCGTATTTAACAAGCGTTATGAGAAGCAAATCAGTCGTTAAAGCATCAACAATAACTCGTAGGTAACTCGGTTTCTCACCTCGGCAATTACATTTAACTTTTTACTGTCGTTTTTGCGCGTACCCTAAAATGCGGAGGAAGGGGTTTGAATTTGATTTGATTTTGCACCCGGATGTGTGTTGGTTGTGTGCGGAACGAGACAGACACCGAAGCAATACGCAACAAAAATATACATTCAAATATAGGGGAAAACGAAAACGAAAATAAAATGTAGACATAGAGAACAGAAATTAAATAAAAACAGAATAAATAGAAATATATATATATATATATGTATGTATATGTAAGATGACCATCTAGTTAGCTATCTGTCTATCTACTCACATTCTCCAGCTGCTGCTTGACCTTGTTGATGACCTGTAGCAACTCCTCCTTCTTGGTGCTTGTGTATGACTTTGTGATGGTAGGCGGCGCTGGGACAACCTTTCCATTTTCAGTATTGTGTTTGGCACTAATGCTGCGACGACCTGGAAGCAACAAGCCAGTGATTACGAACATGCGAAATGAACCCAATGAGATATCCATACTGCTTGTGCCACGCTCCAACAACGTTCCTGGTCCTTCCGGCAATGCCGCATGCAGAAAACTATTCGTGGTCTGGGGTAAGTTTTCGGAACTGCCGCCCAACGTTGAGGCCAATGACCGCTCCGCATTCTCCGCACTGGGCGTGGAGCCCTCATCCTCTGTGTCCGATGTGCCCGTGCCGGTGCTTGCCGTGTGCGAGCTGCCGTTGCCAGCGTTGGCCAATTGAAGACCGGATTTCTCGAACTTTTGGCGTCGCACCGATTTCCGTAGCTCATCCTCATTCATGGCGGTCACCTTGAAGTCCCTGCAAAGCAAATGGTTTAATTAACTTAAATCAAGACAAATGGTAATCTGATCTTACGTTGGCGTGCTGGGCAACATGTTGTTGTAGAACATGCCATGATCTGAGCTGGTGCGTTCGCCATCCGATATGTCCTCCACATCGCCGTCGTGGTCGTGACTGTGTGTGTCGAAGCGGAGTCCAACCTTGCGTTTATCGGGCAGCAGACGCTGCTGACCAACACCAACGGTAGCTGGGGCACCATTGCTGGATGCCGTGGCAGCTGAGACGGTGGAGATGGTGCCATTGTTGTTGCTGCCAATGAACATGAGTTCGCGCCGCGTCTCCATGCCCGAGTCAATGGACGAGTCCTCGCTCAGATATGTCTGATTGAACATGATGTCCTTGGAGGAGGCGCTATTGTAATCAGAGGTTTGTATATTGGTCGCACTGTGACCACCCACAGAGGAGACGGTGCCCAACGGGCTCTCCGAATTCGAGCGCATATCCTCCGTTTCCAGCTGGCTGCGCTGCGACCAGCGTCCACGTGGCCGGGGCGCTTTCACGCCCAAGTGTGGACTGGACGCCGAACTCAGGTTGCCCATGGACGAGGCCGTGTGCAGCGTGGCAGACGACAAACCGCTGACAATTGGCGTGGGTATGGAAAGGGCGCCGCTCTCTGAGTTTGCCGCCGCCGCCGCCTTACGCATGGCCCACTGTGGCAGCTGGCCAACGTCAGAGAGCCGATAGGTATTGCGATTCGATTGCGGCTCCTCGGGCACTATGAACTTGGGCGACAGCTGGTGGTGCTCCAGTTCGCTGGTGGGCGACTCCACCACAATGGCATCCGGTGGTGAGATGGGCGCCAATTGACGCTGCAGCGGTGCAATGCCGGAGCGCAGCCGCTGCTGGGACATGCGTGCCTGCATTGTGACAATCATGTCGTGCGGCACCTGCCAGATGAATATGCAGCCATCGCCACTGGCCGAGATGAGGTGGCGACAATCGTTGGTGAACTTGAGACCCGTCACCAGCTCACTGTGGCCATACATGCGTGCCATGCACTCGCTGGAGTAGTAATCGTAGACTGCGAGTGTCTTATCCGTGCAGGAGGTGGCCACATAAATGCCGCTCGGATCCAGACTCAACTTGATCAAACTGCCCTCCTCCGAGTGCGAGCCCTTAAAGGTCTTCGTTTGCTTCGCATTCTGAGTGCCATAGACGCGAACATTGCGATCTTGGCAAGCGGTCAAAATATGCTTGGCATTCGAGTCTACCTCCATGTCGTAGAGCGTTGTCTTTCCCGAGGTGTTCGTGCCGCGCATAAAAATGTTACCCTGCAACAAATCAATGATGTAAGATTGCATCTATTGATAAAGGCACACACACACACACACACACACAGCTTACCTGAAAACTGCGAAACATAATTGACTTGTCTGCCCCGCAGCTGATCATCTGAAAGTTGAGGCCAGCGCCCACAAATTTGATGGACGTGATCGACGAGCTGTGATCATCCAAGGTCTGCAGCAACAGATAATTCTGCGACACGTCGAACACATGGATGAGACGATCGCGACTGGCGCTGGCGAGTAGCTTTCGTTCAATCTTATCATTGGAGTACTCCAGACACAGCACCTCTGACTCGTGCGCCTCGATGGTCGTCAGCAGCTTGAGATTGGTGAGGCTGTAGACACGTATGTTGCCACAGCGATCGCCGCTGGCCAAGTGCTGCAGCTCGGGACTGATTTTGATGCAGCGCACACCGTTGCGTCCATCGTAGCTGGAGCTGCCTGTCTTGTCGAAGAGCGAGGAGCCCTGATCCTTGATGTACTGCAACTCATCGTCGCTGTAGATGATCTTGAGTAGGTCTTTGGAGTAGATATTCTTGCGATATATCTCATTGTTGGCACAACTGTCTAAACCCCACACGCGTATCGTATCATCCGACGAGCATGTCACAAAACAGTCCTCGGGCAACGTCTGCGATGGCTCCCGCTCTACGTTATATGGCACAGTCTCCACGCCCCAAATGCACGTGGAGTGGTACAGGAATGAGTGCGACTTGCCCACACGCGACACATCGCGCAGATCCCAAATGTACAGCGAGTGATCGTTGTAGACGCAGCTCACCTGCAAATGCATCAAACAAAAGTTGGTTTTAGAAGGTTTACGTCTTAAGAGCCACTCAGTCTAAGATGGGACTCAAATAACTTTGGGCTTTTGCAGTCGGTTGAATTTGTTAACGTTAGTTTGATTATCGACTGATATATAATATTGCTGTATAGATAATAAACAAAATCTAGTTGTAGGAAAACTTCTTGATTTTGTTCCACAATCAGTTTGTATGAAAGATGTTGTACCTTGGACCGTTGCTCGTCAAAAACCATGGCAATACAATCGGGAAACTTGGCTTGCTGGGGCACAGACATGATGTGATTGATCTGAATACCCTGGGCGACATCGACTCCCAGGTAATGTGTTCGAGGCAGGGTTGTCACGTATTCCAGAGTGGCTGCATTAAAGATGCGTATGATGGACTCGGCACAGCCAACTAAAATAAATTGCTCGTTCACGCAAATGCAGCTGGCGTTGCTGGTGCGGCACTGCACCCACTTGTCGAGCAGCCGCCTAGAGCTGAACTCCACCAGGTGACCCTGCCGGGTGATGGCGTATGTGCTCTCCGAACAGATGCCCTTGCCGCAGGCCACAGCACAGAAGTCATTGTCGCGAAGATCACCCAGAATGGCGCTGCGGCCCATTAGCGGCACCGGATCTTTGTACTGCAAAAATTGAATTCATTATCGAGCAATTGTAACGATGCTGAAAGTTAAATGTTTGCTCACCTTACGTGCACCCTCCAAGTACCAGTATTTGACGTGACGCATGCCCACGGTGACAAAGTAGCTGCCATCCTCAGCGAAACAAACGGCGGACACTTTGGTGCTGATTTTGTTGGAAGCCATTTTCAGATGGGCACGCCAATCGTACACATTGACAATCATGTCGTGCTGCGAACCCACAGAGACCAGGTACTTGCCGTTGGGCGAAAATGCCTATTGTGGAGCACAAAATACAATTGGAGAAGAGCGTATGGAATATTTATATTTTGTATGTGCTTACCACACATGTGGCGGCATATTTGTGATCCACAAACTCGGCGACAACGTTGCCGCCACTGCAGTTATCCAGATTGCCATTGGGCGTCTCCAGTTCCCAGACTTTGATGGCAGGATTGATGCCACACTCGCCAGTGGCTACATAACGGCCGCAGCGCGAGAAGGCCACGCATGTGAATCCCTTGCGGGAGGTATTGACCAGATAAGCCTGTGTATTCCGCTTGGCATTGAACAGCACCACTGTGCATCTGTAGATGGGAAGCGAATAAAAGCATAAAATATAGTACTACTGCAAGACAATATCAAAAATGACAAAAATCACATTCAGCATTTTGGCAAGTTGGCATTTGAATGCGCCCTTGGCCAAACTGAAAAGGATAACACAGCGTGCATGTCATCTCAAATGTTCTCAGCTGGGCACGAATCTCTGTTGTCCCCAATTCGTGCTATTGACTGCTATTTCAGAGTTGACTGACTGTAACCTACAACCCACAGCAAAAGATAGACAGAATCACGCTAGAGAAATGCATGCTTTTACCACCCAATCCCCCCTATCGAATGTGTTGCTGATACTAACATTTCCACTGTCTTTATTTTATATAATATTTAGTAGTTAAAAAACATTCACAAGCTTCTACGATTTACGATTTATTAGTTGTTTGGGTTGAAAACGAATCCTTTTAGTTAACTCTGATAACATAATAAATACAGGTGCTTTTTAATGGATTTCACTGCATATTCTAGCAGACAGACAGTAATAATAATAATAATTAAAATAAAATTTCGTATTGCAGAAACTTTTACGATGAAACTTGAATCTAAAAATGTTAGTAAAAATAAATGCTGCTGACGAGTTATCAAAGAAATATCAGCGTCAAATGCTTACTATTTGCTTATATTTTCAATTTAGAAAATTATTCTCTTCAGCTGCCTAGTTCGAGAATGTTTTTGAAATTACTTACCCCGCTGGATAGGCCAGCAGGCCGCTGACAGGCGACACATCCAATGCCGCATTGCTGCAAACAGTTAGGCCAAAGACTTTTTTGAGTTTTATCTGAAAGAAGATACAAATAATGAGAATCATTATATTGGCATTACATCACTCGCAAGTGTTTGGTCAAGGTAAGTTAAGCCTAAAAACATTAACGAACGCTAACATTTGCAGCACATTCAGCAAACCAATTGAATGTATTCATTGCGAGATTTGAGCGTGAAGTGCGAATTATTTACGCAAATAATACTCACATTTGTCTACCGAGATTGTATGGGTTTATGTGCGTGTGTATGTGTGTGTGTAAACGTGTAAACAACCAACGAGCAAAAAGTGTTAACTTGATTTTTCCAATAAGTCGTTGGGTTGGGTTAAAAGTGGCGTAAACAAAAATAAAAATATACTTTTAACGAGTTTGTAAGTTTTGTTTTGGCTTGAGAACAAAAGAGAAAGATGATGCCAGCCTAGGTAAGTTGAGAAATAGATGGGTGGTATAGGGCTGGTTCCATTTGTAATTGTACATGCAGAAGTCTGTAATGCACTTGGTTGGGAAGCGTAGGTTAAGATTTCAAGTAGAGGAAGCACGAATCAAGTGTTTCAGCTGTCATAAAACAGACTGACGGACTTGGGTTTTGGTATGATATATGCCTGTAGCTGAGTGCTCGCCCACACATCGCGATCAATTAAATACAAAGTTAAATATTGGCTGGCATGCAAAAAAGAGTATCAAAATGGTACTCATTAAACACCCGCAGCTGCCGCAGCTGAATGAATGCTTTTGCGTCGCAGACAGTGAACGAACACCAAGCTGAGATCATCTGGCAGGCAGTGTATTTATACACATATCATTTACATATAGGATGTGTGTTAGGAATGTGCGAGCTGTTGACATCGCTGTTTGTTTTGCTTGGAACTACACGCGAATTCACTTTAAGAAGCATATTCTCTGTGTTTGCCTATTTCACTCTAAAACTACCACCAACGCAGCCTCCAAATATGTCTCAATGCGAAAGGTCGTTGTGAACCGGTTTATTCTTTATTCATAGTTATCTCATGATATTTGCATTCGTAATGAGTATAATATGCCGTGAAATTGTAAACACTCTGAGCGTGTCGAGAAAATAGCCATGCGAAAAAAACCAAAACAAAATACAAATATTCAATCAGGCAGACAATGGTCAGCAGGAATGTCTGCAAGATACCCTGTACCAGACTCGAGTATAAACTCTGACAACTAACTTTTATTTATTATACTATTTATGATTTATAGCTACTTTTTTTAATTAAAGAATATGATTTAGGCATGCTGAATTTTATTTATTATATTTTTTACTGTTAACAGCAATGTTTTCAATTATTATTATTATTATTATTATTTATTGTCTGCAGCAACTATTTTAGCTAACGAGAAACTACTTAAATCTACTACATTTAATTTATTATATTGTTTACTGCTTACAGAAACTTTTGTAATTCAATGACTTTGAGGAATTCCGTCGTCTTAGATTTGCTCAGTCGACAACCGGAAGACAGCGCACGTCATTTATTAAATCAATTTTATGGTAACCAAATAACTTTGTTACAAATTTGGACAAGCAGCAAAAATAGTTTATGCAAATACGGAAAGTTGCTTCAAGTTGGCTTACAGACGAGACGATGGGCCGAATTCAAAGCCACAAACAGCTATTGACGAAAAGTGCTATGTATTTTGTTGGTAATCTGCCAGGATAACAGGGCGTATTCAAATAAAAGGACTTATTCGATGCGCACCTTTACCTTTTTAAGGTTTTTTTTTATTTACCGTAGTATTATTCAAAAATGTTCTCGGCTGAATAAAATGCACTTTGAAACCCATACACAAAGCTCTTATATAATATCAGATTTATAAAAACTGTTTGCATTTATTTATTGCCTTGTCGGTCAGCACGTTTTGAGAATTTCTAATTTGCTCTCATCAGCTTCGATTTGTATGTATTTGTCTAGCAACATTGTATACATATATATACATATATATATATATATATATAGAGAGACAAACAATAGTATCAACGCGAGCTTGCTGTGGAACGTGATCGAAATGTTTATGGTAAAGGTTTGTTTTTGGCAGCGATTCGCTAAGGCGAATTTATTGAAATTACGAAAGATTGTTTGCAGAGAGTTGGTAACAAATATTTTGAGTTGAAGAACTTTTGCTTGTCCGCCGGCAAAGCGAGCAATGCCTGACTCTGTGACATTGTCTCAGCATTCCTCTAAGCCTTTGAAGCTGCCGCTGCAACAATGAGCAATCGGCAAAAGGCAATCGGCAGTCGGCTAATTGTCTATAATTACTTGTGGCAGCCAACAGTTCACTCAGATGGCCAAACAAACTCTATATGAATAAGCTCAGCCTGGCCACAATCACACAACACAGCTGGCTTGTCTATGGCACAATGGAATAAAATAGAGAGAAAACCACAAAAACTCATTACGAACGGGGAGACAAAACTTTTGGCCAAATGAATCATGCCACAGAGCATATTGTGCCATTCGACAAAGGGGAGACACCAACTGGGCACCACAGCAGAATGCGAGACAAGTGAATATATATATATATATATATATTTGTATCAAAAAAAGACACAATTATCAAGACAAAAGTGACCTTTACCTCATAGGCAGCTATATCCTCCTTGCCGTATATGGCAACTGGCGATGAATTTCGTGGCGCGAACATTTTTTTCCTTTTTGCCTTGTCTGACAGCACATAACAGCAACAATTTCTTGGAGCACTTTAATCTCAACTTAATTATTATTTTGTATGGCACCGCAGAGAGTGAAAAACAGACAGAGATAAAGAGAGAGAGAGAGGAGAGGGAGAGAGAATAATAACGCCCACAAATTGTCAGTTACACATATGATTTGTATTTTTTATGTCTAGATTGTAAATTCGGTTTTTTTCAAGGGGCGTTTTCAATACGTTTTCAATACGTTCAATAAATAGTACACATTAAATAATACTTTTTCGGTTATTTTACACTGTTTTTAACTGTGTTTCGTTTTTGTTGTTGTTGTTGATGACTAGTGTATACTATATTTTGTGACTTTTTCAAGGTCGTTGTTAGGCATGCTATTCAATTTATATATTTATATTTGCTTTTGGTCGTTGTTGGTTTTATTTGTCCGGTTCGTTTCAATGCCGTGTTGAGAGTTCGATGCTGTCAAAGTTCGTGTAATTTTCAAGATTTCATATTTTCTTGGGGCGAGTTTTGTGTGATTTTTCTTGGGTGCCTAATCAATTCAACAAAAGCACATATTAAACTTTAATTATTGCATATTCGTTACACGTTTTTCGGTTTGTTTGATTAACATTCATTCATTTGTACAATAAATTGTAGTTAGCAATATTATAATCGATTGCTTTATTGGTGTTGTTCATATTGCTTTGGTGCTGATTTGATTTGTAATTGTCGTTGTCAGCCGTCGTTGCGTATCTATCGGATACGTTTCGTTTTTAGCGCGGCTCAAATGAAACTGTCGAGATTTCTACACTGCCAAGCAAACAACGTCGTCATCGAGATACAGAGAGAGAAAGAGAGACAGAGAGAGAGAGAGAGAGAGATAGATACCAATATTGGTAGGCCACCTTCTCAGTCTTCTCGACGATTGAGTTTCGAGAGAAGGCATTTGAAAGCTCTTTGCGTATCGGGCAAATACTTGGCTCACTTTCCGTCTCAGCGTCGCAGCTCAAAGTCTCGCGCTTTAATTTGCATATTTTGAAAACAAGTTTGCGGCGGGCGTGGACGGGAGTCAAAAGCGAAAGACACACAGCACTTAAGGCTCGATCGCTTGACCGATGGAAGGCGTTGTTGTTATTGATTAGTTAGTCTTGTTGTATCCATCGACTCACGTTTGGCTCTGTGACACGCGATTACATTTACAAATGACAATTGAGAAAGCACAACAAGTCGACAATCGCATTCAACAATGCATTGAAAAGCGGACGAGCTTTGCACCAGTAGTCATTAATCATTTGTTGATGCACCCACTCAACAGTTAATTGTGCACCTAATGTGCAACAAATGGCCAAGGGGCAAGAGGTATCATAGAGTTATGCGAACGAATCAGTCAATCCACACATATATATATATGGAAGACAATGTAAATTATTGAATCTGTATAGTATAGTATAGTCTAGCAAAACTCTAAAAGTAGTCAGGCTTAGGTATTTAAGGCCTGATTATAAGTAGTTGCACATTTGTGTTTGTATTGACATATCTGTATCTGTATTTGTATTTGTTTTTTTGGTTCTCTTTCTGACTGTCTGCACTGCCCACAAAATGCAATAAATTATGAACAAAGCAATACATATTGAATTGTAGGCGTACACGTTGGAGCCAAAGTTGTAAACAATCGCAAAATTAGGCAAACCAACAGCAGTAACAATAAAACCAACAACAACAAGAACAAATCATCAGTCAACAGAGGAAGCCAACCAGATCATCGGCAGCCGGCCAAGCAAGTGGAACAGAACCAGCACCATAACGAAAAATAGCACCCTAAAGCCAGATAGATAGGCAGTTACATATATATATATATATATTTATATAAGAGATAAAGCAGTACAAGTGCTTAATAGATATAGTGCGAGCCAACTATATTTATTTATTTAATTAATACAACGACGAAGAAAAAAATACTTAAATAAAAAGAAAATCAAATTAAATTCCAAATAAAAATTAAAACTGCAATTTAAAATTAAATTATAAAATTATTTAAATTATTACAATAATTTATTATAAACATTGGGTAACATCAGACCAGACCCAATCCAAAAATTTAAATAAAAATGAATATGTATGAATTTTAGAACTAAATTGGAAAATCATGTAAATTAACCGATCCTATTAGAATACATGGATTGGGCAAATCCCAGAAAGATCCGAAATGTTATTCACTAGACAAAAAGTCGAAAATGGAGGACCCTGCATTGATTACATGATACAATCTACTGTAATCTATGCAAAGAACTGTAAATCGCTCATGGTAAGCATAATTAGTTAAGAGAAAAGGTGAAAAAGTAACAGGTCTGAAGGGCACAGAAAAATTCATTTATCTCAGCAGCGCAGAGGAATCGATTTCATCATTTATAATTTT